>CM057450.1:1327518026-1328720526 GCA_016271365.2 Neoceratodus forsteri | reverse complement strand
GGGCCCCCCTGCACTCCAGCTCACTTCAAAAAGTCCCTCTGCTTCCTAGTCCACCCCCCATTGGATCTCCCTGCACCATAGCTAACCCCCCCCTTTGTTTTGCCATGCACTTAAATGCACCCTGCTGGGTTCATTCTGCCCCTTACAGTAGATTACACTACAGGGTACTCTCTGCAGCCAAGGGTAAATTGCCAGGCTCACTTGCACCATATGTTGATCTGTGGCTTTTCCCATTAACCCTCTCTGAGCCATAACTCAGAGTCCTTTCTTTTGTCTATTGATCCTTCCGCTTGACTGTTCCTTGTTGACTTGCACATAAAACTAGTAACTGGCTAAGTGGGGCTACTAAAACGCAGGCTGGAAGTCTCTTAAGGTATGATGTAAAAAAGAACAGATTCTCTGAGGATTAGAATTAGGCATGAAGTTTAATAGATTTTTCAGTGGTACTCTTTAGACTAACATTTGTCACATAGCAGAGGAATGAGCTCCTAAAATCACTTTTTGTCCTCTTAGATGGAGGGGACAATGATATTTGAAGACTCAACTTTTCAATAGCAACATTAAGGACGAAGAGGACCTCATGTATTTTAAGGTACATTCATTTACTTAGTTTTTGTTACTGGATAAGTGCAGGAGGCAATAAGTTACTTATTGTGAGGCATGACCTGGGAGAATACAAGTCGAATAATATCACAAGGGTTACAAAAATACATCACATACAACAAAACGCAATGAGCTGCTCTAAAAGCAAGGGATGCATAATGGCAGTAGTCTAGTTTGGCATAATAGTGTGCCTCCTGAAAGGCTAGCTTTAAAATAATTTAAAAGGACTGCTCCTGCACTAGCACACATCAGGTGGGTGCAACAAGGAATGGGTAGCTAGCCTGAATATCAGCAATTTGCAAAAAACTGTTGCATTCCCAGGAAAGAACTTATGTGGAAATGAAATGCATCAAAACAAACGTATCTGAGCAACATGCTCTAAAATAAAGTCCACAGCCAAAGATCTATGGCTCTTATCCCAGCGCTTCACCCTGTCCATATCCCCTCATGAAGCCCTATGGACCGGGTGAAGCGCTGGGATAACAGCCATAGTTCTTTGGCTGTGGGCTTTATTTTAGAGCATGTTGCTCAGATATATTTATTTTGATGCATTTCATTTCCACGCAAGTTCTTTCCTGACAGTGCAACATTTTTGCAGTAGATTTATAAGACAACTTGACCAAGGGGGGGGGATATGAATTATATTTTCAGAAGTGGGCTCAGGGCAGCAATGTGCCATGTGGGTGACCAAAATGCCTGCTTATGCTCAGTTATCCCATATGGAGTCTAGCTGGTTGCCAAGCATCACAGAGGTATATAGTGTTCGGCTGTCAAGGAGGGAAGCTGCAGAACACCTGGCTTTTGCCCACTCCCCTGCTGGCTACTCAAGGGGTAGTATTGGTGTTGACTGTGAAGGCAGCTGCTTGTTGCACTCCCAACCTAGGATGGGTACGCCCTTTTAGGTTACCAAGGAGCAGTATTGGCACTGGTTGTGAAAACAGCTGCACACCCCTTCCTAGTCAAGGATGCGTACATCCCTGTCAGCTGACCAAGGTGCAGTATTGGCACTGGCTATGAACACTGCTGTTCACCAGCACTCAGACAAAGATGGGTACACCCCCGTCAGCTGACCAAGGTGCAGTATCGGCATTGACTGGGTGGGCAGCTACTCACCCCTCTCAGCATGGACAGGAAAGACTGTCAGCTGACCAAGGAGCAGTACTGGTATTGCTTGTGGCAGCAGCTACTTACCCCCTCCCAGCCAAAGATGGGTACACCCCTGTCAGCTTTCAAAGGAACAGTATTGACTAAAGGAAGCTACTCATCCTCTTAGCCAAGAATATGTTCCCCTGAATTGGCTGTGAATGCAGGTGCTCACTGGCACTCCCAGCCAAGGACAGGTACACTCCTGTCAGCTGACTGAGGTGCAGTACAGGCATTGGCTGTGATTGTTGCTGCTCACTAGCACTCACAGCCAAGGATTGGTTCATCCATAGGCTGACAAAGGAACAGTACTGGCAGTGACTGAAGTGAGCTGCTCATCAAAACTCTCAGCCAAGGATGAGTTCATCCCATCAGCCTTGGCGCTGATGCGCATGCCTCAAGTCACAGTTCTAATTTTTAAATAAATAGTTTTAAAGTACTCGTTTTTCAATATAAAACATTACCATATTCCAGAGAAAGACAACTTTCAGGCCATATGTTTATCTTAGAGTGCATACAATATGCATAACTCATGTATGTATGAGTTCACGTCACTTCAAGGCCACCTTGCTCAGAAGCATGTTCTCTTGTCCTCAGAAGTGTGAAGAGGAATCGGGCAGGCAGAATGGCAGACAAGCTTGTGAAGTAAGAAGCTTGGGCTAAGTAAAATTACATTTTGATTGAAAAAATATCAATTAACTAATGAATAAGGCAAAATTAGCAGCCTAGATACAGTCAACAAGCATGTAGTCTTTGACAGACATACTAGTCTCAAAGAAACCAACATAAATACTAAAAACTGACCATGCCTGTGGTGGAGTGTATACATGCCACACTCCTTTTACCCACACATCCCTTCACAACTTTTCAACACATACAGCACCGATTTTAACAGGGGCTGTGCGTTTGTACCAAACCAGTCTTACTTGAAAGCTGGCCATTTAAGACTTCAATCCATTGCATGCTCCACTTGTTGGCTAGCCATGGTGGGTGGGGGTTAACAGACACATGATCCCAATAAAGGGGGAGGGTAAACAAAGGGGAAAGGTGGTTTCATTTTCTGTTATGGGGAGACAACCAGAGACTGAATTGCAGGGACCTTTTTTTGTAAGCTGAATACAAGCCCTTTGTTACATAGAAACATAGATGTTGACGGCAGATAAGGACTGCAAGGCCCATCCAGTCTGCCCATTTCTTTTTCTACCTGATAAATGGGCTATCGGCCTTTGCTCCGTCAATGGCCTATCTATTCATATGCATCTGTATTGCTCCCTTATGCTATCCCATGCCTGTTTGAAGCCCTGCACTGTATTCATATCCACCACTTCCTGATGTAGGCTATTCCATGCATCCACTACCCTTTCTGTGAAAAAGAACTTCCTCACATTACCCCTTAATTGGCCTCCCTCTAATCTCATGCTGTGTCCTCTTGTCCTGCTATTTTTCTTATATTGAAACATGTTAGACACTTTCACCTTGTTAATGCCCTTAAGGTGTTTGAATGTTTCAATCATATCACCTCTCCCTCTTTTGCTCTAGGGTATACATATTGAGCTCCATTAATCTGTCCTCATATGTCTTCTGATGCAGTCCCGGCACCATTTTGGTTGCCCTTCTCTGGACTGCCTCAGTTTGGTTAATGTCCTTGTGAAGGTGTGGCCTCCAGTACTGCATGCAGTACTCCAGATTGGGCCTAACCAGTGCCTTGTAAAGAGGGATCATCACCTCCCTCTTCCAACTGGTGATACCCCTACTAATGCACCCCAACATCCCACTAGCTTTGCCTACTGCTTTAGTGGTCTGCTTGGATGATTTCAGGACATCTGTGATTTTTTTTTTTTTTTTTTTAAATGTAATTCTTTATTTTGCTTTTATTCACTCAGAAATACATTACAGAGGTCCAGATTAAGAATATAGCCAATTACAAACCACCTAGAAATACTACATTACAACAAAACCGTTGTTTTTGTATGTTACTGAGAGTAAAGTAATTTTCATTTTATTTAAACTTGTGTGTGGAGTGTTTTTGTGATCGTTTCCCCAGAAGCTGCCCTGTTCACTACCCTGCCACAGTGCTCCACTGTAAAAGCAGAGCAGTGGAACCGAAGGCACGAGACAGGTTTCAAGCAGAAATTAGGAGTTAGACAAAAAACCTTGCAGCTTGCATTTTCCTGCCTTGTAATAGGACACAGACTTCAAAGACAAAAGGAGGAGCAAGAGGGGAAGTGGGCAGAATTAGGGAGGAGATCTGTTATTCTGAAACTGATAGATGGAGGAGGGATGTGGCTTAACAAGCCCTCTCACAGTTCAGACACCAACCAATGTGTTTGCATGCTTTGAAAGTGAACATAAGCAAAATTACTCCTCCTTAATGCATGTTGTGGAGATCCTATTCTGTCCCTTCTGTTTACAGTGTTTGATCTGGATGGCAAGTAAGGGTATGGAGTCTGGCTTTTCCTGTTCTGACGGATCAGAAAAATTGGAACCAGAACAATTATTGTGTGTCAGTTCTAGATTAACTACATTCAAAGGACAAGTGTTAAAGATCATGTGCTAAGGTTTTTGCATATTATTCAAAGCTTGAAAACGCTTGAATTCAAGTCTTTGTGTCATGATTGGTATTTCCTGAAAATTTCATGCTGTTTGGTTTTGTGGTTTTCTTTAAAACAACATTTGTTAACTTGCTCTAAGTGGTCAAAAATAGTGGAGTTATTTCTGTCCTTCTTGGTCAGGCTTGCAGAGTGATTACATCATCTTGGAGTACTGTCTGCTGCTTCAGACTCCAAATCACAGCAGGCTGTAGAGTTAATGGTTTGTTCTCCCAGTTTTACAGATTCAGTCTCTAGTTTGTGTTTAGATAGATTAGCTTAAAATCTATCATTCTCTTATAAAAAGTTGATCATTTGAGTTTCAGTGCTGAACTGAAGTAGTAGAAATCTATGTGAAAGATCAGCTTGTTTGTATCACAGCTCTAGGTTCTTTCTCATCAAAACTGATTTTTTCTAACTATATATTTCTCAGGGTTGTTTTATTTTACATTCATTAATCTAAATTTTGTTCATTCATAGAATGAGTTTGTCTGATGTAGCCTTCATAACTACATTCGTGTAAGAATATATTTTTTCATGTCAGATTGACAAATAGGTGCTTGTCACATTCTACTATTTTGGGACTTGGAAACTCGGTCCTTGCCCCTTTGATAAGAGCAGAAGTTGGTAGCACAACTCTTAAACCTTTTTTGACAGCCAGATATGTTAGCTATTGGATAAGTATCACCAGAATGGACCAGCATAGGATCCCCTATGTATGCTTTATGGAGAAAATGAGCTGGAAAGACAGTGGGTAGAAGCCATCCAATTGACTCAAATATCTGGAGAACATTCTATGTAATTTTAGGCTACAGTATCTACAAAAATACATAGACAAGGGCATTATGATCAGCTTGAAATACAGACATTGTACTAGGAAAATCCAAAACTATTTTAACAGATTGTGAAATCATATCTTCACTGCAAATTGCCCTGTGGGTAGTAAATAATGATGTAAGATGTGTATCATCATTACTTGGATGTACTCATAGATCCTGAGTTAAGAACTAACTATACAAGATGCAGACTGGAGTTTTTCTCTAGTAATGTCTTAAAAGCAAGACATAGCAAACTGGGTATACCGATGCTGCAGTGACGCCCTGACCATGAAGACCATCACAGTGACAGGATTCAGGCAAAAGCCGCACATCACTGTGATGGTCTCTGCCAGACACCAAGACTGCCTCGGAGGGTGTTTTTCCCCCCCATTCCAACTCTGACCGAGTTAGAATCCTAGAGATCTGGGGGTGTGGGTGGCAGAGCCCCCCATGTGGGGGGGTTGGGGGCACAGCCCCCTGATGGAAACACGGAGGCATCTCTGACACCACATTGTCAACACTCAGCACTGTGGCTGCTGCTGTCAGGGATGTCTCCATGGGTGGTGTCGCTGCGGCATGGTAAAACCAACAGTCTGATCCAAAGGTTAAATGATGCAATTGTACCATTAATGAAGTAGAAGACATTGCACATGTAGGTTTCTCTTGTACATGGTATAATAAACCCCAGGCACATTGTTATTACCATTATGGTCTGAAATTAGAACTGATAGAAATATTTTGTTAGAACTTATGCATACTGCACAGGATGAACTTAATTGTATAGCCAGGTATTTTAGAGCCATTTCAATTATATAAAAGAAACATAAATGTACTAATGCTGACTCAGTAATAGCCAACCAGGTTGTGTGAACAATTGCTGATTGCTTATTTATTACTATTGTGTACAATGATCTCTGTGAATGTATTTGCTATGTCCTACTGCATCATATCACTCCTTTTTATTGTATCATGTAAACTGCTTTTTTTACTTTGTAAAAGTCCATGACCAAACAATAAAAATAATTTACCTACTCTACTATTTCAAGCACATGCACTGTCTGAACTCATAAATTTCAGTTCTTTGGTGGTTTCTGTGTGCAAATATCATGTACAGTATGGCCCAGATATTCAGAAATGCGCCAAAGCCCGGCGCAGGTCCAGCACAGCACAAATCCGATGTGCCATGGTGCAACAGGAGCCATATTCAGAGGATGTGCAGGCTGAACTATGCCAGTGCAACCCAGCTGAATATGGTAGAGTTGCACCATGGCACAAACAGAAATGCGCCATGGCACAAACACAGTTGAGTCATGGAGCAGAAAGAGATGCTCCAGTGCAACTGTGGGAGCAGTGCAGCAGAGCAACAGAGGGGGCCACACTGCAGAGAACAGACCCAGGGACAGAACCATGGAAACACAGTTCCAGGCCACAGGAGGCCTCCACCAGCAGGGCACAAGGTGGCACCCAGACATGCAATCCCAGAACACAGTGGCACAGATAGCAGGCAACAGAGGGTGGCAACAGCCAATAGAAGGACACCAAGGAAGCCCACCCACAGGCTTCTGGCTGTGCCCCCCCAGACCATAGCAGGCCACACCCAGGACCAGGCAGCCAAGCACACACATGCCATACAGGCACACAGGAAGCCAACACAGTAGGCACTGAACATGCCAGGTGGCAGACCACATGGGACAGGCTACACAATGCCAAGCAGGGGCCCCAACACAGCATGCGGACAGTACCCAACAAATGACCATGGCTGTGGGCCACTACCATGCACACACCCGCCACACTCCTGACTGCCACCCCATGGGCACCCCAATGCACAGCCACCGACCTAGGGGATGGATACCACAGTGGGACTGACCATGGTACACAGCAGGGAGCCAAAGGAGCATGGCACGTGCCCCCCACATGCACACAACACAGAGACACTGACACACTGCAGCATGGCACCCCATGCCACCTGCAAAGCAGACATGGACACAGGTGAGTATGCCAGAGAGATGTGTATGGAACAACCATGTACAGAAACAGTAGGGGCTGGGGATGGGTGAGGACAGTGAAGGAGGGGGACAGAGAACAGGGACTGTGTAGTGGGAGGGGGACTGTAGGGATAGCCAAACAGGGGTAACAGGGGACACAGGGGCAATCCTAGTGATGGCCCTGGCTGGCTGCCCTGGCATGCCATCCCTCATCCCCTCCACAACCAGCATGCCCTGCAGGGTTGCCACCACCCCAAGTATGCCTGAGACAATGAGCAAGGCCTGCCGCATGAGCTGGCATAACATCTGGCGGTGCGGTGTCCACACTGGCAGCTGGACACCTATAGTGAGGGTCACAGCAGGTGCCCAGTGCAGGTGCATGTGTGCAATAGGGATCATGCCAGCATGCATGAGGTGCACAGTGCCAACCCTGCACAGTTTGTGCTGCACCAATACATCACACTGGCCATGTGGCCTGCACAACTGGCACCATGGAAGAGCAGTGCTCATGCACACTGCAGGTCTGAGCACCTCGCATGCATGGCCATTGTGCTGCTGCTTGCTCCAGTGCAATACCATTGCACATGGTGCAGTATCCCAATATTCAGACACCACATGCAAATGAGCTCATCAGCCAATGTGTGGTGTAGTGGGGTGCATTAGCACATCATTATCGTTGCGCACAACCTCATTTGCATGCGTTGCACCACAGAAGCAGCACCGAACTGCACAGGCCGTGTACCGGTATTGCAACCTTGACAGGTGTGGTGCATGCAGCAGCACACTGGGGGCCAATGGCACTGCAGGGTGGGATGGACCAGGGAGATGCAACCAGGGCCTCAGTGGGTATGCGTTGTCACCTGTGTGACACATGCTATGGTTAGCCCTGTGCTATGCTGTGCTGCACCCCATGCCTAGCCTTAGTGCCCACACCACCATGCACACCCTGCCCATCCCCACCCCCAGGATTGTGCTGCCCATTTCACCCTGCTCATGCCACACACACCCATCAGGCAGCCTGTGGGATTGTCCCCATGTTCACATCCATGGCACAGCACAGGGCTGTGCTGGGTGTGTGGCACAGGCATTGGTGTGTGCTCTGTGACATCACACACCACTCAGCAGGTGATGCTTGGGCACCCCTTCCTGTTGATATGCACCAGTCCCACAGGGACAGGTGGCATACAGCTGCCCACATGGGTGCAGGCACAAGCCCCACTCATGCCAGGCATGCATGGCTGTCCTGCATCGGTGCTGTACACTCTGCCTGTGTGTTGGGGTGATGGCTGCATGCCACAGCATGTGGCAGCACAGCCATGGGGACTGTGTGGTGCAGCGGGCCGTGGCAGCCAGGATGCTGCCCATGGTGTCCCCTGTTGGTCCTTGGCCATTGCCCATGGTGAGCGGGCACATGCCAGTGGTCAGTCATCACCACGGCCATGGCGTGGCACCACCTGGTGGGTGACTGGTGTTGCATGGCTCACAGGGCTGCCTCAGCATGGCCCTGTTCAGGCAGTGCTGGCCCACAATCTTGGTGTCCCTGGTTCCAGCAGTGCTGCATGCATAGTATCACTTGTGTCTGGCATGCCGCCACTGGGCCCTTCGTCAGCCATGTAGCTGTTCCTCCTGCTGCCTTACACCCCTCATCACCACCCCCATCAAGCAGGTGCACTCTCATTGTCCCCTGCTGTCCACCATGCCCCTGGGCAGTTGGCTGCTGGTTGTGTGCCACCCTGGTACACAGACTTTGAGTTTGTGTGTATATGTCCCCATAGAAACATAGAATTTGATGGCAGATAAGGACCACTTGGCCCACCTAGTCTGCCCATTTCCCTACCTAACAGATAAGCTGCAGATCCTAGTTAAACAACCTACTTCCTCCTACCCCCCCACTAGAATTGCCTTATGTCTGTCCCATGCATTCTTGAATTCCCCCACTGTTTGACTCTACGACCTCCTCAGGAAGGCTGTTCCATGTATCCACAACCCTCTCTGTGAAGAAATACTTCCTCACATTACCTCTGAGCCATCCTTCCATCTTCAAATTGTGCCCCCTTGTCTTTGCACATCTCTTTCCAAAAGATGCTACTCTCTTGGACTTTGTTGATTCCCTTGAGGTATTTAAAAATTTCTATCATGTCCCTCCTCTCCCTCCTTTCCTTGAGGCTATACATATTTAGTTCCTTTAGTCTTTCTTCCTATGTCTTCTGATGCAGACCCTGCATCATTTTGGTTGCCCTCCTCTAGACAGCCTCCACCCTGTCTATGTCTTTGCAGAGATGGGGTCTCCTGAACTGTACACAGTACTCCAGATGTGGTCTTACCAACTGTCTGTACAGAAGGCCAACAACTTCCTGTTTTCTACTGGTGATGCCTCTCCCTATGCATCCCAGTATCCCCCCAGCCATCCTTACTGCCTTCTCACATTGCTGGCCCACCTTTAGGTCATCTGATATGACTACCACAGGTCCCTTTCCATTTTTGTTGTCAGTATCTCACCCCCCATTGTGTACTCTTCCCCTGGGTTTTTGTTTCCCAGGTGCATTACTTTGCATTTCTTTGCAATAAATCTAAGCTGTCATACATTTGACCATTCCTCCAACCTTGCCAAGTCCCTTTTCATCCTTCCACCCCACCTTATGCATCAACCCTGTTGCAGATCTTTGTGTCATCTGCAAAGAGACATACTTTCCCTTCCAGTCCCTCTGCAATGTTACTTAAGACATTAAAAAGGACCTGCCCCAGTACTGAACCCTGTTGTATTCCACTAGTAATATTCCTTTCTTCACTGTGGACTCCATTTACTATTACCCACAGTGTTCTGTTGTCCAACCAGTGTTTTACCCAAGCTACCACCCAGGGACCCACTCCCCAGCTGGATAGTTTGTTTATTAATCTTTTGTGTGGGATTGTGTCAAATGCCTTGCTAAAGTCTAGGTAGACCATGTCCACAGCCCCTCCCTGGTCTACTACTTTGGTCACCCAGTCAAAGAAATCAATTAGATTTGTCTGATATGACCTTCCCGCTGTGAATCCATGCTGCCTTGGGTCCCGTGCCCCACTGGCCTCTAGGTGCTCAGTTCTTTCTTTCAGAAGTGATTCCATCATTTTCCCTACCACTGAGGTCAAACTGACAGGTCTGTAGTTTCCTGCCTCTGTCTTGCTCCCACTTTTGTGAAGGGGAATCACATCCGCCCTACTCCAGTCTTCAGGTGCTACACCATCCTCCCATAATTTATTAAAAAGGGTAGTCAGTGGTATAACTAGTTCTTCCCTTAGTTCTTTTAGAATTCTGAGGTGAATCCCATCAGGCCCCATTGCTTTATCCACCTTCAGTTTTAAGAGTTCTTTCAGAACCCTTTCTTCTGTGAAAGGACTAATAACCCCCCTTATCCAGAGTGCTTCTATTGACCGGATTAGGCATTTCCCCCTGCTTTTCCATTGTGAATACTGAGCAGAAATATTCATTCAGTATCCCTGCTTTTTCAATGTCGCCCTCCGCCCAACCACCTTCCTCTTTGTTCAGCCTCAGTATCCATGTCTTAGTCTTTCTTTGCTCCCTAATATGCCTATAAAAGGTTTTATCCTCTTTTTAACCGAGTTGACCATCTTTTCCTCAGTTTGGGCCTTTGCTATTCTGACTGTCTTACCCGCTTCCTCCTGTTTTAACTGGTACAGTTCTCTGTCCTGCTCCTTCTGAGTTTCCTTATACTTCCTGAATGCTCTCTTTTTCTCCCTTATCTTCCCCGCCACTTCTTTTGAGAATCATAGTGGTTTTCTCTTTCATTTTGATTTGTTTATTTGCTTCACACAAAGGCTTGTTGCCTCTGTGATGGTGGTTTTGATGTTTCCCTATTGTTGCTCCACCCCACCTTCTTGCCTGTTTGCTAGTGCTTTTCTGAGGCACTCTCCCATTTAGACAAAATCACTCCTCCTGAAGTCCAATACTTTCACTTTTGTGTGGCTTGACTCTACAGCAAAGTTTATCGTGAACTACACTGTTTGGTGGTCGCTTGTTCCCAGATGGCTACCCACTTCAAGATCAGAGATCCTCTATCTGTTCCCATTTGAGTGTACCAGGTCTAAGATTGCTCTCCCCCGACTGGGTTCCAAAACTAGCTGTCTGAGGCATGCCCCCTGTAGGGCATAGAGAATGGCCCTGCTCTTGTATGTGGCTGCAGCAAAGGTGCTCCAGTTAACATCTGGCATATTCAGGTCCCCCATCAGCAATATCTCCCCTTTCTGTGCCATCCCAAGGATGCCTTCATCATTTCCTTGTCCATTTCCTTCCCCTGAGACAGGGGTCTGTATACAACCCCTGTGCAGATTGTGAAGTCATTTCCAGTCTCCAGGGTGACCCACAGTGCCTCCTCTCCTCCCAGTTTACCTTTTAGCTCTGTTGCTTTGATCCCTTCCCTTACATAGAGCTACGCCTCTTCTTCCCTCCCTGTCCCTCCTGTAGATTGTGTACCCTGGTATATTGACATCCCAGTCATGGTTCTCTGTGTACCATGTTTCTGTGACTGCCCAATATCCAGGCATCCCTCTCCCATCAAAGCCACCATTTCAGGGAGCTTTTTACCTAGACAACAGGCATTGGTACTCATTACCTTCCATTTTTTTATGCCTTTATTTCTTTTTGCCCCATCCCTGTCCCTACTGCCTTTGTCTTTTTCTCCATTTACCCCTGCCCTTCTCCCTATCGACTGCTTTATCTTTGTGTTTACCTCACTAATTACCCTGATTTTTTGGGGGGGCTAGGATTCCCCTTCTCTTCAGTGACTCCCCCTTCGCTAGTTTAAATGCTTGCCATTGAAGCATTTAAACCTATGACCTAAGATCCTGGTTCCTCTCCAGAATAGATGCAGACCATCGCACCTGTATAGGCCTGTATCCCTCCAGGTGGAGCCCCAGTCCCCAATGATGCCAAATCTCTGAGCTCTGCACCAGCTTTTCAACCAGTCATTGAATCTCATGGTGTGGAGTGCCTTAGCCTCATCCATGCCATAGACAGGTGGCACTTCTGAGAAAGTTTGTGTGTGTACTACTTGTCTAAGGCCCCTTCCCAACTCCACAAGCTCCTGTTGCACTGCTCTGATCCCATTCTCAGCTAAGTCATTCATCCCTATGTGGATAATGACATCCAGCTTCCTCCCCCTTGCCACTGCTCCCACAATCCTGAGGATTCATTTCCTGTCCCTCCAAGCCTTGGCGCCAGGCAGGCACCCTACCTCCCTTCCCCTCCCTCTCCCAGTTCCACACCATTAACAACTGAGTCCCCCACCAGGAGTTGTTTCCTTCCCCTGTGAAGTCCTGGGCCACCCACCTGTGGGTCTCCATTGTGGAGGTTCCCAGCATCCTACTAGGTCTCCACTGCAGGTTCTTCCATAGAGGAACCATGCTTCAGAGTGGCAAATGAATTGTGGAGAGGCCCAACTGGAGGGATACACCTCTGTTCCACCACCCTCACCCTCCGAGCCCACTGTGGTCCAACCACTCCTCTTTCTTGGCAACCTGAGGTAGTGGTGGTGGCCTAGATGGTCCCTGGGTGGGGGAGCAGGTTTCCCAAATCCTTGCCAGGTCATCATGGAGACAAACAACCCTCCTCCCTCAAACCAGAGAGATGCCTGCAAATAGGGCAGCAACGCAGTCTGCAGAATGTCTCCCGGAAGACTGCTGATCCACAGCCAGTGCAATTTCACCACTCCCTACATGTCTGTCCCTTCCAGTTACAGATGCTTTGTTTTTTGTTCTTTTAGTGTGTGCAAGCTTGTGAGTGTGTCTACCCCCTATTCAGTGTGCTGTGCTTTTAAGGATATGAACAAGTGTATGTTAGTTTTGGGGAAGTGATGTCAGAGACCCTGCTATAAAGGAAGTTATGCGCTTGGGGCAGGTGGGGTGAGGGAAAGGGTAGGTGGGAGTAAACCTATGCCATCCAGAAACAATCACCTACAACTCTTACCCTCCATCCTGGGGAGTGCCTTCCTTTCTTTCAGACTCCTGTTTCACAGAGGCTGAGTAACAGGTCTACTCACAACTGACTGCAAATATCTCCCAGCTACAGTTCCTCTCTGGCAAATTAAAGTTAAAACTAAGACAAGTCCACCCCCAAAACAGAATCAATACTAGTTACTTACACAGGTCCAAAAAGTAATAATTCAGTTCTGTGTAGTCTAGAAAATAACCTCCCTTTTTCAAGGAAGCTGTGGCTGCTTTTTCACTCTCCCTGTCTCAGGCCCCCTCTCTCTGCCCCTCACTCCATCTCCCATGCCACCTCTCTGTCCCCTCCATCTGTGCCTGGTTTTGTTTGTCTGTCTGTCTCCCTGTATCCCTCCCTCACTCCCACCCTTGGCGCAACTGCTGTATGTGTGCTTGCACCCTGTTTTACTAAGAAAGTCTGCTCAGAGCAGCTTTGATTTGCTCCACACTTGCGCCATGGATTCACTGTTGAATATGCCACTGCACAGGATATTCATGAGAATAACCCCTGCTCTTGTGCCTGCATTCATTTTAGTTGTGCATTGGCACAATGGATTTTTCGCTGCACCCTGACTCCCACCAAATATGGCTGCTGATCATGCTGCCCTAAGCCACCAGAGGTGGGTTTTTTGCTGCACCCTACTTCCCACTTTCATTGCCCCAAATGGGCAGGGCATCTGCACCACACAGACATCCCATTTCACAGTCAGGGCTGCTGTTCCTTGATGCCCTCCATGTCCTGCCCCACAGTCGAGGCTTCTGCACAAGCTGTCCTCTGTTCCCTGTCACCACAGCTAGGGCTGCTGCACACTGCACCTGTCTGCACAGTTGGAGTTGCTGTGGCCTGCTGTGCCCTAGAGCCCTATGCTTTCTCAGTTAGGGCTGCTGTGCCATGCTGACACTTGCCATAAGAGTCAAGGCATTTCTGCATCCTGTTGCATGCCTCCACAGTTGAGGCAGGTGCACCCTGCTGCCCCCCTGCAACCAGAGTCAGATTCTTTGCTACACACTGCTGCCCACATCCCCTGTTCCAAACAGGCATGGCTGCTGTACCCTGTCCCACAGTTTGGGCTGCCATACCCTGATGCCACCCTTATCTCCTACCAAAACAGTCGGGGTTGCTGTACCCTGCTGTCTTCTGTTCCCACCCCCACAGTCACAGCACCTTGTTGCCCCTGTTCCTGTCTCCACAGTCAGGGCTGCTGTGCTGTACTACACCCTCATGTCCCATGCCCCCTGCCTCCACAGTTGGGGCAGCTGAACACTGCTACATACTTCCATTGCCCCAAAGGGGCTGGGCTGCTGCACTATGTGCACCCTATGCCATGGTCAGGGCTGCTGTTCACCAGTTCCCACCTGTGTCCCACCCCACATTCAAGGTGTCTGCACCATGCTGTCACTTAACCCGTGCCACCACTGTGCACTGTTGCACTGTGGAGCCCCTTGCCTCAACAGTTAGGCTTATTGCACTGTGCAAGGAGCAGCCCTCCTATAGAAACAGGGGCAACAGGGTGCCATGGTCATGACTGTGGGGGAGGGGACAGAGGGCTGCAGGGTGCAGCAGCCCCGATTGTTTGGGCAGGAGATAGGGGTGGAATCAGGGTACATCAGTCCAAACTGTGGGGATAGGATACAGCAGCCATGCCTGTTTGGGACAAGGGATATGGGCAGCAGGGTGTAGCAAAGGATCTGACTTTGGTGGCTGGGGGGAAGCAAGATGTAACTGCCTCAACTGTGGAGGCATGCAAGAGGGTGCAGCACATGCCCTGGCAAGTGGCAACATGGTGCAGCAGCCCAAACTGGGAAGGCATGGGGTTTTAGTGCCCAGCAAGCCACAGCAACCCCAACTGTGTAGACAGGAGCAGGGTGCAGCAGCCCTGGCTGTGGTGTCAGGGGACAGAGGATAGCATGATGCAGAAGCCATGACTGTGGGGCAGGGCACAGGGGAGAATCTGAGTACAGCAGCCCTGACTGTGAGATGGGGTGTGCGTGGTGCAGCAGCCATTCCCATTTGGGGCAATACAAGTGGGTAGCAGGGTGCAGCAAATCCTCACCTTTGGTGACCTAGGACAGCATGGTGCAGCAGCCCCAACTGTGGAGGCAGGGGACCTGGGACTCTATGGCTTAGCAGAGCACAGCAGCCCTTACTGTGGAGACAGACACTGAAGGAAGCAGGCTGCAGTGTCCCCGACTGTGGGGGCGGGAGAGGAGGGCAGCAGGGTGCTGCAATCACAGCTGTTTGAGCAGGAGCAACACGGTGCAGTAGCCCTGATTCTTTAGGCAGGGGATGGAGGCAGCAGAGTGCACAATCCCAGACTGTGTGGGAGAAGATAGTGAGCAGCAAGGTGCAGCAGCCTCAAATGTTGAGCAGAAGGCAGGGGGGCTTGTGGGGCAGGGAACAGGAAGCAGCAGAGTGCAGGTGCCTCAACTGTGGGGAAGAGACATGGTGCATGATCAGGATGCCATATAATGTTCCTATATATACACATACATGATGTATTTTCACACAGAAACCACCAAAGAACTGAAATTTGTGAGTTCAGACAGTACATATTCTTGAAATAGTGTGACAGGAACTTGTTTGTCAATCCAACATGAAAAAAATGTTCTTGCATGAATGTATTTATGAAGGCTACATTGACAAACTATTTCTATGAATGAACAAATTTTTAGATTTATTTTTATATCCATTAAACAACCCTGTGTTAGAGTTAGAAAAAAAAATCAGTTTTGATGAGAAAGAATCTAGAGCTGTGATACAAACAAGCTGATCTCTCACAGAGAAAGATTTTCACTACTTCAATGAGTGTGTACTGTACATAGTACATGCTCAGTGACAGATGCTCACTGAGCGAGTACTATATACAGTACACACTCATTCAGAGCTCAGTCAGTGGCTGATCACGGTGGTGAGAGGTGGGTTGTGCCAGTTGACAGCTGTCTTACAGTTTAGGGGGAGTGGTGTGGTAGGCCCACTAGACTACCAAAGAAAAGGGGAATTTTTTTTTTTTTATTTCACAATTGGGGTTAGGGGAGGAGGCCACTAGACTACCAGGGAAAAGGGGACAATATATTTTATTTCACAATGATTTGGGTTTGGGGGGGCCAGTAGACTACCAGGGGAAAAGGGAACAATTATATTTTGTTATTTAACAACAATCAGGTTCAGGTAGGGGGGCCACTAGACTACCAGGGAAAAGGGGAAATTATATTATGTCATGAGGATTGGGGTTTGGAGAAGGAGGGCCACTAAGCTACCAGGGAACAGGGGTATATATTTTATTATTTAACAGGAATCGGTGATGGGAGCACGGGTGTGCTTATCCGCATTACCACAGGCTTGTGGCAACCTGTCCAGGTGCACCCTCTGTTTGGCACACTGCTAAGGTTGCTGCAAGCCATGGAACTTTACCACCTGGACCTCGTCCAATAGAGAATCGGGTGCAGGGTCCGTGGTGCATGGCAATTGGTGCAAGGCGCCTTTGGTGCAGCTTGCACAGAGTTTTGTGAATCAGGCCCACAGTATTTATAAGGCAGTAAAAGTGCTCAAATCTTGTAAAGTCATAGCTTAAAGTTTAATGTTCTATAAATAAAATGCTATAAATATGGTACTATAAATAACTGGCAGTGTACTACAGTGTATGTAACCATTGCACCTGAAATGCTACACATCATTAAAAATAATTTCAAACATACCTAATTTCTGTGTCTTTTTCTTGAAGGATGAATATTTCAGTTTTTACCTTAGGTATATGTAGCCGATACAGTATGTTGGAAGATTCTGAACCATCCTACAGTAAAACAAAGATGATATGCTCAGAGACATCCTCTAGGAACCAAGATTGTTAAAGTTTTTATAGTCCATAGCTGGTCAAAACCTTACATTGCTTCTTTATTAACAGGGGCTGTAGATGTATGCCACTACTGTAAGAATCCTAATAGGGTCAATGGGTAAAGTGAGTGGGAATACCAATAAGGAAATAGTAATACTAAGGAAAGAATAATGGCAGATGAGAGGATGGAAGATCAGTGCAGCAAATCATTAACATTTTGTAAGAGATAAGGATTATGAACAATGCGTGTTTTCTATTGGGGGGGGACAAGAAAAATTACTCAAGCAATAAGGTAAAACCCACACTGAAAAAGAACACTGATCAACAGGGGGCAGCCTCAACTACCGGATCAGATTCTGAACATTTGGGATCAATCCCTTTTTCTAGGCGAGACCCCATGCCTGCCACAACCTCAGAACTATCAACATCCCTAGGAAAGAGAGGAGGAACCTATCAGAACACCACTGCCTGCAAATGAACAAGATCATCATTAGATTCAGGAAACCTAGAGAAGATGAACCAGAAGAGGGGGGGGGGATGAGGAAGAGGAGGACAGGAGCACGCTGAGACCCAAGATGAAGGGGAGAGACAAGAAGTTACCCAAGAAACTGAGGGGGAAAAAGGAAATATTGAAAATGGTAAGTATTTCAAAGTATTTTTAAAGTCCAATAGAAATTCAGGTCCTTAGAAAAGGCTCATCTTTTGACCCCACAAAGATTGACCTATGACAGTCTGTCAACAATTTTGTTGTCAGACATTACAGCGACTCCGTTATGCTGATCGCATTTGCGGTTGGCATAACAGAAGCTGCATCAAACTTTTTTGGGGGGGCTTTGCCCACTGAACCGCCCATGTGGGGGGCTCTGCCCCCTGCATCCCCTGCTACTTTAACAGTCAGAGTTGTTTCAGGGAGGGGGTGCAATACCCCCAGAAAGCAGTGCTGGGGTTCTGCACCAACACTACAGCAACCTGGTGCTGTTGTCGCTGTAGTGGTCGTCACTGTAAAGTTGTCGAGAAAACATTGTTATACCCACAAAGACTTAACCTCTTTGAGACATTACTTGACCTGTATAGCTTCTGTCAAACACTGAATTTGCAACTGTAATTAATGTTCCACATAATGCAGAAGTCAGTGTCTGAGGGACTTTGTGAATAGGAAGGACATTGACCGCTATTTAGATAAAAACCTACTGTAACTATGTTAGCTGTACAACACAAGAATTTGAGGTCATATCTAACCCCAGTAATCAGAAAATTGTGGTGAAGCCCCCTGATAAGGGTGGTGCTACTGTGCTACTCGATGTTGAGACACACGTCACTGAGGTGAAAAGACAATAATGCTGACCACAATAGAGCTTTACACTTAGATCTGACCGAATCCTTTAAAAAGGAAATTGATAAGGAAATCCAGGAGGCATCTAACAGGGGACTTATCAGCAAAGAGACATCTGAATTTCTGATGGTAGCACAGCCTTTTATGTATTGCCTAAAATATACAAGTCTCTCGAGAGGCCCCCTGGGATGTCCTATAGTGGCTAGCATACTGTCGTTTCTGTAATGGAATCTTTAACTCAGTTTATTGATGTGCACTTTAAACGGTGGCACAGAGCTTCCCTTCATATGATAGGGACTCCACATATAGGCTCAGGGTCTTACAGGAACCCACAAACACACTCAGGGTCCTACAGGAACTGTATATTGAGTGCTCCTGGTATTTGGTCACTATGAATGTGGAGTCCCTATTTACTAATGTACCATATGGGGGTGCTAGAAGCAAAGAAACCCAGGGGAGGGTCAACAAGTCACTGGAAATGGGGTAGGTTCTGGAGAACTGGAGAAGGGCTGATGTGGTCCCTCTCCGCAAATGTGGGATCAGGGAGGAGGCTAGAAACTATCGACCTGTCAGCTTGACCTCAGTGGTGGGTAAAATTATGGAATCTCTGCTAAAGGAAAGGATAGTAGAGAACCTTGAATCAAATGGAGCCCTAGATCTGAGGCAAAATGGATTCATGGCAGGAAAGTCATGTCAAACTAATCTTATTGATTTCTTTGACTGGGTCACTAGGGAGGATGATCGGGGGAGCAGTGGACGATCGGGGGATCAGTGGACATGGCCTACCTCGACTTCAGCAAGGTATTTGACACTGTTCCACATAGGAGGTTTGTGAACAAGCTGGGTAGCCTGGGACTGGGGCAAAAGGTGGTGAACTAGGTAGGAAATTGGTTGAAGAATAGAAAACAGAGGGTGGTGGTAAATGGGGCTAAATCTGAGAGAGGGAAGGTGACTAGCAGGGTGACACAGGGTTCAATTATTGGGCCAGTGCTGTTTAATATCTACATCAGCGACATTGCAGAGGGTCTGGAGGGGAAGGTGTGCCTCATTGCAGATGACACAAAGATCTGCAACAGGGTGGACAGCCCAGGAGGATGGAGAGAATGAGGAGGTACCTAGCTAAATTGGAGGACTGGTCCAGAGTGTAGCAACTAGGATTCAATATGAAGAAATGTAAAATCATGCAGTTGGGGTACAGGAACCCAGGGGAACACTACACGATGAAGGGGGAGACATTAGCAGCAACAAAACAGGAAAGGGGTCCAAGGATCATATCTGATGACAAAGGTGGCCAAACAATGTGATAAGGCAGTACAGAGAGCCAGTGGGATGCTGGGGTACATAGGGTACATTTTCTAGCCTGGTTCGACCTCATCTAGAATACTGCTCTGTAGTATGTAATCCTCAGTTTATAAGTAGCAAACTAGTCGAAAACATACAGCACAAAGCAACTAAAAAAATCACTGTACAGAATCTAGACTATGGCACTAGGTTGAAAAACTTAAATCTACTCTATGCACTACAGAATACTGAGGGGTGATTTGTGCATGATATACAGGGCAATGCAAGATGAAACAATTTTTGCAACTATTGGCTTGACAAGAAACTTTTCTGCAGTAAATACTAGATCACATGACCAAAAACTAACAGGAACCAAAAATACAAATTAAAGAAACTATTGGTTCTCTCAGAGTGATTACATCTTGGAATGAACTTCCAAAAAGTGTCAGAGCAAAACAATGGACAGCTTTAAAAATAGTTTGGATGCTCACATGAGCAAAAATATTTTTCCACCAATAATTTGGTGGTGAGTTATTAAAGGCACACCCACCTCCCAAGCTCGTAAACACCTATGAACTATGAATAGGGAGGGGTATTACCAGCATAAGAAAAGAGGTCATAATGCCACTTTACAGATCACTGGTGAGGCCTCATTTGAAATACTGCATCCAGTTTTGGAGGCCACATCTCAAGAAGGAAATAGAGTGTGGAGACAGTTCAAAGAAGGGCAAATAAAATGGTGCAGGGCATGCATCACAGGTTATATGAGGAGAGATTGGAGGAACTCAGTATGTACACCCTGGAGAAGAGGAGGGAGAGGGGAGACCTTCAAGTATCTCAAGGGGATTAAAAGGTACAGGAGTGCAGTATCTTTCAGAAGAGAAGCTGCTCTAAAATTACAACAGGGCACAACATGAGACTGGAAGAAGGAAGACTAAGGGGCAACATGAGGAAGTACTTTTTCATGGAAAGGGTGGTGGATGCTTGGAATGGCCTGTCCCATGAAGTGGTGTGGGCAAGTACAGTGGGGGGATTTAAACATGCATGGGATAGACATAGGGGAATCCTGGGGGAAGGAAAGGCAACAGCCAGGGACCATGTAGGGTCAGTGGCAGCTAAGTAAAGGTAAGATACAGGCAGTCTTGATGAGCCTGGCGGTCATCATCTGCTGTCAATTTCTAGGATTACAGAATGGGGGGTGAGTTCTTGACAGTCACCAAGGAAGAAAGGGGTTTGGGAATAATAATTTCAGATAAACTAAAGGTGGCCAGGCAGTGTGCTAAAGTGGTGGGGAGGGCCAGTGGCAAGCTGGGGTGCATAGGAAGGGGTATTACTAGCAGAAGGGAGGTGATAACTTCACAGTACAAAACACTGGTGAGGTCTCATCTGGAGTACTTTGTACAGTCCTGGAGGCTGCATTTCCGTAGGGACACAAACAGGGTGGAGGCAATTCAGAGAAGCGCAACTAAAATGGTGACATGCTTGCAGCAGAAGACGTATGAGGAGAGAGATTAAAGTACCTCAATATGTGTAAGTTGGAAGAGAGGAGAGAATGGGGAGATATTGTAGAAATCTTCAAGTATCTTAAGGGACTAACAAGGTGCAGGTGGGTGACATCTTTCAGTTTAGGACATGTACAAGAATGAGTGGGCACAATATGAGATTAGAGGAGGCAGGCTAAGGAGCAATATGAGGAACTTTTTCTTCACAGAAAGGGTGGTGGATACATGGAATAGCCTACGCAGGGAGGTAGTGGGAGCAAACACAGTGGGGGAATTCAAGAATGTATGGGCTAGGCATAAGGGTACTCTAGAGGGGGAAGAGAAGCTAACCTAAGGACCAAGTAGGTCAGCAGCTGCCGATAGAGGTAGGAAAATGGGCAGACTCAATGGGACTAGTGATCCTTATCTGCCAGCAAGTTCTTTGTTTCAGTGTATAGCCAGGAGACTCAGCAGTAGGCAGAAGAATGTTATACTGCCCCTATATAGGTCAATGGTGAGACCACATCTAGAACATGGAGTGAGATACTGGCGTCCGTACCTTAACAAGGACATCAGTCTGCTGGACAAAGTCCAGAAGAGGTTAATCAAGATGATTGCGGGTCAGCAGGGGCAATCTTATGAGGAGAGGCTGGGAGCCCTGGGAATGTACTCCCTGGAGGAGAGGAGAGATTGAGGGGATATAATAGAGACCTTAAAATACTGTACTTGAAGGGGATAAATAAAGTGGATAGGGAAGATATCTTCAAGCTAAGAGACAGCTGAATCACAATGGGGCACAGTTTAAATCTTGTGGGGGGGTAGGAGGGATGTTAGAAAGCATCTCTTTACAGAGAGGGTGGTTGCCAACTGGAATGTGCTAGTGGAGGAAGTGGTCTCAGAGAAGATGGTGGACAATTTTAAGAGGGCCTGGGATAGGCATATTGAGAAACTATGGCACCAGGGGAGCAGATGGAGGGGGGGGGACCAGGGAAAGAGGCAGGGTCAGTGGTGCAAGCTTGGGACCCTGCAATACAAGCAGACTTGATAGACCAAATGGCATCATTCTGCTGACTTTTGTATGTTCATAATCTGGATTAAACGACAGCTTGGAGATATCCCCATTTCTAAGATAGTGGTACCTTTGATAAATAATTCTTGAACTATGGCTACTTTAAATTGAGGGTTCTCACCTATTATTCTTTTCTTAATATTACTATTTTCCTTATTGGTATTCCTTTTTATTTTATCCACTTCCCCTTTAAACCTATGTGGGTACCTTTAGTAGTGGTATAAAATAAATCTACATCCTCTATTGATAAAAAACAAAGTTTTATATCATCTACGGGCCATAAAAAAACCTTAATCTTAGTTTGTAAGGGATGTCTCTGAACATGTCTTTTTGTTTTACTGTAGGATGGTTCAGGATCATTCAGCAGATCAGCTATACCTAAGGTGAACACAAATACTTATCTTTCAAGAAAAATAAACGATGTATATGTTTTAAATTGTTTTTAATGGTGTGCTGCATTTCAGCTGTAATGTTTACACTGTCCATAGTACACTGCCACTTATTTATAGTACCATATTTATAGCATCTTATTTACAGCAGAATACATTTTAAACTATGAATACAAGATTTGAGCACTTTTACTGTCTTATAAATATTGTATGTGTTAAAGTTGTAAGACACCAACAAGTACTGACGCTTTAAGATTTGGCTACTATTTAAACAACCACCCCTGTGAGGTGTGTACACCCTGAGAAAGCACTGCACTAAGAAATAGCAGCATGAAATGATGAACTGCAATGGAGATTCTGGTCTCATGGTCTGTGTCAGGAACCCACTCGTGAGAGTCAGATCACTGAGCTCATAGTGCCCACCCGTAAGTTCAATCCATGACAGGGAGTGGGAAAACAGGGATACCCTCCTCGTGTCCGCCCAGAGTGTTTGCTGGGTTTACAATAGAACACTTGCCATGAGGTCCCAGAGCATCCATCTATATTTTAGGTCAGGGCACAATACCAGTCTCGAGTTTTGTGGTCAAATTTGAACCCTTTTTCATGGCTATTACACACATGAGGAAGGCCAAGTATGCCCTCTTCAGGGTAGCAGCACAAAAACCTGATTTGATATTCACCCTACGGGACATTTAATAGCCCAGTTCACAATCCCTGCAGACCCATATGAGACTCTGGTACTCTCCCTAATCCTGCCGAATCCCCTACTGACCCTTTTCAATTTGGTTGTTATTTGGTGACCCTAAGCATAAACAGTTGTCACAGATTTGCAATAAAACTTCTACAGTCACATATATAATATAAGGACTCTCACGCAGGCAGAATCCTTTAAAAAAGTAAGTCTTTACTAAAATAATTAAATAAATGCAGTTACAAGTAAAATAACATATGCAAATTTAGGGCACAGAATAGAAAACACATTTTGAAAAGTATACAGTATAAATGCCTTACTGTTTAACTATATCTACCTGTTATGAAGACTTTCACAGTTCAAAAAAAAAAAAAATCACTGGTTTGTAAATAGTGCAGTCTCATGCTGGCAGCTACAGTCTTGTAGCCAAAAGAAAGTCCCAAAAAGAATGGCCATAAGTGACTGTGGAGAGTTTAATTATCTTTTCTGAACTGCAGTGTCAGCAACATTCCAGTCAGTGACCCACAATTTCTGGCCACGTCGCTCAGCTTCAGCACAAATGCTGCCTCCATAATTAACTAGTAACAGGACAGTCACTGTTAAAACTTAGATGTGTCGATATACATCCTCTGAGCTAATTTACAGTGTCATGTTAGAATGTCACATAGCACTGCTAGAATGGTCACCTGCCATCCAATACATTGGCATTTAAACATACAGTACACAGAAATCACATAAAATATAACAGAAATATATGTTGCAGATGACTGGCAAATGGCTAGATCACAACATCCTTCCCTCCTAGATAGAATTTGTTCGAATACAACTCTAGGCAGGGTATGAGTTTCACAAATTCTGTTCACTGCTGTAACTGGTGAGATAGCCCATCTGCGTTCACATTCGTCAACCCTACTCTGTGGGTAATGGTCATATCGTAGCCCTGTAAGGCAATACTCCATCTCAAAAGATGATCATTCATCTTCCTCATCTGAGTCAGCCACACCAGGGGGTTATGATAGGTCTGTACTTCAAAGTACCTCCTGTAGAGGTATGGCTTTAACTTCTTCAGGGCCCATACCAGTGCAAGGCACTCCTTCTTGACTGTGGAATAGGCCTGCTCCCAAGGAAGCAACTTTTCAGTAAGGTACACTACTGGGTGATATTTCCTTTGGTTAAAGATCTGACTAAGGACTGCTCCAATCCCCACATCAGAGGCATCTGTCGGGACTACAAATGGCTTTCTGTAGTCTGGACTGGCCAAAACAGGAGCACTGCATAGTGCGTCCTTTAGCCACGTAATGGCTCATTCATAGGCTGGTTCCCATTTTACTTTTTTAGACATTCTTTTCTTTAGCAGGCCAGATAGGGGAGCTGCCAGGGTACTGTAATTTTATACAAACTTATAGTATCCAGCGGTCCCTAGGAAGCTCCGAACCTGCTTCTGGGTTTCTGGCTTGGGTCATGCCTCTATCACCTCAGCCTTGGCTTGATTAGGGAAAAGCTGCCCCCCACCTTACTACATATCTTAGGTATGTCACCTCCACTATAGCCACCTGTCACTTTTCAGCCTTGACGGTGAGCCCTGCCCTCTGTATCCTGCCCAAGTTCCCTCAGGTGGGACAGGTATTCCTTCCAGCTAACACTGAAGATGACAATATCATCCAGGTACACCATAGCATTCTCTTCAGTACCATGCAACACCTGGTTAACCAACCTTTGGAAGGTGGCAGGGGTGTTCTTCATTTAAAAAGGCATCACCTTGAACTTGAATAATCATATTGGAGCGATGAAGGCCGACCTCTCCCTAGAGCTCTGTCAGTTAACTCCACCTGCCAATACCCTTTTGTCAGGTCAGTGGTGGTAAGATACATCACCCCTCCCAATTTGTCCAGTAGTTTATCCGTCCATGGCATTGGATGGGCATCAGACTTCATGACTGCACTGAGTCCATGATAGTCTACACAGAAGTGAGTAGAGCCATCCAGCTTGGACATAAGGGCTACGGGTGAGGCCCAGAGACTGTGGGATTTATGAATTACCCCTAAATCCAGCATTTCTTCCACCTCCCTCCTAATGTCCTTTAGGACAGCCTCAGACACCCGGTTGGATGTCCATCAGATGGGTGCTTGCATTCCTGTGTCTACGTCAGGTGTCGCTAAGGGGGTATGTCCTGGCTTGGCCATAAACAAAGGGGCAAAGTCCTCTAAAACCTCCCTCATTTCCTAGAACTGTTCTGGGGTCATCTGGGGCAACAATCTGCCTACACAGAGGACTCCCACTTGCTTTCCTCCAGCAAGTCCAGCAGGGGATCTGCTTCGTCCATCCCATCCCCAGTACTATACACTGCAAATACCATGTCAGCCCTATTTGCATATGGCTTTATCATGTTGACATGGTACATTCTATGATTATGTCTCTTGTCAGGCAGTTCTATGATGTAGTTTATGTCATTCACTTGTCTGACTACTTTGTATGGTCCTGCCCACTCAGCTTGCAGCTTATCCTTCTGGACCGGGATTAGAACCATAACTTCCAGACCTATGCTGTATGAGTGAGCTCTGGCTTTGCAGTCATACTAGACCTTTTGCTTCTGCTGGGTGGCTGAGAGGTTGCTCTGGGATGCTCCAATGAGCTCCTTCAGCTTTTCCCTAAATATTAGGACATATTCCACTATGGGAGTGCCCTGGGTGGCATGCTTGCCTTCCCAATCTTCCCAGACAAGTCTAAGGGCCATGCACACACCCTGCATCCATATAAGAGTTTGAAGGGGAAAACCCTGTTGACTCTTGGGGCACCTCCCTGCATGTGAACAAGTGGGGAAGGTATTTCTCCCAATCCTTTCCATGTTGCTCAGTAAAATGCTTGGAGCATTGATTTTAGGGTACCATTAAACCTTTCCACAAGCCCATTGGCTTGCGGGTGATAAGGTGTCATGCATCTCTGCACTACCCCACACTTCTCCCACAAACACTTTATCAGATCCAACATGAAGGAACCCCCTTGACCAGTGATACCTACTGTGGAAACCCAACATGAGAAAATTCCTAACAAGGTGTCAGTCACTTTGTCCTTAGTGAAGAAAGGGTGACTGCCTCTAGGTATCTGGTGGCATAATCAACCACCGTCATGATAAACCTCTTCCTGGAAGAGCTGAAGGTACTCAAAGGCCCCACAATATCCATTCCTACCCTCTGGAATGGCTTCTCCACAATGGGAAAGGTAATTAGGGCAGCTTGGGTTTTATTACCCACCTTCCCTATTTATTGGCACTGGTGACAAGACCTGCAATATACCTGCACCTGCTGGATAAAGTTGGGCCAATAGAAATTCTGAGCCAATCACTGCATGATGCAAATGATTCCCAGATGTCCAGACATGGGGATATCATAAGCAATCTTGAGCAACTGCTCACGGTATCTCTGGGGAACAACAAGCTGCCTGCCCATCACCCCTCCCTCTGTCCTTACATCCTGTGTATACAACAGTTCATTGTCCCAAAATACCCTATGTTTCCCATCGCCTCCCTGTCCCCTGTCAGATTCTGCCAAAGCCCTCAGCCTCTCCAAACTGGGGTCAGTCCTCTGGGCAGCTGCAAAATCTCTACATTTTCCCAAGGCCTGGGACATGTCCCCTCCAGTTTCTAAACTAGGGTCCATAGCTGTAGCATCAATGCATTCATGGTCACTGCCATACCTAATTGTTTGACTATTGGTTACCCCTCCCTCCTTAGAATAACCTTCTGCAGCTGTTTTGTGAACTGCTACATGGGGAAGTCCTACCCCCCTTTCACTATTCTCCATGTCAGGAGACACAGGCTGGGGAACCAGCCTCTCATTGTTTTCCACAGGGGCTTCTATGGGATCCAGGGAACTATGATTGGCTTTTGCTTTCTGACTGTGGGTAACCACACATACTACCCCCTTCTTGAGGTTGTTCCCTATTATCACATCCAGGGTGAGACTGACTGCTACTGCTGCCTTTTGCACCATTTCTCTTGTCTCACCCCAGTCCAAGGGAATGCTAGCAAGTGGTAGAGTTTCCTCTTCCCCAGTGAACCCCTTTACTGTTACGAACTGATTAGGTATAAGCTGTTCAGGCTCAACCAAATTCCTTTTTACTAAAGTAAGAGATGCCCCCATGTCCCTTAACCCATGGGTGTGCACCCCATTTACAGTAACCGGGTACATGTGCTCCCTCATGCTTGTAGGCATGCTTTCTGGGATACACAGTGCACCCAACTCTGAGCACCACTTTGTCTGCTCTGTGCCTTTTTAGGACACTGTCTTGCAAGTTACTCTGGCTGTTTGCAAAACTAACAATTGTCATTTCTTTTGTCTGAGAAAACCCTTTTTGTAACCTAGGGCTTTCTCCTTTCTGTGGAGGCAGTGAGGGTTTTAGCTGCCCTGAAGGCGTGCTTTTCCCTTTCTGCGCTGCCACTCCTGCCCCACTCCCTTTCAGAAGAGGCCTTCTCCTGGCATAGTGGTCCGAGAGCTCAACAGCCTGCTGCGTTGTTTTGGGGTCTTGGCCCCCAAATCAGGTTTTTAGCTCTGCTGGGAAAGCCCAAAAGAATTGCTTCAAAAGTACAACCTCCTCAATTTTCTTTACAGAGTTTGCTTCCACTCCCTCCCACCAATGTTTCAAAAACTGACATTGCTTTGTGGAGAGTTCCTCATAGCTCATGTCAGGGCTTCTTCAGAGCTTATGGAACTTCACCCTGTATGCTTTAGGAGTGAACTCATTTTTTAAACAATGCAGATTTAAGTTTCTCATAATCACTACTGCTGTGATTGTCCATTTTACCCAATGCTTCACAGCCCTGCCCAGTAAGTAGCGGGGCTAGCTGGAAGCTCCAGAACTCCATGGGTATTTTTGTCTGAATACAGACCTTTTAAAATGAATTCAGAAATGCATCCATATCCTCCTTCTCTTTAATTCAGTCATTAATTTTGCATTTAACTTGTACTCAAGTCCTAGAGGTTCAGGTTCACCCCTGCCATTTACCTCCTCTGGCATTCGTCATTGAAGTTTTAGCTTCTAGAGTTCGAATTCCCTCTGGTGCTCTTCTCTCATCCTTTTGCTGAAGCTGTTTTTCTCTTTCTTTGGCCTCTCTCCGGTGCTGTTTTTTTTCCCCCTGCATCTCCAGCTCAAACCTTCTCTGCTCAAATTCTCTCTGCTGCTGGGCTTCGAACCTCCTCTGCTTGTACTTCAGCTCCATTCTTCTCAGCTCTAGCTGCAGCCTGATTCCTTCTGCCTCCAGCATGGTGGTGGCCTTCCCATGTTGCTGTGGCTCTGGGTTCTCTTTGGTCATGCTGTCCTCCCCCAGGACTGGACACTGTGACATCCCTTGGCACCCTCATACCCAAGGTCTGGTCCCTTTCAGTCACCGGCTGTGGTCCTGGGCAACTGCTAGTTCATTGGCTGTCACAGGAGCCTCCATGAGGTGCTTTTTGGCTTACCCCTCATACTGGACTCTCTCCTGGCACGACTGCTTCAGGTATTCTGCAGTGAATTTGCTGTAGATGGAAGCCATCTTCTTTCCTAACTACTGTTACACTAGCTTGCACCCGAGGGAAAAAAAAAAAAACAGGTAGGGATACTGTTACCAAATTTTATATTTTTAAAATTTGTCTTGATTGTATGTGTACTGTTTTCGGTTTAACATTATGATACACTGGACTTGGAATCAAGCCCAATGGTTATGCCTATGGCCACCAATCTCTCAAATCACACTGCAACCAAATCTTTCAGATCTGAACGCTGTGCACCAGATCTGTCATGAACACACTTGTGAGGGTCACATCACTGAACTCACAGTGCCCACCCCTAAGTGCAATCCATGACAGGGAGGGGAAAAAAAAACAGGGATACCCTCCTCGTGTCCACCCAGCATGTTCGCTGGGTTTACAACAGAACACTTTCCATGAGGTCCCAGAGCATCCCTCTATGCTTTGGATCAGGGTGCAATACCAGTCTCAAGTCTTGTGGCCAAATATGAACCCTTTTTTGTGGCTATTACACACAGGAGGAATGCCTAAGTATGTACACCCTCTGCAGGGTAGCAGCACAAAAACCTGATTTGGCCTTCACCCTACAGGACATGCAATAGCCCAGTTCACAATCCCTGCAGACCCATATGAGAGTTGGGTACTCTCCCTAATCCTGCTGGATCCCCTGACCCTTTTCAATTTGGTTGCTATTTGGTGATTCTTCTAAGCATAAACAGTTGTCACAGATTTGTAATAAAACTTCTACAGTCACACATACAATATAAGGCAGACTTTTTAGAAAAACAAAAGTCTTTACTAAAATAATTAAATAAATGCAGTTACAAGTAAAAAAGAACATATACAAATTTAGGTTGCAGTATAGAAAACAAATTTTGTAAAGTATACAGTATAAAGACCTTACTGATTAACTACATCTACCCATTATGAAGACATTCACAGTTCTGAAAAATCACTGGTTTGTAAATGTTGCAGTCTTGTGCTGGCAGCTGTAGTCTTGTAGCCAAAAGAGAGTCCCAAAAAGAATGGCAATGAGTGTCTGTTGGGAGTATCTTTTCTGAACTGCAGTGTCAGCAATATTCCAGTCAGTGACCCACAATTTCCTGGCCACCTTGTGATGTCATGCAGCTTCAACATAAATTCTGCCTCCATAATTAACTAGTAACAGGACAGTCACTGTTAAAACTTTGATGCATCAATATACATCCTCTGAGTTAATTTACAGTGCCATGTTAGAATTTAATATAGTACTGCTAGAATGGTCACCTGCCATCCAATTCCTGGCTCAAACATCCTGCTACCTCATAAAATGTGATATCCTGTGATAGTGTCTGAGATCAAAAGCATTTTGTGAGATTTTATGATTATACAAGCTAGTTTATGACCTCTGTGTTAGCTAGGCAGGAAATTCAACTTCTAGGGTCCCTGGGAATCCCAAGTTACAGACATATTAGTCATTTTAAAGAAAACAATCCATTCCCTGTTACACTGGCATTTAAACATACACCAAAATCACATAAAACAATATATAACAGAAATACATGTTGCAAATAATGATTGGCAGATGGCTAGATCATGACATCCTGTGCAATAAAATCTTTTTCACACTTGCTCCCACTTTGGGAGGCAGTACAGCACAGTGGTTTAAGGCTCTGAGCTATAAATCTGGAGACCTGGGTTTGAATCCCATAGCCCCTACTTGCATACTGTGTAACCCTGAACAAGTCACTTAACTTCCCTGTGCTCCCAGGTTGCACCTGTAAACAAGCTTTCAGCTTAGAGTGTCTCTCCTAGTTAAAAAATTTGGGAAAACAAACCAAAAAAACACTCATATCTTTGTGAAAGTGTTTTCAGTAATTTGGTGCCGGGATTCTCCAGTTTTTCCAAGCTGGTCAGAATCTTGTAAATCAAATGTGTTCGCTATGAAGCAGTATGACTAACACAGTGAAATTAACTACTGCCATGGAATCATGGTACTCCCCTATACTGAAAGCCATAGAAAGAACACATTTTAGTTTATGTGACTTAGCACCTGTTGAGTGTAAGGGAATGCCAGTCTCCTTGTATCCAGGCATGGTAATTGTACATTGTTTGCACCTCATTAGTGATTTTGTACCATTAAATATGGTCACTGTAAGTCTTGTTTCTGTACATCCTCATCCTGGGTTGATGAGTAGCCCCCTTCATTTTTCTTTCTCTGCAGAAGTCTCTACAAGAATGTCGGCTGAACTTTTCATGTGACATGGTAAAAGGATGGGCTAAGGCCTGTGATATGGCTAGATGGGCTGGATCTCCCGACAGTTATATCCATATGGATCTTTGCTCCAGATGCATTTGGAGCCAGACATAATACTAGGTGGGCACCAAGCCAAAATGGGAATCACTGGTCTTTCAAATCTCAGACCTGGGTGGACAAAATTCTGTATTTTCTTAAGAAAAACTACAGAGTAAGGAATTCAAATGTGTTAGTGAGATTTTTCTGTCTAATTCTTTCTGTTTTAAAATGTTTATTTTTAAAATTTCCCACTGTAGTATTTCTTTAGCTTTCTGTATATCTTGTAAATGTATTGCTTAAATATTCACTACTTTATTTTTTTAATATAAATCTGTGACTACTGTGTTTCAATAAGCACAGGTAATCCATTTTTATTGGATGATTCCATGATCTGTGTCTGGATAGAACACTACCAAATTCAAAAAGTAAAACACGCATCAGGTACTGAGTGGAGGGTGAAGTTACCTGGAGTGACAGGGGTTCCAATGACCAACAGGCCTTGTAGTCTGTGAGAAAGAGCCTGGCCTTGTTCTTTGTCAGCAGGATCCTGTGGTGGGGACTAGAAAGGGGAAGCCCCAACATAGTTGTAACCAGGTTGATGGCAGTGTAATAGTGAATCCAAAAAACAAAAAGTTCCAGGGGAAAATCTGCATAATGTTCAATCTGTAGATTTATAAGGTACAGAGAAGGTGCGAGAATTCCAATAAAAAAATCTGGGGCACCAACTCAGGACTAAGCCAAATGCCAAAGATTTGAAATCACTTTTCTTTATTGTTTTCAATATTTCATCTGTGCCCCAACGTTTCGCCAGTGCGGCTTCTTCTGTGGGCTGTTATAACATGTAAAATATTTTTAAGTGTATGTGTAACAATATATGGTTCTCCCATACATTTAAATTAGAATTTTAAACAAAAGTTTTTTATATGCTTATTTTCCTCAGCTGTTTATACTATTATCTACACAAAAATCATAAAGATTAAATATAAAAACTTTTATGAAAATAGTCAAATTAATAAAAGAATTGCCTATACAGTACTATACTTTGCCCTAGGGCATAATCTACAATTTAACCTCCTTTGCCAAACTTTACTTACTACCATATGTTTTTGCCTAAAAGAAAAAAATATATATCAATTTTATCATACTTCTACCATATACTTATTCTTCAATATTAAATAATATAATCACCTTAATAATCTTATACTGAAGGCTCTGTGGGTGGGATATTCAGACTGCGCCAGGCTGTGATGAAAGCCTGGGTGCAGTGCAACTTGGCTGTGCTGGGGCATTGACAGGGTGATATTCAACGGAGCTGCACCATGGCACAGCATCATTTGATATTGCACCTTGGCCACTCACAGTGCACATGGCACAGTGGCACTGCACCAGCACAAGTGGCCAGAGTGGAACAGGGGGATGCGCTAGCACAAGTTCCATTGCGCTAGGCGCAACTGCGATATTCAAAAGTGCACATGCAAAATGGGGCCATAATGAATGCAAGGCACATTTGTATGTCATTATGGCCCAATTTGCATGCAGGTGCACCAATTATCAGTGACTTGTGCCTGGTGCCTTGCCAGGCTACAGCCATCGGGGACCAACACCCCCTGCACAAGCGGCAAAGCACCCCACTGCCTGATGGCGGGCATATGTTGCATTATAAAGGTTCCATATCCCTGGTGGTCCACTCACAGCCTGATCATGGGCATTTGTGAAAAATAATTGTCCTATATCCCTGGTGGTCCACTCCTAGCCTGATTGTGGGCATATGTAATAACAAAAAGGGGTCCAAAATCCCTGGTGGTCTAGTGGACCATGTCCAGCCCAATCACAGGTGTACGTTTCACAAAAGAACACACCAAGCCATCCCTGGTGGTCCAGCGGTACCCCCACCCCACCACCCACTGAGCCCCAGCACCCCGGTCAGCTCGTGGGTGGCAGCTCTCACCCACCAGCCACCCGCTGACTGACCGCGTATGGTAGGGACTGTATGCCCATTGGTCCACAGCATGGGCCAATGGGCATACAGACTGTCTCATACTACACAATCCAGATATGTGAATGATCCATTCACAAATCTGAACTATTTAATCTGCAGTATAGTCCTGTACACCCATTGGCCCATGCTGTGGACCAATGGGTGTACAGCCCTACCATACACAGTCAGTCAGTGGGCAGTGGGGTGGCTGGCAGGTGGGGAGTTGCCACCCACCACTGATGGGGGACCGGGGTGCTGGGGTTCAGTGGGCAGGGGGTACCACTGGACCAGTAGGGATGGCTTGGTGTGTTCTATTGTGAAATGTACACCTGTGATTGGCAGGTCCACTGGACCTGAGACCTTGAACTCTTTGTTATTAAATATGCCCGCGATCAGGCTGCAAGCGGTCCACTGAACCACCAGGGATACAGTTAACTGTCTGACATGTACTTATGTCCATGATCAGACTGCATGTTGTCCACTGGACCACCAGGGATATAGGATGATTATCTTTCACAAATGCCCATGATCAGGCTGCAGGCGGTCCATTGGACCACCAGGGATATAAGACAATTATCTTTCACAAATGCCCGTGATCAGTCTGCATGTGTCCACTGGACCACCAGGGATATAGACTATTAATTATAACAAAATTATGCTCACTGAGAAAAGGACATGGAGGCACCACCATGAAGAGTGTGGCGGACTCGGGTGGCACACCCATAGGTGGCAGCTGCAGTGTTGTGCCCTGCAATACAACAGTTCACCTGTGGGTGGCCAGCTGTTGCTCCTTTTTTGGGGGGGCTCACCTGTGTGCAGTGCAGGTAGGGGTTGTGCATGAATGGGCTCAGCACATCCCGGGCTGAATATCTGGATGTGCGGAGTATGCATGGGCACACACCCCTACCTATGTGACATACATTACTGATGCACTCCAGTGCATCGGGATTTGTGCCAGGCTCAATCCCCCTTTGAACATCGCACCAGGCGCATCAGTGGGTTACGCTTGTTGCAACTGTTTTGTACCATGCACAACCCTTCTGAATATCCCGCCCTGTATGTTCATATTTCATTAGTTACGCTTATATTCAATTCCTAAGGGATTAGACATTCACTTAGTTGGCTTCCATAAACAACAATATCAAAATAAATTATGTTACAACAGGTAATTACCCTTTCTTGAACCCAGGTCTTTCCAAATATGTAACTAACTTATTAGAACTGAGGCAGCCACAGTGATCCTTCACGCAGCGATTCCAAAAAACCTAAAATTAAACACAGTATTGGTGATTCTTCTGTTTTGAAACTAACCATAAAAAGTATGTATTATACATTTTATTAATTTCATAAACCTTGGGTTATCTAATTATATCTTAAAGATAATTATCGGTTTCTGTATATTGTCACTCATATTTTATTCTTCATGGGGAGAGAGAGACCTTAAGGGTAAATAAAAATCCATTTTATAAATTAAAGATGAAATAGGTTAATATTCCTAATAGCTCAATAATTGTGTTTGAAATCTTTACCTTCCCACAGAACTATTCTTAATTATTACTGTTTCTTGTACTGCCCATTTAGTTAACCTTTAATGGAAAAGGAAAAACTGTATTTAAAAAAAAATAGTACTGAAAATAGTATAAAGATTCTCCTAAAACCAATAGAGCCTTACTTGTTAGTTGTTCTCTCTCACTCTAGCAAAATCCAAGTGGCAGTAAGAGGCTGGGCGTTGGCCTATCCTCTTATCCATGAAGGAGAGTGTGATGTCATAACTGGTGCATAAAGCACCTAAAATTAGTGTGCATGGCAACACTTAGTTGATTCCATTTTGAATGAACCTTCCTAATTGAGAACAGCTTGCTCACTGGGTTAACATAAATCAGTGTGCATGGTAACATTTAATTGATTCCATTTTCAACAAACCCTCCTGATTGAGAATAGTTTTCTCACTGGGTTAACATAGTGTAGTGCAATGTGTACTATAATGTTGTAATTTGTAACAACTGCAATCAATTTAAGTCTTTGAAACGTAACTTGTTTATTTAGAGATGCTTCTCTTTGAATTAATGCTAGGGCTGATCAAATCCACATAGGAATTAGACTGTCATTCTATTGATGTTCTCTCTGATACTATAGTAACTGCTAACAATTAGACTATACAAACCTTGTTTCTTGCTAGGCTAGTACTAGCATTTATGTAACTTAAAAACTTTGACATATAGCACCTTTATTACAAATTTGACAACATTTTTAAACTTAATCTATTACAGTCTAAGATGTCTATACTAATGTGTTGGGCAAGCTGAAATTGCTTTCACTACTTTAAAAGCTTTATGAGTAGTGCTTTCATTGCAGTCTGAACAATGTTTTCAAACTGAGTGTGTTATAGTCCAAAGTGCAACTATATGTGCTAATGCATTATGTTTTAGGAGAATCTTTATACTATTTTGAGTACATTGTTTTTGAAATACAGTTTTTTTCTTTCATTAAAGGTTAACTAAAATGGGCAGTACAAGAAACAGTGATAATTAAGAATAATTTTGTGTGAAGATAAAGATTTCAAACACAATTATTGAGCTATTAGGAATATTAACTTATTTCATCTTTAATCTATAAAATGGAGTTGTATTTACCCTTAAGGTCTCTTTCTCCCTATGAAGAATAAAATATGAGTGACAATATACAGAAACCAATAGTTATCTTCAGGTTATAATTGGATAACCCAAGGTATATGAAATTGATAAAATGTATAATACATACTTTTTATGGTTAGTTTCAAAACATAAGAATCATCAATACTGTGTTTAATTTTAGTTTTTTTTTGGAATCAGTACATGAGGGATCACTGTGACTGCCTCAGTTCTAAGTTAATTACATATTTGGAAAGACCTGGGTTCAAGAAAGGGTAATTACCTGTTGTAACATAATTTATTTTGATATTGTTATTTATGGAAACCGACTAAGTGAATGGTGTCTAATCCCTTAGGAATTGAATATAAGTGCAACTAATGAAATATGAACATACAGAGCCTTCAATATAAGATTATTAAGGTGAATATATTATTTAATGTTAAAGAATAAGTATATAGTAGAAGTATGATAAAATAAGAAGTGTCAGTGGCTCAGTAGGTAGCACACTTGCCTCTGAGATTGGGAGATCCTAGGGCTGTGAGTTCAGTTCCCACATCTGGCACATGGGTTAATATCCCAGTACTGACACTGTAGTGCAGCATGAGAGGGGTGCTGCACTTCTGAGGCCTGCTCTTTCAGATGAGATGTTAAACCGAGGTCCCACCTGCCTGGATTGGTGGTAGTTCAGGTGGATGTTAAAGATCCCATGGCACTTATCGAGAAGAGTAGGGGAACTTTTTATTGAAAACTGAAAATAAAATATACAAATCATATGACTTCATACAAAACCATAAGAAAAGAATTCAAAAACAGAAATAAGTATTACTGCATACATAGAGTACAAAACAAAAATAATCCATATGGGCACATAACCCCCACCCCATACCCACTGAAATAGTAGGGGTATGTTTATTAAAATCATAAAAAGCGCAAAATAACATACAAAAGAAATACATCGTAAGATAATACAGAAGGTTATACAATAAAGTCAAAAAAGGAAAACCAAAGAAAAGTCTTGTGTTACCGTAAACAAGATAAGAAATGCAAAACAAGATTAATAGAAACAAATACAATCAGAAATTGGGAACTAAATTAATAAAATTTCCAATATCATTCCCAAATATTCCGTTTAAGGAGTTTCCTTTCTCCTTCCGTAAGATGATCGATATGAGCTAATACTTTTGTAAATAATTCTTTGGGGGTGAGAGAATGTTGTTGAAACAAAAACCAACACCTAATCTGCCATACCCAATACAATATCACAACTGCAATGAGATTTAAAGTACTAGAATCACATGCGTCCCATAAAACCGGAAATAAACCAAAAAACAAAGCTCTCTGATCCCACGTACACCATACTTTATTCCAAAAGTGACGATGCCACAAAAACCAAAAGTGCAAAATAAAGGGACAAGAAAAATATAAATGATCCATAGTCTCAGTAAGGGTCGTACAGGATAACCAAAAACAATACCTATCCATCAATTGTTTGTGCTTGTGATTCCCTCGTACATTAATCTTACCATGGACTCCCAACCAAGCAATATCCCACGTAGCCACAGGGATCCTATTATCAATAAGTCGATTTCCGATCTGAACCTTTTCTGACAAAATAAAATCCGGAAAACCTCTTCTGAAAAATAAGACTCTATTACCACTGCATACAGCTTTTTACGAGAAAACTCCATAACCATGGATACCATAATACTCCATTGTCTAATCATATCAAACACTATAACCCAATCTGAGGACAAAACATATTTCTGTCTATTTTTATGTATGAAACTCTCCAGAAGCCATTCATGCAAAATTTCCAAAATGGAAACACGGACTAAAGGAATCCAAAACTGTGGGGAATTAAGAACTAAAGGCTTTAAATTGGTGGGAAAAAAAAAGAGAATAAAAAAATACTGTTGGGTGAACCATATTTACCCCCACCCCGTCGATAATTATTCAACAAATAATTCCTTTTAACTGGATTTAGATGGCTACCCCAAAAACAAGAGAAAAAAAGGCTTAAGAGGCACAAAAAAAGTTTGGGTAAAGGAAAAATACATGCCACATGTAAAAATAAAGGCAACAGACAAGTTTTAATCAAAAAAATCAGTTTCTTCTTCCCCATAAACCATTTATTTCATTTACACACCTTTTCCCTGCCCTTATTTAAACAAATTTCCCAGTTATATTGAGCCATATCTGGTACACCAAAATAAATACCCAATAGCTGATGTGGAGAATCCACTAACTGAATACCTTCAATAGAAGAAACCTCCACCACAGTTGGAGCCAAAAGGAAAACATACACTCTTCCACAGGTTTAAACTCGAACCAATAATAGATAAGAAAACTGGGAAAACCGCACATAATAAACAACCCACCCAAATAGTTGGCACAAAAACACATAAATTGTTAGCATAACAGATTACCTTCTGAGTACTAAAACCGAGACCCGAAATCCCCAAAAGTCTGGGGGACCTATAAAGTAATCTAATAATGGGGTCCAATGACAAACAATAATGGACTCAAGGGACAACCTTGGCGGACTCCCAGGTGAATGTAACAAGGTGATCCAGTCCATCCATTTACATAAGGCCTCACATAAGCCAATGAATAACACAACGTGAGCCAATTAATAAAAATTTGAGGAAACCCGTAAGCTCAAAGAGTCAACCAAATAAATTCTTGTGATACCCCATCAAAAGCTTTTGATAAATCAAAATTAAATAAAAAACCATGTATAACTCCACAATGTCCCTGAGAAAATAATTCTCTCACCAAAAGCAAAGCATCTCGGATGGACCTACCGACAACTGAACAATACTGAAATGGTGAAATTAAAAAAGGCAAAAATTTCAAAAGCCTGTTCCCCAATAATTTGGAAAAAATTTTATAATCTATATTCAACAAAGTAATCGGTCTCCAATTCCCCAAATCAGATTTATCACCCTTTTTATAAAGAAAAAGCATCAAACCTTCATACATTTGGTCTGATAAATGATCTTCAGTTAAAAAAGCATTAAATACGGCTAATAACTGAGTCGGCATAAATGTCCATAAAGATTTATAAATTTCAGCCGACAACCCCTCAGAGCCAGGAGCCACCTTATCTTTAAGACCACAAATAACCACCTTCACTTCCTCCAATGTAAAAGGGGTTACAACCTCCTGTTGCTGGGTTAATGTTAAGGTAGGGACATCCGATGCTTGCAGCAATATCACCATATCAGGGGTTTCTGATACTGGAGAGTCAAACATGTGTTTCACATATTTAGTAACATATTCCATGATACGTAATTTCCCTGTAACTAACTTTCCCTGATTATCAAGAAGTTGAGACATCTGTTTATCACGAAATTTCTCCCTAGTAATGTCAAAAGGGTTGAATTGACTCTGCTTCCCAGAAAGTCCAAAATTTTTATTCAAAAACCATAGATTTCTGTCTATCATACTGTACTTTCATCAGAGCTATTTTAACCTCTTGTATAAGGGCAGTACAATCAGAATGAGACAAATAAGAGGTTGTAAATAATGCAAGCAGTTCGGTTCGAAGTACCTGAGAGGTATGGTGTCTAGTGTCAGCTAACTGTCTAGAATAAAATTTAAAATAGGCCACTAAACACCTTTTGGTATCAATCCACCAATGAATCACAGAATCATAGAGGAAAACCACAGAAGTACGGTCAGAGACTAAGTCTAAAAATCTTGGTGAAAGTCCAGAATCAATAATAAGGATGCATTAACCCGCCAAACCCCAGGCCCCTGTGAAAGTACTTCCCCCAAATAAAGCTGTAATCCCAATAAATGATGATCAGAAGTTGCCATAGGTACCACTACATTCTTAACTGCCCCAACAGTCCGTGAACACAACCAAAAATCTATCCGAGATGTCAAGCAACCTTTTGAAAATGTGTGTATTGAATTTTGAGCAAACACATCAACTAAATCCATCTCTGCAAGAATAGTACGCAATGCTTGGGTGTCACAATATACTTTTTTAGGGCCTAACATCTAAACTAGTGTTAAAGTCTCACCCATAACATTATCCTATTGGTAAACAAATAGGGTTTAATTAACCAGAAAAGCTGTACCCTAGCAGCTTTCTGTTGCGAAGCATAAATGTTAATAAACCGATAAGGTAAATCATTCCATAACACATCCAACAACAACACTCTCCCTGGAACTAAATCCACCAATTTCTGTAAAATAATCCCAGACGTGGTAAAACAATACCCAATACCTTAACAAAGGTCCTGGCCTAGAGACCAATAAGAGGGTCCTAACCCCCAATCTCTTGTGGCTGTAGCAGCCTCCCCAGTAGTATAAAGCCTAACATCCTGTAAGAAAAAAAACTCATAAGATAAACTACGTAAAGCTGCAAAAGTAGCTGTATGTTTATACTGTGATCGAATACTATTAACATTTAGACTAGCCAATTGAACAGAAGACATGAAAAAGGAAAAAAGGAAAAAAAAAGTTATAAAATGGACCAAATCATTTCTTTCTCCTGGTTCTAGTAACTTTCTTCTTTAAGGCAGGTCCTGAATTTTCAATCGGGGGTACTGGTGGAGGGGAAGCCACAGGAATAGAAGAGGAAGGAAGGGAGTCCACCAAGTCTTCCTCATCCATAACATCACCCCAACTCTGCAAAGGTTCACAAGGATTAGCTACTGGAACTGAAAATGGAGACACTTCCTCCACCAGCTTGGTGGAACAAAGTCGTCTAGCAACTGGGGGTGAGATTCCCAAAATCTCTCCTGACTCCAATTCCTCAGTTACTGGAAGAGGAGGTGACTGATCAGGGGGAGGGACTGAAACAACAAGTAAAGGGGGAGACTCCTTGGGAAGGTTTTTCAGGGCATCGAAATGTCTCGGGAGCTCAGGGTCACCAAGTAATGGTGGAACCAAAGGGGTTAGTACCTTAGAAGTGTGAACCGGACCTCGGCCGGGGGGGTGAGGGGTGGTCCGAGAAGAAATAAAGGACTTAGCAAGGTAAGAATCATGTTCAGCATAATCAGAGGTATTATGGGCTGCCCAAGGACAAGCCATAAAAACATGGGTACTTTCTCCACATAAATTACAAGTAGGGGGGACAGTACAGGACAAAACAGAGTGTCCCAACATCCCACAGGATGCACATTTCAGTTGGTCACAATCTGAACTCAAATGAGACAGTGAACCACATCTATAACAAGAGCGGCGCTGACCGAGATAGAACAAAATACCACAGTCCCTCCCTAAATAGAAGCAATTTGGGAGATGTTGAATCCCAGCCTCAGTCATTTTAAGTTGCACATTAAATTTCCACCCTCCCGTCCAAAACCCATTATCGTCAATCAAAGCATGAGGCACCCCATTAACTGTACAGCGTTGTTCCAACCAATACAAAATATCCGAGACATTTACTCCTTCATTTGGAAAAAGAACAGTAATCACTTTAGCAGTTCGTCTAGTAATGGGTATAACCACAAAGGGTTTCCAAATAGGGTCTATACGAGCAGCATAATACGCAGTCCAGAATTTATCTAACAAAGCTGCTGAACGAAAAGAAATGTCAAAATTATGGTCCCCAGAAGAATGAATAAAGGCATAAACCTCCGAATGCCTAATTCTCAAAGAGTCAATAATTAAAGATTTACCCACATAATTACGGTCTGGGGGGAGGTCCAAACCCCCTTTATAATAAATACGTGCTACAAAATGTTTTCTAGCAGGGACATCTGTAGTTTTAAATAGAGAGGCATAACTGGCTGGTTTTGTAGAATCAGTCCAAAGGGGTCAAGGAATAGTGCTGCCTACTGGATCGTCCGGTAGAACTGCTTCTAATGCCTGGATACACTGACCTGCTAGAGGAGCCGCAGTCCGATGGTCCGAAGAGCCAGTAATGTCACCAGTAGCAACCTGCTCAGGAGCCAAAAAGGCAGGGAGAACTAAGTCCGATAATGGATACTCCAAATCAGGGCCAGGCATGACCAAAATGAGATCCGCAGCAGCAGTACAGGCAGGCGGAAATGACAAAATGGTGTGGTCCAGTTCCGGAACAAGCCCTCCTACCATAGCCTGCAACAGCAAAGGTTCCACCGGCTGGTTCAATCCGTTCCCTGGCAAAGGGATATCGGGGTCAGGAATCCAGGCAGTCAGGTTTTTCACCCACCCCGCACCTTCTAAAGCCACCTCAGGAGACCAAGCGGCATGCCGGGCTGAAAATGGAAACAAGTCGTCATACAAAGTAGCACCCGATGCACCCGACTCGTCACACATTGGGTTGTCTGCCGCTTGCACATTACTTCTTTTTGCAACACCAAGAGGGGCTGTAGGACAATATTCCTGGCGTTCTTCTTCTTGTCATCCTCCGTGGTCAGAACTGCAAAGGGGTCAAGCACCGTAGTATCCAAAGGACAAGCCATAGCACCACCAGGCCAAGCCGAATCTTCCTCAGGTAAGGGAGCACTCAATATAGCCAGGTCTTCCATTTGCACAGGTTCTTCAGCAAGAATCACCACATATTCCATAGACCACTCCTCCAACACCTCCTCACACTCCACCAACTCAGACATACTGAGCCTTAGTCCAGTCGTCACAAGGGGGCCCCCTACCACAAGAGTAGGGGAATGTCCCCAGTGTCCTGGCCACATTTCCCTCATTCACTAGAAATACCACCAACAGCTTAATCTGGTTCAAGGTCAGTTGGCATTCATTTGTATCCCCCTCCCCCCGGGTCGTGCCTGAAAATAGGCAGGATTTGCCTAGTGCACTTACCCAGTCAACACAAAAAATAATTAATATATATATATATATATATATATATATACATATACACACATATATATATTTTTTTTTCTTTTAGACAAAAACACATGGTAGTAAGTAAAGCTTGGCAAAGGCGGTTAAATTGTAGATTGTGCCCTAGGGTAAAGTATAGTACTGTATAGGCAATTCTCTTATTAATTATTTGATTATTTTTGTAAAAGTTTTTATATTTAATTTTTATTATTTTTGTGTAGATAATAGTATAAACAGCTGAGGAAAGTAAGCATATAAAAAACCTTTTGTATAAAATTTCATTATAAAATTCAAATTTAAATGTATGGGAGAACCATATATTGTTACACATGTACTTAAAAATATTTTACATGTGTTAACAGTCCCTGAGAAGAAGCCGCACTGGCAAAATGTTGGGGCACAGATGAAATTTTGAAAACAATAAAGAAAAGAAGTGATTTAAATTGTTTGGTGTTTAGCTTAGTCCTGAGTTGGTGCCCTGGATTTTTTTTTTTTTTTAGTGTAATAAAGTGAGACAGTCCTACATCACACCACCTTGGGCATTTTGAGTAACATTGCAGAACCAAGAGATCAGATGGGTACCCTTCACAAGCTTCACAGTTAGAATTTGGGGCCAGTCGGCAATGAAGAAGAGAAGAAAAAATGTCCCTGGATAAACCAGCCACGCACACAAAGAAGGAGTTTAAAGTCTTGTAAGTATTCATTTTCTAAAAAAAAAAACTCAGAATATGGCCCAATGTTTCAGCCTTGTGGGCTTTTTCAGGGGAAGAGGGTCTATTAAAAATGTAAAATAAATATCTGTAAACAAAATTATCAGATTACATCATAAATACTACTTTAAATTCCATTTTATTCATCACTCAATCAGCATGATATTACACAGACTGGAAAAACTCCAGTACCTCTCTATGTAGTTATACTGTATTTCTATCTACTTATACTAAATAAAAATCAAAAGAATATTTAGCCAAACATCCCAAATTTTTGTGACCATGTTCAAAATAATGTGACTAAGGCTCATATTTATAATTCATCTCAATAGTTACAAAATATCTGTTAGGTTAAGCAGTATAATTCTGAGTGCATGTCCAAAACATGCTAGCAAGGAGAAGTCAATATACCTCCCATTTGTTAGCTATATTCTCTTCCTAAATTTATTTGTCATTTCTTTTGCAGGCCTCAAAACCACCGGACAACAACTGGACTTAATCACAGAGCTATTTCTTTATGTAAATAAATTCGTGCAGAATTTACCAACGTTGTTGTAAAGCAGTCTGATTTTATTAATTAACTATGTTCACAATCCAACTCTTTTTTACTCTTATTGTCTTCCAATTTCTTACATAGGTCATTAGGTTAGCAGATAGTAGCTGGGTTGAAACATGGGAAAACACACTAATTTAGAATAAAACCCCTATGTATTCCTTTTTGTCATAGGTTAGTTCTGACGTGAAAGTGATTAGTACTGGTACTAACCGGGATTTGCTCTAGCGCTCTGGGTGGTGCCATATTCAGAGGCTCCTGGAATGCCTCCCAAACCTATATATGTCAAGAGGCTAACTTTACTGCTGCATCTATGCAAATTGGTGGTGCCCTGATGCATAGCAGCACAGTGGTACGTTCAAAGGCTTGCGATGGCAGTAAACAGCTCTAGAATAGTGCTGTTTACCACCACCAAAAGCCACACCTTTACCAGTCACTAAGCCTATATCCTCACCCCCATGAAGGTAGGGCCGCTCTACTGCAGCTGCCCACCCCTGTGCCAGGCTACCTCAGTCCCCCCATTGTATGTTTGTTATATGTTTAATATTCCTGAGTGGTTCCCCCCACCCACAATGACCTGGTTGACACATGTGTAATATTGTCTGGTGGTCTAGTGGTTCCCCCAACCCCTGACTGTACACCAAACCCCCACCCATGGAGGATCCCCACTCCACACACCCCTCACCCCAAGTGCTGGTCTCATTAATGTGATCTTGCTCCATGACTGTCAGTCAGTAGCCAACCGAGGAGGTGAGATGAGAGCTGTGCTGGCTGCCACTGGGAGTCCACAGCAGGTGGACAGGTGGGGGATTCTGTGTATAATCATGGAGGTGGGAAATCACTAGACCAACAGGGAATATTACACATTTCAGCTGGATGATCAGGGGTTGGGGGAACTACTAGATCATGAGGGAATGTTACACATGTTTTAACTGGACAATCAGGGGGTAGGGGACACTATGTCACCAGTGAATATTAAACATATTATAACTGGGTGATTGGGGTTGGGGGAACCACAATGCAACCAGGGAATATTAAACATGTTTCAACCAGGACATTGGGGGTGGGGGTGCCACTATGCCACCAGGAATTGCTTTATATAAAGAAAGGAGCTGTGCCACATGCAAATGAGCCCATAGTGGGCATGCAGATGGCACTTGGCAAGTTGCATGCCCATGAAGTCATTTGCCTGCTCAAACTGAATATGGACCAGAGAAGACCTCCCACTATCCTGCTTTGGCAGCACTATCTCCTGTAGAACACATGCAGCCCAGGTCTGTGTTGGTGTAGTGCATATCCACTTAGTGCTCTGCTGACATAGTATGATATTCAATCAGATAGTACTACTCTGTTGGCAAGCACTATCTTTCTGAATATCGCTCAGAGTTGGGCAAGCGTAAGCACGGCACAAACAGCAGCACTGCAATTGCACCGGCTCCGTGCATGAAAAGGGGCTACCAATGGATCCTAAAATTTGTAATGCAGTACACATGCAGGATTTTGAGTATAATACAGCAATTGATATGGGCTTTTTTAAGTAGCCTATCTGGAGAGATACATAAGATAACATTGATGGAATCAGATGATTCCGTATTAAAAAAAATGCACTTCATTTAGTCAAAATGCATGAAAATGTGTGTACTAATTTGTGACATGGCTACCCATGTGTGTGCAATAGTCTCTCAGTGTCATTTAACTAGACTTTTCTGGCAATAAAAATGTTTTTGTAACTAATTCTGTGTCCTGCTCTCATTTATCATACTTCCTTTTTGTGCTACCTTGATTCCCACCCACCTCCAGGGGGTCCTAAAAATGTGGTCCTGCATGTAACCATTAATGTCCCCTTGTGTTACCTCTTATCTTTTGTAATAATCTGCACTTTAGTGCTATTTACATTGTATTTTTGTCCCCAGGTTACTTGCTGTATTTGTTTAGGGTACTACAGTGCGTTGCCCTGTTTCTTTAAGTACACAGCATGATCACAAGCTATCCCCTTTGCTGACCTGATCCTTTCCTGTCCCCATCACCGGATGTTCATGTGTGACAGCAGGGGTCTAGGGGAGCCACTTGTGAAAACATTTGGGCACTTATATCAGTGTGAGATAGGGTCAGGCCATGGGAGGGATTTAAAAGACTATTCCTTGCAATTTGTAGCCCTTTCCTGTGATTGACTGTCTTGTCCTGAAGAGCTCTTGTTCTCCTGTGTGACCCTTGTTGCATCACTATCCTCACTGAAGCAGATAAATACCAATCATGCCTGCTGCCAAAAATACTTTTTTTTGTTTGTTTTTTTACTAGTTTTGATAATGTAAGTGAACTGTTGGCAGGTGGGGTTCATTACTAGTGCAGATGAACCCACGCCCTGGATTTCCCTTTTTGCCTTCTTGATTTGGTGTAAGAGGTGACATTTGAATTAAAATGTGAATTTGGGACCTTAAACTTCTTTATGTCTCTGTTCACCATGGAGTCTTCTTGAAGGAGATGATAAGGAGGTTACATAAATCAACTTTCTAAGTTACAATGCTGTATTTTGAATGTTCTTTTTATGTTGGGAAGGTATTTTACATGCTGCTGTTACAGTAAATTTTCGGGAGGGATGGAGATTGAGTGGAGTGTCTGGGATTAGCACACCTCATTATTTGGTTATTGGGAAGGGTTTGGTACCTGTATTTAATTCTTGGTTCTTTATTTTTGGGATACTGATATTTATTTTGTTTTTTGGGTCCAGTGCTCTATTTTAAATGTGCTTTTCATATGTTGGGATGGTATTTTACATACTGCTTTTACAACTATTGTTTTTCTTGGGGGTTGTTAAAAAGACTGATTGTGATGTCTGATATTTATTGTGGTTTTTGGTGTTTAAAAAAAACATTTTTTTTGTATTTGACTGGGCACTGCCAGTACAACCCACCAACACTCCTGAATGTGCACATCTTCCTACCAAAGAGTTGTATGAGCACTGTACCTCAGTACATCCCCAAATGTGAAACACTGCCCCCTTAGAATGTGGAAGCTCAGACCACTGTTGAAATGTGTGCCTCTGTGTTCACAAAGTTTGCAGTTAAATAAATATTACATTTTTCATAAGAACTGCTATGGATTTTTGCTTTATAATGTTGTTGTTGAACGTTGGACAAACCCTCTCAATGTGTAACAAGGGGCTTTTGTGTATAAAATGAGGACCTGTTCTTCATAATGCAGTACAGCTGAGAGGTGTGACTTGATCAGATGTGCATGTTAGTTTGGTGTGCACAAATCAGGCAACCACAAATGTTATTCTTTTTTCCTTATTTGATTCTCTTTTGGGTCCCCACCTGTTGGCATCTGTCATTCAGCCTCCCGCACAGCCCCACATCCTGACATCAGGCAGCTAACCTCTTTTTCCCCCACAGTTTACCCTCTATGGCAGGGTGGTGAGGAGCCCTCCCCCTTGCTCAAACTCACCTTGACTAGGATTCAGATTCCGTGGGGTGCCATTAGGAGTTGGGGCCTGTGGCGGGTGGCTGTCATCATCCTGCTTGACCTGAGACCTCATTTTTCCTTGTCCTGTGTTTCCCCCTGGGTAGAGCATGCAATGTTGGCAATGGCCGTGCAGTGCACACTTCCGCCCATGGCACACTGGCTGGTGGCCAGCGTGGTAGTAGGTAAAGCACAGATGCCTCAGCCCTCCATGCCACCGGGCTGATGGCAGGCACAAATTTAGGTGAAGTGGTAGGTTTGCCTGGCACAATCCTGACGTTGGTTATGATGGGCTGTTGCATTGCATAATGTGTTTGTCACTGGCTTGTTTATTAGTGGGGTGCACCACTTCTGTTTTGTCATTGTGCATCACAGGGCACCTATTGCATTTTTTGTTAATCAGGGTACCAAACCATGAGGTCATCAATTATTTTATATTTTTCCCGGGGGGGGGTGTTGGTGCACTATTTGATCTGTGTGTATCAGGTCTGATGACAGTTTTTGACTGAGTCCCTGTGGTATGTTTTGCGGTGTGCTTCCGTTTTTGGTCGGCAGACATCTGGAAGCATGCTTCCATTTTGTTTGCAGATGGCTAGATGCATGCCTCCCTTTTGCTTGCAGGTGGGTATATGCTTCCTTTCATTTTGTTTGTAGACGGGTAGTTACGTGCCTTCATTTTGTTTTCAGATTTGTATATGATTGCCTCCAGTTTGATTTTCAGAGGGGTGGATGCATGCCTCCATTTTGTTTGCAGATTTGTGTTTGATTGCCTCCATTTTGATTTGCAGATTGGTGGATGCATGCCTCCATTTTGTTTATAGACGGATGGCTGCATACCTTCATTTTTCCTGCAGTTGTGCGCATGCATGGCTTCCTTTTGTTACCAGATGGGTGTATGCTTGCTGCCATTTTTTTTTCTTTTTGGCAGATGGGATGATGCATGGTTCGTATTGTGTTATGTTTTTCTCCTTTTTTGTCTTCACTTAAGAAGTGATTTAGTAATTTGAACCGCTTTGTTAGTAAATTTGTGATTGTTTGAACACTGGATTGGGATTTTGGTATTTGAAAACAAAAACATGAACAAAATGAATTTGATTATTTTGTTGTTTTTTTTTAGCTTGGACACCACCACCATCGTAACCCTACCTGCTGTTTTAGTTTAAATTTCAAAATCACCAAACAACTCCAGATATGTACTTTTTGTATTCAAACAGGTAGATTGTACTGGGCTGGTAATCTTGGCAAAACGCATTTTGTGTGTGACTATGTCCACAACCCCCACCCCCCAAAAAAACAAACAGTTATGCATATTACACATGTATTTGCTACACCAACACACAATTACCTGTTCAGGTACAACTGAGTTGTACACCTAAGTAGGCAACGACTAATGTTGGTGGGGTGACTGGTTTGTGTGCTATGATTCAGATGGTGTTTGGGTGGTGCTGCTACATTAGCTAAGTTGTTTGGCGCTGCCTGCAATATTCTATTTTTTGCATATTTATAGTGTTTATTATTATGCCTTTGTGGATTTTCTGGTTGTATCACAGGGTAACCACAGCATATGGTTAATCATAGCACAAAACCATATGGTCACTGTTTTTGGAGGGGTGGAGTTTAATGTTAAAAGTACTGTCCCCATGCTGCTTGTTGTGGTGCCCTAATTAGGATATATTATTCTCTGGGCCATATTGGTCAGCCATCTCGTACGTGTGGTGGGTTTACACAACTTTGCCTAGCAAAAAAAAACTTACTGTGAAAACCAACTATACTGTTTTCTGCTGGTGTTGTCTGTGTCCAGTTTACATGGACAGTCCATTATTTAGATGACATGGACTGATGATGTCCTGATTAGAATGCATACTTTAATGAACTTCTTTGAAAGATTCCATCAGGCATTTAGCTGCATGCCTCTATACTGTCTGCAGATGGGTGGTGATGTGCCTCCATGTTGTCCACAGATGGGTGATGGTGTGCCTCCATGTTGCCTATAGATGAGTGGTGGCATGCTTCCCTGCTGTGTGCAGACAGATAGTGGTGTGCCTGTGGTGCTTTTATGTCCCCTGTTACATGTGCAGCCCTGCTTTTATGTTCCCAGTTACATGTGCAGTCCTGCTTTTATGTCCCCTGTTACATGTGTAGTCCTGCTTTTATGTCCCCTATTACATGTGTAGTCCTGCTTTTATGTCCCCTGTTACATGTGTAGCCCTGCTTTTATGTCCCCTGTTACATGTGCAACTTTTTGGAGGCTTCTTCTCAGACCCTGAAATTAGAGTTATCCCACGCCCCACTACATTTTTATAAGGTGAGTCAAAGCATTAAGAAATGCTTAGAATAATCGCTATATTATAGAGTTTAAAAAATGGCACTAATGTCACACTTTGGTAGCCCTTTTTCATGCATAGACCCCACCCAGCTCTGAATATGGGACCTGATACCTTTTTTCAGAAAATATTGTCAAGTTCCTTTTCTATTTTTCATTTTAAGCAAATTCATTATTCATTTTTTGAACCTACAAAGAAATATAGGTTTTTTTAGAGACAGATCTAATTTCTATAAAAATGACAATTTTATTATGCCCATGTCTGTTCAGAAAACATGACAGATATCTTTAACTTACCTCTTTCAAATGCTTTATCAGATGACATCCACAACTCTGTGGGAAAGAGATTTTTTTAGCACAAAGTGCATCTAAGTTTGTATACTATTATGTAGAATTCTGTCTTGTATTACTGATAAAATGACTTGCACTCTCTGCTTTGCTGAGTGAGCTGCATACTGCATACTGGTATCATCTCCAGTCATATACATTGTCAGGCTGCTCACACTGAGCTTTTCAGTGCTGGGGCTTAGGGCTGAAAACAACTGGATCCAACAGCATACTTGATCATGGTGATGTCACCTAGTGGTCACCCCCGACAATCAGGCACTTACCCAGATACAGCCAGCCAGCTGTTGCTAAGCAATGGTAAAGCGTTGCCCCTTGATGCTCCCCATGAGGCAAATGTGGAGAGAGCAACACTGTGGATACGCTACTCACCCCAAGTGCCCAGCAGTGTAAAACAAATAATTTCCAGGTTAATAAATTGAGTAGTGTTTTGGTACACTGAGTCAAACATCACAGAGCCAAACACCAGAGAAGAGAACCTGGCAGTGTGATCACAGAGAGAACATTGTGACTCTTTAGGCAATACTTTTAATGGATTATGCCAGAAGTAATGTAGCTGGGCCTAAGTGTGATAGAGTAAGTACATACAAACAAGAAATTCTGCTTCTGCATAAAGCAGACATGTCTTTAGTTTTATGAATAGTGCTACTTAGTGCGCGTTAGGCCTGATATTCAAAACTTTGCCCAGGGGCTCAATTAGCACTGCCCAGTGTGCTAAATTATATTCAAAAGGGATAGCCCCAGTGCTAAACCTGCTGAATATAGTGTGCTAAGGAAGCTGGGTAAACTGGGCTGGGAGTGCAGTGCAGTGCAAAAATAGCCCGGGAGATAGGACAGCTCTGAATATAGCAACCAAAAAGTGCAAACCACAACAGCAGCCCAGTGCACAGCGACGTGAAGGAAGGTAAAGGTGAACTATGTGGCCAATGTGTGTGCTAGCAAAGGCATGGATTCATTAAAGCTGCAAGCACCAGCGCATGTGAAATGTTGCAGAAATGTACCATGTTTCTGAAATGTTTGCACAGTGCAGATACATTTGCGCAGGTTTTGCACAGAGCTAAGCTGTTTGCCAGGTACTATCACATTTGCCTGGGGCAAAAAATTGCTATATTCAAAAGTGACATGCAGATGAGCCTACTTAGGCAGTCTGTGGGCAAACATCCAGATTAGCATCTCATTATGTCCTGATTTGTATGCAATTTGCCCAGCGCTATTGCAGAGTCCCACAGCGCCACCTGTAGGTCAGTCTGGAAGTGCAGAGGCTGGCTGGGTCTGCCCACAGCTCCACCTGTAGGTCAGTCTGGAAGTGCATGGTGGTAGCTGCAGGCTACATTTGTTCAGAACTGCATAGAATATTGTGCTCCAGGGGACTACACAGCACAGGCACAGGTGGTGGTGCTGCATGCAATTGTCAAACTGTAGTTCTTGCTACAGTGCACAGCAGACACTACAGTAACAAGGGGGCCAGTAGTGTGATGGACACAACAATGCCTATGGTGTGTAGGGCATCAATGACTGCTGCACTTTACACTGTGACAGTCCCATCTTGCAGGTGTGTACTGACAGTGGACATTACTGTTATGCTGTTGTGAGACCCACAGATGCTGCACCACTGGCATGGGATACTCACAGTGACATACACATGGCTGGATGTGTGTGCTGTGGTGTCTGTACAGATGTGCGGTATGTGGCTGGGGGAAGGCACATGCCATCAGACAGACACACTGGTGTTGGGGTATTCCTAACACTGAACCATTTGCACTGCATGGCTTGTCCCAACCTTGTGGCAGCACCCAGTATGTGGTGCAGACTGGCCACCTGTACACCCTCCCCTCAACACCCTCCATGCCCCCAGTGCTGTATGTGTGTGTGTGCTGGATTCTGTTGGTGTCCACCGAAGGGTGGTCTGCAGGTGTGTGCTGTATGGACACACTGCTATAGTGTCCACTGGGTGCCGGGTCACCACTTACTGCCTGGCATGGCTGGGACTGGAGGCAGATGATGGCATCATTGGCGGTGCCATCCATGTGCAGCATGTTTTTTCCATGTCTGGTTTCTATGTTTAATATTTACTGGTGAGGGTCACGCAAAGCCACAAAGTCATGCAAAGCTGGTGTGCCCAGAGTTAAAACTACCTTTTCCTGGGCAGTAATTTGCACCACGTAAAGTGTCACCCTAAATCGCGCAAAACACTTTGTGCAGTGCTAATGCACTGAATATAGTGTTGTGCCTGTATTCATGTACACACCCTCTTGGTTTGCCCCTTGCATACATTATATTTTGCCCAGCGCTAATGCAGTTTGCCCATGCTATTTGACCTTTTGAATATAGCAGACCCATGGAAACCCGGTGCTAACCCTGCACAAATGGTTTGCGCCTAGTGCAAAGTTTTGAATATCTGGCCCATTGTCTTTATATTTGATAGCACTTTGACAAGTGTATATCTGTCAGAGATTCCTCTCAGTTTGATACAGGGTTAGCAAGTGCTCCTCATCTTTGTGAGTGACAACACTTCAAAATTAAACTACCGTAGTAAGCAACAGCTATAGATAGGGTGTATACAGAAGTTTAAGAAAGAGTAGACATGCATGTCCTTTTCATGATGGGTGCCCATAGATCACTTCTATTTATAACACTAGAAGATGTCTTAAACAGTTTTGAATCTACAAAACTTAATTGTGATTTATGGGTGGGGAGTGGTTTTAAGGGAGGGAGTGGGAGCGGGAAAAGTCAAAGGTAAAAGTTCTTATCTATAAATTATCATCTATTAAGCCTGTCTTTTAACTCTATCAGTTCCCAATGGGTTTCCTCCTAAAGTTTATTTTTTTCAGAGATCCCCTGGTTTTACTAACATACTAAAATGCCAGCAGAATAGGCCTAACGGTCTTTCGTGTCTGCTCGTTTGGTCAGCCCCAACCCTGGGTGTTGACCTTGCTGTCCCCCTCGCCTTCTCTGGCTTCTCCCTTCCCAGTTCCGGATATTCTTGCTGCATTGGATTTTGCTATTTACTTGACAGGACTCTATTTGCCTTGCAGCTTTTATGCCCCTTTTTTAATGCTGTAATTTTTATCATTGTAGACAACTGTTTAAAGCTGTTGAAACTGAGTTCACACCTTTCCTTCAGGAAGCTTAATGGATAAGAATTTATAGACAAGAATGTTAACCCTTGAGTTTTGCCACCCACCCAAAACCCTCTTAAAACCACCTTACCTGTAAAATACAATAACGTTCTGTGGATTTTTTCCAGTATACTTTTTAGTTTCCATAATACCAAATAGTTATGCAATAAATATATATATATATATACACACACACACACAAATTAACAAGTACAGTTTTTGTACAAAACACACAGACACACAGAGAACTCAGATAAGTAGGGAGGTAAGAAACACATTCCACAATAAAAAAAAAAGGATAGTATTGCAATAGCCTATAAAACATACTAAAAGAATAATAAAAATAAGTACACAACCATGTGGAAACTAATCCTTAGGACATAGTGTCAGTGAGACCCTTTGTAAGTTGATATGATTGAATAAATCCAACTTGTTAAGTGTTATACAGCTAATGCATTCTATATCAGCTGTCGATCCCATCCAATCTAGTCATTTCTATCAAAGGGTGTTCTGCTTGATTTTCAAATCTTGAGAATTCAGGGAAGAAGAACGAATCTAAGTTTGATAAGTTACAGATAGATAGATAGACAGACAGACAGACAGACATAGATGGATGGATGGATAGATAGATAGATAGATAGATAGATAGATAGATAGATAGATAGATAGATAGATAGATAGATAGATATAGAGTATTTGAGATGTATTACTTAAGAATAATAATAGCGGAGAAAAGGGTAATGAACCCATTAAGATTGTTTGACATGTTAGATGAATGTCTTTCCATACTGGTAAAAGCTTTGAACATGACCATAACATGTGTGACAAATTGACTTGAGTCTGATTACATCACCAGCAGAAGTCTACCTTTGAGACCCACATTTTCTTAATTTTGTCAGGACAGCAGCAATAATGATGTAGAACCTTACATTAGGTTACTCTACTCTAAGTCTGTTTACTGCTATGATAGGCATTATTCCATAAGGAGGTCCATATTTAAGAGGCTAATTTGACTTTAATTTTCTCACTTTGATTTTGCTGGTTCAGTTAATATTTTATCAGGTTCTGAGATATGTTTACAAAAGAGGCTTGCCCCTTTTCTCAGGGGAGCATCTTTTAATATTTGAGCCCAATCATAGGTATCTTTAAGAATATACTGTGGGTCAAGCATATTTTGACATAAAGCTTCCCTAGTCTGTAATTATAACCAAAGCTGATGTTAATGCACCTTATAGTTTGATCTTAAGTCTTCAAATGAGAGTAGTTTGTGATCAGTGGTATTCAACAAGTCCTCTATGTTTTTATACTTAACAGACTCTACCCTATGTCTTTCAATGTATATCCTTATTATTTCTGGTAGTGGTCGCTGGAAGTGGAGCCTGGTGGGTCCTGATTTGCTGTCTACGGCTGACTGGATCTTTTGGCTGGTTTTTGTCCAAAGTAGACTGTCTTTTGGATTACCTGCACTCCCCGGATCTTTCCATGACTCAGCCCTGGATTTACAATTCATTTCTGTTTTCGGACAGTGAGAGTATCCTTTCTGTGGCTTTCCCAGGTGGTGAGAGGACCTGGGCATCCACATTCTATTTACTTTTTGTTTAAACTTTTCTGAAGACAATTTTACTTTTCTTTGGATTTTTAATTCTGTGGATTGTTAACTTTGGGCAGTCAGAGTGCCCTGATTTCTTCCATTCCCAGGCTGTGAGAGGACTTTGGGGTGGGGCAGATTTATTACTTGTCTGCATTCCAGTGAGAGGGGAATGCAGGAGACTTTTTATTATTATTTGGTTTTATTTACTGCTATTACTTTTTTGTCTGTGTTTTCCTTGTGGGGAGTATTGGATTAAAGTATTTACGTAGTGTAGGGTTAGGTTTTATTTTATTGTGTTTTATTTGTTTGGGAGGATTTTTATTTTTATTTTTTGTTTTGTTCTTTGTTTGGTTTGGGTAACTTTTATTTTCTGTTCGGGGTTTCTCTTCTGGGTCAGGTTCTTGGGTGTTGTGTAATCTGGTTTTGATTAGACTGTATGATGTGTAGGCCTTCCCCCAGTCATGCGCTATTCATCCTCTGCCCTCCATTCCCTCCACCCATTGCCCCCCCCATTGATGCTGTCAACTTACCAGCACTGTCAGGTGCTGTGTATTGCTCGTGGTGGGGCAGTGGGGGATGCAGACATCAGAAGACGAATGAACGGGTTTTTCACATTGGGGTCATTAGGTCTAGAAGATGCCCTGGGGTGAAATGGAGTCTGAAATGCGGTGCATCATGTCTAGTTCCCATACCCAAGGGCACCACGATTTCTGGTGGGCAAGTAGCCAGGGCGGCCCTCGAAACCCGTCCAACTCGAGCAGTGTTATGCAATGCCAGATCTGTTAAGAATAAGACTGCAATTATCACAGATCTTATTGGAACAACTTACCTGGCTTGCATCACCGAGACCTGGCTGGATGAAAATGCTGGTCCCATATTGGAAGCTACAATTCCAGCTGGGTGCTCGGTGATACACCTCTCGAGATTGGACGGTGGGGGGAGGGTAGCGGTTTGTTTCAAGACTGAGTTGGGCCTCATAAGTGTACCAGTTGAGGAGGCTGAATCTTTTGAGTGTACCGTGGTGGCAGGTGTGGGTTGTAGGATAGCTCTTGTCTACCATCCACCAGGGGATGAGAAGCGATTAATGCAGAAAGTAGTGGACTTCATCATCGACATGATGTTACAGTCACCCAGACAGATGGTTCTGGGTGACTTTAATGCCTGAGTCGATGATGAACTCTCACAATTTGGACAGCACTTCCTCCAGTTGATGACATCACTGGGCCTCACACAGATTGTTACCTCTGCCACCCATCAGCACAACCACTCTCTTGATTTGGTTTTCCTCCTGGGGATTGAGGCCTCCGACCTGAGGGTGGAACCAGTCAGATGGTCCGATCACCACACCATGAGGTTCAACTTTTGCACCCCCCTTTGTAGGCCTGCCCCTGTGAAGATGGTCAGTTACTGCCCTTTACGGGAGGTGAGTCCTGAAGGCCTGGTGGTGGTGATTGACCTCTTGGAGTTTCCTGTGGTCAGCATGAGCCCAGAGGCCTTGGTTTTGGCCTATAATAGGGCTATTTCCAAGGCCCTGGACTGAATTGCTCCTGTCCGTGTTCGTCCTCTCCTCCTTGGCCCTCAGACTCCCTAGTTTGATGGGTCCTTGAGGGAGTTGTGGTGACTCGGATGTAGGTTAGAGCGACGTTGGTGGAAATCTGCCCTGCAGCTTTAAACCTTAGATTGGTAGAGCATTATCAGGCCTACCAATCAGTGATCTCCCATAAGAAGGCAGCATTCCTGTCCGGGGAGATTGCTATCACTCAGAACTGACCAGCTCAGCTCTTCCGAACAGTGGACATGTTGTGCAAGTGGAGCATGATGAGCTTGCTCAATTCTTTGAGTATAAGGTGGCCGACATCAGGTCAGAGATCCTCTTGACTCGCTCTGTGAGGGATGCTGTTGATCAGTGCCTGGTCACCTCACCTCATGTTTCCTGGAGTTCCTTTGACCTGCTGGAGTTTGTGGATGTCATGAGGATTGTCCAGAGTATGCACCTTACGTGCTGTAGTTTGGATCCAGGTCCAACCTCCCTGATTATGGGATATTGTGACATTATTGGCCTGGTCCTGGTTCAGATAGTCCAGTGCTGCCTTGATTCGGGTGAGTTTCCAAGCTCCCTGAAGGAGGCAGTGGTAACACCTCTCCTGAAGAAAGCTTCTATGGACCCTGACTCTCTGGCCAACTACAGACCAGTCTCTAACCTCCCCTTCATAGGGAAGGTTATTGAGAAAGTAGTGGTGGTACAACTGGAGAATCACCTGAACATTCATAACATCTACAAACTTCTCCAGTCCAGTTTTCAAAAGAGGCATAGTACCGAGACTGTACTGGTTCTGGTGCTCAATGATCTCCTGATGGCAAGCGATCAGAGCAGCCATTCCATCTTGGTGTTCCTTGATCTGTCTTCAGCCTTTGACACTGTGGACTATGAGGTACTGCTTGGGCACCTGAGGTCCATCTGTGGCCTGACTTGTATGGTCTTCAGGTGGTTTACATCTTTCCTCACTGGCAGAACTCAGAGAGTGGTGTCTGAGGTTTTCCTCGGACCAATTCTCTCAGTCATGTGGGGTACCTGAGGGCTTAGTGCTGTCCCCCATGTTGTTTGCAGTGTATATGCTACCCCTCAGAGACATTGTAGGATGGTATGGGCTAAGGTTTCACTGCTATGCTGATGATATCCAGTTATATCTGTCTTTTGCACCCAACCAGGATAGTGCTCTCTCGGTATTTAACAACTGCCTTTTTGAAATCCAGAACTGGATGAATTCGAGCTCACTAAAGTTGAACACGGGAAAGACTGAAGTGATGGTTGTGGAGCCGGGTCACTGGATAGAGGGGTTGAGGACTGGTCGTCAGCCCTTTAGAATTTATCTAGGCCGCGTCCAGATCCTTACCACTGAATGGGTGCGGGACCTGGGGGTGGTGCTTGATGATGGGCTGACCTTACAATCTCAAGTGTCAACAGTCATCAAGTCTTCCTTTTACCACCTTAGGAACATTACCAGGATCAAACACCTTGTTCCATCTGGAGATCTGCACACACTGGTCCACACCTTTGTGACCTCGCACATTGATTACTGCAACTCCCTGTACTTAGGGCTTCCTGGGTTTGATATCTGTCGCCTGAAGCTAGTGCAGAATGCTGCAGCATGACTATTGATGGGGACTTCCCGAACATCTCACATCACCCCTGTGCTGCGCAATCTGCACTGCCTGCCGATTTAGTGGCGGATCACCTTTAAAGTTGGTTTACTGTCTTATAAAGCTCTACATGGACTTGGCCCTGACTACTTGAAAGAGCTTCTTGTTCCCTATTGCCCTGAGTGACAGCTCTGTTCGGCCGATGAGGGATTGCTGGAGATCCTGAGGGTGTCTTTGAAATCTTCTGGGGCATGTGCATTCATGTACGTGGCCCCTACCCTTTGGAATTCTCTACCCCATCAGCTGCAGGAGTGCATGACTGTGGGAGGCTTTAAACAGGTGCTAAAAACATTTCTATGGAGCCAGGCCTTTAATGGTACTGAATGAATGACCCTCTTCAGATTATTGTCACTGTTTTATACTATATTTATTGATTTTATCATTCCTATTTTAATCTTTTGCAAAGCGCCTTGATATTTTGAAAGGCGCTTGCATGAAATAAAGTTTATTATTATTATTATTATTCAGTGTTTTACCATTAAATGTCATTAAAGGGGAGCCCCAGAGAGGACAGATATAACAAGGAAGTGAATTAATGCCTAACTATGCAGTAATTTTCTTGCAAAGCTAAGCAGAGGTAGATATGGTGGGATGACTCTTTTAATGAGAAGGGAGGCTTTTGAAAAACAGATCAGTAATTTCCAAGGGCTTAGCTAAGTTGCTTTAAGTAATGGTCCATAAAGGGAGACCCCTCATATCCTCACAGGCTAAAGCAGTACGAAGTTTGTTTTAAAAGAAAACACCAATATTACACTTGCCACCACGGTAGGCCAAACCCTCCTTGTTAACAACTGACTCTGAGCTTTGGAAGACTCCACCTAGGATATTTTATTGTTCCAAAAAAATTTTGAAATGAGAATTTCATATTTATGTAAGAAGGTCTGGTAGTACAGCCTAGAGGTTAGAGTAATAAGGTGTGAATGAGCTTTGTACATCCAGGAGACCTGGGTTTGATTCCCAGAACCTCTACTTGCATACTGTATGACTCTGAGCAAGTCACTTAAGTTTCCCAGTGCTCCCGGGTTGCCCCTGAAGACAGGCACTTGTGCCTTGTGGACCATACTGCATTACCAAATGAATAAAAAAAGAAGGAAGTTTTCAAAGCACAAAACAGACTTTTGGAGAGGTAGTCAGATTAGCATAATTAATTTCCTCCCATAAAGATAATTGATGTTTCTTCCATTTTTCCAGATCTTTTGCAATATCAGAAAGTAAGGAGGTAAAATTTGAGGCTACGACTTTGTTGATAGAAGTATGTCTTAGTGTCCCTAAATAGGTGAACCTGTCTGTTGCTCAAGAAAGAATAAATGATGAGATTTGCCTGTGTTCTTCAATTTTTGATGAAGTAAGAGTGATGTCAACTGATTTATCCCAGTTGAGCTGTAGTCCTGAGAGATTGCCAAAGGATGTAAAGATTGGTTGCAATTTGCTGACTGAAAAATATGATTGGCTTATTGTTAATAGTAGGTCATCAGCAAATACCAGTACTTTATGTGACTTACCTCCAACCTCAATACCATTTACATTTGTAGAGTCTGTAATATTCCTTATTAAGGGTCCAAAGCATAGAATCAGAAAAGGGTAATGTAGACCATCCTTCCTAGTTCCTCTACCAAGATTTATAGGAGCTGAAGTGGTGATATTTGTTAAAATGGCGTCAGTGGAACAATTGTATAGTATATTAACCCAGTGGCAAAAATTAGATCCGAAATTATATTGTAGAATTTTTAAAAGAAAGTGCCATTCCAGGGTGTCAAATGCTTTCCTAATATCTAAGGATAGCATTGCAAAAGGAATAGTAGACTTTTTGATGTCCAGATAATAGAGAAAAGCATCATAAGATTATAAAATGCATTCCTGCCTCCCATAAAGCCAACTTGTTCTCCTCTATCAAATTTTTAATAACATTCTGGAGTCTAGTTGTAAGAATTTTGGCTAAGATTTTATAATCCAGGTTGAGAATGGAAAATGGTCTACAACTGGAACCCTCCAAGGGGTCTTTATTCTTTTTTAATAAAACACATGTATATGCCTTGTTCATGGTGTGTACCAAAGAACCTTTTTGGAAGGCCTCCACCTAGATCAATGGAAGATGTTTTGTAGCTATAGAATTTAAGTGTTTAAAAATTCACTAGTAAAGCCATCTGGACTAGATGCTTCACCCATAGAGAGTACTAATGGCAGGGGATATTTATTGTGGAGCAACTGGAATATCTAAATGAATGATGTCTTCTTCTGAGAGCTTGGGTAATGTTGTAGTGAAAAGGAAGTCCAATAGTTTTGTGGGGTCTGGTTAGCCTTGATTTGATATATTTTTGAACAAAATGTAAGCAATTCAAGATTAATTTCTTTTAGAGTATAGGTAACATCCTTATTGTATAGGTGCATACTGTTTATTGCTCTGAGTGATTTTTTTGTAGTCAATAAGCTAAGAATTGCAAACATGAACTCTATAATAGACTCAGCTATTGATTCAATGATGTAACTTATGGATACCCTGAATATGAGACAGCTGCTTATGTATTGCATATTAAATTGCCCTGTAATACACAACGGCTTATTAAATTAAGCAGAGATGGAAGGGGACGTGACACCAAGTATAGAATATAAAATGAATCTTATAACATGAGATAAATTGTAACTGCAATTGTATGTGTACAGGATCAATGGAATAATTTATAGCCTGTAGGAGCAGGAAGGACTAAAACTGAATATAGCAGGCAAACAGCGTGTTCTTAAAGGATTATATCCATAAATTGTGGACAAAACAAACTATCCCAATGTCTTAGGATTTTTACGTTTGCACACATGTATATCACTTTATAGGGATATATCCAGCAGACTCTATGATCCTTCTGCCATGTTGTGTTGACATTGTTCTATTACAGCTAATATTGTATCAGCACTAGTTTATGTGCTGTATGAATACTGATGCAGGGCTCCATTCTGAGAGAATCACAATTTGCTGTTTCAATCTATGGTATAATGCAAACAGCATATTAGCAACACATATTTAGTGTCATTACTCACTCAGCCTCAACTTGATAATGTTCATTTACAAGAATGGGCAGAATCTAATTTAATATGCAATACATCTTTTCAGTCAATCACAATCCTGCATAATTCTGCCATTATGCACACATTAAACTCTGTTAAACTGGAAACAGTGCTTAGGTGGAAACATGAGCCTAGCTAAGTTAGAGTTGTACCTTTCACACAGGAAGTAGAAGTTAAGTCCAGGCTTGAACTTGCAAATGCAAGGGGTGTCTGCCACGTGGTGTACATAGTATTGATTAACAATGTTGTTAAATACCGCTTTAGTAATCTGAGTGAGGTTATAAAATTAGTATCTTCAAGCCTTTGGTTGGAAAAGGGAGTGCACAGTGTGTAACAAAAAGAGCCCAGCTGAAGGTAAACAACAGATTTTGCAGTGGTTACGATGCCATTACCATGCAGCAGAATTATAAAGCATGGCACCAGTAACTGTATGTTGGTAAAAGCATACAGTGTTCTAGTGCAAGCAGATGTCAAACTGCATTTAAAACGAGGACAGTGCAGAAGAGTTTAGATGTTAGCCTGTTAAAAAGTAGGCGGTGTTTCCAAAGTGTTGTAATTATGACAGTATTAGCAATCAAGAGTGGGAGACTGCATCTGTAAGTCCTCTGTTGGAGAAAGGAACATGTAGTCCATGGCATCTCTAGCTCCTTCTTCCCAGGATGAGGCTGAAGATGGTGACCGGTGTGGGTCTGCCTTAAGTTTGCTGCAGCAGTAGTGGTTTTATTTTTTAATTTTTTTGTATTATTTAGTTAGTTTAATTTGGGTTTGTTTTAAGTTTGTTTTTGGTTTTGTTGCATTATACTCATTATCTTGTTATTTCTGTTATTGTGGGCCATTTGGTTGAGCCCTGCTTTTTCCCCAGAATTGGTTATCTGGAGACATGGAACATTTGCTGCACTCTTCTGGTAATTATGGGCCTGCCATGACTCACCGGGACATCTGAAGATTGTTGTTGGAGTTTTTCGGGGCTCGTGTGGAGGAGGCTTTCCCGGGACTGGCTGGGTGCTTTGGAGGCCTGTATGTTCGTCGCTTTTTTCCTTGGTGTTGCCTGACCTAGAGGGAGATGGTGAGTTGGTCTGAGACCATCTTTTGCCCTTACTGCCTGTAGACTGAATTTGAATTTTTGAAAGCCGAATTGAATTGAGTTGGACTCATCGGGACGTCCAAAGATTGCTCTGGGAGTTTCTTGGGGTTGTGTGGAGGAGGTTTTCCCCGGGAGTGACTGAGTGCTCTAGAATCCCATGTAGTTGTTGTACTCTCTCCTCAATCTCGATGGAGGAGGTGAGTTGGTGAGTTGGCTTGAGAGTACCTGCAGACTGAATTTGTTGGGAAACAGAGAACTGAATTAAGCTGGGCTGAGACCCGTGGCCGCAGTGGAGAGAAGTGCTCTGTTTTTTACTCCTAGTGGGTGAGGGGGTTAGCTGGAAGTTCAACGGAGGGTGAAGCTTTTGGTCACCCTGAGGGGCCTGCACTTTTGGGGAAGTCATTGGGCCTCTCCAAGTCTGGGGCCCTGATCCTGGGGGGAGTGATCTTGGGGTGACTCCAAACCGGTGTGGGCTTTAGGGGTTTCTTTCAGCAACTGCTGTTTGTAGAGACTGTACATCTTTCTGGATTTTCAGTACGGCAAGGCAAAAAGCAAATTTCTGTCTCTGAGAGGAGACTGGTGTGTGGTCTAAATACTCATTTGGGGGGTTTGGACTGTTGCTAGGGCCAGTCCCGTTTTTGTGGTATAGCTGTGTTCATAAATTACCTAATCTGTGTGACATGACTTTCTGAACTCTGGATTCCTTTTAATTATCTGGACCGGGGAAAAGGAGACAAGTACTGGTAACTTACTGGACTTAATTTTAAGTGGCCCCTTGGGGAGGTCGTGAAAGGGCCTCTAATTTTATACACTTTGCTTCACTTTTCATGTGCTGTTGTGAGAGAACTGCACTTGGATTTTTAAAGGGTGATGGTGGGGGTGAGTGACCCATCGTTAACAACGCCCCTTTATACTAATTTATTTGCTGGCATTTATTTGTAATTGTACGTGTATTAAAACTGTTGATATTTATCTGTGACTATATGTGTATTGTATTGTGTGTATTAAATTTGTTTGGTTTATTTGTTTTATAATGTATTGTCAGGGGGCTCGCTCCGTCAGGCGCTTCTCTCCTGTGGAACTCCATAGCCTCTGTCCCTTTGACTGTCCTCAACTCTCGGCTGAAGCTTATACTCAATGCCGTGCATTGGAGATTGTTAGAAGAAGGTATGGGGTGGGGGCTGTGGACCTCTCAAGTGAGTGGAACCTAGCGGCCGGATTGGAGTAGTGGGGACTAGGAGGCACCCTGGGGTGAAATGGTTCCCGATAGGGGCTTGCCCTGTCTGATCCCCATACCCAAGGGCTCCACTGTATGTGGGCAGATGACTCGGTCGACCTCGGGGTCTCATCCAACCCAGGTGGTGCTATGCAATGCCAGGTCTATCAAAAACAAGATATTAGTGATGGCTGATCTTGTCAGATCATCAGACCTGGCCTGCATCACCAAGACCTGGCTGGATGAAAACTCTGGCCTTATTTTGGAGTCAGTAATTCCGGCTGGATTCTTGGTGATACACCACCCAAGACTGGATTGTGGGGGGGTGGAGTAGCCATTCATTTTAGATCAGAATTGAGCCTTGTGGAGGTGCCAGTGGGGGACACCAGGTCCTTCAAATGTATCATTGGCGCAGGTGTGGGATGCAGGATTCTTCTCATCTACCGTCTACCCAGGGATGAGAAGCAATTCCTGCAGGAAGTCGTGGACTTCATTGTCGACATGGTGTTGGAGTCCCCAGATGGATGGTGCTGGGGGACTTCAATGCCTGGGTCGACAATGAACTTTCACAGTTTGGCCAAGACTTTCTCCAGCTGATGAACTCGCTGGGCGTCTTACAGTTGATTACCTCTGCGACCCATAGGCACAGTCACACCTTGGACCTGGTCTTCCTTCTGGATATGGTAACCTCTGATTTGGTGGTGGAACCAGTCAGTTGGTTGGACCATCACACCATAAGGTTCAATTTCCAGGCCTGCCCATATATGTCTACCCCTACGGAGATGGTCCGATACCGCTCTTTAAGGGATTTATCCCCTGATGGCCTGTTGGCAGTGCTGGACCTATCGGGGCTGCTGAGGGATAGCAGTGACCTAGAAGCCATAGTCCGGGGTTATAATGATGCAGTGACTGGGGCTTTGGACTCCCTCGCTCCTCTCCATGTTCATCCCCTTACCCAGCACCCAGTCCCCTTGCTTTGATGGGACCTTGAGGGAGCTGAGGAAAGTGGGGTGAAGGTTGGAGTGCTGCTGATGAAAATCTTGCCTGGACACCAACAGACTTAGGTTGTTAGCCCATTATAAGGACTACCAATCGGCTATCTCCCATAAGAAGGCAGAGTTCCTGTCCAGGGAGATTGCTATGGCACAAAACCGACCAGCTCAGCTCTTCCGAATTGTAGACAGACTGTGCAATCCAGTCGGTCTGCAGCCCCAAAGAGCTTTGTTGCAAGGGAAATGTGAAATATTCACTCGCTTTTTTGCCAGTAAGGTTGCTGACATCAGGTCTGAGATTCGCTCAGGACACTCCAAGGGGGCAGACGGTGATTGGTGAGAGGTGGCAGCTCCTCAGTCTGTCGGCTGGCGATCTGGGATGTTGTGAAGATTATCCAGTCTTTGCGGCTGACCTGCTGTGGTTTGAATCCTGGCCCAACATATCTACTTATGGGGTGTGTTGAGACTATCAGCCCAGTCCTTGCTGAGATAGTCTGGTGTTTGTTAGATTCTGGGGTGTTTCTGGACACCCTGATGGAGGCAGTATTGGTACCCCTTCTTAAGAAACCATTTCTCGACCCAGATTGTCTTGCCAACTACAGACCCATCTCTAACCTCCCCTTTGTAGGTAAGGTTATTGAGAAGGTAGTCGCACTGCAGCTGGAGGATCATTTGACCATCCACGACATTTATGATCCTCTCCAGTCCAGTTTCCGGAAATGGCATAGCACTGAGATGGCCCTTGTTTGGGTTCTTAATGATCTTCTAATGGCAAGAGAGCGGAGGAGCTGTTCCATCTTGGTTCTTGATCTCTCAGCAGCATTTGACACTGTGGACCATGGGGTGTTGTTTGGATGCCTGAAGTCAGTCTGGTACAGTCCTCGGATGGTTTCATTCTTTCCTCACTGGCAGGTTTCAGAGAGTTGTATGTGGGGTTTATACCTCTGACAAGATGTCCCTGCCATGTAGGGTTCTGCAGGGCTCCATACTGTCCCCCGTGTTGTTTGCAGTGTATATGCTGCCATTGGGAGTCATTGTAATGTGGTACGGACTGAGTTTTCATGACACTCAGCTCTACCTGTCCTTTGTACCCAATCGGTGGGGGCTGTAGTGAGTTTTAACTACTGCCTTTCCGAGATTGAGGATTGGATGAGTGCCAACTGGCTGAGGTTGAATCTGGACAAGACTGAAGTTTTGGTGGTGGACCCAGGCCATTGGGTAGAGGGGTCGTCAGTGGGGCAAGCCTCAGGACTTTGGCTCGGTGGTCGCCAGCTGATAACCTCTGAATGGGTGAGGGATCTGGGTGTGATTCTGGATGATGGATTGACGCTTAAACATCAGGTGTCGTCTGTTGTTAAGACTGCTTTTTATCATTTAACGAATGTAGCCCAGATCAAGCATCTAGTTCACCCAATGACCTACCAGTTCTGGTTCATGTCTTTGTAACCTCGCGCCTTGACTACTGTAATGCCCTGTACCTAGGGCTGCTAGGGGTTGATATCCATCACTTGCAGCTGGTGCAGAACACAGCAGTTAGGCTGTTGACTGGGCTGACTCATAGCTATCATGTCAGGCGATCAGAGTGATCTGCACTGGCTGCCTATTCAGCGGCAGATCACCTTTAAGGTTGGTTTACTGACCTATAAGGCCCTACATGGACAGGGTCTGAGTTATCTGCAAGATCTTCTTCACCCCTACTGCCTCTCCTGGATGCTTAGCTCCACCAACGAGGGATTGCTAGAGAGTCCCAGGGTTCATTTAAAGTCATCTGGGGCCCATGCGTTCAAATTTGCGGCCCCGTCCCTGTGGAATTCTCTACCTCGCCGGATTCAACAGTGCTTGACAGTAGACAGCTTTAAATCTGAGTTAAAAATGCATTTATTTAGTTTGGTGTTCCCTGATTTTATGTGACCTGCTGCAGCTGTTTTTATAAAGGTAATTATTTTATGGATTTTATGGTTTGTAATAGCGCTATTTTATAAATAAATAATGATTGATTGATGATGAAATGAGGCCCAGCTGAAGGTAAACAACAGATTCTGAAGTAGTTATGATGCTGCGATTACCTAGAGGAAGGGGAAGAGCTCTTGCATAACTAATTATTAAGTCACAGGACTTGGAGCATCACTATCCAGTCAAATTAATATTAAACATAGCAGGATTCACCATACAGTTGAGTTATGAAGCAGGGCATCAGTAATTGTAAGTAGGTAAAAGCAGGCAGTGTTCAAGTAGAGGCAGATGTCAGATGGCACTTGAAGGGGAGAACAGTGTTAGTGGGGAACAGTCCAGATGTAAGTCTACTGAAATCAAGGCACTGTTTCCAAAGTGTTGTAATTATGACAATATTAGGAATCAAGTGTGAGGGAGTGTTTCGTCACTGTGCAGTTCCTATGGTGTTTCAGCTACATCCATAATGCTCTCCAAAAATTCTGTATTTGCCATCCTGATGTCTCTTAAAACTACCTTTCAGGGTGTGTGGTAGGTATCAGCCTTTATAATTTGCAACAGGCAGTTTTTTGCAGTATTACATAATGGTCCAAGCCTGAGTTTTAGTGACAATCTTAGATTTTGCAGCACAGGAAGGAGGTATGTTTAGAGCACTGTGCCTAGAAGTCCCTTTTTCAGGGGTGACGGGGGGGGGGTACAGATGGTAAGCAACTGAATTTGAACCAGATTAAGCTGCTCATAGTATTTTAGTGAATGAGGGAAATCTGGCCAGGACACCTGGGAAATTCCCCTACTTGACAGAGGGGGAGTACTCTGTCCAAGATGGTGGAACCTCCTTTGCCTGCTGCAGAGGTGGCTGGAGAGACAGGGGACTTGGTCTCAGCTCCTGTCTCTGGCTGTTTGGAGACCACGACAGAAAATGTTAAGACTGTGCAGGATTTTGTTTTGTCTGACGTTACCCTCCTGGCTGCACCTACCGCTGAGACTACATCTCTTTCAGACCTCACTACCATGGATTGCTCTACCTCCCTTGATGTTTCTTTGGTGGATGGAATGTTTATGAATCTCAATGTTACAGCAATACAGGAACGTGATACTGGAAAGCGCTTGGCTGAGGCAGAACTCCATTTAGCGCTAACCAAACTAACATTGCGCAAGGAACTGATGAAAGTACGAAATGCTACGAACGGCGGAGGCTGCTCCTCTGCTCCTCCTGTCGGAACCAAGACACTACCTGAGATGCCTCCTGCCATACAGTCTGAACCGGCGAGTTCGATTCAGTTACCCACGACTACTGGGGCTTAGCCTTCTTTACTGTTACTAACAGAAACTCGCACTATTACACAAACTACGATCCCTGAGCCACCCCCTGATGTACAACCCTCCCCACAATTGCCTCCACAGCATGAAAACCCTCTCACAGAGCCTACCTGGTTGGTGGAGATGGCATTGCGTGGTGCTGGCTGGATTCAGGAACCCGAGCTTGCACAGTGGGTTTCCGGTCTGTCCCCTATTCGGTCCCCCTGTCCCGAGGACTTCCTGGATGCACAGCAGAGGATGCCAGATACACAGGGCTCTCCTGACCCCTTGAGCATACCAATGGGATTGACTCTCACTCAGAACCCTGTTTTAGCCCTCCTGCAAGAGTCTACATCGAGAACCTTTCCTCTTTTTGACAGTAAAGAAGTGATAGTTTCTGATTCTGCTGTTACGGGTAAGCCACCCCCTAAACAGGTGGGACAAACTCGTTCTTTTTCCTCTCTATTTCAACCTCCAGTTCTAGCTGCAAAGAGGCATAACACTGTAAGGCTAGTTTATAGGGGTGGACTACCTGACCCTCCTGACCGCGTGTTCATGGCCAGGACTCTGCTGAAAGACTCTTTAAAATGTTTTGCCCATGAGATATATGCTCTAATTCATGTATCAGGAGAATCCACATTTGATGTAAGTTTTCAGACGTCTCGTGGACTAGATCGTTTTTGGACTAGATACCACGCGTTGAGAAGCACTGCTTTATGGACTTCTTTTCAGGCCGTCCCCCTCTCAAAACCTGCCTTTAAGACCATTACGGTGATGTTTCGGAATGAGGGTGTGGATGTGTCTGATATTGTCTATTGGTTGGGACAACGTTGTAAGGTACAGGGTCAACCTGAAGCTATTCTGGACACGGAAAATATCTGGACGGGGGGCTGGAAGTTTAAGGTTATGTTACGTACTAATGATTCTGGCCCAGTCCACTTACCTAACTCCTTTTTCTTAGGTCGTGATAGGGGGGTCCTGTTTTACCCAGGACAGCCTAAGGCCTATTACAGGTGTGGGGACCCCTCGCACCTGAGTAATGTCTGTGATAAACTGAGATGTAATAACTGTGGTGTGTTTGGACATGTGGGGATTCATTGCCAGAATAATAGCAGATGTAATCTTTGTGAAGAGATAGGTCATACGTTCCAAACTTGTCACTGGTCTGCTCATGCTCAGGCGAATCATGATGGCGGGGTTGATCAATGATTTGTGATTACGCAGGCACAAAAGGCTTGGCTTTGTGCCACTGCAGCCGTCCCATCTACAGCTGCGATGGACCCTGCCCTGACTGCCCCTGTACCTGTGTCTCCCCTGGTTACTACCCCCTAAACAGTTGTTAATGTTGAACCCCTGTTAGTAGTGGAACCCCCCACACTACCACATGTCCTATCTGCTGCGTCAAACTTAGATCACATCCCAGGCCCGAGTACTATGCCACCTCCCAGTGAGCCGCTTACTGTCATGCGACGAAGGCCAATGAGGAATGGTCCTCGTACCTCACCGCCTCCTATGACACCTTTAGTACCCCAACCCATAGCCCTGTCTAATACCTACGAGGTACTTCAGCCGACTTCTGATGACGCAGGTGGTGAGTCTGACTCTTCCTCTGTTGCGTCCTCTCTTCCTGATGGCACTACTGATTCGGAACTCCAACCGGGTTCAGGTCTCTCACAAAAACGTAAGGCCAAAGTTAGGCTTAAAGGAAAGAATGTAGCTGGGAAGAGAAAGTCTTGATGTTGTTTCACACTATATATTTTGCACCATGGCACCCTTTGTTTGTCACACTATTAATGTTAATAGTATGAAACGAATAGAGAAACGAAGGTTAATGTTCTCCTTTTTAAGACTTTTGCCGTTGGGTATCTTTTTATTGCAGGATACCAGGCTCCACACAGTGCAGGAGATTAGACAAGCAAAACATGACTGGCTTCTGGGCCCATCATTTTGGTCTATAGGCCAGGACACCTGTTCAGGTCTGGGCATATTATTTAACGTTCCGGACTTCCATTTACTAAAATTGTTTAATTTAGCTCCTGGTAGAGCCCTAGTTTTGGATTTTGTTATAGGACACTGCCCATACCGAGTCATAAACATTTACGCCCCCCAAATTAAGATGGCTCGCATAGCCTTGCTTTCTTTGATTCGCCCTTATTTGCATACTTCCTTCCAAGTAGTATTTTCTGGTGATTTTAATTGTGGCCTCAGGCTACTAGATAAAAGTTTGTTTGCCACCACTAAAAAATTTTTTGTGATTCACATGAATTGGATAAACTGATTCGTACTGCACACTTGACTGATGCTTACCTTTCTTTCACGAATCAACATACTCCTACGTTTCAAAAAGGAAAACTGGCAACACAAATTGATTTTGTTTTTTTATCTCGTACGTTACTGATCGGCTCAGCTCAGGTACAGGCAGTAGCCTTTTCTGATCACAAATTACTGTCGGTTGGTATAGATTCAGTTGCCCCTTTTAGCAAAGGGCCAGGATTTTGGAAATTTAACACATCCTTGTTGCAAGATATGATATTTCAGAGATTTCTCCTATCTTTCATTTCTGCTCGTAAATCTGTATTTATTTGTTATGATGACCCGATACGTTGGTGGTTAGATACAAAACATGCTTTAATCATTTATTTGAAAAGTTACAGTTGACAGAAAAGCAGGAGGGATTATTTGGATTATTTACAGAAAAGGGCTCCCCTACAGTTGCTGCTTTCCATAGCACATGTGACGGGACAAAATTTATCTCTCCAGATACAATCAATACGGAAAGATATGTTGTGTTTTCAGTCCAGACAATCACAACAATTGTACCACCAACACAAATTCCATATTTCTGGACCACGGGACGTAGTGTGCCCTTTTGAGTCTAATTCATGACAAGTTTCCCAGAAAACTGTGCTGTGTCTTGCCAATTCTGAGGGAACGCTATGTTTTACACATTCTGATATTCAGCAGATTGTGACAGAATGCACGACTGCTTTATTCTCCCCCCTCTCAGCTGCAATGGAAGACCCTACAACTCTGTACAGGGATCTAGATATTCCACTCCCTTCGACACAGAGCGTAGATATGGCTTGTGCCACCTTGACAGAGCAAGAGCTGTCTTCGGCAATTTCTCCATTGCCCTTGCGAAAAACTCCTGGTCCGGATGGTCTCCCGGCTGCTTTGTATAAAGTGCCACTTAACAACTGAACTGACCTCTGTATTTAATGCCCTGCTAAGTAGCTAGACTATACCTTTAGACTTTACAAAAGGTACTTTAATATATGTTTACAAATAAAAAGGCGACATTCACCTTCTTGAGAATTGGCACCCTCTCTGCATGTTAAATACTGATTTTAAATTGTTAATGAAAATTATTGCAAAACGTCTGACAGGAATTGCGGAAACGGTTCTGCATCCAGCCCAGTCCTGCTTAATACCTACCAGATGAATTTCGGATCACCTGATTCTCCTTTGGGAACTGTTTTCCCATGGATTTGCGGGCAAGGCCTCTGGCATTATAGTTTCAGTGGATCAGAAAGCGGCATTTGATTCAGTTAGCCATGATTTTTTGTGGAATGCATTACATCTTTTACATATAACAGACACCATGATCCGATGGCTACAAAAGTTCTACAGGACGGCCACAGTAGTTCCTGTTGTAAATGGTTGGGTAGAACCTATGATCCCTGTTAAAAGAGGAGTCCACCAAGGTTGTCCTGTGAGTCCTCTATTATATGTCCTATTTTTAGATGTACTGCTCTGATGTCTGAATGTTCACCCTCAGATCCATGCCATTTCCTGTTCTGCTATGCTTGCACCATATAAAGCTATTGCATGCGCAGATGATATTTGCCTCCTAGTGGCCGATACGTCCTCGGTAGAGGCTTCCTTACAAGAATGTTCCTTGTTTGGAAATTTTTCAGGGGCCTGTTTGAACTTCGGAAAGAGTATGGGTATCTGGTTAGGATCCATTATGGCCCCGATGTAACATATTGGCCCACTGCATCTGGTGGAGGGTCCCATTCGTATCCTAGGAGTTTATTTTGGAACTAGCTACTCAGATTTTTTTAATTGGGATATTAAACTATGACAGGGTAGAATGAAAGTTGCCTCTTGGAATAGAGGATCAATTGGGAAAAAGAAGAGGGTATATTTGATAAAGAATTTTTTGATACCACTATTTCTTTATTTAAGTTATGTATTCCCTATCCCGAAACAAATGGAAACGGTGGTTTTCAGTTTGTTCTTTCAGGTGTTATGGGGGAGCAGGCTGAACCCAATCAAATGGAATATTACTTATCTGCCCGTTACAGAGGGTGGTGTAGGTATGATTAATCATTTGTTGTTTTTTTCTAGTATTTTCCTCACAGCCAATTTGCAGCCACTTCTGATTAACACTCAGAGGGGATGGGAAATGTGGTTTCATGATTCCTGTGGGGTTTGGTTCCACCAGTGGGAACACAACTCCTTACGTGTGCTCTGTCTTTCTGGTGGCACGCCCTTGTATGTGAAACATATGTTTTTGCATTTAAAACAATGGAAAGTATCACCTCAGCTGCTCATTGCTCACTCGCATAAGACTCTTTATAAGACGCTTCTTTCCTCTGTATGTATGACACAGTCCCCTTTTGATAAGTGTCCGGTTCAACATCTTTCTTCCCTTTTATCCTTGTTGCGGTGTAAAAGAATACCTGCACATATGTGGGATTTTCATTGGCTATCATGCCATGAACGAATAAATGTTAAAGCCAACCACAAACATAAACAGCTTCAGGACAGATTGTGTTCTAGACCATTATGCAATGCAGCACTAGAGATGATATTTCATTCATTTTTTGACTGTACATTTATTCGGCAATGCTGGGATTTTTTAGCACAAAAGTGGGCTTCTCTGATATTCCAGTCTGTATCCTTTCAGATGATTATGTATGGTGTTTTCTCCCACAATGGTTCTCCTGGCATATGGACACTTTAAATCGTATTCTAGTTGTGATTAAGTGGAACATTTGGATGGCAAGATGTCAGTTTACCCTACAGCAAAATGACTGCACATATTTGGAACTTGAACAGAAAGTTGTGAAGGACTTAAAAGCCATATTTGCACACGAACAAACAATGCACTCGGAATCAAGATTGCTTGCCTTATGGACTGCACTTCCTTGGATAACTGATTCAGACTCAGCTGTGACTTGATGGATATTTCTTTGTTGCACTTTTGTGTTGTTTTTCTTTTTGGTTTGAAATTTGCTATAAGGTGTATTACCTTTGTGTTGTTTTTCTTCCCTGTTGTATGTTATTTTTCGTTCTGTTATAATGTATGTCACACGATTCCTTGTTCCAATAAAACTTTTCCCTACTCTTTTTGATAAGTGCCATGGGATCTTCAACATCCACCTGAACTACCACCAATCCAGGCAGATGGGACCTCGGTTTAACGTCTCATCCAAAAGACGGCACCTCAGAAGTGCAGCACCCCTCTCATGCTGCACTACAGTGTCAGTATTGGGATATTAACCCAAGTGCCAGATGTGGGAACTGAACCCACAGCACTCTGATTTCCCAGCCTCAGAGGCGAGTGTGCTACCTACTGAGCCACTGACACTGACATTTTCTAAATCAGGTTTTAATTTTTAGTTTAACAAGGTTATCACTGTGATATTCAGTAACAGTAATTCTTCAAATTAGTCCATTCTTTTATTTAAGTCTGAAACAGTCTTTTCCCCACTTCAGTGCTTATTTTCAAGTCTGCTATGTCATTCTGGGTGCTGGTTAGCATTTCAATTACTTTAAAAAGATCTGGTTTACCTGTTGAGGAGAAGGAGGAGCTAGCAGAGTTTGCTACCAATCGGTGCATGCCCCCTTTCTGACAGTTTGAATTGGCCACATTAGGTTTACTGTTTTCCAGTGCCATTTGTGAAGAGCTCTGCGGTTTGAACTTCAAGTAAAACAATAAAGAATAGATGTAGAAATTGCATGTTTTACAAAATTACCTTTTTCAGAAAATATTGTCAGTCCTCTTTCCTCTTTTTAATGTTAAACTGACTCATGATTCATTTTTGCATCTACAAAGAAATAGCATATGTTTTCAGAGACATAAAGCACTTCTATAAAAATACTAATTTAATTATATCCATGTCTGCTCAAAAAATGTGAGAGTGATTTTAAATATGTCTGTGTTAAATGCTGTGTTATATGTGCTGCCATGTATTTCAAATACTGTTAGATGACATCCACTTCTCTGTGGAAATGAGGTATTTTTTTAGTGCTAAGTACATCTGAGTTTATGTACTTTTATGTAGAACACTCTTATATGACTGTTAAAATGGCTTGCACTCACTACTTTGCTGAGGGAGCTACATACTGGCAGCATCTCCAGCTACATGCACCATTAGGCTGCTCACACTGAGTTTTGCTTGCTGGGGTTCAACACTCAAAACAACTGGCCTCAATTAGCACAGCCGATCAAGATGTCTTCACCCAGTGGTCATGCCCCCACAATCAAGTGCTTGCTTTGATACAGACAGGTATGCCCTTTGAGGCTCGACATGGGATGAGTGTGGAGAGAGCAACACTGGAGGAACGATACTCACTCCCATTGTGCAGCAGTGTAAACAAGTAACTTTCAGGTTAACAAATTGAGTAGTGTTTTGGTACACTGAGTTGAACGTCACAGAGCCAAGCACCAAAGAAGAGAAGAGAACTTGGCAGTGTGATCACAGAGAGAACATTGTCAGTTTAGGCAATATTTTTAGAAGATTATGCCAGACATGCACACAAGTATTATGCTTCTGCATGCATATAGCAGACATGTCTTATTTAGATGTATAAATAGTGCTGCTAAGTGCTCCTTGTCTTTATATTTGACAGCACTTTGACAATCTGTCAGAGAGCCCTCTCAGTTTAACACAGTGAACAAGTGCTCCTTGTCTCTGTGAGTAACAGCACTTCAAAAAGTGCTGATCTGTCAAAGAACCCTTTAGGTAGCAGAAACAAATGATTAAAAAAGGCTTGTGTCAACTATTTCCTTTTCTAAACTTTAGCAATAACTGACTATCATATATTGAGTGTGTACAGAAGTAGAAACACATGTCTGTTTCATGATTAGTGCCTATAGATCACTATGCATAAGGCTACAAAAATCTGAAACAGTTCTGAAATCCACAGAACTTGGGTCAGGCGCCAGTGCTCAGCATGGTAGCTTCCTAAGTCTGTTGCTTTTGCACCTTGTTTCACAGCATTATATTGATGAAAATAAAATTTGTTTTTTTGGTGTTCTTCTCAAGAATTCATTTCATTTCATTCTGGGGGAGTAGATTTTGTAAAAATGTGGAGTTTCTATATTGTTTCTTTATTATTTTACTTCAAGTTCAAACAACAGGGCTCTTCATGACTGGCGCTGGGAAACAGTAAACTTAATGCGGCCAATTCAAACTGCCAGAAAGGGGTCTCACAATGGTCAGTGGCAAACTCTGCTACCTCCTCCTCCACAGGTAAACCAGATCTCTCTAAAGTAATTGAAATGCTAACCAGCACCCGGAATGACATAGCAGATGGGAAAATAAGCACTGAAGTGGGGGAAAACACTTTCAGACTTAAATAAAAGAATGGACTCGGTCGAGGAATGGCTTGCATTACTGAGTATCACAATGATAAACTTGCTAAACTAAATATCAAAATTGATGATTTAGAAAATAGATGCTGTTGCAGCAACAACAGGTCTACAGGGGTACCAGAAGGAATGGAAGATAAAGATATGGGGCTTGATTCTCAAAAAGGCTAGAGTGACATAAGGGAGCATCACAGGAGTTTGATGCAGGTTGTAACTTGTGTCACAACTTGTGGCAAACCCGATTCCAAAAGGCAGCCTGTGACATAGCCACTGCAGGTGTTCCAAAGCCCCATTGTGCCATGCTTTTGGCAACCAACCAGATGCGCCAGGTCACATGGAAGCTTGTGCCATGGTAGGGCTATAATATCCCCTTTTGTGGAATTCTAGAAGCCTGTCATGGCTGCAGGATGTGGCACCACTTAGACCAGTCAGGAGATGGTCTAAGTGACTTCACCACTGTGACATGGTAGGCTTTTGGGCTGCCTGAGGCACAAGGGATGGGGGGTGGCAGAGGCTGCTTGGGGTGGAAGCTGTGCTACTAATATGTGATCTGGCACCTGGCAGGTTGAGATTACAGTGTAATATATATGTAAATGCCAGCATGTCCAGAGACTGTACTATCATGTACAGTGCATAGTACCCATACAGTAGGTACAGTGCCAGCCCCTAATCAAACATAATAAAAGAGGAACCAATGATGGGGCAGCAGAATGGGGCATCATACTGCACTGGAACACAGCACGCCCCCCGACTACACAGTATCACTGTACAGTAAGGCAGCTGTGTTCTGTGCAAACACCAAATTGTGACTCTCTCAGTATGAGGCCTGGCATCAGTATTCAAAAAGCACATAAACTAGTGTTGTTACAATATTAGCTGGAATAGAATAATGTCAACAGTACATGGAAGGTTAATAGCAATTATCATGGATCATATATATACTGCTGGGTATATCCCGTGAAATGGATATCTACTTGTGCATGGGCAAAAATCCTAAGAAGCTGGGACTTTTTCTTTTTGTCCACAAGTTCTAGATACAATCCTTTTAAAAACACCTAGTTTGCCTGCTCTATTCAGTTTCAGTCCTGCCTGCTCCTACAGACTATAAATTATTCAGTTGATCCTGGACATGTAAAATTGCAGTAACAATTTAGCTCATGTTATGAGATTCATTTTATATTCTGTACTTGGTGTCACTTCCTCTTCCATCCCCGCCTCATTTCATAAGCCATTGTGTATTACAGGGCAATTTAATATGCAATATATCAGGAGCTATCTCATATTCATGGTATCCATAAGTTACATCATTGAATCAATAGCTGAGTCTATTATAGAGTTCATATCATCATCTAAAAAAAATCACTAATAGCAATAAACAGTATGCACATTCAGAATAAGAATGCTACCTATACTCTAAAAGAAATTAACATTGAATTTCAAACATTTTATTCAAGAATATATTAAAGTCAAGGCTCACCAGATTCCACAAGACTATCAGACTTCCTTTCCACTATTAAATTACCCAAGCTCTCCAGTTGCTCCACAAGAAATATCCCCTGCCATTAGTACTGTCTCTACAGGCAAAGCATCTGGTGCAGATGGCTTTACTAGTGAATTTTTTAACACTTCAATTCTATAGCTACAAATCATTTACATTTGGTTCATATGGAGTCCTTCCAAAAAGGTTCATTAGCATGTACCAGGAACAAGGCTTAAATATCTCTTTTATTAAAAAAAGAACAAAGACCCCTTGGAGTGTTCCAGTTATTGAATAAGTTCCATTTTCAACCTAGACTATAAAATCTCAGCCAAAATACTTGCAACTAGACTCCAGAAAGTTATTAACCCTTGCTGTGTCGCGGACTGATATCTCAGACCAGAATTACTATGCATTCTAATTTTGTCGGCAGTCTAAGTGTTAAATTTGATAGGGAAGGAACAAGCTGGCTTTATGAGAGGCAGGAATGCAACTGATAATTTTAGGAGGCTTTTCCTATTAGCTGGGCATCACAAAAGACCCATTTTACTTCTGCAATGCCGTTCTTAGATATCTGCAAAACATTGGACGTCCTGGAATGTCCTTTTCTTTTCAAAATTCTCCAGCAATATAATTTCAGACCTAATCTTTGCCACTGGGTTAATATACTAAACAGCTGTCCCGCTGCCACCCTTTTTACAAATGTCATCACTTCAGCTCCCATACATCTTGGCAGAGGAACTAGGCAGGGTGGCCCACATTCTACTGTTCTGTTTATTCTATGCATTGGACCCTTAATAAGGACAAATTACAGACTCTATCAATATAAATGGTTCAGAGGTCAAAGGCAAGTCACATAAAGTACTGGTATTTGCTGATGACCTACTGATAACATTAAGCCAACCATATTTTTCAGACACCAAACTACAACTAGTCCTTAAATCATTTGGCAATCTCTCAGAACTACAGGTAACTGAGATAAATATGTTGGCCTCTCTCTTACTTCATCAAAATTTTAAGAATGCAGACTAACCTCATTATTTAACTGTTTCTTGGGCAACAGACAGTTTCACCTATTTAGGAATACTGACACATAATTCTGCCAACAAAATCATAGTCTCAAATTTTCCTCCCTACTTTCTTATATTGCCAAAGACCTGGAGAAATTGGAGAAACCTCAATTATCTTTATTGGGGAGATTAATTCTATTAAGCTGATTATCTCTCTAGCAGTCTTTTTTGTGCTTAGCAACCTTCCTTCTTTTTTGTTTTGTTATTCATTTGGTAATCAGGTAGGCCCACTAGGCACACACACCTGTTTTCAGGGGCAACCCGAGAGCACTGGGGAAGTTAACTGATTTACTCTGAGTCTTACAGTATGCAAGTGGAGGTTATGGGAATCAAACCCAGGTCTACTGGATGTACCATGTACCAAGCTAATTCACAGTTTGTTACTCTAACCTCTAGCCTGTACTGCCAGACCTTCTTACCTAAATACAACTTGGTTCAAGATAATTGAAAGACTAATTTCAAAATTTCTTTGGAACAATAAAAATCCTAGGCTGAGTCTTTCAAAGGTCAGAGCCAATTGTAAACAAGGAGGGTTTGGCCTGCACTGGTAGCAAGGGTACTACTGATCTTTTCTTTTAAAACAAAATGTTGTATTGCTTTATCCTTAAGGATATGAGGCATCTCCCTTTATGGGTCATTACTGGAAGTAACTTAGCTATGCATTTGGCAATTACTAATCTGCTTTTCAAAAGCCTCCCTTCTCAATAAAAGGGGCATCCCACCTTATCTACCTCTGTTTAGCTTTGCAAGAAAATTACTGCCCAGTTAGATATTAATTCACTTCCCCTCCATATCTCTCCTCTCTGGGGCTCCCCATTAATCCAATTTAATGGTAAAACACTTAAGAATATATGATGGAGTCTGTTAGGCATAAAAACATAGAGGAATTGTTAAATGCCACTGATCGCAAACTACTCTCATTTAAAGACTTAAGATCAAAATATAAGGTACTTAAACATCAGTTTGCATTGCATTTACAGATTAGGGAAGCTTTATGTCAAAATATGCTTGACCCACAGTATATTCTTAAAGATAATTTTGACTGGTCTCAAATACTAAAAGTTGCCCTACTAAGAAAAGGGGCAATCCTCCTTTTGTAAACATATGTCAGAACCCAATACAATATTAACTGAACCAGCAAAATTGAAGTAGGAAAATTAATTTAAAGTCAAATTATCCTCTGAAATCTGGACCTCCTTATGGGATAATGCCTATGACAGCAGTAGAGAGACTCAGGGTAGATTAACCCAATCTCAGGTTCTACATTATTATTATTACTACTATCCTGACAACATTAAGAAAAAGGGGTCTCAAAGGCAGACTTTTGCTGGTGATGTAATCAGACTCAAGCTATTTTCACTATATTGTCAAGTTCTATAGTTAGGTTCACTATATTGTCAGGTTTGGATGAGCAGGTGAAGCACAGGTTGCAAATGATCAGGTAGGGGTGGAGGCTAATAACAGAGCCAAGGGGGAAAGTAGGTCAGGAGGGGATGTGGAAAGATGGACCAGTGGTAGTGATGAAAAGGAAGGAGGATAAATGGTGGAGGAGGAGGAGAGACCTAGTCTGAGAAGAGAGACCAGTGAAAGGAAGAAAGGGAGAACACAGGAGAAGACAAAGATGAGCATAAGCAGGGAAGGGGGGAAACTGAATGTAAAGGAGGAAATGGGTCTCTGGAATGTGCACAGCAGGATAGGCAAAATATGAAGGGGGTAAGGGTGAGAGATTTGTTATTCTGGGATGCTCAATACTGAAAGGTATAAGATGGGGGGAAGGGGTACAGGGAATAGTCATAGGTTGGCTGAGTGTATGCCTGGCATGATGGTAGGGAGGATAGGACCTTTTATTCCAAAGTGAGTTGGGCAGGATAGGGAGATAACTCACACTGTGGTGCATGTGGGTATCAATGACCTTGCAGGGTGTGAGGTAGAGGAGGTGCAGGAGAGGTTTAAGGAGGTAGGGATGATCTGTAGGGAGGCATAAAGATCAGTTTCATTCCCTGAGGTACTTCCAGTCCCTAGGGCAAGTGCTGTTTGTAGTAGTAAGATCTTTATTTTTATACAGGTGGATGGTAAAACACACAGTTAGGTCCTGAGGGGCCTGTTTTCAAGGTAGTCCTGTTTAAATTGATATCATAAATTACATTCAAGAGTAAACAATATTAAAAATTAATACAACTCCAACGCCATACACAACAAACAATGTTAGATAATTTAAACTTATACAACAATTATACATAAAATAAAAAGAATTCACAAAAGCTTGTATTATAACATTCTTATTAAACTCAATTTTAACTGACAGATTATTTCCAATTTTATCTTATTTCCCAAGTAATCATTATTCACATAAACACCATATTTTAGATCCATCTTTAAGATGTTTCTGAAAATGCTTAGGATTTTTTATGAGTTCTTTTTCAGACTTTAACTTCCTGTTAGGAAGGCAGGGAGGCTGTAGCACAGTGGTTTAAGGCTCTGAGCTGAAAATTGGGAGACCTAGGTTTGAGTCCCACAGCCCCCACTTGCATACTGTGTGACCCTGAGCAAGTCACTTAACTTCCCTGTGCTCCCAGGTTGCACCTGTAGACAAGCTTTCAGCTTAGTGTGTCTCTCCTGGTTAAACAATTAGAGAGAGAAAAAAAAGGAAGCAGAGGACTGAGGAGTTCAACTCATGGTTGAGGGGGTGGTGTGAGATTAATGGGTATGGGCTGGTGGGTGAGTGAGGAAGTACATGGGAGAATAAGGACCTTTTTGCATCAGACAGGGTGTATTTAAGTAAGGAGCGCACAAAGGTCCTGAAAGATAAGTTACAGGAATATTTAACAGATAAACTGAAGTTGGGGTAAGGCTAAAGGGTGTGCTTCACTCAAAGTCACCAGGAGAGGGGGCCATCAGGCCTCTCCCTTAGTAGTTCAACAGATAGAGGGGAGGAGAAACAGGAGTGGGAAGGGGGTTATACCCCAAAAGGGGAGGGGTCATAAAGGGTTGACAGGAAACAAAGAGGCACAGGGGACAAGATGGATGGTGGTGTCCTTGACTACAAGGAGTCAGGCAAACAAAACAGCTGATCATCAGGCACTGATGGTGGAAGGAGGGGTGGACATAATGGCCATCACAGAGACATGGGCATCCCAATACCATGACTGGAACCTTGTGATCCCAGAGTACAGATTGTACTGGAAGGACAGGGAGAAGGGGAGGGGGGTGTAGCCTTATTCATAAGAGAAGGAATAATTTACACCGGGGGGAGGAGGAGGGTGGGACAGAAGCCTTATGGGTGCTACTCCAGAACAACAAAGGGAGAAGGATTAGATTAGAGGTGGTGTATAGACCTCGCACACAGGACGTGGAGATGGATAGTAAGCTGGGGAATCAAATTAGGAAGCTAGGAGATAGAGGAAACCTCACTATAACAGGTGATTTCAACCTGTTTGGAATAGACTGGAATACCCCAACTACCTCCTGTGCCAGGGAAAATGTCCTCCTTGAAGCTTTCCAGGACTGCTTTCTGGTGCAGGGAGTCACACAGCCAACTAGGGCAGGTGCCATACTGGACCAGGTGCTGTCAGATGGACAGCATGTCCATGAAATAGCAGTGGAGGATCCCCTTGCAGGTAGTGACCGCCGAACAATGTGGTTTTACCTCAATATGGGTAAAAAAACTGCTAAGACAAAAATGAGGGTGGTGGATTTCAAGAGAGCAGACTTTAGAGGAATGGAGGACATACTTGTAGGTCATCTTGCAAAATCAGGCCAGAGATGGATGCGGAGAAGAAATTGTCTATCATTAAGTTGGGTCTGAATAAGGCCACAAATGTCTGCATGAAGACCAAGAGTAAAAAGGTCCAGGACCAAGAGACCAAGCTGGTTCAACAATAACGTGGCAGAGGAAGTGAGGGAGAAGAGGGCAGCCTTTTTATAAGTTCAGGCATACTATGAGAGAGGTGGATAGGGAGGTTTTTTCAAGGAAATCCAGAGAGGCAGGGAGAGTGGTTCAGTCAGCTAAAGCTGCAAAGGTACTAAGGCTAGCACAGGAGATCAGGGAAGGGGAAAAGGAATTCTTCAGCTATATAAGTGAGAGAAGAAGCAGTAATGAGGAGATTGTTAGGATCAAGAAGGAGGGTGGATGGGTGGAAAATAATGAAGACCAAGCAGAGGTACTGAATGAGTACTTCAGCTCTGTATTCACTAGGGAAGAGGATGGACCTATGCCACAAGGGAAGATAGGGATAGGAAAGGGAGGGGATAAAACAGATGGGGTAATCAAGGTGGACAGGGTCTTAGAAGGCCTCAGGGCCCTTTGGGTGGATAAGGCACCTAGTCTGGATGGCATATATCCAAGGGTCCTGAGAGAACTGGTGAAGGCACAGGTTGCCACCCCTGGCAAATCTGTTTAGCACTTTGCTAGAGTCAAAGTGTGTGCCTCATGACTGGTGAATGGCTCATGTGGTGCCACTCCACAAGAGTGGTCCCAGAGATGAACCTGGTAACTACAGACCAGTCAGTCTAACATCCATTGTAGGCAAGTTAATGGAGATCATTCTAAAAGAAAGGCTGGTAAACTTTATAGAGGTTAACGGTCTCCATGATGATAGGCAGCATGGATTTGTCATGGGGAGATCCTGCCAGATGAACATGATAGAAGTTTTTGACTGGGTGACAAGGTCATTGGGCAAGGGCCAAGCAGGGGTTGTACTATACCTGGACTTCAGTAAGGGCCTTAACTCTGTGCCACATGGTAGGTTGCTTAGAAAACTCAGTAACCTGGAAGTTGTGGACAAGCTACAGAGGTGAATCAGGAGCTGGCTGAAAGAAAGGAAACAAAGAGTGACAGTAGGGGGTGAACTATCCAAGACCCAGACCAATAAACAGTGGTTCCCACAGGGATCAGTTCTCGGTCCAGTACTATTCAACATCTTTATTGGTGATATAGTGGTAGAGGTCAAAAGTAAAGTCTGCCTTTTCGCAGATGATACTAAGCTTTTTGGGATTGTGGACATAGAGGAGGGGAAAAAGTAACTCAAGAATGAACTGGCCAGGCTAGAGAAATAGTCTGGAATCTGGCAGTTGGGGTTAAATGCCAATAAATGCAAGGTCATGCACCTAGGAGGTAGGAACTCAGAAGCCAGCTACTGGTTATGTGGCGTACAGGTGTCCAACTCTAAGGAGGAAAAGTACCTAGGGTTGATAGTCAGGGGTGACATGAAACACTGCACAGTGCTATAAAGCAGCAACCAAAGCTAATAAAATGTTGGCATGCATCACCAGAGAAAATCACCTCCGGAAGCGATGAAGTCATTCTGCCCAAGTACAGGAAATTGATGAGATCACGCTTGGAGCACTGGTGCCCTTACTTGAAGAAATATATCAAATTACTGGAGGGGGTCCAGTGAAGGGCAACCAAGATGATCCATGGCACGGGGGACAAACCATATGATGAGAGGTTAAGGGAGCTCAATATTTATTCTTTAGAAGACAGAAGAGAAAGGGAGGATATGATAGAAACCTTCAAGTACCTAAAGGGTATAAACAAGATTGGCGTGGATTGCACTTTCAATTTAAAAAGGGAGGGGACCACAGGGGGCCACAGTCTGAAACATGTGGGGATAGATTTAAAAAGGAAATGAGGAGGCACTTTTTCATGGAAAGGGTGGTGTCAAAGTGGAATGAACTACCTGAAGAGGTGATAGCATTTTAAACAGTGGGAAGTTTTAAAGATGGGTGGGACAGGTCAAAGAAGAGAATGGCAATGGGGAAATGGGGATAAGGGAAGGGGTGGTGGATTGCTCTGAAGGGCAGGGGGGCAGCTACAATAAAATAGACTGAGCCGCACACTCAAGCAGACTCAACAGACCACTCTGGCCTGTTTCTGCTGGCAATTTTTGTATTTTTGTATTTTGTCACACATGTTTTGGTCATGTTCAGACCTGTTGCCAATCTGGAAAGTCATTCATCTAACATGTCAAACAATCTTGAAGGTTTCATCACCCTTTTCTCCAGTTATTCACATTACATAATACATCTCAAATGCTGGATGTTAAAATAAAAAAACTTATCACACTTGGATTCTTTCTGCCTTGTTGACTTTTAGATGTCTTATTCTCAAAAACTGGAACTCAAGCAGAACACCCTCTGTTACAGAGTGGCTGGATTGGATGAGATCTATTGCTAATAATAAATGCACTAGCTATATGATACTTAACAAATTGGAGTCATTCAATCAAATCTGGAATCCTTTCTTTGCTCACAAAGACTCTCACAAGCACTCTGTCCAAAGGATCTAGTTCCATATGGTTGTGTACTTATTTTTAGTATTATTTCAGTATGTTCTATAGGTTATTACTGTACTATTTTTCCTGAGTTGTGGAACAAATTGTTTCTTACCTCTCTGCTTATATGATTTCTCTGTGTTTTTTGTACACACACTGTACTTTATACAATCTCCTATGGTTTAGTGTGTGTGTGTATATATACATATATAAAGATGAGGACTCCAGGATGAAGCACAGTGTCACAGGTTTACTGCATGTCAAAAGGGATTAACCCCCTATGAAACTGCATTGTTTACTGCAGTAACTCTACTGCACAATTCTACAGCACTGCACTTCATCCTGGAGGGCTTATCTATCTATCTATCTATCTATCTATCTATCTATCTATCTATCTATATTAGAGACAAAAAACTCCATTTAATGCATCAGTTAGGGTTGTTCCACAGCAACAAAAGTGAGGAAATTCAGTGTTAGGGTTGAAAGCCCCCCTTGGACCCCCAGCCCACCCCCAACCGGCATCAGGGTGCGCGTTGGGGTCATCAGCCCTAACTCTCACCCCATCACATGTGTAAAGAAGCAGAGGTATAGGAGAATGGGGTGAGAGTTAGGACCGATGACTCCATGTCAACATGTTCAATGTTAAACTCAAAACGTTGCACTTTAATGACTTTGCAAATGTTTGATGAATTTGCACACAATTTAGCATGTGCTGTCCTGTGTGGTAGATCTCTTGATTTGTCAAGTTGCATTCCAATTGGCTTTGCAGTGTCCGAGTTATGGACAGGTGAGTGAAACATGTTTTTGCTGATTGACTTTGCTGGGTTTTTCTTTGAACTTGCCTACAGCCCAGAGAGTTTGGTTGTTTGGTCTGAAATTGTCAGGGTAGAAAAAGTCTACCCCACAGATCTGCATTTTACTAGTCAAGTGTAAAAAAAAGTAGTTTTTTTAAGTTATCACAATTTAAAAATTAACAAAACTGTTTCTGAGCATGCTTAGTAAGCACTTCAAGATAGCTGTATGAAACAAAGCAGGAATCCTGCTCCATATGGAGACATTCCTGCTTCGTATGGCCACTATCTTGTTTTCAGTTTTGGCAAAAAAAAAATGAAACCTCCCAAAATGATACTCTTGGGAGGAACCAACACATGTAGCTTGCTTATTGGGATCACCTTTGGTGCATTCTGCACTTTGTGGGATGAAATATGCCCGTAAAATGTGTTTATTTAATCATTTAAATCCTACTTCATATCTGTGTAATACGACCTAGGATCCTACTTCGTATTCACGAGATACAACCTAGGATCCTAGGTCACGAACCAAAAACATTGTTTTTGCTGACATGGGGTGCTCAATCCCTATGTCAGCAGCAAAGGACCCCCCCCCACCAGTATGGGACATTGGGGAGCCCACTTTCAGTGCCCCTAACAGAAACAACCATGACTGACAAAGGGGGGCCCAATCCCCATCTCGTCAGTAGCCCCGACAAAAGATAAAGCATGTCTGATGGGGTGCCCAATCCCCACATTGGCAGTTCCCTCAAGATGGGACACTGGGGAGCCCACTCCCAGTGTCCCTAGTAATATTATAACCCCCACCATCAGTACTTTTTTTTTTTGGTATGGTTCAGTAAAGTTATGACTATCCAGTCAAACAGATGAAAATAGCATTTCAATTACATAGATAACTGAGCTTTTGATTTCACATCATGTACCATACCATCCTCCCTACCTATAGGGTCCAAGGGGTTTTACATTTACTTTTATATACTAGTTACATCTAGTTTGATAACATTGACTTCTAATTTGGTTATACAAAATTAATGCATCCTGGAATGGAGCCTATATATTATTAAATTCCTGTATCCAGTTATTTCTTATGTAATGAAGTTTCTCCAATTGCATGGTAGCTTTCATTTGGCACAGCCATGTTTCAAATTTTGGGGGTGTGGAATATTTCCATAATAATAGTATGCATCTACGAACGATGATGGTTTCAATCGTATATAAGATTCATTGATATTTACTCATAAAATCTATATTAGAAAAAGTCACCAATAATGTACTAATCAGAGTATAGTTAAACTGAAGTTTAGTTATGTTATTCAAAAAATTAAAAATATTTGGCCAAAATTTAGAAAGATTTGGGCATGAATGTATTAGGTGTATGAGTGTTCCAGATGTATTGCTGCATCTGGGACAATTAGCTCCAAGGACTGGATTACATTTATTTAATCATGTTGGTGTTAAATATGTACAATGTGTAGTGTTATACTGTATCTGCTGTAGTTTGGTAGATTTTAAATAAATCCAAGGGGTGTTTAAAATTCCATCCCAGAGTTTATCTGTTATATTAATTCTAAGATCTTGTTACAATTTGTTTCTTAAATTTATAAGTTTATACTCAGTTTGTGCCTCCTCATTTATCAAATGATATATTAAAGCAATTAATTTAGAATTATTAGCCTTTTGTTTTAAAGCTTCAATTATTGGAGAATTAGAACCTAGTACTAAATTACCATTTACTGTTTTAATAAATTGTTTTATTTGTAAATACTGAAATATATGATTTTGTGAAATACCATATTTTATCCTAAGTTGATTAAATGTTTTGAAATGATTATCTTTAAATAATTGAGCCTTATGTGTTATACCATCTTTATACCATTTATTATATGTTTTATCTGTTGGAAATTATTCAAAAGCAGGGTTGTTATATATAGGAGAATCACTGGTTATTAATATTTTATGTTTAATATTGTGATGTGCTTTATACTAAGTGTTTAGTGCAACTTTTGTTGCACTGTTCTTTTTATATTTATTAATTATAGATGCTCTGTTTTTATTATGGGGAAGAAATAAAAACATTTGTATTGGTAATTTTGATACTTTTTTTCATTAAGGCTGTTGGATAATTATCTAACTTATCATGAATCCAATACCATATGATAGTGCATTGTGAGGGTATATAATACTTTTCAAAATCTGGAAGTGTGAGTCCCCCATTATTTTTTGATTTTATCAAAGTTAATTAAGCAACACAGGTTTTTTTTATTCCGCCAGATATAATGTATAACTATTTTTTTAATTTAAGAGCAAAACATTTTTGGTAACTCAATAGGAATATTTTGAAATAAATACAGCAACTTTGGTAATACGTTCATTTTAATTACATTAACACATCCAATATTAGTGAATGGTATTACCATCTTTGCAGATCTGCTGTGATCATATCAAGAAGAGGCCTATAATTAGTATGATATATATCTTTCATACAGGATGGGATATCCATCCCATGACAGTGTGTCTGTTGAACTTGTGGACAATCATATTCTGATGGTAATTTAGGTTTAGATACTAGTTTGAGTAACATTACAGAAGATTTTTGTCAATTTATAGCATATCCTGAAGCGTTACCAAATGTTGTTATAATCTGAAATAATTCCACCAGTAAATCTGAAGTATCAGAAATATAGTATAGTGTATCGTCTGCTTATAAGCTAATCTTATGCTCTTGTTGTTGGATTTGTATACCTTTAGCTTTTGTATTATTCCTAACAGCTGTTGCTAACAGTTCCATAATAAGTGCAAATATAAGTGGTGATAAGTGACATCCTTGACAGGTTCCATGAGTAAGTTGAATAGATGAAGATATTGTATTATTGGTTTTAATTCTAGCACCCGGGATGCTTATATATTAATTTAATCCAGTCAATGAAGTTCTTCCCAAATCTCATTTTTTGTAGTGTTGAAAAAATAAATTGCATCAGTTGATAATATAATTGTATCTGTTGGTGTATTATTGTTTACAACGTTTATTGTACGTCTAATGTTCTCATTAATTGTACGCCCTTTAACAAATCCAGTTTGATCTAGTGATACCAATAAAATGTATTACTTTTTGAAGTCTATATGAGATTTTTGCAAATATTTTGTAGTCAACATTTAATAGTGAAATGGGTCGATATGATTCACAATTCATGGGATGTCTACCTTTTTTTTTGCAAATAAGTGAACAGTTGCTTCATGAATTTGGAATTTCATGTTCAGTAGTAAATGAGCTAAATAACCTTGTTAAGATGAGAATCAACATCTCTTTATATTATTTATAGAATTCAGTAATTAATTTGTCTGGTCCAGGAGCTTTTCCTTGTGGTAACTGAGTTCTTGAAAATTCTACTTCATAACCATGAATATTATCATTTAGTATGTATACTAAATGTTCTGGGAGTAAATTTAACTGTAAGTTGTTCAAGAATTGTGTAATTACAGTGTCTCCCTGTCCTTATGTTTTACACAGGTCTTTATAGTATTCAGAGAAAGTGCCATTTATTTCTGTGGGGTCTATAGTTATATTGCCACCTCTCTTGTATTTTTTATTTATAGAGTTCTGTTCTTTTTCTTTATTTAACTGCCAAGATAATAGTTACAGTGGTTTATTCTAAAGCATATAATATTTGCTGCGTGTTTGTATTAATATTCTTTCGGCCTTTTCTGTGATTAAGTTATCATATTTTATCTGTTTTTGTATAATAAGTTTGAGTACATTAGGATCCAGGTTTGTACTATGAAGTTTTTGTAATGTTTGTATTTGTTGTTTAAGACTTATTTGCTGCTGATTCCAATTTATTCACCACTTTTTCTGTAATTTATTAATATGTTCTGTAATCCATAATTTAAAGGCTTCCCATATATTAGTTATAGTTGCATCTATATTATCATTAAGTTTAAAATATTCCAAAATATTGGTTGATATTATTTTATACATCTCAGGTTTATATAGTAATGAAGAATCCAATTTCAATCTTCGTAATGACATAGCATTCTTAAGTGTAAGTTTCATTATGCAAGGGGAGTGATCGGAAATTACTATTGCTAGATATTCTATTGTTTGTATCTGATGCATTAGGGCTTCAGAACACACAAAAAATCAATACAAGAATATGATTTATGCATATTAGAGTAAAAATATATATTTTTTTATCTTTATTAAAATAAATACATGGGTCTACTAAATGAAGTTCAGATTGATAATGCTTGATTAGCTTTATTGAAGTTTTATGTGTGTTATAAAAAAAGAGATGTATGGTCAGTTTTTAATAAAGTTAAATTAAAATCTCCAGTTACTATATAAGATGGGGAATGTGTGGTTACAGTAGTTGAAGAAAAAAGTTTGTAAAAAAAAAGTTGGGGAGTTTTCATTAGGAGCAAATATTGTGACTATCATAGTCTGATGTAATAATTGAATTTTTACTATTATATACCTGCCACAATCATCTTTGAATGTTTTTAAGATTGTTGGTTTTAAAGTATGTTTTTTGAAAAGTATGTCCACCCCTCTTGAATTATTATGGTAATAAGAATTATCACCTTGACCCCTTTTGTTAGCAATCCAATCGAAATTTTGTTGATCAAAATGAGTTTCCTGGAGACATAAACAATTTATAACATGTAATTCTGTGTAATTAATTACTTTTTGCATTTTTGCATGTTTTTTTAAACCTTTTATATTCCAGGATGCTATCCACAATATTTCATCCACATTTTATTAATATCTTATGTAATCTTATGTAACAAAATGCTTTATTTAACACCCTTGGACCCTTGCTATATTGAATAAAAATTCCATATCTTTGTATAATAATTATTAAGTTTATCAGTTTCAAAAGATATATAACATTAACAGTTTTCCCACCCCTTTTCCCATTTATGAGATAATAGATCTCAACCTACCCGTTTATTTGATTGTAGATGGCTATTTTGGCCATCTATTGCACTATTACAACAGGAACATGCATCTCTGTGTCTCTAATTTTTATACATTGAGCTATCTAATATTTATTATTATCCCTTTCTCTTTATTCCATTATTCTATTTCTCTCTGATCTAGGATTGTACACACTATTAAGTTTTCCCCTAACATCAAGCCCTAACCCCCCAACCTATCCATCCTCCTATTATAGTGATAACAATAGGGAGGAGAGAGAGAGAGAGAGAGAAGACAAAAAAAAAAAAAGGAAAAGGCCAAACTTCTATAACACATTTACTTAATTAAAGCCATTTTAATTGTGGACTTATAAAAACATATGACTCTCTTGATCTAAATTTTAACATCACATATCAGATAGAAAGAGTGAAAGAATCAACTAAGGGGGGGAGGGAAAATCTATGTCCCTTCTTGTTTTTCTTTTCATCAATTCTTCAAGTCATTCTTCAGTTTTTATTCTTCATTTCCATACTTCTTTCTGCCTTCTTGCTTCTCTCTCCTCTCCTCACACTTCCACCTTCATTCCTTTTCAATTTTCCCACCATCCGGTTTATTGCTTAATTGGACTTATTTATTTTGTTTATGATTTTCCCAGTGTTCCATTATCCCCTTCATTTGATCTTTCAGTTTGCATTTTTTGGTTTTCCATTTGTAGTTGTGTATGGAGCTGGTTTTGGAGAATGTGTAGAGTAACTACTTGAGGGTGTATTAGCATAACAATTATCATAGGCTTCCATTGCCTCACTGGGACCATCAAACGTCTGCAATTTATTATTTACCACGATTCAAATCTTTACTGGGTATTGCATTGTAAATTGAACCCTTTCAAATACAGTAATGCTTTTACAGGATTAAATAATTTTCTTTTCATTGTAGTTTTGGTAGAAAGTCTGGGTATGCATGAAAATGAACATCATTCACTTTTAAACCCTTTTCTGTACACACCATTCTCAATATTGCAGGCAGTATAGCGCAGTGGTCGAAGGCTCTGAGCTGCAAATTTGGTGACATCCAGCAGACCAGACCTGGGTTTGAATCCCACAGCTTCCACTTGCATACTGTGTGACCCTGAGCAAGTCACTTAACCTCCTAGTGCTCCCAGGTCACTCCTGTAAAAAAGCTTTCAGCTTAGTGTGCTATACCTGGTTAAACAACTAAATAAAAAAAAATATCTCTTCCTTATGTTGCTAATTATGGGATTTAATGAAAACCGTTCTAAGCAGTGATTGACTCGAGGGTGCATACCTAGCACCACTACGATGTACACGATCTATTCCTATTTTTTCCTCTGGGTATTTGTTTACCAAGTGCTTGGGTAATGAATTTCTCAAAAAATTTAATTGGGTCCTGCAAACCCTCCAAACCTTCGGGTATTTTACATAAATTAAGATTCCCTCTATGAGCACGATCTTCCTGCTCTACAATCTTGTCTGTCAATATTAATAATTGCTTCTCATGTAAGGTGAGGGTCTTTCTCATGCTGGGCATAGTGTCCTCCATTTTAGATATTCGGTCCTGCATTTCATGAGTATTAAGTGATAATTCATTCAAATGAGATGTTAGTTCAGAAATGGAATTAGTAACAGCCAATACAGAGGTTTTTACTTCTCCCAAAGATTGTAGCATTTCCACTTTAATTTCATTTATATCCTCTAGTACCTTATTCATTTCAGAAGAACCGCTTTTTGATTCGGCACTATCTGAATTGGCTGTATCCATATTTGTGTAGATTCGATTGAAAGAGTGGGCTCTGTATGTACTATAGCCTCCACTGAGGCTGAGGGGCTTTCAATTAATTTAAGTGTGTTATTTGTTTTAGAGAGATGTTTTTTCATCATAGTTTGTCCAGTCTCACTTGATTTGTTTGTTTTATTTGAATGTTTCTCTGAGGCATTTTGGGGCTTGTATTAGTATTAGTTTCCAATATGGAACCAAATAGCTTTCTACACTTGGCTGCAAGTTTGTTAGTATTATTTTGTTTTCTGTTATGACAAAGTTCAACATTATAATTAAGCACTTGAAGTGGTTGTTTATCATTGAGCTTTTTGTATAGGGTGGCAGCTCTAAAAGCATTGTTTCTTTGCTGTTCAGAAGCCCAGTTATCACCTCCACTGTGTAAAACCCTTTTTTTCCTCCGCAAAATGTTCACAGGACCATTCCCTAATATGATGTATTTCTTTCAGCCTGCCACATGCTTTTAAAGCAATGTCATATGGATTGCTTCACCAGCTTTAGTAGCTAAGGATTGCGAGTATTAAGTAGAATGTTTTTCCCTTCTTTTTATTTTTTCCTCCCTTCTTTCCTATTTCCTTTTTTTCTTTCCCTCCTCTTTCTTGCTTCGCTTTCCTAAGCAATCAAATGAGTATTCACTGAGGAAAAGAGTTCAGGGATATTCATGAATATTCAAGCAACTGAATAAAAACCATTGTTTACATCCCGTTTGTTAGCTAAATGCAAACCTATTGACTTAAGTGCCGAGAATTATACTACAGAACACCAAGTGAATTTAGTTCATTTTTTGTCACTAGAGTTTTATTGCATCTCCTTTACTTTGAAGTGTAGTACTTGGCTACTAGATAAAATAAAGAAATATTGGATTTTGTTGTTTTTCTATTGCTAAGTCCTGAAGATGTTTACTATTATAGTGCAGGGCTGGTTTACACAATCGCAAGTGCTCTGAGCTCCTCTGGATAGTTATAAGATAAAACCACCAAATAGATCCTTAACACAACAGAAATCCAAAACTACTGCCTAGAGCAGGCCTAATAAGTTTTTTTCACCTGCAGCTTTTACTGCGTCCAAAGTCGGGCTTCAGAACAGGCACAGGTAAATATTTTCACTTGTGGCAGTTATTAAACCCGAATCCATTTATTTCAAACTTTGGATAGAAGAAGGGTATTGGATCTAGTAGTTTCTTTATTAAAGCAGGCCTAGAGAATTAACTTCATCTGCATCACTCACTGCTTCCAAAGTTGAGCGTTCTTACAACTGTGGGCCCAATGGTATTCTTGTCACCTGTGGCAGTTAATTCAAATGTAATAATTTCTAACAATACCATCTAAGCATTGTGGCCCGTATAGTTTCTATTTGATAAGTAAGAGAACTGAGGTCTTTAGACTCATGAGAAGCTGTTACATTCTGTTCTATTTTTCTCCTCTTCCCTCCCTCCTCTCTCTCTCTCTCTCTCTCTCCTCCTTCCCCATGAATCAAACAAATATTCACTGAGAGCTAGGGATATTCAGGGGTAGTCAAGGATATTCAAGCTATAGAGAAGAAACCAGCATTTTTGACCCATTTAATTGCTGAATATGGACCCATTCACTTAAGTGCCAAGAGCTGTATTGCAAAACACCAGTTGCATTTGGTTCAGTTTTGTTATTAAATTTTATCATACCAGCTTTTATTCATGCAGTTATACTTAGCCACAAATAAATCTATCTGCACAACAAGGATCCTAATCCATTGCCTAAAGCAGGCCAAAGGATTTTACTTTGTTTGTAGCGTTCACTGTTTCAAAGGTCAAGCATTCTTGCCGACAGTAGGCCTAACTATATTCTTTTCATCTGCAGCAACTATTTAATCCAAATCTGTTTAATTTAAAACATGTATCCATCCTCTGGTTGATTGTATTCAAATTAAATGATTTCTGAGAAAACAATCTGAATATTGCAGCCCATGTAGTCTCAACTTGGCATTTAAGAAAAATAAAATCTTTGCATTCATGATAAGCAGCTACTTTCTTGTAAGTAAACTATCAATTGCACTCTGTTTTTTCACACAAGTGAGATTATAAGTGTAGCATTGTGCTTCCCCATGTAAAGGTGATTTGTGGACGGAAATGTACCTTTTGAATCCTTTGAGTTTTAACTCGATTACTTACAGTTTGTATCTTCATGACTCGATTTCTTTACCACATTTTGCCCCTCAGTTCATAATGCCATCCTGAGCTGCCCCTGCTTCACCTGGTGATCTTGGTTTTGGCGTGTTGCGTCACATGCTCCTACCTCACTAGTGCCTCTACGACACCCTCACCGCCACCAGTACTGACACTGGGGAGCTCACTCTCAGTGTCAAAAAATATTTTAATGACTATCCTGCAAAAAGGAAAACAGGCCCTGACATCTTTATATTTTTTAATCCCGTAAAAGAAAATGGTCCCTCATCGTCTCTCCGTCCCCCTCTCGTCCCCACCCTCCCTCCCTCTCCACCCAGCTCCCACACCCCTCACCCCATACTTACCTCCAGAGATTGGTGACTGCAATCTTCCGTGGACTGGGACACGTCTGTTCTCTTCAAAGGCAAACCGCAAACTGAGGAATACAGGTAGGTATCGTATAATGACTGTCAATTTTTGTTATCTCAGCCATTTTTTTGATTTCTGTACCACATTTTCAACATGTGGTCTTTGTGATCCCACCTCATGAACAATGTCACTGTCATCATGTTACTCTGTCCTGAAAGATGATTTCACAGTTGCTGCACGGAATCACCTTTTGGGACTGATTAATGAAATGACAGTGCCAGTGTTCATGAGAGGAGGTCTCAAAAAGCTCATGTTGAGAATTTGGTGAAAAAAATCAAAAAAAATGGCTGTGTTACAAGAGTGCATTGCACAGTTTCTATGCACACTCATAACTTTGCCAATTTTTAAAATGTTCACACCAGATTTTCAACATTGCCATTGTTTCACACCTCCCCATGAACTGTACAGCTGGTATTTTTCACATCCTGCCCAAAATGCGTTTTCACACCTGTGGTATCAAATGGTGAAGTCGCTGTGCAAAATCAAGTTTTGATATGGATTAATGAAATCACAGTGCCAGTGTTCATGAGGAGGGGTCTCCAAAAGGTCATGTTGAAAATTTGGTGAGAAACTTTTGAAAATGCTCGAGTTACGTGCATCCATTGAATTTAATCTACGCATGCACATAACTATGGTACTTTCAATATTTTGCTGCCAAATTCTCAGCATAGCCATTTTTCCACATCACCTCATGAACAGTACAGCTGTCATTTCCCATATCCCCCCCAAAATGTGTTTTAGCAACTGTGGCACAGAATGGCATTGTAGTTGTGCATAATTACATTTTGTCTTGCATTTTACAATTTCTATGTACCGGCGTACATAAGCTGGGGAAATAAGATGGCTATGCTGACAATTTGGTCACTGTTGTTTGACACGTGGAAGCACAGGGCCCAGATGGCCATGCGCTTCCACACCTACATACATATGCACATCTACGAAGGTAATGGAGCACAGGGCTTTTCAGACCCTGCACTCCCCCAGTAAAATAAGGATACTATTATACTATCTCAAAAAGAGGGGACATCCATTGCAAAAAAAAAACTCCCTTAATGCTGTTAGGGTTTCTATTACAGTAACAAAAGTCAGGAAATTAGCATGTAGGGTTGCCAACCCTACAACCCCACACCCATCCTCCCACCCTCCACATACTTGGGGTCATCAACCCTAACTCTCACCCCATTCTCTTATACTGTACCATATCAGCTTGTTTACACATAGAATGGGTGAGAGGTATGGCCGATGACCCCAAGGCACACCCCAATGCCTCCTGGTGTGTGGAGGGTGAGAGGATGGGGTGGGGTGGAAGGGTTGGTAACTCTAAGTTCAAATTTCCTGAGTTTTGTCACTGTAATAGAAACCCTAACTGATGCATTAACAGAGGTTTTTGCAATGAATATGTGTGTGTTTGTAATAGATAACCCACTCTAAGGTGTGCAGTCATGCTCTGATATACGCACGTCTTGGTGTGTGTTCTTACGCACAAGGCTGCAGGCTGAGTGCATCAACCATCCACGGTGTGCATATATCAGAGTGTGTCTGCATATCCTAAAGTGGGTTGTCTATCTTATAAAATGACAAAATTGTTTTGGAGGGGGGTGAAAGTGCAGGTGTGCGGTCATGCTCTGATATACACATGGTCATGTGATGTGTTTCAACCAACCAGTAGAGATAATTTTTTCTACCCATTTAATAAATATATATACATATATATATATACACACACACACACACACACACACACACACACATATACATATATATTATGGTAGCACGGTAGTGCTACCATAGTTAGCGTTGAGGAGCCATTTATATGTTAAACCTAAAATTTTGCACCTTAATAACTTTGCAACCGTTCAACAGATTTGCCTGAAATTTGGCATACGCAATCAGGAACCATACATCTTGGGATCTGCCAGCTTTTGTACTGTTCAGATACACAGCTGCATAGTTATTAAGCATGATCTGTGTACGCATTTATGCTTTTTTTGGAATTCTTTGCTCGTCCCTACAGGTCGCACAGTTTGCACGACCGGTCCACAAATTTCAGGGAACATGCAGCCAAGGTCTGCAATGTGCCTTTTGAAGATTTCATGAAAAAATATTAAGCAGTTCAAAAGTTATTCAAAAAACAATTCCCCATTATAAGTCAATGGGAGAAGTTAACAAAAAGTTCGACTGTGTCACAAATGCACTTTTTAGTGCCATAAATGGCCCTAGTAGTGTCGCAAATCTGCCATTTTATTTTTAGTTAGTGATCAGAAAAATGCTTGGCATTTAAATTTGGGACCCTCTAGCAACACAATTATTTTTGTGTTTACCTAGTCGGACCCTGAGACACTAGGCTGTCTTTATTTTGAGGTTAAACACCCTAGAAATATGTTTTTTCAATTTCTTGAAAAAGTAGTATCACAAAGTAGTGTCACAGTCATGAAAGTGTCACAAAGGCTTGCGAAAGCTGTCACAAATCAAGACACTACTTTGCAACACTATGGCCAAAATAACAGGAATTATTTGCCACCCTGCTGCAAATGAACGGTTTGGTCTTTTGGGCTGAAATTTGGAGGGAGGGCAGCCAGCATCTCACAGATATGCCTCTTCATGGTTTGGCGATGAAATATTGTATGGATGCAAAGTTACGGTACTCTGAAGGTGACACTTTTTTCCCATACACTAACATTGCAGTGTCCGCTGCATGACAGGAATTCTTTGCCACCCTGCTACAAAATAATGGTTTGGTCTTTTACACTGAAATGTGGAGGGAAGAAAGCCAACATCCCACAGATGTGCCTTCTGGTGGTTTGGTGAAAAAATATTACAGGGAAGCAAAGTTATGGCACTCTGAACTTCTCTTTTTTTCCTATAGGATAACATTACAGCATTCGTCGCGCCTTTCAGGGCCCGTATCTTGGAAACGGTGTGAGATATGGATTTTTCATCAGAAAAATTCTTAGCCCCCTGCTAGGTACAAGACTAGCCAGGAAAGTCATAAATCATATGACTTTTAAATTTTTTTCTACGTCGTACGGTTCCTGAGATATAAGCAATTTAGTATTCCAACTCCTCATTTTCTGCTTCGAGACCCATTATTATGCATACATTCTTTGTACTCACTGTCTTTCTCTATGCAGCTTTTGGGGGAAAACCAGCCTGTGCACTTACATTACTGTTACCATTACCGCTTCCGCTTGTGGTTCCATACCCATTTCATTTACCGTTCCTGTCTACACCACCATGTGCGTTACCCTTTGCATTTTCATTTGCTCTTGCGTTTGCGTTATTTTTACCATTTGTGTCTACAGTACTGTTTCTCTTTCTGTTTCATTTTGTGTCACCATGCACATTACCATTTGCGTTTGTGGGCACCGTGTTACTATGTGACAAGACATCACTTGGGCCCTGCGCTCCCGCCACCGCATTACATTCACTATTTCTCATTATCATTCTCAAAAAGAAGGGAAATTAGGGACAAAAAACTCTGTTTAATGCATCAGTTAGGGTTGTTCCACAGCGACAAAAGTGAGGAAATTTGGTGTTAGGGTTGAAAGCCCCCTCTTGGACCCCCAGCCCACCCCCCAACCAGCATCGGGGTGCGCATTGGGGTCGTCGGTCCTAACTCTCGCCCAATTCTCCTATACCTCTGCTTCTTTACACATGTGATGGGGTGAGAGTTAGGGCTGACTACCCCAATGCACACCATGATGCCGGTCGGGGAGGCTGGGGGGGTCCAAGGGGGGCTTTCAACCCTAACACTGAATTTCCTTGCTTTTGTCACTGTGAAACAACCCTAACTGATGCATTAAATGGAGTTTTTTGCCTCTAATATATATATATATATATATATATATATATAGGTGCGGTAGCACCCATATATTAGGGTTCAGTCTTCACTTCTATGTTAAACTGACAGTACTGCATTTTAATGTCTTTGCAACCGTTCAAGCAATTTGCATGAAATTTTGCAGGCACCATCAGGGACCAAATATTTCTCTTGATGTGGCAAGTTTTGTTCTGGTCAGATGTCTGGGTGTGGAGATACAGATCATCATGAAATGTGAAAATTACCATATTTGATTACATTCTTTGTCATGCTGCTGTGCAAAAACAGTGTGGAATTTTGGTCTGAAATTGATAGGGTACAAAAGTCCTGGGTCACAGATGTGCCTTTTGAAGGTTTGGTGAAAATATTTAAATTTGTTTCTAAGTTAATAAATTTCAAAGTTTCTCATTATTTCCTATGGGACCAGTTAGATATCCTGCTTGAAAAAGGATTCTTTATTGGAAATGCAGAATCCTTTTTCTCAAACGTGACCTTTTGCCACAAATGTAGAATCATTTCTTGTGCTGCCACCATCTTGTTTTCAGTTAGTGGTGACAACAAAATTAAATTACTAAAAAAATAGAGGGCTTTAGTAAATACCAACTGTTGTGTTTACCTAATCAGGGCCCATAGAATTGGATTCTAGGATTACTTTTTTCACAACTTACTTATATATGTATTTTTTTTACTCATGGAAATCCTTTTTCACAAATTACAGAAAACAAATACCATGAAACAGGATCTTTTTCTACAATTCACGATAAAGGATTTTCTTTTGCCACAAACTGTGAAAAAAAAGAACTGTGGAAAAGGACTGTTTTCCACAATTTACAAAAAATAATTTTCAAGACAGCTATTTCTTTCACACTGCACAGTTACTAAACGGTTTGTTATTTTGGTCGAAATTTCAGGGTACAAAGGGCTTGCCCCACAGATGTGCCTTTTGCTGGTTTGGTGAAAATATATTACTTTGCCTTGGACATCTGCAAGGTGAAATGTTGATGTGTTTCCCATAGGATTACATTGTAATTTGAGGAGTGCACAGTTATTTCTTTGTCACTCTGCTATGAAGAAACAGTTTGCAAATTTGTTCTGAAATTTTCAGGGTACAAAGGGCTTGCCCCACTGATGTGCCTTTTGCTCGTTTCATGAGAATATATTAATTTGGTGTTGAGTTACACATGTTTTAAATTTTCCTTTGTTTGCAATAGGAGAACATTGCAATGTCAGGTGTTTCTTTGGATCTGCACACTGTGGGATGGGAGTGCAGGGCCCGGAGGGCCCTGTGCAACCACATGCAAATACAGATACCATTAAGGACTGAGGAATGCACAGGGCCCAGAGGGCCCTGCGCTCCCACAAGGAAATAGGGATACGATTACAATGTCTCAAAAATGATGGATGGATGGATGTCACTGTGCACTCCCACATACAAATATGAATACCATTATCGAGTGATGGGAGCACAGACCTTATGCATACATGGCAGCGCAGGGCCCAGGGGCCCCTGTGTTGCCGCATGCAAACATGCAGAGGATTTTGGAGTGTTGGGATGACAGGGCCCATCCCACAGGGGAATAAGGATACAATTGCAATGTCTCGCAGATTATGGCCCAGAGTGCCCTGTGCTCCCACAAGCAAATAAACCTATGATTGTACTATCTCAAAAAGTAAGGAAATTCTCTACAAAAAAAAAAAATTGTTAATGCACCAATAGAGGTCCAGTGACAAAAGTTGGAAAATGCAGCCTTAGGGTTTCCAACCCTAATACCACCACCACCCCGCATGCAGGAACAGGCATGGGAGATGTGCCTTGGGGTTGTGAATCCTAATGTTCACCCCATTCCCCTATACTGTTCCCATCTTAGCTTACTTTCTCACAGAATGGGGTGAGCATTAGGTTTCACAACCCCAAAACACACACCCCCATGCCTGTTCCTGCATGCAGGTTGGGGTTGGGGTGTTAGGGTTGGAAACCCTAAGACCACATTTCCCAACTTTTGTTGCATGAACTCTAATGGTGCATTAATGAAGATTTCTGTAGAGAGTATCTATCTATCTATACATATATATATAATATATATATATATATATATATATATATATATATATATATATATAATTATGGAGCATGGTAGTGCTACCATAGTTAGGAGTTCAGGAGCCATTTCCATGTTAAACCCAAAATTTTGTACCTTAATAACTTTTCAAAAATTTGATGGATTTGTCTGAAATTTAGAATGTATGATCAAGACCCATAGGCCTTGGGATCTGCCAAGTTTCATACTGATCGGATATACGGTTGCGGAGTTATTAAGCATGATCTGTGCGCAGCGTTTACGCTTTTCTGGAATTCTATGGTCGCGCGTACAGGTCGTACGGTTTGCGTGACTGGCCCAAAATCTTCAGGGAATGTGCAGGCAGGGTCCCCAATGTGCCTTTCAAAGATTTGGTGAAAAAATATTAAACGGTTCAAAAGTTATTCAAAAAACAGTTTCCCATTATAAGTCAATGGGAAAAAGTTAACAAAAAGTTTGACAGTGTCGCAAATGCATTTTTACTTTCGCAAATGGGCCTGTTACTTTCGCAAATCTGCCATTTTGTTTTCAGTTGGTGATCAGAAAAATGGTTGGCATTTAAATTTGAGACCCTCTAGCAACGTAATTCTTTTTGTATTTAGCTATTCAGGCCGTGAGGATGCTTGCCATGTCTTTATTTTGTGGTAAAACACCCCAGAAATATGTTTTTCAAATTTCTGGAAAAAGTACTTATAAAATTACTGAGTACTCACGAAAGTATCCGTAAAGCTTTATAAAGTGCGACAGTAATTTTCTAGTCTGTGGAAAATGACAGCAATTCTTTGGCACTGCACTGCAAAATAACCGTTGGGAGTTTTGGGCTGAAATTTGAAGGGAACGCAGCCGACATCTCACAGATGTGCATTCCAGTGTTGTATTGAAAAAATATTACATGGCAGCAAAGTTATGGCACTCCAAAGTTGACAGTTTTTCCCATAGGATAACATTACGGCGCCCGAAGCATTACAGGAATCCTTTGGCACCCTGCTACAAAATAACGGTTTGGTCTTTTTTCCTGAAATTTGAAGGGAAGACAGCCAACAGTACACAGATGTGCCTTTCAGTAGTTTGGTGAAAAAATATCACATGGCAGCAAAGTTACAGCACTCCAAAATTGACGGTTTTTCCCATAGGATAACATTACGGCGCCCGACACTTAACAGAAATCATTTGGAGCCCTGCTGCAAAATATCGGTTTGGTCTTTTTTCCTGAAATTTGGAGGGAAGACAGCCAACAGCCCACAGATGTGCCTTTCAGTAGTTTGGTGAAAAACATTACAGGAGGCAAGTTATGGCGCTCCAAACTTTTCTTTTCCCATAGGATAACATTACGGCGTTGCGCGCGCGCCAGGGCCCGTATCTCGAAACGGTGCGAGATACGGACTTTTCATCGAAACTTCTTAGTCCCTAATGGGGCTAAGGTTCAAATTAGCCAGGACAGTTGTAAATAATATGACTTTTAAATTTTTTTTCTACGTCGGACGGTTCCTAAGATATAATGTATTTAGTATTCCAAGATCTCATTTTCTGCGCTGATACTCATTATTTTGCATACATTATTTGTACTCACTGTCTTTCTCAATGCAGGTTTTGGGGAAAACCAGCCTGTGCTCTTACATTACTGTTACTGTTGCCCTTTCCGCTTGTGGATCCATACCCGTTTCACTTACCATTGACGTCTGCGCCACCATGTGCGTTATCCTTTGCGTTTTCATTTGCGCTTGCGTTTCTGTTATTTTTTGCCATTTCTGTCTACAGTACTGTTTATCTTACTGTTTCACTTTACATCACCATGCCCATTGACATTTCTGTTTGCAGGCACCATGTTACTATGTGACAACACATCACGTGGCAGACCATTCCCGTCGCCACCATGTGCGTTACCCTTTCTGTTCTCATTCGTGCTTGTGTTACCATGTGCGCCACTGTTAGCATTTCTGTTTGCGTTGCTGTCCCTGTTAGTATGCCACAACACATCATGAGGCGGCTGGGCCCTAAAGCGGCCCCGCGCTACATTATATCATTCACTATTTCTTGTTATCATTCTCAAAAGAAGGCAAATCAGAGGCAAAAACTCCATTTAATGCATTAGTTAGGGTTGTTCCACAGTGACAAAAGTGAGAAATTCGCTGTTAGGGTTGAAAACCCCCTTGGACCCCTACCCCCCAACCGGCATTGGGGTGCGCATTGGGATCATCGGCCCTAACTCTCACTCTCAGAGTTGGGGCTGATGATCCCAATATCTGACGATTGAAAATGAGGTTTTCGCCTACAGCATTCTCACTTTTGTCTCTGTGGAACAACCCTAATAATGCATTAAACGAGTTTTTGCCTCTAATATATATATATATATATATATATATATATATACAGATAGATAGATAGATAGATATACATGATTTTTATTGTATAACTGTTTGGTATTATAAAAACTAAATAAGAATCATATTGAAAAAAATAAATTCACAGAACTTAATTGTGTTTTACTGGTGGGGTGGCTTTTAAGGGGGGTTGGGTGGGTGGCAAAACTCAAGGGTAAAAGTTATTATCTATAAATTCTAGTCCATTAAGCTTCCTGACGGAAAAAGTATGAACACAATTCTGACAGCTTCTAACAACTATCTACAGTGTAAACAATTACAGAACTAAAAAGGGGCACAAACGCTGCAAGACATATGGAGTCCTATCAAGTAAATAGATAACAAGGGGATCTCTGACAAAAAAAACTTTAGAAAAAAACATCAGGAACAGATAGAGTTAACAGATAGACTTAATGGCTGAGAATTTATAGATAAGAACTTTTATCTTTGACTTTTCCCACCCAAGCCCCTCCCTTAAGACCACTTCCCAACCTTAAATCAGAATTAAGTTCTGTGGATTTGAGAACTGTTTAAGACACTTTCAAGCCTTGTGCATGGAAGTGATCTATGGGCACCTATGATAAAATGGACATGCAATTCTACTCTTTCTTAAACTTCAATATACAGCCTATCTACGATTGTCACTTATTACTGTAATTTAGTTTTGAAGTGCTGTCACTCACAGAGACAAGGAACACTTGTTTATGCTGTGTCAGACTAAGAGGAATCTCTGACAGATATACACTTGTCAAAGTGCTATCAAATATAAAGACAAGGAGAGCTAAGTAGCACTATTCATACAACTAAAGACATGTCTGCTTTATGCAGAAGCAGAATTACTCGTTTGTAAGTACCTACTCTTTCAAACTTAGGCCCAGCTAAATTACTTCTGGCATAGTCCATTAAAAGTATTACCTAAATGGACACAAAATGATTTCTTCAACTCAGTGTACCAAAACAGTACACAATTTATTAACCTGGAAATCACTTGTTTACACTGCTGGACACTGGGGGTGAGTAGTGTGTACCCAGTGTTGCTCTCTCCACATTCACCCTGTGGTGCACCTCAAGGGGCACACCTGGCTGTATTGCAATGAGTACATGATAGTGGGGCATGATCACTAGAGGAAGTCACCATGATCGAGTGTGCTGACTTAGGCCAGCTGTCTTGAGCGCTCAGCCCCAGTGCTCAAAACTCAGTGTGAGCAGCCTGTTGGCACATGTAGCTGGAGATGCTGCCAGTATGCAGCTCCCTCAGCAAAGCAGTGAGTGCAAGCCATTTAACAGCAATATAAGAGAGTGTTCTACATAAAAGTATATAAATTCAGATGTACTTAGTACTAAAAAATTTGTCATTTTCACAGAATTGTGGATGTCATCTAACGTACACAGAAATACATGACAACACAGCATTGAACAAAGGTATATTTACAATCACTGTCACATTTTCTGAGCAGACATGGATATAATTAAACTGGCATTTTTATAGAAATGGGTTATATGTCTCTGAAAACACCTATTTCTTTGTATATGCAAAAATGAATCACGAGTCTACTTAAAATGAAAAAAAAAGAAACAGGATTGACAATATTTTCTGAAAAATGTATAATGCTTTATTTGATTGCAGATTATACAGAGTACATAGGACTTGCTCTGAATTAATGTGTTTCACTGTGTTCAAACCCAGCTACTATCTGCTGTCTTAATGACCTACATAATGAATAGGAAGACAATAAGAGTTATCAAATTAATGCAGCTAATCAGTAAAATCAGATTGCTTTGCAACAACATTGATGAATTCTGCATGAATTTCTTTACATTAACAAACACCTCTGTGTTGAGGCCCAGTTGTAGTCTGCTGGCTTTGTGGCCTGTGAAAGAAATGACAAACAGAAAGAGAATGCACTCAGAATGACAGTGCTTATCCTAATGGATTTGTGTAACTATTGGAATGTACATTAACATGAGCCTTAGTCACATTATTGTGGACATATTCACAAAATTTGGGGATGTATAGCTAAAGATCCTTTTGATTTTCATTTACTATAAGTAGACAGAAACACAGTATAACTGTATAGAGAGCTACTGGAGGTTTTGTAATCTACATAATATCATGGCGATTGAGTGATGAATAATGTGGAATTTAAAGTAGTATTTATGATGTAATAAGCTATTTTTGTTTACACATATTTATTTTAAAATTGTAATAGAACCACTTCCACTGAAGAAGCCCATAGAAGTGAAATGTTGAGCCAGGTTCTGAAAGGTTTTGGTGAAACAAATACAGTAAATACTTATAGGACTTTGAACTCCTTACTTTGTGTGTACGGCTAGTTTGTCCTGGGATGTTTTTTCTTCACAAGTTGTAATAATCAGTGAAATGCAATTCCCACCCCATCACACAAGTAAGGAGGGCAGGGTATGGGGACACACACACTGCTGTGCATTCAAAGACTTCATTTTAAATTGTAAGGGGTAGGGGCAAAAAGTAGTTTTGTGGTTGGTTTATGAGGGAGGGCTGTAGGGGAGAACATTTTGTATATACAGTACACAGGTTTTTTTGCCCATGAGAGTTATCTGAGATGTATCCACTTTGCAAGCTTTAGCCCCCTTTTCAGGTACCTATCCATATTTTTCCAGTTCTCATCCCACCATTCTTAAACCCTTGTCCCCTTTTCACAGATTGCTGCAAAATCTCTGTAGATCAATCTGATTTCTCACTGCAAATTATCCACAGTCCAATCTGCTTTCTCCATCCACCTTGCTAACCGCTGGAGAAGCCCCCCACTCTCTTCCACCTATCCTCTTCATACTTATCTCTCAAATCATTACTCATGACGCATTTGTCTTCTTCTTTTACCTGCTAATAACCCCTTCTGTCCTCTTTACATCAATGTTTAAGCTGATGTTAGCCTGAAAGCATTTCACTAAGCCTTCAGAGTTACTTCTGCTTTCTCAAGTTGTCAGCTGGCTACTAAATACTCAAATTTCAGTGAGTTATTCAGTTTGGTTAGGTCTGCCCATGTATTTTGACTCCAGCTTAGTTCAGGTGCCTGTTTTGCCAACATTATACGGAGTTTCGACTCTAGCTTAAACATTGGTGCACTCCTTGTGCCACTCGGTTTTGGTGCACAGTTCTCACATTGCACTTCTCAAGTCCCTGTTTTCACAGTTTGCTCCTGCCCCACTAGTTTATCATCTACACAGTTTGATACTGTGGTTCTCTGCACTGCACAACCTAACCTAACTTACTTTGGTGTTGCACATTTTCTTACAACCCCCCAACCTGGAAATGAGCATTGACTCAAAGGTGCCTTTCCTGGTTACAAAATCAGTTTTTTTATCATGTTTTTGTCCTCCTGTTCCTCCCAACTAGCCTCCTTCTGATGGCAACCCCAGCCTCACTCCCCATGTTATCTTGGACAAACCACATCTGCTTCTTGACCTACATGGGTGAGTAGGTACCATGGTCAGTGGCTCATAGCCTGTGGAGTTGCAGTCACCATCCTAACAGCTGGTGTGCTTTTCCTCCCACATCTCCCTGTCCCCAAGGGCAGAATGCATGCAATGGTGAGCACGTATTGTGTGCAGACACAGCATGCTTTCAACATCTGCATCCAATCCTCTAGAGAGAGATGACTGCTGCAAAGCTACTTAGCCTCTGCTGAGTGGCAACCAAGCATCAGTACACACTGTTCCTCCTTCCCTGAATGAAGAGAGCTGTCTGGGGATGCTCAATTTCCCTCTTCCTGGCCAGCTCCCATGCGACCCTAGTCAGTTTCCGAACCCAGGTCGCTGCTGTGGCAGGTGGAAACACTACCGCCATGCCAGCAGGTCATCTGATTGCTAAATTTTAAATAAATACATCCCCATTTAACATTCAAAGACCTTTCCCCCATTTGTGGACCCCATCCCTTCCTTATTAGGTCACCATTCCTTCTTTTGCTGAGTCCCCAATCCCTCTTGTAAGACCTCATCCCACATTTGCAGTACCATCTATGGATTCAAGGTCATTAAAAGTAAAGCACCCTGCTTCCTAATGTAATTCATTACACATAAATAAACTTAACACTGAAATTTTGCTCCACTAATTTGATGTTGCTTAGTGTGCCTAAATTGCTCTGTGAAGCTGGTTTCTCCAAATTAAATAGCCCACTCATGGTCCACACTGAGATCTCTGCAGTTGTAATTATTGAATACTTTGTCCAAATGTAAGTCTCTGATGCTCAACCCCTTGTATAACCTTTCTGAATGTTTTATATGAATATCTGCTGATAGCATTGCATGATTTTGTTGTAAGTTTATTAAATATTGTTATCTCCTCTTTTGAGCTGCTGCAATTCCCTGCTATACTAGATGTAACTGTAAAAGAGACAAGGGCTTAACTAGCTTCCTAATAAATTAACTGAAATCATCCCCTTTAGTAGGTCCTCATCCTCCCTTCATTTGCAGACTATACTCCTGTTTATAGTCTGCCTCCTCCTTTCTTGTAGACCCCACTTTGCAGACCTGAACTCCCATTTGCAAGTTGCCACAGTTTAGAAGAAGAAGAAGAAGAATCAGCATTTATATAGCGCTTTTCATACATCCAAAGCACTTTACAAGCAATGCTAGACTGGTAGTGAAGTGACTGAATGTGTGGTGTCGGCTATATCGCACATCATCACCCACACACAGCCTGGATAATTGCATGAACTGGTTTATGGGAAGGGGAATGTTGGCCAGGACACCAGGAATGTTCCCTACTCTTTGCGAAGAGTGCCCTGGGTTCTTTTACTTCCACCTGGACACCCAACAGGACAACACCAGGATGGGCAGAAGGGACCTCGGTTTAACATCTCATCCGAAGGACGGCACACCCCAGCAGTACAGCACCCTCCAATACTGTACTCGGATGCCAGCGATTTTTAGGTGCAAGTCCAATCCGGTGTGGGACGAGAACCCATGACCTTCTGCTTCAGAGGCAGATGTGCTACCAACTGAGCCACGCTGACACCTATAATCCTTAATAGGATTAGTAATAGGGGTGTTGGCACTGAGGAACAAAAATCAAGAACAACGGCTTACAATTTCAGCAGGTTGTTTTCAACAGCTTTACAGCCAGTAGTGATGTCACTGTCAAGTCACTTCCAGTCTTGAGTGCTTTAATCATTAAATAAAGTGCCAGGTAGCAAAGTCTCAACTGTTGACAGAAACAGTAAGTCCTTGTGTTGGTGTGGCTGTTGTTTTGAGCTATTGTAAGCTTCTTTAGATTATTTATTCCCAGCGCTAGCATCTTGGTATAAGGGCAATAGGGTCTATGTATGAAGCCAAAGTGTGAGCATTGGAGTGTATAGGGAGTGTGCATAGGTGCCTATGCATGAACCACGTGCATGACCTGAAGGCAAGACATGCATGAAGGAAGCATAGGTGCATGCGTTGGCCACCTGCGCACAGCTCTGTGGCCACAATGCATGACATGTACATGGGGGCATGGCCACGTACTGCTGTGTGCAGGCAGCAATAGTGCACTTGCATGACACCGTGTATGACAGCCAGGTGTGTGATGGTGGGAGCAGACACATATGGCAGGGGGAGGACTGCCATAAAAGCCATGCAGCAGAGCAGGCCGGTGGGACAGTGGCTGCAGGGCCCTATGCCGGTGCCTAGGGGTGAACCACCACAATGCTGTCATGCCCACACGGCGGGACGTGCACTGGAGCACATGTGGTGCACCACACATGGGGCAACATGTGGCGAAGGACGTGCAGGGTGAGGTGCATGCGCACGATGCACCTGCACAGGATGCCCATGTCCCTGAAAAACTGAAGCCCAGTGCATGCACACAATCCATGCAGCATGGATGGCACACAGACCATGCCTAACATGCAGAGCTGACAATGCAGTGCATGCCACGGGCATACCACGGAGCAGGCCATAGCACACAAATGGTAGGAAAGCACCAAGGGGCAGTGATGAGTCTGGCCATGCCAACATATGTGGCATGGCACTGCCACATCCAACAGAAAGGCTGCTGAGCCCCCCCCGTGCAGTGATGCCAGCATGGTGGATGGTGGTGGTGGTGGCACTGTCCCAGAATGGCAGTGGGTGCAGTGGCATGCTGTGTGAATGCCCAGCCATGTCCCAGCCAAGCGGGCATGCAGCCATGGCACACAGATGTCACAGTGCACATCACTCCAGATGTGCAGGACAAGGTGATGCACACTGTACCAGGTGCATGCATGCTGTCCCGGCAGGCCTCCCCCCCACACATTTACAGCTGCCACCTACGGGCAGGCAGGCATGCATATGAGCAAGTGTGGTGCACACATCCTGCAGATGCATGACATGTGCACAGGCATCCATGAAGCCCACCCCGTCAGGGCACCCCCTGCCCCACCCCCCAGGAGATGATACATGTGGGACCGCCATCAACAGCCAACACACCACCCTGCCCGCCCCCCAGGCCCATGAGTCTATAATCATATAGGTGTAAAGTACAAACACCTTTACTGTGCATAATAACAGCAGAATACAGTGAAGCACACAGGTACAAATGTAAAACAGTGATAGCAACATGAACATGGCATTGCCTAATAAAAATATCAAGGCACACGGCCAGCTCACAACAGTCACCCCCATGGCAGGGGATGCAGTGCATGCTGGAACATCAACAGCTGGCTCCACCTGTCCCCAACATCCACCTAGGCCTCCAGATCCTGGCTGGTGTCAGTGTCACTTGTTGGTGTATCAGAGACTGTACCCAGTGACATCAGTACCATTTGGTGTAGCGGTCCCCGTAACACTGCAATGAAAAAGACAGGCAATGTAAGAACACATGCTATGTGTATGGAACAATGTGATGGCTGAACATGGGCACAAACTGGACTGTATACGAAGACCTGTACTCACCATTGATGGCACAGCCACATGCCACAGTAGTGTCCCATCAGCCATGTAGTGCAACCTGTCCCCCTCCATCCACAGGGACAGGTACCCTTGAAATCTCAGCTGCCAATCTCAGTGATGGTGGGCCAGGGTCCACATCACACAAGGTGTCCTGTCTGACTGCTCCACCCTGGTCAGCTCCAGGTGGTGAGGAAAGCCCAGGTGGTCCTGTGTGGGAAGAGAAATGTCAGATTAGTACCATGGACAGCGGCCACACCCCACCATGTCCCACAACACAGGCAGCAGGTATGGTACTCACTCTCTTATGGCCCTGCACCTGTCATAGGGTCCCCCCCAGCATGGTGGTTGCAGTAGGTGTCCTTGGACACCCTACACTGCCTCCTCAGGTACCATCCCATCCTTTTGGCAGCAGTGGTAGCCATTGTAGACACAATGTACATGACGCACAACACATGTCAGCGCAGGGTAGTGTGTGCCTGCACAGGTCCTCTGCCTGGGTCAGGGCATTGCACACATAAGCCATGCCATGCCCCCTTAAAGGTACATACAGGTGAGCACAGCAGAATAAAGGGGACATGGCTGGGCATTCACGGGATGACCGGAAACAGTTTTGGTGGTGGAGGATGTGTCCCGGCCTAATGATGAATGTGCACCTGCTCCACGAGGAGTTGTTGCAGCAGAGGCATGCCAGTTCATGTCCAAGAGTATTAGGACCATGGCTGCATGCCAACATGCTGAGGGAATCACACTGCATGGAGTGATTCTGGTTTCCATGGACCATGATCGAACAGCTGTGTGACATGGTCCTTGACAACATTGCTCCATGGACACGCCGATCCAGTGCAATGTCTGTGGAGACAAAGATGCTATGCACCATGGCATACTATGCAACAGGGTTCTTCCAGTGGGTGACCAATGATGAGGTCGGTGTATGCCAGTCATCGGTGTCACGGGCTGTGACGTAAGTGATGGATGCCCTGCTGGCACATGTGCAGGCCCACATTAGGTTTTGGACAGGGGATGCCAACTTCTGTGCCATTAAGCAGGCCATCTGTGACATGCATGGTATGCCGAGCATATGTGCAAAGTACCCAGGATTGTGCCATGATGAATACATTCTGGACGCATCACACCTTGGTGCCATGCTATGTGCAGGTTGCATTGATGAATGGCTTTTGGGTGAGTATAGTGGTGTCATCATGTGTAGCACCCCAGTATTGTGCCATGGTAACAAATATGTGACACTGTTCTCTGTCCCTCACACAGGTGACAGGGGATACATGCTGTAGCCAAACCTAATAACACCAATCCTGGCACCTACCTGTGCAGTGGAGAAGGCCTTCAACCTTGCACACAAGAGGACACAGAACATCGTGGAGAGGACCAACAGACTGTTGAAAATGTGGTTCCATTGTCTGTACCAAACTAGGGGGACAATCATGCTGTTCTGGGGAAGGGCCTGCATGGTGTTCACCATGTGTGCATTGCTCCATAATATGGCCCTGCATCATAATGTGCCCATACCAGAGCTACAACAGCAGGATGGACCCCTGGAGGTTGGTGTTGTAGAGGCAGGCCAGGGACAAGAGAGAATGGGCAGTCACATGACTAGGGCAGTCCTTGTACAGGGCACATTCCACCAGTAGTATGGTGGCCTGGCATGACCGTGGGACAGACAGACATGTGGATGTGCATGTTCACAGACGTGCATGCGCCTGGAACGTTTGCCCATCCGCATCCATGCCTGTTGTGGATATCACTGTGGTCCTGCATGTGTGTGCTGCATCCGGCATGGGTGCCGGGTGCATGATGATAATACCCCTCACTAAGCTCCTCACACAATGGGAAGGGGTGCAGATCTGGCACAGGTGGGCATGCAGCTCATGCTTATTGCTGTACTGTCCAGGGGCATGTGGAGCACGGTGTGTGTCATGCAGAGGTGTCCATGTTTGGGGGTCTGCTCTGCGGTGTGCATGTGTCCCACTCATCAGCGGCATGTTCCTGCAGCACCATGGTGGTGTGTGCCATACAGGATGTGTGGCAGGGGCTGTCCCATGGTGACATACAGTGAGGTTGGGCCGTGTGCAGGGGACTGGTAGTGTTCAGTGTGTGCCTGTGCTTTACATTTGGGGTGTCTGCATGTTGTGCAGTTTCACTGTCCAGGTGCATCAATAGGCTTCACCTGGAGACAGGCAGAGGACCGTGTGCCCAGCCTCCAGACAGAGACTTGTTGCCTGCCGGTGGTCCGCTGGCGACTGCAAGCATGGTATGGTTCAGTGTGCTCACCCACCATGGCATTCATCTTCCTCAGGGCAGTGGCTGTTATCCTGACTGGCCATGCCCCCCTCAGTGCTGTTGGTGCCATGTCCCTGCGCCTCCACACTGTGTGCACTGGTGGGGTGTATGCATGCCGGTCCTACACCCTGAGGTTCGCCCACCTGTGTGATGTCTCATGACTCACATGGTTGTGTCCCTGCATTCTGCTGTAGGTAGGGCATGCCAGGGGACACCTGTGTGTGGGCATGTGCAACACATGGTGATGAGTGGGCAGGCTGCCCATGTGGTGCATGCTGTCTGGAAAGGTGTTCAACCAGCTGCACGTGGGCATCTGCAAGGCAGTCAATGCCACAATGCATGCCCCGCACCTTGGTGGTCAGGGCCACCAGCACCTCCGTGTTGCATCACTATGCCTCTAGCATGTCCACCTCCAGCTGCTGTAGCTCCCTGTACTGCTCAGCCATGGATGCATGGATGTGCACTGTGTGCCTCCATCCCAGTGGCCAGCATGATGGCCCTTCATCTCCACTGTCCACGGTGCACGGCGGTGCCCATCCTACATGAACTGTGCCATCTGGGTACCACCATTCAGGCCCAGGATCTGCAGTGTTGCTGCCACCGCCTTCATGGCTCTGCCATGTATGTCTTCCAGGGGCCTGCTGGTGATCACCATGAGTGCGCCCTCCATCCAACTCCATGACAGCCTCCTGTGGTCCCTCATACACTGCCTAAGGTGTGCTCTTCATGTCAGTGTCCAACTCTGGCTGGGTCTCTGTCTCATGCTCTGTACCTGTGAGGAAGAGGGGCATGTTAGACTGGCTATGCTTGTATCTTACAGTGGCCACTGGTAGGGGTGTGTGGGGCACATGTACCTACCTGTGCCTTCCTCCACCTGCCTGGCATCCTCAACTACGCCATGCATTGACAGTGTATCCTGGCTCTGAGATGCTATCGTGTCTGTCCTGCATTCCTCACTGGCAGGGTCTGTGGGCAGAACACATGACTGTTAGTACATTCATAGTGCTGCAGCCCCAGGGTACCCATGCCCTGCCACTGCATGCGTACCTTCCATGGAGTTGACCCCTTCCACCTCACCATGAACACCAAAGTCTGTGAGAGTGGCCACCACCATCCTCTTCACCAGTGTCAGTTGGCTGTCTACACTGGGTGGACCACCTCCGGTGGCCAGGCATGCCCATGCAGCCATGGTGACCTTTTTTTACCATGGCGCATGTCATGCCATTTATGTTTGAGTTCCACCTGTGTTCAGGAGTCTGGACTGATGGCATTCACTGTGCTCTGGATTTTGAGCCACAGCTGTGCCTTTACCTCTGGAGTGGTGCTCAGAGACTGCTTCTTACAGCATTCCATAGTGCAACTCGATGTTGGTGACCATGGACACCACCTAGCTGACTGTGAAGTTTGAGGCATGGGGATGGGCTCCACCTGTTATCTTCACACAGCCTCGGTGCTGGTCACCTGCACAGCCTGCCCATTCAGGCTGCTCCAGTGATGTGCTGCACCCATCCACACCTCTGTCATTCTTCACCATTCCCTGCACAGTTGTCTCTTGCATGGTATTCACTTCCATATCATTGTGCTGGGCGGGACCATGTCTATATATGGTGGGGTCAAGGGGAGGTTCCGCATATCTCTGGCATGCCTCTGAGCACTGAGTGGACCACTTGCGCATCCCTTCTAATCCCACCCCCTCAGTTGCGCATCCTGCTTGGGCATTCGTGCATACCGCATTTCAAGGGTGCCTTGCATGCCTTGTAACTGCATGCCACGGATACGATGTTTTCACATGCACTTTATGCACCTTCATGCATAGGGCTAAGCTGCTGGACTATCAAGCAATAAAGTACTGTAAAATGCTGAAGTGTTAGTAGTAGGACACATAGCAATTTTTTTTCATAATCCAGTAAGTTAAATAGAACAAAACAGGTATATGCATAAATTGTAAGTTATTAATAAGTGTACCAGGTAAGGCAGTGACTGTTAGACCACTACGGGGACCGGGGGGTGTTTTGGATATTCCAAAAGCTGCTTATCAGTTGGGGGTAACACAGAAAGGTACATGGCAGCAGAGACCATGTTGTGTACAGCACAATTTCCTAGCAGAGTCTTTAGACAAGGAACTACAACATGAGGGATCAATCAAAGTAGTGATGTTGTATAAACCAGAATGTCTAAGAGCAGTCTGGAGCAAGGACAGTGAACCATTACGGGATAATTTTGCATTGGGCCAGCCGTGGAAGGTTCCTTTGGAAAGCTTGGCCACAGGGAGAATTTGTCCTTGCAACGTGGTTTGCCACTTAATTTGTAGGGTAGATTTATCAGGAGCAACAATCAAGGCAGTGAGGTAGGCATCAGAACCTTCCTGGACAGTAATAAAATTGTCAGGTACATTGATAGGAACTCCCTCTGGGGCAGATGTTGGAGGATCGAAATGAGGAAGGAGGTGCTTTACCGTGCCTTGGATGCAGAGGATGACTCCTGAGATGAGGAGAAAGAGGAACAAGATAGTCATCTTGTCAGAGTACCTGAAAAGGAAAACCAAATATTAGTAAGTTAATACTATTCCGCCCAATGGGGTGAGGAAAAGTAATTATATTCTTTTATGCAGTTTCAGCTGGTTTGCATGTAACCATTTGTCAGTCAGTTTATTGTTGTGCATTAGTCTAACCTGATAGACTACTGGACTGACCTTGTTGACAATGGGGTAGGGGCCTTCCCACTTATTGGAGAAGGAGTGGGTGGGATATGCAAATCTGAGAACCATTACCTGAGCTCCAACTACTTGCCAATCCACTTCTTGTGCGTGTTTGTCAAATTATATTTGGATTGTTGCTGGGCCTTGCCCATGCAGTTACAGTAGCAGCATACAAATGTGTGCGTATGAGGTCTTGTCTGAGTTTTTCCACATATTGGTCTACAGACACACAGTCTGCTGTGGGGGTATGCAGGTCAAACAACAAGTATTCAGGTAATCTCATCTGTCTGCCAGTCATCACCTCAAATGGTGTCAACTGGGTGGTGGTGAGGATGTGCCCCTAATTGCCATAAGGAGTAACAGCGATAGGGAATCCTAGGTCTTGGGATTGTCCTCAATGAATTTGGAAAGCATTTGCTTAATCCGTCTGTTGACTCATTCTATTTAACCTGAAGATTGTGGGTGATAAAGTATGTAGAATTTTTGGTGAACCCTGAGGAGTTCAAGTGCTTCTTTCATCAACTCACCTGTAAAACTGGTTCCTTTGTCAGAGTCGAACTTGAGAGGTAGGCCCCAACTGGAGAAAATCTGTTCCACCAGAATTTGGGCAGTGGTTTTAGCAGTACATGTCTTCGTGGGGAAAGTTTCCACTCACTTAGAGAAAAGATCAGTCACCACAAGGACATATTTGTTATTTCTGCTGGTATTGGTCAATGGACCAATAAAGTCAATCTGTATGGCATGCCAAGGGCCAGAATGCCTTTGTGGTAATAGTTTGGCATTTTGTTTGGTGGGGATAGGATTGTTCTGCACACAAACAAGACAATTATCTATATACTGTTTGACATCCTTGGTGATACCAGGCCACCAGGCGGTGGTCTTGAGTCTTTGGAGGGTGTTTTCTACTCCCTGGTGCCCACCAGTGGGTATGTCATGCACTTGGTGCAAAATTTAAGATCTGAGGTATCTGGGAACCACCCACAATTTAGTGGGAGTATCATCTGGTTGATACCAGATGAGCTTGTCATCAGGGGACAAGTGTAACTTACTTTTGTACCTCCGGTACGGGTTGTGGGTAGGTAGGTTTTGCTCAGTGCTCTTGTCAAGAAATCTGAACACATCCTTGAGTTCAGAGTCGGCATGCTGGGCTGCTGACAGGTCCAGAGGGAAAAAGTGTTCTTTTTGTTTTCGATTGCTGCAATGTTTACAGCCACCCTGGCTTCTGGGTGATCCATCATCCAGGTGTCAACCCCTCAGGCCCCTTCCTTGGCAAGGGAGTCCGCAGTATCACTGAAGGCATGATAGGTGTCATGTATGGAATGAGCTTTAACTTTGTGTACATGGAGTTTGTGTGCAAACTTCTGTACCAGTGAATGTATGTATATTACCAGTTCTTTGTGTTTTACTGGACTGCCATCAGATGAGAGGAAGGAGTTCTTCTGCCAGAAAGGGAGAAATTCTGTAAGAGAACAACAAACCCTGTTAGAGTCTGTGAAAATGATGGTATCATCGGTCACATGCTGAATGAACTTGAGGGCACAGGCCACTGCTGCCATCTTGGCATATTGTGATGATGCCACACTGCAACGCTTAGAGATTTTAACAGTGTTATCATAAGGATAAATCACTAGAATTCCCATCCCTGCAATTTGTTCTTCCTGGTAATAGGAAGCTGAATCATCTGTAAAGATACGGCACAATGAGGTGCTGTCAAGTATTTGTAGTGCGGCAGGGAGGAAAGGACCTGGATCTGGAAGATCAGGTGGTTGCAATCTACAGTCAGGGGGTTCTCCTTGGAAAAGGAGGCCATGCACCAGCATAGGTGGTATTTTGGTTGGGTGAACCTGGATGTCCCTGTCTTGGAGAAGAAGTGACCAGTGTGTCAGCCTGGTATTGGAGACTGACCCATCCTTCACTCTGTCTAATAGCAGAAAGATAGTTGGGGTGTGGTTTGTGTTGATGATCAGTGGAGAGTACCCAATAATATACAAAAAGTGCTTGACAGCCCAGTAGGTGGCTAGAAGGTTCCTTTTACAAAGGCTGTACTTCTGTTCCACTGGGGTCAAGAGCTGCGATGCAAATGCAATGGGTCTCAAAGTGCCATGAACCTTCTGGGCCAGTACTGCTGACATGGCTATGTCAGAGGTGGCACATTCCAGATGGAATGGCAAGGCTAGATTGGGGTTGACCAGAGCCAGAGCAGAGGCCAAGGCCTGTTTAAGTGACATCACAGCCTGGGTATGAATGGGGCCCCAATTCCAGGGAATGTCCTTTTTCAGTAATTCATACAGAGGAGCAGTCTTCTGAGCAAAATCACAAATAAAATCTCTAGAATAGTTTACCATACCTAGAAATCTCCTAAGAGTGGCCACACTAGTGAGTAATGGCAGATCTTGCAGTCCTTGTATTTTCTTCCAGGTAGGGCTTCAGCCTTGATCAGTTATTCTCAGGCCCAGAAAGAGTACTTCTTTCTGACCTCGTTGTGTTTTTGCTGGATTGCGTTTGAGGCCTGCTCTCTGAATGAGAGTCAGTAGTTTATCCAAGAGGTCCAAGTGTTGTTCCTGTGTGGCTGTTGCCAACAGCAGGTCATTCACATACTGCAAGAGACTCTGGGGGGTAGAGAAACCTTCAAGGGTGTCCACCATATGAAGATGGAACAGGGACAGGCTGTTATGGAATCTCTGTGGTAAGCAGGTCCACGTGTACTGTCTACCCTCAAAGGTGAAAGCAAACTTATATTGACTTTTGGGGGCCAATGGCAATGACCAGAAACCATTGGAGATGTCCAGGGTACTGAACCACTTTTGGTCAGGGGTCAAAAGTCACAGAACATCAGGTGCTGATGCCACAGTTGGAGCACAACTGGGGGTGACCTGGTTCAGTCTCCTGTAGTCAATAGTAAGTCTCCAGGCACCTGTGGGTTTCTTCACAGGCCACACTGGACAGTTGGCAGTAGAGACCCATGTCCTGATTACACCTTGTTTGAGGAATGATTTTATTGTTTTCCTAAGAGAAGGCAAGGCCTCTGGTGGAAAAGGATATTGCCTTTGCCTCTCATGCGCTGGGCCTGTGACTTCTATGACAGTGTGTATTTTGCCACAGTCATGCTTATTGGTGGCAAATGCCTCCAAATGCCTTTGTAGAATGGAGAGAAGCTTTGGGAAAAGCTCATGGTTCTTAAAAAAATCTATGAAGTAATACTCTTTATTGTCGACAGATATTGTTGCCACCACATGTGAATCAGGAATCATGAAGGTATGATATTGACCCTGAATCTGTAGCAGTAACATATTGGCTAGGTCCACCACACAGCCATGAGATGTTAGAAAGTCAATTCCGATTATACTAGGACGGTCATGCAATACCATTAGCTGGAAGATGTGATAGGCCTTCAAGTGTCCCAACTCTACAGGTAGCAGTAGAGAATGGTATGCAGGCAAGCTAGTGCCATCTACTCCTGACATGTTGGTCCTCCGTCTGGTGGACCAAGGGGATGTCTCTGGGTGGTCATCATGTAATACAGATACAGCTGCACCTTTATCCAGTAGTACTGTCAATAGGCGGCTCCCAACTTTGTCCTCAGTGCAGGGCCTTCCATTTGCATCCAAGACCAGCTTGTTTACAATACAGACTGGGGCCTGTAATTGTCAATCTGTACTTCCGGAAGCATGGAGGGATTGGGTATGGCTCCTTTGAACCACCTCACCATGTTGCACTGATGCGACATAGGGAACTGCATCTGGGTTCAGGGTTATATAGGCCTGAGGGCCTGTACTTCCAGTATCTCCATGGCCTGTCAAGGACTGGGCTCCCTGTTGTATGGCTGCAAGGGCCTGAGCGGGAATGGCATCCACTACAGAGCGCACTTGCCTCAGGAGTTCTCAGAACTTCCAGTTCTCTTTGGCTATCTCCCTATAGGAAGGGCCTGGTGTTGTTTACCCTTGTTGTTCTTATGGTGTTTCTTATTCTTATGATAGTTCTGGTTCCCATCCCATTGTCATTGTTGCTGCTGTTGCTGTGGTTGTTGGGCCTGCTGGGGGTGTTGACTGTCTGCGGGGAGGGGCTGTTTCTCATGGGCCTGCCCTTTCACTGTGTGATGTGCTGTGGCCTCTGGAGTAGTCTCCACGGCAGCTACCTTTTTGGAACTGGAGCCCAGATCATGAACGTAGAGTTGATAAACTATCTCGGTTTTCTGAAGAATGTCGGCAAACCTCTCTGTGGTGGGGTAAGTGGTTGGCTCTACCTTCTCCCTCACTGCAGGGATCATGTTCCGAAGGAACAGGGTCTTATACTCAATAAGGTCTACATCTGCAGCTTCCTGGGCAAGGTGCAAGCCTGCTCAGTAGGCCATCCAGAGCCTCTGGTGATAAGTCACTGGACTTCCTTTTGCATTCTGTTTCACTGGGTATGCAAGCATCACTCCTACTACACCTGGGCTGTGTGCAGAAATGAGTTCAGCTACGACTTCGTCAAAGGTGGCTTGGCCATCTCGGCGGACAGCATTGAGGAGTTTAGCCCACAGTCCAAGATTAATGGCCTGGCATAAGATCTGGACCTAGTAGTCTGCAGCGAGACTAAGCATTTCACATTTAGCATGCACCTTTTCCAAGTGACAGCTAAGGTTGTTGGACGGGATCATCCCACCAATACTAACAGCTATTTGCTGAACAGAGTAGGCCATTTGTAGGGGATTATTGGACTGATCAGGCAAAGGTAGATTGCCCTGGGCACCATCTGAAGCTGCCCGAGCTGTGGCCTCTGCTGCAGTATGAACCATGCCCTCCTGAGTGCCAGCCTCATGCAGAAGCTGCCTAATTTGGGTTTTAAGGACCCGTTTGTATCTCTCAGAGATGGGTACATTACCTATCGCATGTTCAATCATTGTCTCTATCTCCTGCCAGTCTTCCGCATTAATAACGGCTACCAGTGGAGCCATCGGGACTAGGCTTTGGCCTACTCCCCCCCCATCATGGGGGTCGCCATGTTGGCATCGCCCATGATGTGCGTCATGACGTCGGTGATGTATGACATGGGTTGGGTGTGACGGGGGTCCACCATGTTGTCGATGGCGGGGTGGGGAGTCTGGGCCACAGTAGGTGTTTGACTGGGCATTGTACTGTGAGATATCATCATCTGCCGCCTCCCCTTCAGATGACATGGTTAAGGCAGGGGCTACACCTCTCATTGCCTTAACATGTTTATCCAGAACCTCTCGCTGATGGCACAGTTTTGCCATTTTGGATTCACATTCAGCATGATTCACATTTGCAACATTCATATGTACCTCATCCTACACCTGTTTCTGCAACATTCTAATTTGCGATTGTCCCAAGTAGCCACTTCTTAGTCATAGCGTACCTGGTTTATCTCATCCTGGACCTCTCCCAACTCCTCACTCAATTGCTCATTCGTTCTACTTAACAAGTCATTCATCTGCAAAGCCTGACTCTTTTCCTGTCTGAAACTTTCACATTCCTGCTTCAACATACGAAGTTCCTGCTCACCTGCCTGGGCGGAATGATGCAAAAGGGAATCCTTTTCATTCCGTAGAGTTTGGAGTTCAGATTCCAAATCCTGCTCACATCTCACACATTCTGTTTCCTGCAAACCCATCTCCTGTTTAAGGGAGGAGATTTGCAGTTCAAGGGTTTGAAACCTCACTTCCAGAGCAGCATAGAGAGCCGTGACCAACAGCCCTTTAGCTTGTTGCTTTCTGGCTGTTTGTCTCATCTCTGAGTACTGAGTTGAAATCCCCAGTGCAGGGTTGTCGGATTGACTTACATCCCTTGCAAAGTCAGCCCATCCTCCATGGGAGGCAAGGAAGTTTGAGACATCAAGTCTCAGTTGTGCACAGATATTTGACACGGTGGCCATTGTGTAGGAGGGAACGAAAAATTAGAACATGATAAAGGCACCGTGCTGTGTATTGATCCATAGCAGGAGCACTTTGTTCACAGTCGGGCTACTGTGCACCTGTAAGCTTGCAATTGAGAACTGCTGTGGAGTGGGTCGAGTCAGCATCAACCACACCCAGAAAGTAGCCAGACTTTGCAAGTCATTACAAAGTGGTCATAGAATGGGAAAGGTGATGCAGGAATGCACACCTACAGTCCCTGTTGGGAAGGGAATAGTTTGAAGCAACAAGTGAAACTTTGCAAACACCAAATATTGCCTGCACGCGGTCGCCAATTGTCAGGCGGTCTAAACCTCTCTCTCAGGTTCTTGACAATAATGGGAATGCAAGGAATCACAGACACGTTGCATAAGAGTAATAAACTTGTTTATTACTACCAAAGGATAAATCACAGTTGCCCTAAGCAGTTCTTACCAAATACGAACTGGGAGTCAATGCTAAGCATTCCCTATACTTCAAGGTTTCTTTGCGTCTCCAGGGATCTCTGAGGTATAAGACGTAGTGGCTTACATTATATACCTATGATAATTACTATGGTTACCGTAAGATAGAAACATTTCTAGTTACAAAGATGATCCCTATTGGCTAAATTAGAGGTGGCTCCACAGTCCAAGATAACATTATACAATTTTGTAGTAGTCATCACTTTGTAAAGGCAAAGAAAGTTCAGTTATACATGTATTAGTGTAATAATACAAATTACCAAAAGATGGCAATGCCAACTTATATATCATCATCATTACAAGGACACAGTTGTCCTAACATCTTGTAAACAAGAACTACATATGTGTTTTAGAAAGCAAAGTGTATAACAATAATATGTATACATATCCTGACATCTACTCTTATACAGTAGATGCCCAGTGCCCTACATGTTAGTATACATACTAAATACCTAAACTAACTGTCTACGTGCATCTCTGGAATTACCAATAAGGGCAGGGACCTCGTGTAACAGGGCCCAATATAAGTAACAAATATTATTTCTCAAATACCACAAACAATAGGGAACTCAGTACTCCAGAACAGATGCTGGATAATGTTTATTATTCATGATACTAGTATTTGGGAAATGAAAACAATTAAAAAAGGTAAAAAAAAAAGTATCCCTCTTTAGGCAGTGTGGGCTAATTTCTTAGCCATCTGTGCATCCTGCCCCATTCTTCTACACTCAAGAATAAAACATGCCAGCTCTTAGCACAATGTCCAGAGCTGAAACCATCTTCTAAATTACACCCCCTAGACTGACTCCCCAGTCCCCTAAATATAAGTATTTGATTGTGAGCCCCCTCCTGGCTCTGATCTATGATGGGGGGCAGTCCCAGCCCAAACTCCAGGATAACACAGTCATCCCTCTGACCCACAGTGCACCCACTCCAATTTAGAGGTGGGAAAGCCAGGGTTTTTTCACCTAGAGCCAAGCCAGAGCTAAGTCAGGTGTCTGTCTTGACTCTATGAGCCAAAACATGAGCCAAGCCCTGGCTGCTACAGGCTGTTTTCTGCATAGTAATTGAACACTTCAGACACTAGACTTACTTTGACCATAACTGGCTCAGACTGACCTTGGCTCTCAATTGCTTATTGAGGTTGAGCCGAGCTGGGCCAGGCACCAAGCTCAAGCCAGGCTTGAGTCTGCTCTGACTTGCCCAGCTCTACTCCTGTTCAACATGCAGTCACTCCTATTCAACATGCAGTCACTCCAATTCAACATGCAGTCGCTCCTATTCAACATGCATTCACTCCTATTCAACATGCAGTCACTCCAGTTCAACATGCAGTCACTGCTATTCAACATACAGTCACTCCTACTCAACATACGGTCACTCCTATTCAACATGCAGTCACTCCTATTCAGCATACAAGCATCTGATTGTATTTGTGATTGGGCCACATACACAGTAGGGAGGAGGGAGCAGTCTATGTCATTGATAATGCTATGCATATTGATTAGTCAGTCTGCCTAGCAATGCCAATGAGACAAACTGCTCCATCTCAGTCTCCTGCTGGCCTGCCATAACTGCTAATGCATTAGTTGAATGGGGGTGGGTGCACACTGTGTTAGGGAGATGGCTTTGTTAACTATTAGCTAGGATTTTTGGCTACTATTGGCCTCAAAATCATGGATTAGGAGTCATGGAGAGGGCCACTGTCAAATACTTGTATTTATCAGATTGGAGTCGGGATAAGGAGGGGGTGTGATTTAAAAGGAGGGGGGGGGGTTGGCTCCAGGCACAATGCCAGCATTTATTTTTGCTCAAACACTAGTGTAACCTCTCCAAAGGTGGGGTTTACCTGTTGAGCCACCACAGGCTTCAGGGGGGTCCACCTGTGCTGACTGCATCCTCCAAGTGGGACTTGTGCTTGAGGCCAGGAGAAGAGGAACTGGTATTTTCCTTTTGTTCTTTTGTTGTACGCCACCAATGAAAGTGGTGCCCCTGCACCTGAAGATGAACTGGAGGGATCACTGATGTCATCATGGCAACTGGACTTTAATCTCAGCTCTATTACGTGTTGTAAAAAGTTTAAGTAATGGCCAGCATCAATAAAAACTGTGAAACAGCAGCCAGAGATGGAACTGAACGTAAATAGGTGGACATTGCCATCATGCTGACACTTGACCCCCCACAATTGACCAACCAGAATATAAGGGGTTCTGGTAAAGATAGAGGCACTTAAGGAGAACAGCAACAGAGTGCTTAGTGCCCTTTTGCAGCCACTGAGGGAGTCAGAGTGTTAGTGACAAGCTGGAGAGCCCATAAGAAACTAAGAGAGAAGTTGACTAAGTTGAACCCTTCCCCTAGTCTAGAAGTATTTCAGGGCAGTCCTTTCTGAAGTGGCTAGAGAGGAGAAAGGTACTGAAGAAGAGAGCTGAGAGCCTAGCCAGGCTTCAGAGCCAGAGATCCTGGTGTGAGTGAATCCATTTGCTGGAAGTTCCATACAAGCTCAAAAGAAGTGTTGTGAGTTCTGAATAGCTGTGAGAGACTGAATCTGCTGAAACCATCTGCAGGCTGCTGTAATCAGAGGTGAGAACAAGTCATTCTACCCTGTCTGGTGTGCCTGAGTGAGGAGGTGATCAGAAGCTTGTCTTCAGGGTACTTGTGCCCTTGATCAAGTGAGCGCCCACTGAGGTGAGGTGGAGTAGCTTATCAGTCTTGGCCATCAGAACTTGCCACACTGCCACATGCTGACTGAGAGGGAATGGAGGTGTGATATTATTGGGCCTAGCCTGGGCCTATAACCTCCCTCTGCCTGCTACTGCAACACTGTCCATCTAGAAGTATCTGCAACTGCTTTCCATTGGTACAGCACATGTGAGTACTGACTTGCCAACCAGAAAACTCTACTGCTGTTTAAATTTTCCCTGTCAGACTACAATTTGTGTTGGATTCCCTGTTGGATTACAGATTTGTTCCACTATAAAAAAGTGTTAGCCAAAAAGTCAGTCAGGTGGGGTAAAAAGCAAGCCTGTGTATCTGTAAGTGCACCTACGCAAGATACTGGACACTATAACATCAGGACTGCAACAGTATTAATTTACCTGGGTAACCAGTTGTTAGAACAGGAAAGCAGTTAAAAACAAAGAGTGATTGCTTTGAAAGTTATTTGAAACTTAGGACCTGCCATTGAGGGTAGTGGGTGGCCTTACAGTACAGTAGACCTTACTGGAAACCTTTTTTTTTTTTTAACTCTGTTTATCCCTCTGTCACCAGCTCCAATGCATCTCTCAGGCGGATCCGCTTGACTCCTGCCTCCATTGCCCACCTGAACTCCTCCCCTGACTGAGGAATCAGGTGCTGGCTCCCCCCCCCGCCAGTGCCTTACGGGAGGAGGCAGGGACCATGGAGAGTCAAGTCGGGGTTGAAGCTCGTGTTGGGCGTGTGGACTTTGGTCACTGAGGTTCCGCCGTCGCCTCCCCAGCATCTGGGGTTTTTCCACTTTTCTGTGTTGCTCCCCCTCCAAATGCAGGACATGCAATGCCATCCAGTGCACAATGTGCATGTTCCTGCCCACGCCCACAGGATGGCTGCCTGACATTGTCCCTCTTCAAGGTCGCTTGAGTGCAGTGCACCCAGTCTCCACTGGGTGCCACTAGCGTCACGGGACATAGACCCCCACCCTCCCAGGAGAGAAGATCAGACCATCAGATGCTCAATCCTCTCCTCTCCTCCCCAACTGCCCCCCAGTTCCCCGGACTCTTTCCCGAATGCAGGTCATCAGCGTGGCATGAGGGAAGGCAGATGCATCAGCCTGGTTGGCTCTTACTGGAAATCTTGTGTGAGGGTGTTGAGAAGCCTAGTGCACCATTTCTGTGAAGAGGCCTAGTCATGGGAGAGCACATATCTTGGGGTAATGCTCTTGAAAATAGTGATAGTAGTAACTGTGTTGCTATTACAAGAATCATTATTGACATGATTTTGCATAACCTCTATTCCCTTTACAGGTTCTGCATTGCTGATAAAGTCCTGTTGTTAATTTCTAAACTTTTGTTTATGGTCATGGTCGGAACTGAATGCAAAACTGGTTATTATGATGGATTTCATGTTTGCATCTGACCCCTGAAACTCTTGTAGCGAGATCCTGACTTGTAGTGTAACCAACCTTTCACCACTTACTAGGGTCTCCAGGTTCAATCTATTTTGTGAAAATGGAGTGGGTTGCAAGGAGAGGCAGACAACTTCAAATGCAACAAATGGTTTATTCAAAGATAAGTGCAGGGGTCTGATCACCGTAGACAGTACTAACAGGCACATGGAGGCACTTTACTTTAGCAGTGACTATGCTTTCTGGGAATTTAAACTTTGTATATTCAAAAAGTTTTGATCCGCTCTATACTCTATGGTATTTCTATGACTCTGTAAGTGCTATAATGCTATGAAATGGCTTTAATCTCTGTCATTACTCCATTACTACCATTACTACTATCACTATGGTTACTATCATCACAATTGTTACTACTGTCACTACTGTTACTACTATCACTACTGTTACCACTATCACCCTGGCCAGGTGTTACTAAAGTGCGTTCTGGGTCCACCCTCATTGCAGCAGTAAAAAGATGATCTGAAGAAACATAGGTGAATTTGGGGAAGGACTTTCAGGGATGAATGTACCACACAAGGGCCAAGCACAAAACTTTCCAAGCACTCGGAAACTCTATTCTGAGGCAGGGATCACCAGAGGAGGCTTCTCATCCATAAAGGACAGACTGGTAGCTCAGGAAAGGTCATAACAGACCGCTAGGCCTAAATACACTTGTAAAAAGAGTAGGGTGAACTGATGAACACAGGAAGAAGGATGCCTGGTACAGATCATCCAGACCACCAGGCAAGAACACAAGGGATCCGTCAATTAGTTGAAGGTCATGTCAGACTGCCGATTGTTGATGTAGACAGCTTTTCATCCAAAGGATCCTCTGGACATTGGTGAGAAGTTAAGTAGAAACCCCAACTAGGGACATCTGAGGCTTGAGATCTGGCAATGAAGATATCCTGCAGCACCATTGTCTGATGTTCTTGGTTTGGCAGCTTCATCATTCCTTAAAACCAAAATCCCACCCCACTACACGCTGGAGCCCCAACTACTGAGCTGGGGTGACTCCTAAACTGACTTGACTTTTCCTATCGGGGTCAGGACACAGCAATGAAGAAACAGTTGAAAGGGGCCTGGCCTGACTATCTGCTAACTCTAGCTCACACGGCCTCCCACTGGGATAATCCAACAGATCATTGAAGAATACAGCAATCCATTCACAGCAGCAATGGAGGAAGACTCTATAGTTTTGTAGCCAGGATGCAGAAGTCAACAGTAACAAGTAACACGTCACCGTAGGGAAGAACACATACAGTTTGGGGTAACTGCCAGTTGCAAGGTGCAGAATACACAGTTCAGGGCAATTACCAATTGCAAAACACAGTTTGGGCAATTGCAGGAAGTGGAATAAAGTTCAGGTAATTGCAGGTTGCAGAACACAGTCTGGGCCAAATGCAGGGTACAGAGCACAGTTCAGCGCAGTTGCAGGGTGCAGAACACAGTTCAGGAAATTGCAGGTTGCAGAACACAGTTTGGGGAAATTGCAGGGTGCAAAACACAGTTCGGACAATTGCGCAGTGTAGAACACAGTTTGGGCAATTGCAGGGTGAAGAACACAGTTCAGGTAATTGCAGAGTGCAGAACACAGTTTGGGGCAATTGCAGGGTGCAAAACACAGTTCGGACAATTGCACAGTGTGGAACACAGTTTGGGCAATTGCAGGATGAAGAACACAGTTCGGAGCAATTGCAGGGTGCAGAACACAGTTCAGGCAATTGCAGGTTGCAGAACACAGTTCGGGCAATTGCAGGGTGCAGAACACAGATCAAGCAATTGCAAGTTATAGGGCACAAGGCACACAGTTACAGTACCAGTATTATTGCCACTTGCAATTGCCCTGATTTACCCTCTTCCCTTATGCTAGTCCTGTTGGGTTTTTTTTGTGCTCATCTAACTACTGCCCAGCCACCCCTATGTACTGTCTAAGGGACTGGAGAAACCAGAAACACCACCTCAAGTGCAGCCTTGGTTGTTTTCAATGGCACTACTTCTTTAATGTGTAAATTGTTTCGAAGTTAAATAAAACACAAATTAAAACCCCCTTTAATAATAATGGTTTTAAGGGCCCTTTTAATAGGAGCTGCTATGGCTTTAAAAAGCTTGTCCAGGTCTGCTCATGATTAATTATATGCCCCCACCAAGGCTCCACTGCTGGAGCTCAATTTCAATATATTAATAAATTTGCATTGACCCGCCCTTGGGTAGTCCCTTTGCTTCTAGGACCTTCCCTTACCCCTACCCAGCTACCCTTAGTGCCTGAATAATAAAAAAAAAAGTTTTAATCTTTTTAATTGCCCTTTCATTTCTTTCTGGTGGCTAGCAACTGCCCACTGGTACTGCTGCTGACTCACCGCCCCAACCCAGGGTGAAGATATGTAGGGAGAAAGGCTGGAGACTGGTCTGGCTGCAGGCAGAAGAACAGCAGTAAGGAGGATGGCTTCAGGGCCTTGCGGGACTTGTCAGCTGACTTGGTCTCTCTCTCTCCCTCAAGATATGACCGCTCTCTCGGTCACGCTACTACATGGGAACTTTTCTTTTTTTTTAAACAAAATGCACAAAATAATAAATGGGGATGAACTGTGCCCACACTGCAGCCAAATGGGAAGCGGAAGCCGCCGACACACTTCTAGACTGTTGCACACAAAGGGACCTGAAGCCTGCATGAAGGGATGAGAGGCGGACAACAGGTAAGCTATCTTTCAATCACTGTACTAACCTGTGTCCCCTCTCTCTCTCACACCAAAGCAAGCAGATGTCTCTTCTGGGTGCCTGAAAGTGCTCCTGGCTGCTTGTTCTTTTCTGGGGTGCCTGAAAGCACTCCCTTGGGCTCCTCTTTGCCCAACAGAATAGCAGCAACCTCCTGACTGCTCCACTAGTCTGTATTCAACTTCCCAATTCACTATCAGTTGGGACGTCTTGTCCCTGGTAGCACTGGCTCCCCACAACAGTCCAGCATGGGCTAGACTTTGAAAGAAGTCCCCAGCTTGTACTGCTCACTCAGAGTGGAGGGGGATTCTAGAATGGAGTGGAGCAGGCAACCAGGGACAGAAAAACAAAAGAAAACATTGTATCCAATTTTTAATTGACTTTCCCTATTGCATTGTGATGGGGGGACACACTAAGTGCAGAGCCCCTCCATTCCCTGTGCCACCCCAATGTCACTCCTGCTACAGAGGTGCTCGAAGGGACTTTATTTATTTAATTAAATTCCTGTTGGGCCCCATACTTTGGAGCACTGCACTCTTCCACTGGTAAATTCTTATTTTCCTGTAGCATCTTTAAAGGTCTTTTATGCAGCAAGAATGCCTTTGTAATAAATGGCAAATCTTCATCTGGTAAATCAAACACTTCAACAAGTATGTCCTTAATATGAAAGAACTCCTGTCTCTGTGTGACACTGAGAAGTCAAGAACAACTCTAAATCACCTGCAAGGTGGCCCTCAACCAGAACGGTTTAAGAGGACTTTGTTAAGTATGCTTGGTACTCTAGATCCTAAACAAAAGTCAGAATGGAGCCAACAAGTAAGCACCCTCGTGCATTCCTACTATTGTACAAAAAGTTATGCAACTAGCTAGTCACCCTACTACTTCATGTTTGGAAGAGGAGCTAAATTGCCTGCAGACATTTGTTTTAGAGTTTCTGTTGATGGAGCATGCCCTGAACCGAATCTCAAGTATGTGGAAAGGCTCAAGGATCAGTTGGGCTGTGTGTATAGACTTGCCTTTGAAACTTCTGGGAAGAGAAACCAAGCTAACAAAGTGAAGCATGACAAGAAAGTGAGAGCCCAAAGACTGTTGCTAGTAGCCAGGGTCTTGGCAAGGATCTTGGTTTTCCAGGAAAACATAAGATTGCCAACTGCTGGGGAGACATCACTTATATAATTGCAGAGCAATTATATGACACACCAGTGTACTGAATAAAGCCTGGAGGGGGAGACAGGATGCTCTAGGATGATCCATAGAAACCATCCGTTGCTGACTGGACAGACAGAGACAAATGCATATCAGGAGGTGCCTGAACCATCCCAAAGATGCCAAACCAGATCTGTAGTTCCCAGAAAAGCAAACACACCTCATCCTGCAGTAGCGGTGACTCTAAACCACAAGGATCCACACGTGCACAGCAACCTGAAGATTCACAAGAAGTTCCTGAAGATTCATCTTATGATGAAATGGAACCTGCACAGTACTATTCAATGTAGGACATTCCTACCATTCTGTAGCAGGTCAGTGCCATGTTGAAACACAGTAAAAATAATACACCAGTGCTGCCGTGTTGGTGATTGAGTCCACATTCTAGAAAAAATGGAGGAGGAGGACAACAGAGTTCTGTTAGCCATTTGGCTTGTATGCTAGTGCTGGAGGCTGGATTATGCTGCTATGCTGGTGTTTGCATCCAGATTCAAGACAAACTGGAGGACAGGATGAGAAGTTCAAAAGTTCTGCTAGCCATTTGGCTTGTACGCTGGTGCCAGTCAGGTTATGCTGCTGTGTTGGAGCTCGAGTTCTGATTCCAAAAAGATTTGTTAGTGGAAGAGGAAGATGAGGGCAAAAGAGTTCTGTTAGCCATTTGACTAGTATGCTGGTACCAGAGGCCTGGTTATGCTGCAGTGCTGGTGGCTGAGTACAGATTTTAGAAACAATTGGAGGAAGAGAACAAGAGAGTTCTATCAGACATCTAGCTTGCACGCTGGTGCTGGAGGCTGGGTTACGCTACTGTACTGGTGTCTGTGTCCAGACTCAAGAAAATCTGGAGGAGGAGAAGGGTGAGATGTTCAAGAGCATTTCTGTTGGCCATTTGGCTTGTATGATGCCACTGAATACCAGCTTATGCTGCTGTGCTAGTGCTTGTGTTCAGATTCCAGAAAAATTAGAGGAGGAGGAGGAACAGGACAAGAGAGTTCTGTTAACCATTTGGCCTGTACACTTTGCCATAGGGCAGGTTATGCTGCTGTGCTGGTTCTACTATGCTGGTTCCTAGGAGTCCAGATGGTAGTTTTGTGTTGCTGCAAATGCCTGGAGGAGAGACAGAGGAAGAGAACGAGAAAGAAAGCACGTTTTAGCACCTTGCAGGGAAAGACAGTGTGCCTGCAAGGTGTCTTTCCTGTGGTCTTCTCATCTGTGATGCATGCCCCTTCAGAAAAGCCTACTAGGACAGGAAGAACACAATACAACAGTGCTAGAGTGCTACATGCAGCACGATTACAGACTTACCTTGGCAGCTGAGAATGACAGCTGTGAGAACGTGCACTCAGGCATGCCACCCAATACACTGGCTGCTAAGAGTCTGCATGGTGACTGTTGCTGCAAAGTCTGCCTATAGGGGAGACAGAAAAAGAGAAAGAAAGCATATTTTAGTACTTTGCAGGGAAAGACAGTGTGTCTTCCAGGTGCCCTTCTTTCTGGTGATCTTCTTCTCTGTGATGCACGCCCATTTGGAAAAGCCTACTCTGTATGGGAAGAACTCAATACAATAGTGCTCAAGTGCTGCATGCAGCATGATTTTGAACCTGTCTTGGCAGCTGAAAGAGACAGCTGTGAGGATGTGTACTCAGGCATGCCTACCAATATGCCGGCTCCTAAGATTCCAGATGGTGGCTGTTGCTGCAGAGCATGCCCCTACACTGTATTTTCTTATGATGCTTATGGAAGTATCAATTCCACTGTGGTTAGATGTTCAGTTTGTTGAAATGTGGAAATGTTCATTCATCCCATGCTTATGCTGATAAATATCTGGTTGGGTGAGACAGAGGAGGAGGAGGATGAGAAAGACAGTCTGTGAAGTAATTTGTGCAAGAAGCTGGGTTGTGCTGCTGATGCCTGAAGAGAATATGTTGGAGGAGAAACAGAGTCCATGAAGCCATTGGGCTTGCATACTGGTGGAAGAGGCTGGGATGTACTGTTGGTGCTTGAGGAGAAGATGTATAAGAAAGAGAGTCTATAAAGCCATTTGGCTTGTATGCTGGCACCAGAGGCTTGAGTTGTACTGCTGGTGCTTGAACACTGAATCAAGAGAAATTGGAGGAGGAGGAGCAGGAGAGAGTCTTTGAAGCCATTCAACTTACACGCTAGTGCCAGAAGATGGTTTGGGCTGCTGTTCTGCTGCTTGAACACTGGATCAGGTGAACCTGGAGGAAGATCAAAAGGAAAAGTGAGTCTTTGAAGCCATTCAGCTTATACACTTGCACCAGAGACCAGGTTGTGTTCCTGTGCTGGATCAGGACAGGAGAAATTAGAAGAGGAGGAGGAGGTGGCAGGACTGGAGGCTACTTATGATGCTGCATTCTTTTTTCTTCATAAAGGTTTTTATCTCTCTGAGCCAGACTGTGGGGCTATTCAGCTACATCCCCCGGCACCTCTGACCATCACTTTCCTTCCTCCATGTAGGGCACTAGTTTTCCTATGGATTCCCCCCCCTTGCAGTGGGGCCAAGTAGGGGAGAACCATCCCCCCAGAGTACTCACATCCAGAATACCCACCAGCTAGCCAGCCCAGTGGCACTGGAGGTTGAGGCACTAGATGCCAAACCTCAAAACATGCTGGCAACCCAGGTTTGGAAATTAGCCTGGACCACCAGGGGTCAGCAGGGCCAAAAGAGGATCAAGCATCTGGAGGACTGCTCTCCTCTTTCTGGAAGGGAGGAAGGGATTGTCATCCCACCTGCTGATCACCCTCTGGTGGAGGCTGGGGGTGATACAGGTCAGGAGGCACACAGCCGGTGGGTGTGGAATGCGGGTGCCCCCACATGTGTGCACTTGTGCCAGATGCCAGATGGGAGGGGGAATTGGGAGAAAAGTGGAAAAGGAGCTGGCAGGCTCCTTGATGGCCTGGCAGCTCTGAACCGGCCTCCCAGAGTCTAGACGTTGGTCTACAGGGGAGAGGGTAGTTGATGCCCTTCGCTCCAGCCCTGCCACAGGGGGGTAACCTAAGGGGGAACTTCCAGGAGGGTTGGGTGTGGGAGTAGCCGGGGCTAGAGAGTGAGCTCCTCCAAGGGAGGTGCTGAAGCTTCCTGCCAGCTCCATCAGAAGGAGCATAAGTATCTAAATAAAAAAAAAAGAATACCCACCAGCTGGAGTGGAAGAGCAGGCCAAGATGTCCCAGGCAGGGCTTTACAAAACCCTGGCCTGCTCATTTTTTCCTCTTGTTTTCTCCCTCTAGGTCCAGGAGCTTCTGTGGCATGGAGGATGTGAGCATATGTAAGCATGCATGTCTTCTGGAACCACGGCTCCTTTCACCCCACCACGGCTCCTTTCACCCCACCCCCCCAACCTATGTCTTGCTTCTCATGCATTGGCACTACCACCAGGCCTCCACTTGGTGGCTGCCGAGATGGGAAGGTCCACCCCCTAGTCTGAGAGAGGAGACCTGCCAGGTGACTGCTCAATCCTCTCTCAGCCCCACCTCCGACACCAGTGACCCAAGCTTGTTCTCAAACTTGGACCACCAGTGCGGAGAGAGGTAAGGCACTTACAATGCTGTAGCCCTCTGCACCATCAGGCTGGCTATGATGCTTTATTCTTAATGTGTTAATGCCAATTGCTACCTTTCAATATAAATGAAAAGAGGGTGTTACTGTACTTTCTTTGCTGGCCTGATGGCCTGAGCCGAGAAGAGCTTCAATGTTAAATGCCTGAATCTCTTGGTGGCAATGTTGCTGCTCACCTGCACTGCTGCCTGTCAGGTATATGAAAAAAGCAAGATACCATCCACTTTGCTGTGACTTATGAGGTGCTAATCTTGTAGTAGACAGTTTACTTATTTTTATCCAGAAATGAATTAATCTAGATTCGGCCAATGCATGGAGCTTAAATAAGCCCAACTCAGCATGAACAAAATAGGCTGGGGAGTTTTTTGAAAGTCCATTGCTCAATGGAGGGTTTGTATAACCAGTTTTTCTAAGAGCTCCAAATATTTATGGTCCCAAATTTCTGAACTATATAATATTTGGGCATTATATTTTGCTTCAATGGTTCTCATCAAGGGCCTGATTGATCCCCCATATTTGACCTCAAATCTCCTGAGGGCCATATTAGTATTGTTTTATATTTTTCTGGAGCTCATTGCAATGCTTTTATCAGGAAATTGTCTAGGATCTTGATGTTGACATATTAATTCTAGAAATGTTCTTTTCACAAAGTCTGCCAAGAGGTTTATTTATTTATTTTTTTTAATAATCCAGCTAAGAATAAAGACAGTAGCACCAGATAGTCTGCATAAGCCAATACAGCACAGTTATCAGAGCCACCTTTTGGTGAGTCAGATGGTAACAGTGTTAACATTATTAATAACTTATTAATATAGATTGAGAACAGTGTTGGGGCAAGGATACAGCCCTGTCTCACACCTGTGTTAGTGGGGAATTGTTCCAAGATTTTTCCTAAGCCAGTTCTGATTTGGGCTCAAGTGTTGGAATATAACAATCTGATACTATTAATTAATATAGGACAGATCCCACACCTCACCGTCCTGTCCCATAATATTTCTCTATTGATTGTATTGAATGCCGAGGAAAAATCTATATAGGCAGGGTAGATCTTTTGTTGCTGGAAGTATACATATTTTTCATAAAACTGATGAAGTATAAAGATGTTATCCAATGTTGAAAATGATTCATGAAAACCTGCCTGTGTGAGGCAAAGTCACCTAGTCTGTGAATTTCTAACAGTAGTCTGTCTAAAAGAATCATAGAGAAAATGTTTTCTATAATATCTATCAGGCTTATAGGGTGGTAAATGGATGATACATTTCTATCAACCTTCTTAAATATAGGAGTGATCACAACTCCTCGCCAGGAGTGTGGAATGTAGTTTTGCAGTATACAACTATTAAAGTAATCTGCTAGGACAAGAGCCCATTCATGACTGAAACATTTAAAGACTTCCCCAGGTATCATGTCTGGACCCAGTGCTTTGTTTAATTTAAGTTTTTTAATGGCTAATAGAACTTCCTGATAAGTTATTTTTATAAATGTTAGATTAATCACAGTTGGATCTAAAGGAGTCCACGCATTATGTATTTATTTATCATACATTATACCTGTGTAATGGAGTACCCAAGTGTTCATAGAAACATCATTTTCCATTTCTTTTGTTGAGGCTTTACAAACGTGTGCTGCCAGGGACCAGAATAATTTAGAGTCTCTACTGGCTATAGCCAAAATCATACGTTCCCACAATTGTCTTGACATTTTTTTCCTTTTGCTTTAGGAATAGTTTGTAATTGTTTCTTTCTTTCTTCAATAATGCAAAATTATTCTTAGAAGGGAAATTCGTGTACTTCCTTAAGGTGCTAGCAATTATATGTTTCTGTGCTCACAGTCTTTATCAAACCAACACCAAGGTATCAGGTTGTCAGATTTTTCACTAAATGAGGTTTCTTTATAAAGGTCTCCTTGTAATAATTGAAATAATTCTTGTAGAAGTTTATCCTTAGATGTGGAATTTGCTCCTTCTGATATTAATTTGGAGTAACAGTCAAAGAAAATATAAATTTTTTCTATAACCTGTTGTTCTATAATATTGGTCCATATCAATCGCTTTTTGTATCTAATTTCAACATTGTTTATTACATTATTTTTGTGTGTGTGCGTGTGTGTGCTCAGGTTGGAATTGTTTGAGTCTAGTTTCTGACCAAACAAAAGAATAGGAAAGTGGTCACTTTCTGTTCTTTCTTGAACTAATAGATATTGTCAAAAGTCAGGTGAACCTCTTCACAGTGCTAAGTTAAGCACTGTAGCTGCCTTAGAGGACAGGAAGGTTTGGTGGCCCTTCTTGTCTCCATTTCTACATCCATTTAATGGAAAGATGCTATTCATTTTTATTATCTTTAGTAATTTATGACCATTATTATTTAAAGTGGCATCTCATGAAGTTCACAGAAAATCACCTGCAGAGAAATATATCCAATTTAATACGGTATCATCTGCTAGTCCATTATACTTCCCTATTCTAGCATTAAAATTGTCAATCATTAATACATGGTCTTCTGAAATTCTGAAATCATATATATATATATATATATATATATATATGTATATATATATATATATATATATATATATATATAAGTTTTTCCATTTTGTGCAGGAATGTTTGGCATAAAATTTTGATTTTACTAGGGGAATGTAGCAAGGTATCAAAATAATTGAAGTCCCAGGATGTGGCAATCTAGCAGCCAGCAACGAGTTATCTATACTTATTTCAGCAATGCTTGCAAAAATGTTTAATTTGATATGTAATATCAGGCCACGTGCCCTTCTTCCTGATTTTGCAATGTTTAAGCCTGAATTGTGAAAAGTTTGAAACCCATTTAAATTGATGTCATCTGTGATTTCATGCCAGGATTAATGAATACAAATAACAAAAAATTTAGTGATGAAATCTAGGACATCCCAGTCATAAAACTTAGATTTATAGCCTGCAATGTTCCAAGAGATGATGGTTATCTCATAGACAGAAAATGTATTAAATATTAATGTGTTACCAAAGTTCGGAGGCTACATCTTCAGTGCCTGTGATTTTGATCTATGGATGCCAAGTCAATCCTCCTGTTCAGCTAATATTAGCAATCTATTTTGTGTTGGCATAACCTTAGGGATATGTTTTGCCATGAAACAGTTCCCTCCCTGAGATTTTTGGGGAGAGTATTGATAAGCCCCTCTTTTATAACTTTTTGTGGGGCTTCCCTAAGATGTGTTGTGCTGGTAGATTGATCAGCTATAATATCACAACCAACTACAGTACAGAAATGACCATTTCATCTAGAATGTTTGTTTTTCCAAAAATTCTCTCTGCAGTGATGTTATTTCTACAAAGGATGCCTACTTGACTATCTCTTTTTAGGTTTTGATGACTATAGGCTTCTAGAATACCATTTCTACCTAACAAAAAACACAGACCCTGGGGCTCACTTTTCAAAATATGACTAATCCGAGTGCACTTACCCAGAAGCATTAGATGCAATGAAGTCCCACGGTTTCCACTCTGTGGAAAAGAGGTCAGCACTTAACCATTCAGCAGGACACTAAGGGCTGGATTCACAAAGCTTTCTGAAGGTGCAAAACCTTTCCTAAGTCCCCAAAACTGCTGTAGCTATGGAAACAAAGGGGAATTTGCAGAGGGTGCTATTCACAATACCCTCCACAGCTATGGAAAACAACACTAAGGACTGTGGAAAAAAGTGCAGCTACGGAAGTCCATGAGGGAAAAAAGGTGTGAGATAAGTAAGGCACAGCCCCTGAAAGGCTATTCACAACCAGTTTTTTTCCGCAGCTGCGGAAAAAATGTTACACACACTGGAATGAGGTGTAACTCCCCTCAGCAAACTGCAGTAGTGCCCCAGCAATTGGAATCAATTAAGGTGGAGGCAAGGCACAGGTAATAGCATCCCAGATAGTATAACAGTGGCTGCTGTAACAGGCAACAACCACTAGAAACAGTGCAGCCCATGACTGAGTCCCACAGGCAGTACAGCTTGGCCAGCCTGCAGTGATTGCTACCCCTGCAGGCAACAGAAACACCCCAGGGATGGAGGATCAGCAGTGACAGTTGGCCACTGTGGCGCCATGATATTGCTGGTACCTGTGGTGCTGCAGTGGTCCCAGTTGAGGGACTGGTTGCTGGTCTCTTTGTGGGTGCTTTCAGCTTCATTCTATGGCAGCCCTGTTAAAGTCTACTGTTCCAGCTAATTAAGTTCACTATTGCTGTACCTCCTAAGCTATTTCTGCAGTTGCGGATTTTCAGCACGTGCGCAATTTCTGCAGCTGCTGAATTTCCGCAGCTGCGGGGATTTTACAAATTTCTGCACCTGCTCAAAATTTCTTTATGAATATCACGCAACTGCGTTTACACAGTGCTGCAGGCCTTTTTCTCACAGCTGCGGGATTTTTGGCTTTCTTTGTGAACCCTGCCCTAAGTCTTCTTGCTTTTCAAAACAAAAGAGCCTTTATTGTGTATTATAAAAAAGGTCTGAGAAATGGAGCTTTCTGATTGGCTGTGAACATTCTAACAGCCTTATGTTAATCTTTTATTAACATACATGTAGAGCTTAATCATATGCTGAACAAGGTTTAACATTGTTTAAAAAATCTTTATTATTATAATAACAATAAGGCACTCTCAGATGTTATGTTAATGGTTAGTTAATCACCCTCTAGGGGCATGAGGCACTCGGCTATGCCTTGTGCCACATTACACACCTAGAGGGTGATTAACAGACCATTACCATAAACCCTGGCCATGCCTTATTGCTTAATTAACAAAATGACAAAAAAATACATAAATCAAACAGCACCTTCCCAAATAGCACTACCACAAACTTTCCTAAGCAAAATAGCCAGGGAGACTGTGCTCACCTGCAAATGTTTCAGCATTCTCGTACCCACGTAGCTGCAAGTGTGGCTTGTCTTATGGTCCAAACAAACTCGTATACCTCACAAAGTAAGGATTAGGAGGTATCTGTGCTACAGCAGTTGGTGTGGATGTTAAATAATCAGCTTTCTGTAACATATCTCCAGTAGAGACACTTAGCTTTCCAGTAATGAATGTTTTTTAATAAGTAATGGGGAGATTTTTGTTTGTTTTTTACAAAGAAGGCTTTGATTTTAAGCCTTATCCAGGAATTCAACATATTGATTTGTCTTGTTCTTTCCCTTCCTCCCCTTCTTTCCTTTCTTAGTTAATAAATTATCACAAACTTTTACATTATTTTCATTTATTCCCTCTGCTTTGTTTCCCACTTTTTTGTGTTTATTGTCTCCTTAAATTCTCATATTTTACCCCAGCTTTTTGAGGGCCAGTAAGCGCTGCAGTAGAGTCATTGTGCCCAAGATTCAGTGTGGGCACTGACATTTCCAAAGTTTGCTGATTAATATCAGATTTATTTAACATCTGTGCTCTAGTGAAAACCATGATAAACTCAAGAGTGGTTTACAGACATTTGTTATAGTCTTTGTCTGAGCCTTTAGTAATTTTTTAAGTTAAATGCTTGTTAGGGAAATGTGTAACTTCTGTCATTAATAGCAGTTTAAACAACCATATGCCCAATTGAGAGAGCTAAATACTCTATATACTCTGAACAGATCAGGCACATTGAACTACAACTACAATAGGAACATGCAGATAATTATGAGTCCTAAATTTAAATTGGGACCCAGTCTAGTGAAAGTATTATCTAGTGACCAGCTTAATGGCCTGTTAACTTAATCACACCTTTTATTGCCCACAGTCCTAGCTCCAATTTTGGCTCCGATTTTGGCAATCCAAATACTTATTTTGAGTAATAAAAAAGAGAAACACTCAAAGGTAATGGAGCAAAGAGCAAAGTAAGACTTATTGTCAGTTCTGAGTCAGTGCTGAGTCAATCAGGGCTGTTCACTGTCCTGTTGTTCTACAGTTTCAGAGATTCACAGGTTAATCAGCACCACCAGCAACAGTGTGGACCTCCCTTTTGCCATTTGTTATGTTTGCTTGCACGTATGTGCAAGAAACATAGTGCCATCATCCGAGTGTTTCAGAGGTGTGTCAGCATCTTCCAATTCAGTCAGTGTGTTTGCAGGCGCAGTTGCAGTTCCCCAATCACTGCTGGAGTTGTCTATGACAGCAGTTGAAAATGCAGTAGCATACAGTTGAAAGAGGAAGCTACGCTTCAGTGAGCAGCGATAAGATATCACCTGCTCATGCATGCTCCCCCCTTACACAGATGCACATGCATACTGTGTGCTTGCCCCCCCCACACACAGTATAGCTGATGGGGGTGCCCAATCCCCCATTGGCTGTGCTGCACTTCCGCCCCAAACAGAGTTCCAAATGCCACGCTGGGTGCCCACCCCAGCTGCCAGTAACACATCCCAGATGGGCGTATGGGTGTGCCCAATCCCTTGTCGGCTCCAGACCCCAAACAGTTTTACAGCTGCCATGCTGGGAGCCCACTCCAGCATGGCACAAGTACATATGGACGACGGGGGTGCCCAATCCCCCATCAGCTCCAGCCCCCCCAACAGCCTTACAGCTGCCATGCTGGGAGCCCACCCCAGCATGGCATAAGTCCATATGGCCGACGGGGTGCCCAGTCCCCCATCAGCTCCAGCCCCACCAAACAGCCTTCTAGCTGCTGTGCTGGGAGCCCACCCCAGCGTGGTAAACATCCCGGGTCGTCTTCCTGTTAAAAAAAAACCTGTAAACAAGAAAACATTCCCTCGGCATTCACCCAGTCCATCCACGCCCACCGACTGCGCACCCTGCTTCCCCACACCCCCCACCCCATACTTACCCCCGGACTCCAGCGCGACGATCTTCAGTGGACCAGGAACACATCTGCACTTTTCAAAGCTGACGCAAACTGAGGAAATGCCAGTAAGCTGTATAATGGGATAGATAGGGTTTTCAATTTTGCTGCATATCTCAGGCATTTTTGAATTTTTGCACCAAATTTTCAACATGGGGTTTTTGGGACCCCTTCATGAATGCTCTCACTGTCATGGTGTTAATCGGGTCTCAAGGTTGATTTCACAGTCACCGCGGAAATCACCTTTTGGGACTGAGTAACAAAATGACACTGACACTGTTCATAAGGTGGGCTCTCAAAAGCCTATGTTGAAAATTTGGTGAAAAATTCTAAAATGACTGTTTTATTTAGCCGCCAAGATTGGCGCAGTGCTCCTACACACCAGAAGTTCGTGAATTTTCAATATTTTCACCCAGATTTTCTCAACAAGCCATTTATCACACCTCCTTATGAACAGTACAGCTGTCATTTTTCACATCTTGCCCAAAATGTGTTTCCGCCCATGTAGCGCACAATGGCGCAGTCGGTGTGCGAAATCAATGTATGGGACACATTAAGAAAATCACAGTGACAGTGTTCATGAGTAGAGGTCTTAAAATTACTATGTTGAAAATTTGGTGAAAAAATCCCTAAAAATGACTGTTTTACTAGCGTGCGTTGCGCAGTTCCTATGCACGCTCGTAAGTTTGCAAATTTTCAATATTTTCACTCCAGATTTTCAACATTGCCATTTTATTACACTTCCTTATGAACAGTACAGCTGCCAATTTTCACACGTTGCCCAAAATGTGTTTCCGCACATGTAGCGCACAATGGTGCAGTCGGTGTGCGAAAGCAATGTTTGGGACAGATTAAGAAAATCACAGTTACACTGTTCATGAGCAGAGGTCTTAAATTGGCTATGTTGAAAATTTGGTGACAAAAGTCCATAAAATGACTGTGTTACTTGTGAGCATTGTGCAGTTTTCCACGCACTCTTGTAAATTCATGACTTTGTAATATTTTCAGTCCAGATTTTCACCAGTGGCATTTTTCCACACTTCCTTATGAACAGTACAGCTCTCATTTTTCACAACATGGCCCGAAATGTGTTTTCACACTTTTAGCACAGAGATGCGTGGTCGCTGTGGGAAATCATTGTTTGGGACACATAAAGAAAATCACAGTGACACTGTTCATGATCGGAGGTCCCAAAATGCCTGTGTTGATAATCTGCTGTAAAAAAAAACTAATTACATTACGGGTATCGCTATGCGAGTTTCTATGCACGCCATGACTTCACCAGTTTTTTAATATTTTTGCTGCAGATTTGCAACATTGCCATTTTTTACACCTCCCCATGAACAGTACAGCTGTCATTTTTTACATCCTGTTCGGAATGTTTTTGCACCTGTGGTGCTAAATGCCATAGTCACTGTGCATAAGCAGCTTTCAGCTAACAAACTGATATTGCCACTGTTCATGAGGTGGGGGTCACAAAAAACCATGTTGAAAATTTGGAGTGAAAATACCAACAAATGCTTGAGGTATTAGGGTTTTCAACCATAACGCCCCACCCTGTAGAGAATGACAGACATCAGGGGTGTGACTTGGGATTCTTGCCTGTAATGCTCATACCATTCCACACCCTGCAGCCAGTGAGAGGCATCGAGGTATGCCTTGGACTCTTCGGCCCCAAAGTTCACCCCATTCTTCTATACCACACCCATCTCACCGTACTTCCTGATGGAATGGGCCAAAGACCCTAAGGCACACCGTGACACTTGTAAGTGTCTGCGCGGTAGGGTGTGGTGAAATGGCATGGCCGTTATGCCTGATGACCCAAAGGCACACCCCAATGCCTGTCACTCTCTGCAGGGTGGTGGTGGGGTTGGCTTCAGTTCAGTACTTCACTGGCATTCCTATTACACAGCTCTGTAACTTCTGCACTACCACTGCCAATGCCAGCAAGCAAACATTCGGCATTGACAAATGCTTGTTCTACTTGCTGCTGAAGTGAAGACCTTGTGCTGTGGCATACACTTTTACAGTATCCGATGTCTGCTGTAAACATTTATAGTCTAGGCCTTTCTCATGATTGTGGAAACTTAGACAGCGAGTATGGAGAACGGAGTTCAGAAATAAACCTTTCATATGTAGTGCAGAGCTATACAATCTTTGTCAGTCCTTTTCCTGGTTGCGCTGCACACCTTATCAAATCAAAAAGAGAAAGTAAATATAATAAGGTAGGAACCAATCTAGTAGGAGAGCAAATCCCCCAATCTATAATATATTTCTAATAGCTAAGTTCATTTCTCCTTTAACATTTGACAGAGCTCTGAATCAGCTACTATTCTTAATTTCAGTAACAGCCAAAACCTTTTAGAGATCAACAACCCAGTTTAACCAGCCAGACCCATGAATAATAATACAAGAAGTAGTCTAAATAGAATGACACTGTAAAAATATAGAAGACTTACATGATGTTCAGCAATTATGTGACCATTTAAACCAAGGCAGATGTAGTCAAAGTTTTAAACTAGGCTTCCTGCATGATTCTAAGAAAAGGTTGTATAATCCAGTTGAGGGCAATCCTGCTTGTAGCTTTGCTGGTCAGAGTAAAATGGTGATCTGAGGAGAAGATGACATGCATGTATTCTTAAAGTGAATGGTCAGGTGATCTCGAGCGCACAAACTTTTTTTTAAATTCAATATATTTTATTGAGCAAACAAGAAGATATGAAAATTTGTTATACAGGAACATTGTCTGGCTAATTGTCTGGCTTATACACTGCCATACGCACTTACACTCTCACTCTTACTCCCTCTTATTTACTCCTAATATCTCCCTTCCCTTCCCCCTCCTTCCTAAATAACCTATGCTCTTCAGCCTTACTCACAGCTACTAACTCCCCCCTCCTTCCCCCCCACCGCACCTACACCACCACCCTACACACCTAGTGTTTACTAGTCCACTCCTCCTCTACCCCCTATCTTCGCTCTCCCATTCCTACTGTCAACTTGGTGCATCTCGCTTCAGCTCAAGTTCTGTTACCGGCACTCAAGGCTGTTACTGGCACTTATGTAATCATGTATTGTCCTCGATGTGTACCCATGATATGTATACCCTCTCCTTGAAGATCATGTTCTGTACTGTTCTCCTTATGTAACAAGTTCAAATGTAATCCCACCCAACTATGTTCATTATCTGTATTGCTCTACTTCTAAATTCAACTTTTGTATGTATACCTGCCTCCACTGTAACCTCTCCCCCCAGGTCGCATTGTGAGACAAGCATCTTTTTGCTCAGTGTGCCTTTCCTGGTGAAATATTTTCAATAAATAAACAAATAAATTGCTCAAACAGTTTTCCAGCATACAAATGGCAAACGCCCAATACCACCTCCCACCCCCTCCCCAAAAAACCCCGACCCATCTTCACCCAACCACCCACCACCCACTGCCACCAGAGTAAAGGATATGGGCAACTTGAGCTATGTAAAGGGGTCTAGAATAGGGATTATGGCTACAACTAGGAGGGCACGATGAGGAGCCATAACTGTACTGAGAGATGACCTATGAAGATGATGTCTGAGGGTAATGGACTATTAGTAGTTTATAAAGTGGTCCCCATATACGATTATACTTATCTGTATGATGGCGTAAGCCCACAATGATATGTTCTGCTTGGAGTGTAAAAAAAAAACTCCCTATACCATATTCCATATAACTAGGTGTGAGTGAATCCAGCCGATGTCTTAGAATAGCATTTTTAGCAGTGCTGAGATTAAAGCAATGTGGGCATGTGAAGTCCCCATAACCTTACCAGAGTAATCCCCAAGTATACATATCTCCAGACAAAATTTATCTTGAAGGTTTAATAGGGGGTCCAGATGAGACTGGATCTGGGACCAGAAGGGAGCACTCTTCACACAGGACCACAGCATATGTAACAAAGTACCAGGGGCTAGGTGACATTTAGGACACATGTCTGTGGCAAGATGACCAATCCTATGTAGTTTAACAGGAGTATAGTAAAGGTCATGATTAATCTGGGATTGCATATATAGAAACATAGAAACATAGAAGTTGATGGCAGATAAGGACCGCAAGGCCCATCCAGTCTGCCCATTTCTTTTTCTACCTTATGAATGTGCCATCAGCCTTTGCTCTGTCAATGGCCTATCTATTCATACTCATCTATATTGCTCCCTTATGCCTATCCCATGCCTGTTTGAAGCCCTGCACTGTATTCATAGCCACCACTTCCTGACGTAGGCCATTCCATGCATCCACCACGCTTTCTGTGAAAAAGAACTTCCTCACATTACCCCTTAATCAGCCTCCCTCTAATCTCATGCTGTGTGCTCTTGTCCTGCTATTTTCCTTGTATTGAAACATGTTAGACTCTTTCACCTTGTTAATGCCCTTAAGGTGTTTGAATGTTTTGATCATATCACCTCTCTCCCACCTTTGCTCTAGGGTATACATATTGAGCTCCATTAATCTGTCCTCATACGTTTTCTGATGCAGTCCCTGCACCATTTTGGTTGCCCTTCTCTGGACTGCCTCAATTTGGTTAATGTCCTTGTGAAGGTGTGGCCTCCAGGACTGCATGCAGTACTCCAGATGCGGCCTAACCAGTGTCTTGTAAAAAGGGATTATTACCTCCCTCTTACGACTTGTGATACCCCTACTAATACACCCCAACATCCCCCTAGTATTACATACTGCTTTAGTGGTCTGCTTGCATGATTTCAGGTCATCTGTGATGATGATGCCCAAGTGTCTTTCTTCCCTTGTGACTGTCAGCAACTCCCCTCCCAGTCTATAGGTGGCTTCAGGGTTTCTCTTCCCTATGTGCATGATCTTGCACTTCTTTGCGTTAAACCCCAGTTGCCACTCTTCCGGCCATTTTGCCAGTTTACCCAGATCTCTTCTCATTCTACCCACCCCATCTGGATCATCTACTCTTGCAGATCTTGGTATCATCTGCAAACAGACAAACCTAACCCACCAGTCCATCTGTAATGTCACCTATAGAGATATTGAAGAGGACTGGCCCCAGGACTGATCCCTGAGGTACCCCACTTGTGGCTTGCATCTCATATGATTGTATACTGTTTACCACCACTCTCTGTTTTCTGCCCATCAACCAGTTTGCCACCCAGTTGACCAACTTCTGACCCACCCTGAGCCTACCCAGCTTATTAATCAATCTTCTATTTGGAATAGTATCGAAAGCTTTGCTGAAGTCAAGGTAGGCAACATCAACTGCTCCCCCTTGGTCCAACAGTCTGGTTACCCAGTCAAAGAAATCTATGATATTAGTTTGACAGGGCATTCCTGTTGTAAACCCATGCTGTCTTGGATCCTGTGCTCCTATGGATTCCAGGTGTTGCACTATCCTTTCCTTAAGGAGTGCCTCCATAATCTTGCCCACTACTGCGGTAAGACTGACTGCTCTGTAGTTCCCTGCCTCCTCCCTGCTACCACTCTTGTGGAGCAGGATCATAAAGCAAAACAAAATGGTTATATTAAATGCACGCTGAAAATAGAAAATAGAGTTAAAAATCTACGTTTCAACCTTAGGTCTTCTTCAGGAAATATCTAAAAGAGAAAAAAAAACAAAGTTAGTGTAGAGGGGAGGTAAAATGAGAGAGAGAGATATATATATGTGGGGAAAGAAGAGAGGGGAGGCTCAGGGAGAAGAAGTGATAAATGGTAAGATTAAGAGAGAATCAGTGAAACAAAAAGGTGATGATGGGAAAGATAAAGCATAATGGTTGTGAAAGAGCTAGGGAAGTTCCCAGGTGGGGACTAATTAACAGGGCCTAGTAAGAAGGCTGAAAGGTGACAAATGTGTGGGAAGGAGACAGAGATGGAAACTTATGGTGAAAATGAAAAATAAACTAAATGAGTACAAAAACAACTAGACTTTAGGGACAAAAAGGGATGGCTGAAAGATGTTAATGGAAAATAAGTCTATCATTTAAACCAGAGGGCTGCTGGGAGCCAAGGCAGATGATCAGCTTGGCTTCCATGTTTTTTCTATGGTCAGGATCCCAGAAGCCCTGCTGAAGGACACAGACAGAAAGGTCATTGACATTGTGGTCCCCGGAGATAAAGTGGGATACAATAGGTTCAGCAGTTTCACCATTCCTGACTGCTCTGTAATGTTCCCTGAAACAGTCAGCAAGACGCCTACCAGTTTCTCTGATGTAAATAGCTGTACACTTCCTGCAAAGAATACAATACATCACATTAGTGGAGGTGCATGAGAACTACTTGGTAATGTGAAAAACACCCGTAGGCCCCCAAATTTAAGTTACACTAGAAATAAATTTGCAGGTGTAGCAGCGAGTCCTGTTGCAAGGTTTGGTACCTGGGAGGGAGGAACTGTTAGGAGTAGGTAGGCTGCTTTTAACCAGGAGATTATGCAGGTTAGGTGGCTGGTGGTAGGAGGCAATAGGTGGTCCTGTAAAGGAAGCACCAATGTTAGGGTCAGTTTGTAAAATGGGAAAGTTACTGGTGATGAGCCTGTGAAGAGAAGGTGTGCCCTGATGGAAAGGAAGCACTAGTGGAATTCGCAGTTTTTCTTGTGTGACAGTATCCTTCCTGCGGGGGTCAAGGTTACGGGGCATGTTACTGACCTGGGAGAGTGCTCTGTCCACTGTGCTTTTAGGGTACCCCCTGTTGATAAAAAAAAAAAAACTATGCATTATTTGGGTCTGCTCAGCAAAATCATCCTCTTCATTGCATAACCTGCGAAGTCTAAGAAATTGTGAATAAGGCAGGCCATTCTTGACATGTTTAGGATGGAAGGAGCTGTGGAGGAGAAAACTGTGAGAGTCAGTGGGTTTGTAATAGACTGATGTCTTCAGACCAGTGTTCTGTACTGACAGCTGGATATCTAGAAAAGGCAGTGTAGAGGAGGATACTTCAACAGTGTATTGAAGGGATGGATGGGCCATGGTAAACTTGTCAAGGAAGACTTGGAGGGTTTCCCTGGAGCAGGAGGTGGCCCCCAAACAGTCATCAATGTAGTGTTTGTAGAGTTCAGGCACAGTCCCTGTGAATGAGAGAAAAAAACGTTCCTCCACCCAACCCACAAACAAATTAGCAAAGCTGGGACCCATCTTGGTACCCATGGCAAAACCACTGACCTGCTAAAAAAAACTGTTATTAAAAGAAAAAGCATTGAGTGTAAGAACCAGTTCTACCAGATGAGTTACTGTGTTTGTGGATGGCTGCTGGACTTCCCGCTTATTCAAGAAATGCTGCAAAGCTGTCAGACCATGATCATGGGGGATCACTGTGTAAAGAGATTTGATGTCCATGGTGAAGATGAGCTGATGAGAGTCACTGAATCTGAACCTGTCAAATAACTGGAAAGCATGGTTAGTGTCTTTAACATAGGAGGGCAGGGACTCAACAAGGAGTCTCATGAGGCTGTCCAAAAATGTGGAGATGTGGGATGTGGGGCAGGAGCAGCCAAACACTATGGGACAACCCGGGTTACCTGTTTTGTAGATTTTGGGAAGGAGATAAAACCTGGATGTCTGAGGATGCTGAACAATGAGTCTCTTAGCAGAAGCAGGGAGCTCTTTGTTTCATTAGCAGAGGTGATGGTGGTTGTGACCTCAGTCTGATAGTCAGCAGTGGGGTCCTGTGGAAGAGAAGAATAAAACCTGCTGTCAGAGAGTTGTTGTGTGACTTCAGTGATGTATAGCTCCTTTTGCCAGACCACAACAGCACCTCCCTTATCAGCTGGTTTAATAACAATGTCATTCCTACATTGTAGAGATCTGAGGGTTGCAAGCTCACCAGGTGTCAGGTTGGAATGGTTGTGCCTGCAATGAAGATTGAAGTTAGTGATGTTTTCCATGCATTGGTTAACAAAATAATCAACAGCAGCAAAATGTCCTGGAGGGGGTGTCCATGCACTTCGCTGGGGATTGATATCATTGATTGTTCTGGAGATACTGTCATCATCTGTGGGAAGAGGAGTCACATTAGAAAAATGAGCTGCAAGGCGTACTCTACGATAGAAGCACTGCAGATCAACTTGCACCTGGGGTGCATCAAGATATCTGGTTGTGGGCACAAAAGACAGACCTTTGCTAAGGAGTGGTTGCTCATCTTGTGAGCCCTTTTCCAGTCTTCTGGGACTTCTCCTTTAGTCAGAGACTCACTAAACAGTTTTGATAATGGCTCTGCTTGTTCCACCCTTAGCTCCTTTAGTACCCTGGGATGTATGCCATCAGGTCCCATTACCTTGTCCACCCTGAGGTTATCGAGCTCTTGTAGGACCCTTTCTTTTGTGAAGGGACTAGTGCACACCTCCCTCCTCCTCTGTGTCCATGGTGCTGAGCTGTGAGCCCTGCTCTACCTTCTCTTCAGTAAATACTGAGCAGAAGTATCTATTTAGGATAGATGCTTTTACATGGTCCTCCTCCTCACATGCCCCCTTATCCCTTTTGATCTTAGCAATACCCCCTCTGGACCTTCTCCTTTCACTAATGTATCTATAGAAAGTTTTGTCACTTCTTTTACTGATCGTGCTAGTGTTTCCTCAGTTTAGGCCTTTGCCTGCCTTACTGCCTTCCCTGCTTCCCTTAGGGAAGTTTGGTACACCTCCATATCATCATCCCACTGCGTTCCCTTATATTTCCTGAAGGCCAGCCTTTTTGCTCTGACCTTTTCTGCTACTGTTTTTGAGAATCAAAGTGCTTTCCCTTTTCTTTTGCACTTGCTTTTCTCTCTAACACAATGGGATGTTGCTTCAAGTATTGCATCCTTAATGCTTGCCCACTTTGCCTGTACCTCCTCATCTGTATTTCTTTTTGCCAGGGCTAGCTTAACTTTGTTGGCCATCTTATCAAAGTCAGCTCCTCTGGAAGCCCATATTTTTAAATTGGAATGGGATGATTTAATTCTAGTGGCCAAATTGAACCATACCATGTGATGGTCACTTGCCCCAGGTGACCTTCTACCTGGAGATCTGTGATCCTTTCCCTATTAGTCAGCACTAGATCTAGGATAGCCCTGTCTCTTGTGGGTTGTTGTACCAGTTCTTTGAGGCCTTCCCCCTGCAGGAATCCACTATGTGTCTAGTTCGGGCAGATGTTCCTGTTGGTATTGACCAGTCTGTATCCAGCATATCAAGGTCTCCCATTATCAGAACCTCCCCTTTAGTTGTCATTTCTGTATGTCTTCTAACAGTAATGTGTCTTTGTCCTCCCCTGGTCTGGAGGCCTGTAGACAATCACAGTTGTTATGGCTGTCCTGTTTGCAGGGTGGCCCGCAGTTCTTCTGGCTCCTTATGTGTATTCTGAATTTCTGTAGCTTTTATATTTTCATTCACATACAGGGCCACTCCAACCTGCCCCTTTTTGCACCTCGGTCCTCTTCTGAACAGTCGTAGCCAGGTACTGAAGTCTCCCAGGTGTGGTTACTGGTAAACCATGTCTTGCTAATGGCTACTATGTCCAGTTTAGCCTCTGCCATTATTGCCTGCAGGTCTGGGATCTTGTTTCCCAGACTGTGAGTATTTGTGTACATGATTTTTCATTGGCCAGATTTCGGTGTGTTAGTTGTTGGGTGAGGTCTTGCATTTCCCCTTTGTGTCGTATGGGGAGCCAGACCTTTTTCCTTACCTGGTGATGCAAATGAACTACAAACATGCTGAACTCCTGTTTGACCACTAGCTGAGGGGGGAGGGGTGTTCTTCTCATTCGATGTATCAGGTGCTGCACCCCTCTCCCCATTTGCTAGTTTAAATATTCTGCAAAGATGTCAAACTTCTGCCCCAATGCACTGACTACCTCCTTAGTCAGATGCAGTCCATCAAATTTAAAGAACTTTCACTCCCAAAACTGTTGCCAGTTTCCTACAAATGTGTGTCCTTTTTCTGGTACCAGCCCTTCAGCCATATGTTTACCTCCCTTATCTCCCTGTCTCTGACCTTCTGTCTATCTGACCCCTCTCCCAGACCGGCAGGATCTCAGAGAAAGAGATGCCAGATGAAATGGATGATAGTTTGTCACCCAGCCTGATCAGGTGTTCCTTGGTCTCCACAACTGACTGGCTGGTGAGATCATTAGTCCCTATGTGTACCAGGATGTCAATGTTTTTTCCTGCTTTCTGTACAATTTTAGCAATATGGTCCGTGTCTCTCCACACTGATGTACAGTATCAGCCACAGACACTGCCAGCTATTTCCTGAAATTTCTGTAATATTTCCAGAACTATCTTCTGCTTTCTGCATTTTCACTGTAGTGGCAGCAGAGAGAAACTCTTCAGAAATTTCACAAAATATCTGGAAAGAGCTGGCAATGTCTGTGGCTACTACTATACCTGGGAGACATCTGACCATTACCCCTGGCTGGAGATAGGTATCAACCCCCTGAATCATGGAGTCTCCTATGATCAGAAGTTTTTTGGATTTTCTTTTTGCTCTTTTTGGTTTGGTTCCTGTTTTGGGTGAGTTCTGTTGTGCTAGCTCCTGTGCTTCAGTGTCCTACTCTGCAGCATCCTCTGCCCCTTTGTTTGATTTCAGAGATAGAGGCAGATACCTGTTTGTAGTTTTTATATGGTTTGTGGAGGTGATATGTCGGACAGCACCAAGTGATGGAGCACCCAATTTGCCTCTCCTAACCACCTGCCAACCTCCCAGACCAACTACCCTCTTCAGTCGAGGTGCTTCTGTTGGATGTTGGGGAAATGGCGGGCAGTTCTTATAATGTATTTCCTCCTGAATATGCGATTTGAGGTGCACAATTCATGCCCATGCTGCCTGGAGCTGAGCTCTTAGACCTCCAATGGCCCAGCATGTAGTGCAGTGTCCTAAATCCTGTAAAACTGCCCTTCTGAATAGTGTTCCACTGTACCTGCAGTTAATAATATCCATTCCAGATAAGTTGCTGGGTTTATAACCTGGTCAGAGTAATTAGAAGGAGGACAATGAAAGCAACAGTTTGATTTTGTGTTTTGTTTGTTTGCTTGCGTATAACTTTTTATAACAAGTTAAATTACTTGTGCCCCTGTAAATAAGGTCACTGTGTGGATACCCCTCTGATCCACCTCTTCCTGCTTTGCTACAGAAAATGTCATGACTGTGCTACCCTATAAAAGGAGTGTAGTATGGGGTGGTTGGGGAAGGGGATGGGTGGCTGGGCCTCTCCCCAGCTGAAAAAGAAGAACCACAGATGAAAGAAACAAGGAGGTAAGAGCAGAAACAATCAGCCAGCAATAAATGCAGTAGCTCTGAAAGCTTATACTAATGGTAGATAAAACTTCAAAACCTGTAAAGCACCACCTCTAATAATTTCACAGAAGATATACCCTGTAAGAAACACTTTGCTACAGAGAAAAGTAAAGCAGTAACAGAAGATATACCTTGCAAAAGACAACTTGAATCAGAAGATTACAGCAGTAATTTGTAAGCACACACCTGTAGGCACACCCTGTAAAAATGCAGCAGAAGGTATACCCAGCAACAATTTGAATCAGAGAAAAACAAAGCAATAAAATGTTAGCAACAAACAGTAACAACCCCTGTGAGTACAAAAGAAAATAACACACTGTAAATCTGCCTAGCCAAAAGAAGCCTTAATCCTTTTCCTTGCTCTGGTAAGGTTTTTTGCTCAGTCCTTTCAAGCAACCTAGAAGAATCTATAGCGATCCCACGTAATGGTTAGATAAAGATGCTTCCAGATTAAGGGCCCTTGTCTTGGGGAGGAAAGTGATGGAAGGGAGTAATCCCACGTATAAACTCTACCACCTTCCTTACGTGCCATGACAACAGTAAGGAACTGGTATGAGTAAGAGATTAAGAGGTAGGTAGGCAAGGACTCCAAGTATGGTAGAATCATGGAAGAAAAAGGGTTGTTCCATGAGGTAATGCCGAAGTGGTGAAGTAACATATGTGAGATTTGTAAATATTTAAATATGTGAGAAGGGAACCATCCAAAGGTAGTACTAGCTACATGGCTGGACATCAATTTCTGATTCAGGACCAATTGTTCTACAAGTTCCACCACTATAGTAGGCCAGAATAACGGCCTGTTAATGGGTTTCCCTGATGTTACTAAATTAGGATTGCCACACAGGGATTGGGAAGAGTCCCTGCGTGGGTCCCCTACCAGAAACGAAGTAAGCTGCACATGTACCTGGAGGGACAAACCAAGCCTCTAGTTTTTTAGAAAGGTGCTTTTTAAATAGAAAAGGAATTGATTTGTATTCAATATTATATTAAGAACACAAACCATGTTCTATTTTTACCCAAAGGGGAAAATAAGAGTCACCCTCAGCCAGTGGAGGAGGGTTGAACCAGTGTGTGATTCTTGTGAGGTGTATGGACAACTAGTAAAGAAAGACATTAGGGGCTTGCAGCCCCTCCATCTGTTTTGAGGCACATGAGACAAAGATAGTTCCTACTGGCATTCTTCTCTTCCAAAGGAAAGAACTAAAAATGCGGTGAAGTTGAGAGAACCAGGATAAAGGAGGCACCCTATTAAATATTAAAAGTGGACACAATACTCGGGGTAGTATGTTCATCTTGAGGGTGCTCGTATGGCCCCATAAAGTGAAGGGAGCTGGGACCATCTGATTAAGTCAGTCCTCACTACTGACAATAAGGGATCAAGATTAAGCTGCTTGAATTTAGTAGTCGAAGGTGTGAGAAATATTACTAAATATTTCAACCTGTCCAATTTCCACTGTAAACCCAGATGCTCCATATCTGCCTGGAGTGAGTACTTACTAAGGGGCATTACCTCAGTTTTGCCCAGATTTAACCTATAATTTGAAATTGAACCAAACTGTGCAATGATATGTAGGGCTACAGGAAGCGAATGGGCTGGAGAAGACAGGTGCATAAGAATATTGTCCACATAGACCAAAAGTTTGTATTCATGACCACAGAGTGGGATGCCCATCACCTGGGGAGAGTGTTTAAGTTTCCTAATTAGTGGATCTAGAAATAAGTTATACAAATAAGGGGAAAGGGGAAAGGGGGCAACCCTGACGAGTGCCCTGCTTTAAAAGAAAATGGGAGGAGAGTACACCATTACAGGAGACCCTGGCTGATGGTGAAGTTTAGAGAATTTGGATCCATCTAATAAATTCTGTGGGGATATGAAAACAGGGAAGAAGAGCAAACAAGTAGTCCCACGATACTCTATCGAAAGCTTTCTCTGAATCCAGGGAAGCCAAAGCTGCCGGAACAAGAGCATCCCTGGATGTAGAGAGAAGATTTTCCTCAGATGGTCTGCAGAGAGGTGTCCTCTAACAAAGCCAATTTGTTCCTTACTAATAAGCACATCCCACACCTGGCCTAACCGATTTGCAAAAATCTTAGCAAGAATTTTAAGATCCGTATTAATCAGGGAAATTGGCCTATAATTAGAGACCAGGGTGGAGTCCTTATCTGGTTTGGGAAGGACGACTATAGTAGCAGCAGTAAGGGATGAATTGGTGATACCTTCTTGAAAGAAATACTGGAAAGTGTCCAGACAAATGGGGACCGAGCACATGAATTTTAAAGATAAAAGTAAAAAGGAAAAAAAAAGTTTTACAACAATCTAATAGAGCAAAATTGTGAGTAAGTATGTATGGATAAAACCCCCAAATATTCTTAAAAGTGTCAGCCATAAATTGATTTAAAGTCATAGAAAACTGAGCGCTAAAATGCAATGTATATAAATGTGTTATAAAATAACAGGGACGTCTGGAGACTCTGATCACAAACTAATACAAAATTCAGGGAAAAAATCTAAAATCTAATAGAAAGCTAGTAAAAGCAACTTTTTTAAAAATAAATCAAAGTGTTAGTGCTTAGTTTATCAAAAAAGCAACAAATCAACTTTTTGTTTGAGCCCTCTGCAGTAGTAAGCTCCTAGAAGCAGCAACAGTGGAGGAAACAGACTGTGAAGAATCTTCTAGTCCAGTGGCATAGCTCAATTTTTTGGGTAAATTCTGCACTTTTTGATACCAGCATGGCACTTGGCATATTTGAAGAGGCTCATAAGACAATCATTTTCTGATGTAGTGCCAAGCTGCAAAACAATCTGTTACCATGGAAACCAATTTTTACTTGGAACCTTATATTATCTACAGCACCCATTGCAGTCATGAGTCTATTATGCAACCACAGTGATCCAAATATTGACAACACATCTTTTTATTTTTCAGTATTCATGAAAATATCACTTTTTGTTAGAGAAATCTACTTTATTGATACTGTAATGATTTAAAAATTATTTTTTATACAGACTAACGGTACCCTCCTCCCCACCTGCCCACTGAGCCCCACCACCCCACTCCCCCCGTCAGCGGTGAATGGCAGCTCCCCACCCACTTGCCGCCCCACCACCCTCTGACTGACACCATCTGGTGGGCTGTACACCCATTGGTCCACAGGCGTGAGCCAATGGGTGTGCAACTATACCATCTACACAATCAGATAGTGAATGGATCCATTCACATATCTGGACTTTATAGTATGGCACGGGCTGCACGCCCATTGGCTCATGCTGTGGATCAATAGGGCGACAGCCCTACTGTACAGTGTCAGTCAGCGGGCAGTGGGTGGTAAGCGGGTGGGAGCTGCTGCTGACAGGAGGAGCGGGCAGTGGGGCTCAGTGGGTGGGTGGGGAGGGGTATTTCTAGACCACCAGGGTTGGTGTGGTGTGGCATACTTATACTGACGCCTGCAATCGGACTGCAAGCGGTCCACTGGACCACCAGGGATATTGGATGTTTTTACATTCTACATATGCCCACGATTGTGCAGTGGGGCACATTGCCGTGATGTGCAGGGCACGTCAGTCCCTGATGGCTGCAGTCTGGCAGGGTGCCAGGCACAAGTCACCAGGGATTGCCACACCTGCATGCAAATGGGGCCATAATGACATGCAATTGGCCCCATTTGCACCTTGCATGCATTATGGCCCCATTTGCATGTGCTCTTTTGAATATCGCGGTTGTTGCACCTGGCGCAATGGAACGCAAATGGAACTTGCGCTAGCACATCCCCCTGCTCCACTCTGGCCACTTGTGCTGGTGCAGTGCCACTGTGCCATGCACACTGCGGGTGGCCAGGGTGCGATATTCAATGCTGCTGTGCCATGGTGCAGCTCCGTTGAATATCACCCTGTCAACGCCCCTGTATAGCCAAGTTGCACTGTGCCCAGGCTTACGCCACAGCCTGGCACAGTCTGAATATCCTGGCCATGGTGCTTACATTTTTGTGAATTTTTATCATTAATCTAAGCAAAATTACTGTTTTCCCCTATTTTATGTATTTCTTTTTTGCTGAAAAGGTTTTTTTGTCTCAGAGGTGTTGCAGTCTCCTTCTCACATTGAAGACAGGGAGAGTGAGAAAGCAGCCACAGCTTCCTTGAATCAAGGAGGTTATTTTCTAGACTACACTGAACTGAATTATTACTTTTTGAACCTGTGTAAGTAACTAGTATTGATTCTGTTTTTGGGGTGGACTTTTCTTAGTTTTAACTTTAATTTGCCTGGGAGGAACTGTAGCTGGGAGATATTTGCAGTCAGTTGGGACTAGACTTGTTACTTAGCCTTTGTGAAATAGGTGTCTGAAAGGAAGGAAGGCACTCCCGGGGTGGAGGGTAAGAGTTGTAGGTGATTGTTTCTGGATGGCATAGGTTTACTCCCACACACCCTTGCCCTCACCCCACCCACCCCAAGCACATAGCTTCCTTTATAACAGGGTCTCTGACATCACTTCCTCAAAACTGCTAACAACATACACCTGTTCATATCCTTAAAGGCACAGCACACTGAATAGGGGTAGAGACACTCACAAGCTTGCACACACTAAAACAAGAACAAAAAACAAAAAAGCATCTGTAACAGGAAGGGACACAGACACGTGGGGAGAGGTGCAATGCACTGGCTGTGGAGCAGCAGTCTTCCAGGAGATATTCTGGAAACTGCATTGCTGCCCTATTTACAGGTACCTTTCTGGTCTGAGGGAGGAGGTTGTTCATCTCCATGCTGACCTGGCAAGGATTCAGGAAACCTGCTCCCCCCCGGGACCACCCAGGCAACTGCCACTACCTCAGAGGTTGCCAAGAAAGAGGAGTGGTTGGACCATAGTAAGCTCAGGGAAGGTGAGGGTGGTGGAACAGAGGCACATCCCACCAGTTGTGCCTCTCCACAATTCATTTGCCACTCTAGCGAGGTATGGTTCCTCTATGGAGGCACCTGCAGTGGAGACCAAGGAGGATGCTGGGAACCTCCACAATTGAGACCCACAGGAGGGTGGCCCAGGACCCCACAGGGGAAGGAAACAACTCCTGGTGGAGGACTCAATTGTTAGGGGGTAGAACTGGGGGAGAGAGGGGAAAAGCAGGTAAGGTGCCTGCTTGGCACCAAGACTTGGAGGGACAGGAAACAAATCCTCAGGATTGTGGGAGCAGCAGCAAGGGGGAGGGAGCTGGATTTTCATTATCCACCTAGGGATGAATGACCTGGCTGAGAATGGGATCAGAGCAGTGCAACAGGAATTTGTGGAGTTGGGAAGGGGCCTTAGACAAGTAGCACACATGGTAACTTTCTCAGAAGTGCTACCTGTCTATGGCATGGATGAGGCTAGGGCACTCCACATCATGGGTTTCAATGACTGGTTGAAAAGCTAGTGCAGAGCTCAGGGATTTGGCTTCATTGGGGACTGGGGCTCAACCAGGAGGGATGCAGGCCTATACAGGTGCAATGGTCTACATCTATCCTGGAGGGGAACCAGGATCCTAGGTGATAGGTTTAAATGCTTCAGTGGCAAGCATTTAAACTAGCCAAGGAGGGAGGCACTGAAGAGGAGAAGGGAAATACTAGACCCCCCCCAAAATCAGGGTAATTAGTGAGGTAAACACCAAAATAGAGCAGTCGATAGGGAGAAGGGCAGGAGTAAATGGAGAAAAAGACAAAGGCAGTAGGGACAGTGTTGGGGCAAAAAGAAATAAAGAAATAAAAAAATGGAGGGTAATGAGTACCAATGCCCGTAGTCTAGGTAAAAAGCTCCCTGAAATGGTGGCCTTGATGGAAGAGGGATGCCTGGATATTGTGGCAGTCACAGAAACATGGTACACAGAGAACCATGACTGGGATGTCAACATACCAGGGTACACAATCTATAGGAGAGACACGGAGGGAAGAAGAGGAGGAGGAGGAGTAGCTCTCTATGTAAGGGAAGAGATAAAAGCAAAAGAACTAAAGGATAAACAGGGAGGAGAGGAGGCACTGTGGGTCACCATGGAGACTGGAAATGGCTCCACAAACCACACAGGAGTTGTATACAGACCCCCGTCTCAGGGGGAGGAAATGGACAAGGAAATCATAGAAGGCATCCTTGGGATGGCAGAGAAAGAGGAGATATTGCTGATGGGAGACTTGAATGTGCCAGATGTTGGCTGGAGCACCTTTGCTGCAGCCACATCCAAGAGCAGGGCCATTCTCGATGCCCTACAGGGGGAATGCCTCAGACAGCTAGTTTTGGAAGCCACTCAGGAGAGAGCAATTGTAGACCTGGTACTCTCAAATGGGGATGGAGAGAGGATCTCTGATCTTGAACTAGATAGCCATCTGGGAACAATCAACCACCAAACAGTGTGGTTCACGATAAATTTAGCTGTACAGTCAAGCCACACAGAAGTGAAGGTACTGAACTTCAGAAGGGCTGATTTTGTCAAAATGGGAGAGTGCCTCAGAAAAGCACTAGCAAACAGGCAAGAAGGTGGGGTGGAGCAACAATGGGAAAACATCAAAACCGCCATTACAGAGGCAACAAGGCTTTGTGTGAAGAAAATAAACAAATCAAAATGAAAGAAAAAAACACTATGGTTCTTAAAAGAAGTAGCGGGGAAGGTAAGGGAAAAAAGATAGCATTCAGGAAGTATAAGGAAACACAGAAGGAGCAGGACAGAGAACTGTACCAGTTAAAGCAGAAGGAAATGGGTAAGGCAGTCAGAATAGCAAAGGCCCAAACCGAGGAAAAGATAGTCAACTCGGTTAAGAAGGGGGATAAAACCTTTTATAGGTACATTAGGCAGCAAAGAAAGACTAAGGCAGGGATACTGAGGCTGAACAAAGAGGAAGGTGGTTGGGCGGAGAGCGGCAATGAAAAAGCAGAGATACTGAATGAATGCTTCTGCTCAGTATTCACAATGGAAAAGCAGGGGGAAATACCTAATCCGGTCAATAGAAGCACCCTGGATGGGGGGTTGATATTAGTCCTTTCACAGAAGAAAGGGCTCTGAAAGAATTCTTAAAACTGAAGGTGGTAAAAGCAATGGGGCCTGATGGGATTCACTCCAGAATTTTAAAAGAACTAGGGGAAGAACTAGTAACACCACTGACTACCCTTTTTAATAAATCATGGGAGGATGGGGTGGTGTCTAAGGACTGGAGAAGGGCAGATGTGATTCCCCTTCACAAAAGTGGGAGCAAGACAGAGGCAGGAAACTACAGACCTGTCAGTCTGACCTCAGTGGTAGGGAAAATGATGGAATCACTTTTGAAGGAAAGAATTGTTGAGTATGTAGAGGCCAGTGGGGCACAGGACCCAAGGCAGCATGGATTCACAGTGGTAAGGTTGTGTCAGGCAAATCTAATTGATTTCTTTGACTGGGTGACCAAAACAGTAGACCAGGGAGGGGCCGTGGACATGGCCAACCTAGACTTTAGCAAGGCATTTGACACAGTTCCACACAAAAGATTAATAAACAAATTAGCCTGCCTGGGAGTGGATCCTAGGGTGGTAGCCTGGGTAAAACACTGGTTGGACAACAGAACACAGCGGGTAATAGTAAATGGAGTCCACAGTGAAGAAAGGAGGGTTACTAGTGGGGTACCGCAGGGTTCAGTACTGGGGCTGGTAATTTTTAATGTCTTTATAAGTGACATTGCAAAGGGACTGGAAGGGAAAGTATGTTTCTTTGGAGATGACACAATGATGTGCAACAGGGTTGATACACAAGGTGGGGTGGAAAGGATGAAAAGGGACTTGGCAAGGTTGGAGAAATGGTCAAATGTATGGCAGCTTAGATTCAATGCAAAAAAGTGCAAAGTAATGCACCTGGGAAACAAAAACCCAGGGGAAGAGTACACAATGGGGGGTGAAATACTGACAACAACAAAAATGGAAAGGGACCTGGGGGTAGTCATATTAGATGACCTAAAGGTGGTCAGCAATGTGAGAAGGCAGTAAGGAGGGCTGGGGATACTGAGATGCATAGGGAGAGGCATCACCAGTAGAAAACAGGAAGTTGTTGGCCCTCTGTACAGACAGTTGGTAAGACCACATCTGGAGTACTGTGTACAGTTCTGGAGACCCCGTCTCTGCAAAGACATAGATAGGGTGGAAGCTGTCCAGAGGAGAGCAACCAAAATGATGCAGGATCTGCATCAGAAGACATATGAAGAAAGACTAAAGGAACTAAAGATGTATAGCCTCAAGAAAAGGATGGAGAGGGGGGACATGATAGAAACTTTCAAATAACTCAAGGGAATCAACAAAGTCCAAGAGGGTAGCATCTTTCAGAAAAAGAGGTGTGCAAAAACAAGAAGGCACAATGTGAAGATAGAGGGGGGGACAGCTCAGAGGTAGTGTGAGGAAGTATTTCTTCCCAGAGAAGGTTGTGGATACATGGAACAGCCTTCCTCAGGAGGTCATAGAGTCAAAAACAGTAGGGGAATTCAAGAATGCATGGGACAGACATAAGGCAATTCTAGTGGGGGCTAGGAGGAAGTAGGCTGTTGGTTAACTAGGATCTGCAGTTTATCTGTTAGGTAGGGAAATGGGCAGACTAGGTGGGCCAAGTGGTCCTTATCTGCGGTCAAATTCTATGTTTCTATGTTGCACATTGGCCATCACACATGCAAAGTGGTGTACAAGGTAAAGAAGCCATTACGCACTTACTTCGAGATGCACAACCTTTTTACAACCACAGTGTACAAGTTCATAAGATGTTTTGGAAGCCTCTGGCAGAGGAGTCCATTTAGGCTGAAGTTCTTCATCAACAAGGATTCATCCCCAGTCAGTAGGGTTTGGAAGCACTGGCATCACCACTACCGAATGTCCCCATTTGTGCCCCCTTGGTAGGTTGCCTGACGGATGTGCTGCACCAGTGCAGTCTGTGTTGGTGGTATTCCTTCTAGACCTTGTCCGTTCTTAGTGAACAGATACTTTTGGGTATCATTCACCTGCAAAATTAGCAAGATGGTATGCAAGAACATTACTAATCTTATAAATGTTTCCTATTCTAGTAAAGATATTCATGGAAATAAAAAATATTTTAACATAATATAATGTATCTTGCAGTTCTCATCAATGAAAATTATTAAAACACTACACATTGCATAGCATGAAGCTTATGTATATATTCAGTATATGCAATATACCTTATCAGAGCTGCTGGCTCAGTCATACATCGAGACTACAAATCTTTTAAAAGTGTCTAGACAATCGGTAGACACATCTGAAGGACCTTGTGCTAGCTCCAGGAATGTATCCATAACTTCAGGAAAGCTTTCCCATATTGTTCAAGCAGTTTTTTTCCACACCCACCAAAACATGATGTTGTGTCGCATGATGTTATGGAATGGAAGACTGGGAGGCATCAGGACTTTACAGGACCTAATGCTATGGCATATGCATGGGCAGGCAAGACTCTGCAATTCTTTTCTGTTCCACAAGCAATCCATAGTTCCTTGATAGACAGAGTCTGAAAAGCAGAAACTGCAAACACCCCCACATCAGTATCTATGGTACGGATAATCACAGAGCAATGTGCCTTTGTTACAGCATCAGTAACATGCACCATCATGCATGTGTCTTCGTCTTTGTGTGAGCATGGTGAGAGTTTAGAAAAGTCATTCACTGTTTGGTACATGAGCCCATTTTGAGCATCTACTGTCACAACTTCCTTACCTTCAGTTAGAAGCTTACTGACTTGTTGTGAGAGGAATATAAACAGCTCTTTCTTGTTATCCTCTGAATGCAAGAATTCTTGCCAGTTGCTAGGGATTGCTACCAGTGGTAAAACATCTTCTGGTACCTTTTCCTCTTTTTGTCCTTGTGGATGCCTTCAGGCTGGTAGCAAAGTAGTCATCCCATACTATGTCCAGTCTTTGCACTTTCTCCAACTACTTTGAGGGGTATGGTAGGAAGATTTTCTCACTGTAATCTAGGAAAGTTTTGCACAATGCAGGCTTTAACATCTGGACAACATCTGCACCATTGATTGTAAAGACAGAAGGCTCTGTATTGTTTTCTGGTGTTTTGATCAATTTATCTAAGCAAGTGACTAATTCACTCTTTGTCCCAAGTCTGAGTTTTCCACTTTCACACAAAGAGGGTGGGCAACCTTGTTTTTCATGGGCAAAAACTCATCAAGGTTGCCATCACGGCTTTGGCAACCAATGCAGAGTTTGGAGAACAACTGATAATTGGTGCTTGCTGACACCAGCTTCATCTTGTCCTTTTCTACATTCTTTTTTTGGATAATCTTTAAAAAGAGGAAGCTTATTGAGAGGGATGCTGTCTTTCATGGGTTTTGACCTGGTCATTAGTCTTTTCATAACAAAAGTGTTATACTGTTCCTTTCCAACTGTTTTTATCTTCCTGACCGTATCATGAACTGAATGGTCAGCAATATCCTTTGAGGCTAATGAGAAAAGGTCTTCACTTTCTTCTTCAAATGGGTTACCTATCTACTCAGTTGTAGCAAGTAGTGACTTAGCATGAGTCTTAAATTGTTCTTTACTCACTGCTGACTCTTCATGGTGGGGTGACCTTTCAGATCCATCTTGCCTTCCTCCTTCCTCAAACTCCCTCATCACTCTAGCCATTTCAGGTCCAGCCACCATCGACTGTTAGAATGCACTGGGGTTTTCTGTTAGACCAACAGCCCCTCCAACACCTTTGACCAGTTCAATGTTCTGTTTGTGAGTCTGATCTATTGGGATGACTGAAAAGGCATTTACAGTCTTCTGTACAGTGAATTTGCCATCTTCAGATTCTTTGTTTACAGCAGGGTGCTTGGATGGTAGTTCTAACATGTCTTTTAAATGTACTGGTAACCACTGGGCATAATTTGCACTGTCCAGGGCAAACAAAATGGGTGAGTTCAGCCAGTGCTGCAGTGTACAGGGTGAAGTGTGATTCTGAGTGATCACACCAATATCATGATGAGGAGCTCCAGTTGAAGCGTCAGGCTCCAGTACTGGAATTGTGAACTCTCGTTGGCTCGATGGTTGCACCACACAGGAAATGACAGGGCAACATCATCAGGAAGTGACTCAAGGTACTTCTTGTAAGCATAATGCTGAAGTTGGTACATGCATCCAGCAGTAACCTGATGTGCGTATCATGTGCATGTCAAGTGTTCAGCTTGTAGTAATGAGTCTGCTTCCCCAGGTGTTGTAACCTCAGCCAGAACCAAAGCATCAGTCCATCTACTTCCATCAAGCCATGTGCCTGCTGTCTTCAAAGCAACCATTTCTAATGTATATGCAGCCCATCAAGCATCACTACAAGCTGGTTTTCTCCAGCACTCTCTAGTGAGGTCCATTGTATTTCTTTAGCTAGTGCAAAGAGCGGTTGGTCACAGACAAGAACAGGAGTTTGCCCTGGGTTGATACATTGCACAGCTTTCTGCACAACAGTCATTGCTTGATGAATCATAGCCACTGAGTGAGCAGAGTCTGAGAAAAGAGGCAAAAGAGTGCTTGCACACTTTGGCTTGATTTCTCTTTTCTGACTTTCTGCATGGTATGCAGACCAGGATATTGTAAGTCTGTTCTGTCTTGGTTCCTGTTCACCTCCTTTACTTCCCTCCCAACCGTATCTTCTCTTGACTACAGGCTTCTTCTGCTCCTTTCTGATCTGTTGTATTTCTCCCTTCTTCTTGCTCTAGTGTTTTTCTTACTTTCTGAAGCCATTCCTTTTCTTCTTCAATAGCATCCTTAAAGTGGGACTGAGGCCACAATTTTTGGCATCAATAAATGCAGAATTTGGATCAGCATATCCTCAATCAGCCTCATGCCAAAAATCAGATCTGTAAATTACTTTATTTAAAAGTTACAAGTCATTTTGTAACCTTTAATTCACTACCTGTTCAAAAAAGCCAGTTTCAGTGATGAGCTGATGATGATGTCCAACTATTTTTGTAATGTGTTCCTTCTGTATAGTGTATGGTATATTATTTATATGCTCATGGATACCCTTGCCCTATACTTGTATATATCTGTACGCTGTACGCTGTTTGCCATTGTAATCTCTTGTATGTATCATGTTGCCTTGTATTGTATTTATACAATGCCAATAGTATTACATTTTCCCTGATAAATTTATCTTACTGTCTTACCTCCAGATAAACATTTATCTGGAGATTAGATATGTCACAATTACTATCCTTAAAGGGACACTGTCAACTTTTTTGCATCATATTATTTCTAGGAAAAAATCCTCATTTTATGATTGCTTACCTTCTCTAAAATTATTTGATGTTGCCGGTTGTTTAATCTACCTCCTTGCTTATTAGAACTGAAATGCATAGGAATGTATACTTATACACAGCCTTGTTTTGCTCCAAATTGTTTACCCAAGCTTACTTCATATTTCCTGAACATTAGAAATACCCTCAACAGTGCAGCCACTCATGATACAATATTATACAATGGAAAAAAAAAAAATATACAGAATCCTGCATTTTGATTGACTGGCTGGCACCTTTTTAACATTGTAAATCCTCCAGTGTACCCACTGGAAAAGGTGCCAGTCACCAGTCAGTCGTAGCATGAACCCTGGCAAAAATCACTCCGACTGCCAGAAACCAAACACTGGCAAACACAGTAGGATCCTGAGCTTACTTCCATAAGTGGTCACAGTACCAGCGGTTCCCGCTCTTAACCCTCTAAAAAATTAAAAATCTATTTTTTTTAAACAGCTCCTCAGTAGCTGTTTGCAACAGTTTTACCTGATATCCATCACATTTGAATACCGGCTGCGCTCCATCACAGAAATACTCCAGTCAGCTTTCCACACTTCTCAAACACCAACCCTCGAAACTTTCAGACGCCAGCACCCCACCATTTTCAATAAATTTTCTCTGGACCGAACAGTGAACCAGAAGCATGAGATCATACACTGTAGCCCTTTACACTGCACAACATGCGAACAAACATAAAAACACAACTGTAAATCCTGCCTATCACATTTCTAAAAAAATAAGCATACCTCAGTTCTCAGCCAGGACACACCACAATTAAAACAAATTGAAGCCTCAGGAATGTGGGGAGTATCTCTAACTAGCAACAAAGAACTATTTTTTTGGGTGGAGCAATAAAATGAACAAAAAAATAATTAACAATGACAACAAAAAGCATTTCTAGACTTTTTTTCCAAACAAAAAATATGGGGTCATTGTATAATAGCAATATACCCTCCAGGAAGTGGGTATACTGGTAGATTTACCATTTCTGGTGTGGTTAAGTCACTCAACTGCACCTCGTGACCGAACCACACCAGCTGTGGCAAATCCACTAGTATACCCACACCTTGTTGGGGTATATTGCTTGCATTTTATCTACTCCCACTGCACGAGTAGCTAGTTAATGTTACATAGAAACATAGAAACAGAGAATTTGATGGCATATAAGGACCGCTTGGCCCACCCAGTCTTCCCATTCCCCTACCTAATGGATAAGCTGCAGATCCTAGTTAACCAGCAGCCTACTTCTTTCTACCCCAACCCCCTAGAATTGCCTTATCACTGTCCCATGCATGCTTGAATTCAACCACTGTTTTTCACTCCACAACCTCCTCCAGAAGGCCGCTCCATGCATCCACAACCCTCTCTGTGAAAAAATACTTCCTTACATTACCTCTGAGCCGCCCCCCCATCTTCAAATTGTGCCCCCTTGTTCTTGCACACCTCTTTTTTTGAAAGATGCTACCCTCTTGGACTTTGTTGATTCCCTTGAGGTACTTTAAAGTTTCTATCATGTCCCCCCTCTCCCTCCTTTCCTCGAGGCTATACATATTAAGCTCCTTTAGTCTCTCTTCATATGTCTTCCGGTTCAGACCCTGCACCATTTTAGTTGCCCTCCTCTGGACAGATTCCATCCTGTCTATGTCCTTGCAGAGACTGGGTCTCCAGAACTGCATGCAATACTCCAGATGGGGTCTCACCAGCTGTCTGTACAGAGGAATAACAACTTCCTGTTTTCTACTGGTGATGCCTCTTCCTATGTATCCCAGTATCCCCCCAGCCCTCCTTACTGCCCTCTCACATTGCTTGCCCACCTTTAAGTCATCTGATATGACTACACCCAGGTACCTTTCCATTTTTGTTGTTGTTAGTATCTCACCCCCCACTGTGTACTCTTCCCCTGGGTTTTTGTTTCCCAGGTGCATTACCTTGCACTTCTTAGCATTGAATCTAAGCTGCCATACATTTGACCATTCCTCTAACCTTGCCAAGTCCCTTCTCATCCTTTCCACCCCACCTTGTACATCAACTCTGTTGCAGATCTTTGTGTCATCTGCAAAGAGACATACTTTTCCTTCCAGTCCCTCTGCAATGTCGCTTATAAAGACATTAGAGAGGACCGGTCCTAATACTGAACCCTGCAGTACCCCACTAGCAACCCCCCTTTCTTCAGAGAGTTTACTATTACCCTCTGTGTCCTATTCTCCAGCCAGTTCTTTACCCAGGCTATCATCTTGGGACCCACTCCCAGGCTGGCTAACTTGTATATTAATCTTTTGTGTGGGACTGTGTCAAATGCCTTACTAAAGTCTAGGTAGGCCATGTCCACAGCCCCTCCCTGATCTACTACTTTGGTCACCCAGTCAAAGAAATCTATTAGATTCATCTGACATGATCTTCCCACTGTGAATCCATGCTGCCTTGGATCCTGTGCCCCTCTGGCCTCTAGGTACTCAACAATTCTTTCCTTCAGAAGTGATTCCATCATTTTCCCTATCACTGAGGTTAAACTTACAGGTCTGTAGTTTCCTGCTTCTGCTCTACTCCCACTTTTGTGAAGGGGAATCACATATGCCCTCCTCCAGTCCTCAGGTACCACCCCATCATCCCATGATTTGTTAAAGAGGGTAGTCAGTGGTGTCACTAGATCTACCCTTAGTTCTTTTAGAATTCTGGGATGAATCCCATCAGGCCACATTGCTTTGTCCACCTTCAGTTTTAAGAGTTCTTTCAGAACCATTTCTTCTGTAAATGAGCTGGTATCAACTTCTGTATCCAGAGTGTTTCTATAGTTTGTTTTAGGTACCTCCCCATCTTCATTCGTAAATACTGAGCAAAAATATTTGTTTAGTATCTCTGCCTTTTCACAGTCACCACCTGCCCACCCCCTCTCCCCTTTATTAAGCCTCACTATCCCTCCCTTGGTCTTTCTTTTCTCCCTAATGTACCTAAAAAAGGTTTTATCCACCTTCTTAACTAAGCTGGCCATCTTTTCCTCGGTTTGGGCCTTCACTGTTCTGACTGCCTTCCCAGCTTCCTTTTGCTTTAACTGATAGAATTCTCTGTCCTGCTCCTTCTGTGATTCCTTGTACTTCCTGAATGCTTTCTTTTTCTCTTGAACCTTCACTGCCACCTCCTTTGAGAACCATAGTGGTTTCTTACATTGTTTTGTTTTGTTTATTTGCTTCACACAAAGGTTTGTTACCTCTGTGATGGAAGTTTTTATTATTCCCCATTGTTCTTCCACCCCTCCTTCCTGCCCATTTGCTAGTGTATTCCTTAGGCACTGACCCATTTTGGCAAAGTCAGCCCTCCTGAAGTCCAGTACTTTTGCCTTTGTATGGCTTGACTCTGTTGCTGTGTTTATTGTGAACTATACTGTTCGATGGTCGCTAGTTCGCAGATGGCTACCCATTTCTACATCTGTGATCCTCTCTCCATCTCCATTTGAGAGAACCAGGTCTAAGATTGCTCCCTCTTGAGTGGGTTCCAATACTAGTTGTCTAAGGCATGCCCCCTGTAGGGCATCTAGAATAACACCACTCTTAGAAGTGACTGCTGCAACTGCACTCCAGTTAACATCTGGCATATTCAGATCACCCATCAGCAATATCTCCCCCTTTTTCTGCCATTCAAAGTATGCTTTCTATCATTTCCTCATCCATTACCTCCCCCTAAGAGGGGGGGTCTGTATACAACCCCTGTGTGGATTGTGGTGCCATTGCTGGTCTCCAAATTGACCCACAGTGCTTCTTCTCCTCCCTGTTTATCCTTTTGTTCTGTTGCTTTGATTCCTTCCCTTATGTAGAGAGCTACTCCTCCTCTTTTATCATCCGTGTCCCTCCTGTAGATAGTGTATCCTGGTATGTTTACATCCCAGTCATGGTTCTGTGTGTACCATGTTTCTGTGATTGCCACAATATCCAGATGTTCCTCCTCCATCAAGGCCACTAATTCAGGAAGTTTGTTACCCAGACTACAGGCATTGGTACTCATTGCTCTCCATTTTTTGATGGCTTTACCTTCTGTAGCAACATCCCCCATTGACCTTTCTACCGTGGTCTTTTTCTCATTTAGTATCCTGTTTTGTAGGGGGAGGCTGGGATTTTCCTGCTGCTTATCAGTGCCTCCCACCTTGACTAGTTTAAAAGCTTGCCAATGAAGCATTTAAATCGATTGCACAAAAGACTTGTTCCCTTCCTGGATAGATGCAGACCATCCTGCCAGTATAGGCTGGTGTTCCTACAGGTGGAACCTCAGTCCCCAGTGAAGCCAAATCCCTGTGCTCCACACCACTTTTTCAACCATTCATTAAACTGCATGGTGCAAAGTACCCTCGCCTCACCCATGCCACTGACAGGTAGCACCTCTGAAAATTACACTGTGTGTACTACTTGTCTTAGTCCCCTACCCAACTCTACAAAGTCCTTCTGCACTGCTCTAATCTCATTATGAGCCAAGTCATTTGTCCCTAGGTGGACAATGACATCCAGCTCAGACTCCCGTGCAATTGTTCTCATAATCCTAAGGATGTGCTTCCTGTCAATCCAAGCCATGGCACCAGGCAGGCGCCTTACTTCAGTTTTCCATGCTCCCCCCAGTTCTATCCCCCTTATAATTGAGTCCCCCACCAAGAGCTGCTTCCTTTCCCTGTGGTGTCCTCTGCCTCCTTCCTGAGGGCCTCCCTTGTGACAGTTGTCTGCAACCTCCTTAGTCTCCTCTGTGGGTGCATCCATAGGGGAACTATGCTCCCCCAGAATGGTGTGGATTGTGGAGTGGAACAACTGACTGGGTGTGCCTCTGTTCCACCACCCTTACCTCCCTGAGTCCACTGTGGTCCAACTGTTGTGCTTTCTTCACAACCTCTGAGGTAGTGGTGGTGGCTCTGGTGCTCCCTGGATGGGAGAGGTTCCCTTACTACTGCCCAGTGTGGCCTGGGGGAAGGTTCCCTTACTACTGTCTAGTGTGGCCTGAAGATGGGTAACTTCCTCCCTCAGGGCAGAGAGTTGTCTGCAAACAGGGCAGCATCTCAGCCTCCAGAAAGATTCCCAGAAGACTGCTGCCCCACAGCCATTACATTGCACTACTCCCCACGTCTGTCTACCTTCTTGTTTATTTTTTTAATTGTGTGTGTGTGTGTGTGTATATATGTGTGTGTGATTGGTTTGTTATATAGAAATATATGTGTATATATTATACGATGTGTATGCATTGTTGTGTGTGTGGGTGTTTCTGAGTCCAGGAAACATGCAGTTGTAGTTGGTCAAGAAATGTAAACAAACATGTTTTGATGTGATAACACCAGTATGATTGACACTCAGTTTTTTACTTTTTAAAATGACAAATGAGTCTGAATCAACAACCAGCTAAAACAGCAGTATTTATAGAATGAGAATAATTACAAAATGTGTTTTTTAAACTAGGGACACTTTGAGGCCAAGGGGGGTTGACAGTGTCCCTTTAACCTAAGGATCAATCAAACAGCAGCTTTCACAATGCTGATGACATCATAATAACCTTGTCCTGCTCTGAAGCTAGCTGCTGAATTCAAAGAGCAAAAGTTAACTCTACACAAACAGCTGATTTAAATGGAATAACTTATAAATTGATGTTGTATAAATTGAATACACAATGGCCTTACTCAAAATATACAACTTCTCACCATTTGTGAGGGAGCGCAGCTGTCATAACTCATTTGTGGCTCTGCCACTTGTGAGTTATGGTCCTGCCCCCACTCATGAAGATAAACTGCATATTTTGAGTGAGGCCATTGTGTATCCCCTATATATCTGTATGCTGTTGCCATTGTAATTCTTTGTATGCATCATGTTGCCATTTGTGAACCTTCCAGGTCCACCTTGAAAATGAGTCTATCTTAACAGTGTTCCACCTGGTAAAATAAAGATTTGATTGATTGATTGATTGATTGATTGATATATACAAGGAGGACTAGAGTGTGAGTTCAGAAGATGACATCATCAGTGGATCTTCACTGAAACTGGCTTTTTTGAATAGGTAGTGAAATCAGGGTTACAAAATAGCTCATAACTTTAAACCGAAGTAACGTAGAAACCTAATTTTTGGTATGAGATTTATTGGGGGTATGCTTATTCTAATTTTGCAAAGTAGCTCTCTTGGTGGGATTCCCTCTTTAATGGTCTTTGGATCACAATGCATCTTGTGCTTCAGAGCTCAGACCACCAGGTTGTATAAGACTGTGTCAGGGGATGCTAACATCATATGTATTGGACTCAATTGCTTTATTTTTCTGTGATTGAAATTATTTTGTGCACGGTATATTTTCTGGTAGATTGTTGTGCAGGTTGTCTTGCTGAAAGGAAGGAAAGCACTCACCAGGGTGATGGGTTAGAGCTGAAGCTGATTGTTTCTAGAGGGCATGGCCTTGGGTCCCCAAACCCTGACCCTCACCCTGCCCACTCCAAGGAAGTCATTTCCTTTATACCAGGGGTTCTGACATCACTTCCCCAAAATGGCAAAGGTCAACACCTGTTATATGCCAAGCAGCCCAGCACACTGCATAGGGAGTAAACATGCCCACACACTTTTTTTTTTTTTTAGTTGTTTAACCAGGTATAGCACACTAAGCTGAAAGCTTTTTTACAGGAGTGACCTGGGAGCACAAGGAGGTTAAGTGACTTGCTCAGGGTCAAACAGTATGCAAGTGGAAGCTTTGGGATTCAAACCTAGGTCTGGTCTGCTGGATGTCACCAGATTTGCAGCTCAGAGCCTTAGACCACTGCGCTATACTGCCCCCCACTAAAAAAGAAGAAAAGAAAATGTAAACAAGAAGGGTAAGAGACATGTGGGGAGTGGTGCAATGCACTGGCTATTGACTGTGATGCTGCCCTATTTGTAGACATCTCTCTGCTCTGAGGGAGGAGGTTGCCCATTGCCAGACTGAACTGGAAAGGACTAAGGAAACCTCCTTCCCCACCCAGGGACCATCAAGGCTGCTGCTGTTGCCTCATAGGTTGCCAAGAAAGAGAAGCAGTTGGACCACAATGGGCTTGAGGAGGGTGAGGGTGGTGGAACAGAGGTGCAACCCTCCAGTTGTACCTCTCCACAATTCATACTTCATTCTGGTGAAGCATGGTTCCTCTATGGAGGCACCCACAGTGGAGACTAAGGAGTATGCTGGAAACCTCCACAAGAGAGACCCAAAGGAGGGTGGCATGAGACCCCACAGGGGAAGGAAGCAGTTCCTGGTGGGGACTCAATTGTTAGGGGTAGAACTGGGGGAGGGAGGGGAGAGGGAGGTAAGGTGCCTGCCCGGTGCCATGGCTTGGAGAGACAGGAAGTGAATCCTCAGGATTGCAGAAGCAGCTGCATGGGAGAGGGAGCTGAAGGTCATTGTCCACCTAGGGAGAAATTACCTAGCTGGGAATGGGATCAAAGCAGTGCAGAAGGAGTATGTGGGGCCGGGAAGGGGCCTTAGATAAGTAGCATGCATGGTAACCTTCTCAGAGGTGCTGTCTGTCTATGGCATGAGTGAGGCTAGGGTACTCCACACCATGGGATTCAATGAATGGTTGAAAAACTGGTGTGGAGCTTCATTGGGGACTGGGGGTCCACCTGGAGGGATACAGGCCTATACTAGCATGATGGTCTGCATCTGTCCAGGAAGGGAACCAGGGTCATAGGTGATAGGTTTAAATGCTTCATAAGAAAGCTTTTAAACTAGCTAAGGGGGAGGCACTGAAAAGGAACAGGGAATTCCCAGCCTCTCCCCACAAAACAGGGTAGCTAGTGAAGTAAACACCAAGGTAGAGAAGTCTACTGGAAACAGGACAGGGGTCAATGGAGAAAAAGGCAAAGGCAGTAAGGGCAGGGAGGGGGCCATCAAAAAAATGGAGGGCGATGAGCACCAATGCCCATAGTCTGGCTAACAAGCTTCCTGAACCAGTGGTCTTGATGGAAGAGGGACATCTGGATATTGTAGCAGTCACAGTAACATGATATGAACTAACACATTTTGTTCTTATAATTTGTAAGTGTTGCATTTTTTGAGCAATAAAAAACCTCTCTGAATTTTTTGGAGTTTGGAGTGCTGAATTCTTTTTGCAAGGACTTCAGCCTTTTTTTTTCAGCACCCACCGGTTGGCTGGAGTGCAGCTTTGTTGGCATTACTAGTACACAGAGAACCATGACTGGGATGTCAACATATAAGGGTACACAATCTATGGGAGGGACAGGGGGTGTAAAAGAGGAGGAGTAGCTCTCTACGTAAGGGAAGGGATCAAAGCAACAGAACTAAAGGGTAAACAGGGAGGAGATGAGGGACTGTTGGCCACCTTGGAGACAGGAAATGGCACCACAATCTGCATGGGTATTGTTTACAGACCTCCATTTCAGGGGGAGGAAAGGGACAAAGAAATGATAGAAGGCATCCTTAAAATGGCAGAAAAAGGGAACATATTATTGATGGGAGACCTGAATATGCCAGATGTTAATAGGAGCACATTTGCTGCAGCCACATCCAAGAGCAGGGCCATTCTCAATGCCCTACAGGGGGCATGCCTGAAACAGCTATTGTTGGAACCCACTTGGGAGAGAGCACTCTTAGACCTGGTACTCTCAAAATGGGGATAAAGAGAGGATCTCAGATTTAGAATTGGGAACTGGGAACAAGTGAGCACTAAACAGTGTGGTTCCTGATAAACACAGCTATAGAGTCAAGCCATACAAAAGTGACAGTACTGGGCTTTAGGAGGGCTGACTTTGGCAAAATAGGAGAAAGCATAAGGAATGCATTAGTAAATGTGCAATAAGGAGGGGTGGAGGAACAATGGGAAAAAATCAAAACTGCCATTTCAGAAACAACAAGCCTTTGTGTGAAACAAAACAAAATGAAGGAAAACAACACTATGGTTCTCAAAAGAGGTGGCGGGGAAGGTTGGGGAGAAAAAGATAGCATTCAAGAAGTATAAGGAATCACAGAAGGAGCAGGACAGGAAATTGTATCAGTTAAAGCAGAAGGAAGCAGGGAAGGCAGTCAGAATAGCAAAGGCCCAAACAGAGGAAAAGATAGCAAACTTGGTTAAGAAGGGGGATAAAACATTTTATAGGTACATTAGGGATCAAAAAAAGACCAAGGGAGGGCTAGTGAGGCTTATAAAAGTGGAGGGGAGGTGGGTAGATGGTGACAGTGAAAAGGCAGCAATCCTGAAAGAATGCTTTTGCTCAGTATTCACAAAAGAAGAGGAGGGGGAGGTACCGAAACCAAACAATAGAAGCACTCAGGATAGGGGGGTCTAAACCAGTCCATTCACAGAAAAAAGGGTCCTGAAAGAACTCCTAAAACTCAAGGTGGACAAAGCAATGGGGCCTAACAATATTCACCCTAGAATTCTAAAAGAACTAAGGGAAGAACTAGTGACACCACTGACTACCCTACTTAACAAATCATGGGAGTAGGTTCCATGTCAGGATATTGACAACAATGTTGTTGACATCCTGAACAGTGACAGGAACAATGCCAACTTTCAGCAGTGTTCCCGTTGGGTAAAAGGGTTGTTTTTGCGGGGGGCTTTGCCTGCACATGACCCATGGGGGATGTCTCCGCACCACCCATCTCTAATTAACCAACTGCGAGTCAGAGTTGGTTTGGGGTGGGGCCAAAACACTGGGAGTCATGGTGTTGGCATACAGCAGACCACCACAGCAACCTGGTGAGATTTGTCCCTGTGGTGGTGTTCGCTGTGAAAAAGTAATTGTGGTGGTGTGCTACTGTGGGAGGATGGTGTGGTACCTGAGAACTGCAGGAAGATGAATGTTATTCCCCTTCACAGAAGTGGGAGCAAGGCAGAGGCAGGAAATTATAGACCTGTTAGTTTGACCTCAGTGGTAGGGAAAATTATAGAATCACTTCTGAAAGAAAGAATTGTTGAGTACCTAGAGGTCAGTGGGGCACAGGACCCAAGGCAGCATGGATTCACAGCAGGAAGGTCATGTCAGATGAATCTAATAGATTTATTTGACTGGGTGACTAAAGTAGTAGACCAGGGAGGGGCTGTGGATGTGGCCAACCTAGACTTTAGCAAGGCATTTGACACAGTACCACACAAAAGATTAATAAACAAGTTAGCCAGCCTGGGAGTGGGTCCCAGGGGGGTAGTCTGGGTAGAAAATTGACTGGACAACAGGACCCATAGGGTAATAGTAAACGGAGTCCATGCCGAGGAAAGTGGGGTTACTAGTGGGGTACTGCACGGTTCAGTATTGGAACTGGTCCTCTTTAATGTCTTTATTGGTGACATTTCAGAGGGGCTGGAAGGAAAAGTATGCCTCTTTGAAGATGACACAAAGATCTGCAACAGGGTCAATACACAAGGGGGAGGGTGGAAAGGATGAGAAGGGACTTGGCAAGGTTGGAGGAATGGTCAAACGTATGGCAGGTTTGATCCAATGCAAGGAAGTGCAAAGTAATGCACCTGAGAAATGAAAACTCTACACAAATTGGGGGAGGACTAACAACAACAAAAATGGAATAGGACCTTGAGGTACTGCAGTCATATCAGATGACCTAGAGGTAGGCAATCAGTGTGAAAAGGCAGTAAGGAGGGCTGAGGAATACTGGGATGTATAGGGAGAGGCATCACCAGTAGAAAGCAGAAAGTTGTTATCCCTCTGTACGGACAGTTGGTGAGACCCCATCTGAAATACTGCATGCAGTTCTGGAGACCCCATCTGCACAAGGACATAGACAGGATGGAGGCAGTCCAGAGGAAGGCAACTAAAATGGTGCAGGGTCTGCACCCGAAGCCGTATGAAGAGAGACTAAATGAGCTTAATATGCATACCATAGAGGAAAGAAGGGAGAGGAGGACATGATAGAAACATTCAAGTACCTCAAGGGAACCAACAAAGTCCAAGAGGGTAGCATCTTTCAGAAAAAAGGATGTGCAAGAACAAGGGGACACAATTTGAAGATAGAGGGAGGCTGGCTCAGGGGCAACGTGAGGAAGTATTTTTTCACAGAGAGGGTAGTGGACACATGGAATAGCCTTCCAGAGGAGGTAATGGGATTAAAAACAGTGGGGGAATTCAAGAATGCATGGGACAGACATAGAGCATTCCTAGTGGTGGGTAGGAGGAAGTAGGCTGTTGGATAACTAGGATCTGCAGCTTATCCAAAAGGTAGGGAAATGGATAGACTGGGTGGCCCAAGTGGTCCTTATCTGCCATCAAAGTCTATGTTTTTGTATAGTTTTCAACAACTGGCACATGTGAATGTGCACAGTTGATAGACACTGAAGGCACATTTGTATAGGCTAAAGGCAGTGGATTCACACACTTTGTAGAGGATGACTTCTTTAACATCACTTTGCCCACGTTAATGCCCTCTGTTGTAAAGGTAGGATGCTGTATGAGTGAGAACCTGTTGCAGTGGTTGAGTATGGATTGTGGTCGATGTTATCCACTGCAACTGTTGTGAATACACCACCCCGAAGCTGAGGAGGACAAATAACCTGGGATTCTTCATAATGTTCATAGACAGCATTTGCAAGGTCTGTTGACAGACGTAACACTCTGTCATATGATACAGAAATGGCAAGTTCATAAAGTCTGTCTATCAGCTCTCTCTTTCTGGTTTTAGCATGCAGCATTGCTCCTATGTATAGTAGTAACAGTGTTTCTAGGTTTCTGGTATGCTTTGCAGAACTCGTCCCTTGCTGTTTGTGCTTTACACTGTTAAACTTCAGCACCTGAGCTATAGACAACGCTGCCTGGTGTGTTGGTTTGGCTGATTGATTTTTGATGTTTGGTCCTTCAAGAATAATATTAACTAGTGCCAGAATTGACAGTGAGACTGACTTTTCTTAGCAATCAGGAGGGAATGTCCCATTGAATGGTATGTTCTCTTCAAAGAGTTCTCTTTGAACTATCTGTGCTACACGTGCCATACACATTGCATGACAATCACTATCCATCTGAAAAGCATCCAAAAGTACCTGCCCAACATCATCGTCGAATGCCAGGAACACTTCTCTTCCTTTGGTGTGTGTTCTGAGACCTGGGATATGGGCCAAAAGTTTGTTCTTCAGTCTGGTTGTGTAGAGTTTTGTGTTTGCTTCACACCCAGTTGTTCAAGACTTTTGCAATAGTCATTTCCTAAGTCTGTAAGTTTGAAGATGGATGTATTTGATTTGTCTAAATGAGCATATTCTATGTAAGAAATGGCTTCCAATCCCAGAAGCTCTGGGTGCTGTACACAAGCAATACAACTATCAAGCAATAAAATTATCAGCAATAGAACAGTCCATAACAGTTGAATAGATAAGATCTAATTAAAATGATACTGGCATGGCTATCCCAAGCTAAGATTTAATATACAGTGTCCAGGAAGGCCAGATTAAACAGGTGGGCCTTGAGGTGAGCCTTAAATACCTCCACTGAGGGGGACCTCCCATACAGAAGGTGACAGTGAATTCCACAGGACAGGGCCAGTGACACTAAACACCCTGTCACTGACAGTTTTCAACCTCATCTTGGAAATCACAAGGAGACCACCAGAGGAGGAGCAGAGGGAGCGGACTGAGGCAGCAGGTGATAGAAGGTCAGACAGGTAGCCAGGACCAGTCCATGTAGGGCCTTAAAGGTGAGCAAGCTCCCCTTGAAGAGGATCCTCCACCTGATTGGTAGCCAGTGCAGTTCATGAAGCACTGGGGTGACATGGCAGTACTTTTGACTGTCCAGTCAGCAACCTGGCAGCTGCATTCTGCATTAGCTGCAGCCTGTGAAAGATGACTCCTGAGACCCCGAGGTACAGCGTCTTACAGTAGTCAAATCTTGATGTCGTAAAGGCATGCACCAAGGTAGGGAGGTCCAGGGGCGGAACTAGGGGTTTGATCCTGGTGATATTCCTAAGATGGTAAAAGCTGGTCCGGACAACGGATGACACCTGAGCTTCAAATGTCAGTTCGCTGTTGAAGGTCACACCAAGATCTCACACCCCAGAGCAGACCTTCAAAGGCAAAGATCCCAGGAACAAGCCTGTCTCTGCACCTGTGACCCTCCTATCACACCCTCTGTTTGACTCCACCACTAGCACCTCTGTCTTATTGGGATTCAGTTGCAACCAACTGGAGGCCATCCAGTCATTGATCTCGCCGAGACATGCATTTAGCAATTCCACCACATTCGATGTCCTAGGGGCAAAGGAAAGATACAGCTGGGTGTCATCCACATGGAAATGAAAACCCAAACTGTACTTCCTAATGAGCTCACCCAGTAGCAGCATATACACAGCAAACAACTTTGGTGACAAGACCAAACCCTGAGGAACTCCATACAACAGGAGGCTAGGGGAGGATGAGGAATTCCCCATCACTATCCATTGCCTCCTATTCATGAGAAAGAACTCAAACCAGCAGATAGTGCCGGTGAGTCTACAGAATTCTCTCAGGTGGTCAAGCAACACACAATGTTCTACCATATCAAAAGCTGAAGAGAGAGATCAAGCAGAATGAGAATTGTCCCCTCACCTCGATCTCTCACCCTGAGGAGGTCATTATGCACCCAAACTAATGCGGTTTCCATACTATGCCTCGCACAAAACCCAACTGGAGGGGCTTGTACAAATCAAAGGCTGCAAGGTGTGCCTCAAGCTGAAGCACCACAACCTTCTCAAAAACCTTCCCTAAAAAATGGGAGGTTGGAGACTGGACTGTGATTCACCTTGACATCAGGGTTCAAAGATGGTTTCTTCAGAGGGGTCCTGACCAGTGCCTCCTTCAAGGCATCTGGGAAGACCCCCTCCAAGACTGGATAATCAAGGCAAACACCGGACCAATGGTGTCAACACATCTCATTAAGAAATGCATCAGCACCGGGTCCAGTTCACAATATGTGTGCTTCAGTCCAAGAACAATCCGAATGACCTCAGTTGCCTCCACTGGTTTAAACTCCACACAACCAGGCAGAGTGCTGTCCGGATGACCAAGATGACCATTGTCAGCCATGTTATGGCTCACTGGTGGTACGTCCAGCCAGATGGTGGACACCCTGTCTGAGAAGAAGTGTGCAAACTCTTCGCATAAAGCATCAGAAAAAAGCTGTCTTGGGCAATAGATAAGCTGGATTTAAGAGCCTGTCCACAGTCTGAAAAAGCACAGTTGGTTGATTCTTCACAGCAGCAATCTCCCTGGACAAGAACGCTGCCTTCTTATGGGGGATTTCCCCCCTGATACTCACCATAATGGAGCGTAGGGCCAGTCTGTCCACCTCTGACCTGGACCTCCGCCAGCAGTGCTCTAACCTCCGACCCAAAATCTTCATCACTTTGAGTTCCCCATTAAACCAAGGGGAGCTCAAGTGAGAATATTTGGGTTGTACACAAATCACTGCAAGAGAGACGAGTGCTGCCAATATCACCTTATTATAGGTGGCAACAGCTTCACCAGTACCCCTTACTCAAGCACTACCCTCACTAGATAGATCAGCAACCGCCAGAAATCCCTCTGGGGTCAAACCCCTCAAAGGGCAGTAGCTTACCATCTCTGCAGGGGAAGGGCTCTCAGGGGGGACCCTCAACAAGAATGCCATCATGCAATGATCAGACCAAATGACATGATCAGTCTTCAGGTTAGTAACCTCAAACCCCAGTGAGAAAACCAGGTCCAGCATGTGACCGCCCTGGTGGGTCACGGAGGAAACTTCCTGCAACAGGCCCAGAGATGACATTACATGCAGAAGGTTGTAACCTAGTCTAAAAGTTTTGTCATCAACCCAAACATTGAAGTGTACCCGGGGGGAACGGCGGCCTCTAAAACTAGACCAGCATCGTCACCCACCCAGGTCTTGGTGATGCAAACCAGATCGACCAAGAAAATCAAGTCTGCTATGATTGCAGTCTTTTTCCTGATCGATCTGGCATTGCAAAGCACTGCCCTCAGGGGACTGGTGGATAGCATTGCCCTTCTGGCTACCAGCCCACTCGGTCTGGTGGGAACCCTGGGGACTGGAACCAAACACGTCTGGCCTCTTCCTAGGTTCTGTCAACACCCAGTGCAACTTCTACACCCAATCACCTCAATCCTACTCCCTCCCCCACCAGGCATGGGGCACCCTGCCATACCCAACCAGGGTGAGACATCTTAATCCTGACCTCCCGACAGCGACGAGCTGTAATGGTGGAAACTGGGAGGTTAGTGAAGGGCTGCAGCTCGAGAAGTTAGGATGCCCTGTACACAATCCTGGCCCGCCCTGATCCACATACCTCCCCAGACACATACTATTCTACCAGGAGGCCTAATATACACCACTAAGAAAACTCCAGTCATACAAGCAGCCAATCACTAACAATACTAACCCTACCCAGTCACACACACACATGCATATGCACACACACACGCACATGCACACACACACACACACACACACACACACACACACTCCAATGTAAAATAACAACCCTCTACCCCCAAACCAACCCCCTTTCACTCCCCTCAGAGCAAAATGTAGTATGAGGCTGCTACTCGAAATCAAAAGAACAATACCAACAGATCCCCACTTAATGAAAGACAAACAACACAGAACAAAACAGTGTTATTGTCAAAGTTATTGTCAAAATTGAACACCAGATGTAAAACATTAACTTCTTCACTGCCCAGATGATGGTAGAGCATCCTCTCACTGTTCTCCATGACAGGACAAGATGTTATCAATAAAGTTATTGAAATTTATTTGAAGGTGAAATGCTGGAAGAGGAGCAAGCTAACAAAGGAATACCCCCCCCCCAACTACTCTCACTAGCTAAAGGGGACTGGTACAAGCTGAAAATTACCCCCTCAGTTACTCTCACCAGCTGAGGGGGAGTCTGGATAGTACAGTACATTACCATAAATGGAATAAATACCAGTCAGATAATCACCATCCAGTCCAGCCCCCCCCCAACAGATAATCTAGATGGGGGAGATGAAAGCTACACACTAGCAGAATAATCCTCCAGCCGGCAATGCGGAACGCGGTCAGTGAGATGAAGATAGTCCAGTTACACTACGGCTGAGGACTGCCACAAGTTCGCACAAACCCCGGGAAATATGCATGAAGGACATCCTCTACTTCCATGCTTCCTGGCAGAAGTCCAACGATGAATGGCTCCAACCAGTCCGGTCAGTCAGCCCTCACGTGAAGAATGAAGCACCTCCAATATGGCCAGTTGTGCCAATTTCAGTAGTTAAGTGACAACAGTCCAGGTGATACAGTCCAAGAGCCAAACCTTGCACACAAGCCACTGCCGGAATACTGCTATTGGAGAGTCCGGGTGTCAGGCCAGGAGCAAGCTATAACTTGTATCCAGCACTACAAAATGGTAGGGAACTGGTATCCTCCTTAAAATAAGAAAGCTGGCTCCTACTACTACTAGCTCACTAGACCCAGCCCTGCCTAATGCTAAAATCTCTATATATCCCCTCGAAAACCTAGTATTTCGGGTCTCCAGTCATGAAAAGCAAATTTGGACTGGGAGACTAGCACAGCCAAATTTACTTTTTAAACAGGAGAAATTAAACAACTGACAGAAAAAGCAAATTGCTGTCAAATACAGAGGACTGCAAGAAGCTCAGAACAGCACTACCGCCATCATGTTCTCTGCCCCCAAAATCAGTTGAGCAAGAACAATACTTTGAGACATCACTTCACTGGCCAGTTGGAAAGACTCTTAGCCTTATCCCTTGAACAATTATAGAGTGCAGCAAGGCATTTCTTGTGATACTTTGCTTCAATGGCTGTTAGGTCTCCAGTACTTAATTTGGCAAGATGCTTTGTATCTTCCAACTGAAGAGCCACTGACTGAATGTGTGAGTCTAAACCAAATGTGCATGCTTGTGTTAGATCATCCACAGAGGAGCTGGATCTTTTTATTGAATATTAGAAGCTGAGCGAATGTATTTGGGGATTCCTGTTGACTCCTACTCTTGGTCAGCATCCAATGACTTTCTTTTCACCACTCAACTTAATTTGGTTTAGTTATACGTATCTCTGCATGACTTATGCCACAAGGCGCAATGCTCGAGTAGACTTCTGCAATTCCACCACCTTCATCTACGTAGGCTAAGTTCAAAGTCACAGGCAACCCATGAACCTCAGCAAAGCCCTGCAAATCCTCTTCTGTTGTTCTGTAACTTGCACCAGGGTCCTTTCTCTTGGACTTTGCAGGACACTGGAGCATTCTTCTGTGACCTTTTGACATATAATACACTTTGACCAGTCAATGGCAGTCATTGAAGTCCCTGGAACAGGACTGCCTCTTTTCAACTGATATTCCTCAGGATGTTTTTCCATTTTTTCATAAGTACCAAATAATGACTACATTATACTGCTTCATTCTATGTTTATTCTGCTAAATAAGAAGGAAAACACAAGAGACTAAGTGTTAGTCTTCTAATATTGGCAGCTCCAGAAGATTGCATGCATCAAATTAGATCTAAAAGCATTTGTATAGGTACCCAACTATGATACAAACTCCGAACAACTAACGTATTCTGCTAATGTCAAGAGACAACTAAGCTACACATAATGAATGATTATGCAAAGAGGCATCAGGTAGTACCTTCACCAAATGCTGAAACTATCTTAACTCAGTTCCAGGTCTATATATTTTGTCTTTCTTAGCCAGTTAGGAGCAGCAATTAAAACGTACTCATAATTTACCACAGACATCTTATGTCAGACAATCAAAGAGACATAGTGACTAACCTATGGGCAGGAATGAAGGTAAATGGATATTTGCATATCGCAAAATACCTCCATACATCAAAATGAGGGTAGTTTGTTAAGCATGATGATTTTAGAAGCCCATCTAGGAACATAGGAATTATGTCGGCAGATGGGGACCGCAAGATCCGTCTAGTCTGCCCGTGTTTCTGCCCCCTCCCTATTTAGACTGCACCCTGATGCATCCACAATGTCCCATGTGAGTTTGAACTCGTGTACAGTCTTGGAGTCCACCATTTCCTGAGGTAGGCTGTTCCATGGGTCTATGACCCTTTCTGTAAAGAAGTACTTCCTGAGGTTGCTTTTGAATTTACATCCCATCAGACACAAGCTGTGCCCCCTTGTACGCATATCCTTGTTTTGCTGGAAGAGGTTTTCTGCTTGTGTTGTGTTGTCTTTAACGTACTTAAACATAGAAACATATACTTTGACGGGAGATAAGGACCACTTGGCCCATCTAGTCTGCCCATTTCCCTACCTACAGGATAGGCCGCAGATCCTAGTTAACCAACAGCCTATTTCTTCCTACCCCCACAAGAATTGCCTTTATGTCTGTCCCATGATTCTTGAATTCCTCCCACAGTTTTAGACCCCACAACTTCCTCAGAAGGCTGTTCCATGCATCCAATACCCTCTGTGAAATAATACTTCCTCACATTGCCCCTGAACCGCCCTCTCTATCTTTAAATTGTGTCCCCTTGTTCTTGCACGTCCCTTTTCTGAAAGATGCTACCCTCTTGGACTTTGTTGATTCCACTGAGGTACTTAAAAGTTTCTATCATGTCCCCCTCCTTCTTTCCTCAAGGGATACATATTAAGCTCCTTTAGTCTCTCCTCATATGGCTTCTCTTGCAGACCCTGCACCATTTTAGTTGCCTTCTCTGACTGCCTCTATCCTGTCTATGTCCTTGCGGAGATGGGGTCTCCAGAACTGGATGCAGTACTCCAGATGTGGTCTCACCAACTGTCTGTACAGAGGGATAACAACTTCCTGTTTTCTGCTGGTGATGCCTCTCCCTATGCATCCAAGTATACCCCCAGCCTTCCCTACTGCCTTCTCACATTGCTTGCTAACCCTAAGATCATCTGATATGATTACCCCCAGGTCCCTTTCCTTTTTTGTTGTTGTTACTACCCCCCACTGTGTATTCTTCCCCTGGGTTCTTGTTTCCCAGGTGCATTATTTTGCACTTCTTTGCATTGAATCCTAGCTGCCATACTTCTGACAAACATTTCAATCATGTCCCCTCAGTTTTTTCACTGCTCAAGGGTGTACATATTTAACTCCCCAAGTCTTGTCTCGTATGGCTAATGATGCAGTTCATGCACCATCTTTGTAGCCCTTCTCTGTACTGTCTCCAGGTGGTTCATGGCCTTTTTGAGGTGGGGCCTCCAAAACTGACCACAGTACTCTAAATGTGGCCTCACCAAGGAACTGTAGAGAGGAATGATAACCTCACTCTTTCTACTTGTAATTCCCCTACCAATGCATCCAAGGATGCCACTCGCCCTCTGTGCTGCCTTTTCACACTGCTTTCCAGCATTTAAGTCATCTGCGATGACTGCTCCAAGGTCTCTTCCTGTCTTTGTCTCCTCTAACTGATGCCCTCCCAGTGAAATATAGAAACATAGAAATTGTTGGCAGATAATGACTGCTAGGCCCATCCAGTCTGCCCATACGTTCTACACATTGTATGTGGCCACTGACCCTATGTGATCAATGGCTTGTCATCACTCCCTCCCCTCTCAGGCTTCCCTTGTGCCTGTCGCAAGCACGCTTAAACCACTCCACTGTGCTTGCCCCCACTACCTCCTATGACAGACTATTTCATGTGTTGACTACCCTTTCTGTGTAGAAAAACTTCCTCACATTGCCTCTTAATCTACCCCCCTCCAATTTCATATTGTGCCCCCTTGTTCTAGTACTTCCTCTACATTGAAAAGCTCCCCACCTGCACCTTGTTTATGCCCTCAAGGTACTTGAAAGTTTCAATCATGTCCCCCGCCTCCTCTCCTCCAGTGAGTACATATTGAGGTCCTTAGTCTCTCCTCATATGTTTTGTGGTGTAAGCCCTGCACTGTCTTTGTTGCCCTTCTCTGGATAGTCTCCACCTTATCTATGTCCTTGCACAGGTATGGTCTCCAGAACTGCATGCCGTACTCCAGGTGAGGCCTTACCAATGTTTTATACAATGGCATCACCACCTCCCGCTTCCTGCTAGTGATACCTCTGCCTATGCACCCCAGCATACCACTGGCCCTCTCTGCCACTTTTGTACACTGCTTTGATACCTTAAGGTCATCAGAGATGATAACCCCAGGTCCCTTTCCTCCTTGGTGACAGTCAGCTCCTCCCCCCAACCTGTAGCTCTCCCCAGGGTTCCCTCTACCCAGGTGCATTATTTTGCACTTCTTTACATTGAACCTCAGTTGCCACATCTCTGACCATCTTTCAAGCTTCTCCAGGACCCTCTTCATTTTCTGCACCCCTTCTGGAATATCCACCTATTGCAGATCTTGGTGTCATCTACAAACAGGCAGACCTTTCCTTTCAGCCCCTCTGCAATGTCACTAATGAGGACATTGAACAGGACTGGTCCTAGTATTGATCCCTGTGGTACCCCACTGGTCACTCCCCTCTCCCCAGATTGTACCCCATTTACCACCACCCTCTACCTCCTGTCTGTTAACCAGTTCCTAACCCAGTTCACCCCTTGTCTCCCATGCCCAGACTACCCATCTTGTTAATCAGCCTTATATGTGGGATGGTTTTGAAGGCCTTGCTAAAATCCAGGGAGGCAATATCTACTGCCCCTCCCTGATTAAGTTCCCTTGTCACCCAATCAAAAAAAACTATTAGATTCATTTGACATGACCTTCCTGCTGTGAATTCATGTTGCCTCAGATCCTGTGCACCACTGGATTCCAAATGTGTCACTATTCTTTCTTTCAGCAGTGTCTCCATGACCTTTCCCACCACTGAGGTGAGGCTGACTGGCCTGTAGTTCTCCGCCTCCTCCCTACTGCCACTTTTGTGCAGTGGGACTACACGTGCCCAGTGTGTACTTTATCCCTGGGTTTCCTTTTCCTATATGCATAACCTTGCGCTTCCTGGCATTAAATTTCAACTGCCAATCCTTGGACCATTCCTCGAGTTTCATGTTCATGTTCTGGCTTCATGTCTGAGCGCATACTGAAAACACATGATAAAGACATTGATTTACATAGCATTTTTATAAACAATGGTCCTGTGGCATAATTGGAAATGGCAATATATATATATGAAATTAATCAGCTTGACCATGCCTATCACTCTTCAAAGTGTGACATTGGTATCAAAATGTGTACAATTTTTCAGCTATTCCACTGGACTATTCTGTAAGCAGACATTGCAACTCATTTTGCTAGGTGCTCTGCTTTTCCTGTGGTCATTACCTCCCATGGTACACCCCCCCCGGCAGTCTTCCCTCTCAGGCGGGCTCCCTTAGCCACCATGGGACTTCAAGTCCTGCGAAAACAAGCATGGCAGAGAAAGAGCATGTTCTTGGTCACACAAGTTGGCCTGGATAGATACAGACTTCTCCAAGAGCTAAATAAAAAAAACCAAGAATTTTTTAATTTCAATTTAAGGTAACAGTGGCATACCTTTTCCTAGGAAGAATAGTGCATTCCAGCTATCCTGCTCTTCTTACTCCTCCACAGTAGGGCAACATGCAGTGACATGCTTCTTACTCTGAATTCAGGCTCTCCTGTGTCTTCATTAATCAAGTGTGGCATGTGCCTTGGGGTATCATTGATGTGTGCATGGTGTACACCAACTACACCTTGCTGCTGAACAAGATCATTCTCAAACAAAATGGTGGTGAAACTTATTTTCACAGTTTAGTGTTTCATTGTTAGTTTGTTATGAAGAAAGCAATATTGTAATAATGATATGCAATTGCACTAAAATGTAACAAACAAAAGCCTTTATTTTTTAGAAAATAATCTTAGTGAGTAGTACCACGGACAACATGAGAACAACATTCAACAAGAACGACATGAACTCAGATGTATTATTTTGTAGCTTCTACCTTGACTGCTCATTTTTCATTTACTCCTGTAATTATTTGTGTTCTCTGATTCCTCTGTATTGTAATTGCAAACTGTGTCGGTACCGTGTATTTTGTATCCCCTATTTCCCTTCCCCCAGGTCGCATTTGTGAAGGAGACTCAATTCAGTGTGCCTTTCTGAGTCACCAGTTTTCAAATAAACATAAAACAGACCATGATGGCAGAAAAATTCCAGCGGTCCATCTACTCTGCACATATTCCCTGTAATTTCTGGAACCTATTGTTCCTACAGGGTGCTAACCCTCCTTCCCTTTTCTTGTCACCCTGGGTAACCAGTATTCCCTTTATTCTCTCCCATGCCTGCTTCAATCCCCTGACTGTGTTTGCAACTACCACCTTGGCCGATAGACTGTTCCAAGGTTCCACCACCCTTCCCATAAAGAAGTACTTCCTCACATCACTCCTGAACCTCCCTTCTGTTAATTTCCACTCGTGACCCATGACCTCAAGTTGGTACTCTGGGAAAATACTTACCCACAGTTTACCTTGTTAATTCCCTTAAGGAACTTGAAGGTCTCTATATATCTCCCCTCTCCTTTCTGGTTTCCAGTGAGTATATATTTAGTGCCTTGAGGCACTTCTCATAGGATCTATCCTGCAGGCCCTGAATAATTTTGTTACTCTGCACTGCACTGTTGTCAGTCGATCCCTGTCCCTTCTGAGGTGAGGGCTCTGGAACTGGATGCAGTACTCTATGTGAGGGCTCACCAGGGATCTGTATTAGGGAAGTATTACCTCTTTTCTTTTGCTATCAGTACTCCTCTTGAAACACCCCAGCATCCCTGTTAGCCTTGCTATAGGCCTTGTTGCACTGGCTTGTTTGTTTAAGGCAGTTACTGATAACTCCTTCATCCCAATCCTCTTCTGTAGTGTTATGTCTTACCCCACCCTGTGTTGGGCTTTCTTTTCCCTAGCTGCACTACCTTGCACTTTTTGGCATTATATTTTAACTGCCAGGCTTTTGACCACCCCTCCAGTTTTGCAGGTTCCTCTACATATCCCTTATTCTTTCCTCACTATCCACCCTCCCACATAGTTTTGTGTGATCTGCAAAGAGAGGCAGCCTGCCCTGGGTTCCCTCACCAAAGCCCTAATGAACATGTAGAAGAACCCAGAACAGAGTCCTGTGGAACCCCGCTTGTAACCTCACTTTTCTCTGATTTAACCCCACTGACCACCACCTTCTGCTGCCTCCCAAACAGACAGGCATCCATCCATCTATCTATCTATCTATCTATCTATCTATCTATCTATCTATCTATCTATCCCTGTCTTTCTGTCTGTCTGTCTGTCTGTCTGTCTGTCTATCTATCTATCTGTCTGTCTATCTATCTATCTATCTATCTATGTATCTATCTACCTAGCTATCTGTCTGTCTGTCTGTCTATCTATCTACCTGTCTGTCTATCTATCTATCTATCTATCTATCTATCTATCTATCTATCTATCTATCTATCTATCTGTCTACCTGTCTGTCTGTCTGTCTGTCTGTCTATCTACCTACCTATCTATCTATCTATCTATCTATCTATCTATCTATCTATCTATCTACATATCTATCTATCTATCTATCTATCTGTTATCTATCTATATATATATATATATATATATATATATATATATTAAATGGGATGTAGGGGAAAAACAGCACATAAAATACAATTGTGGGTGATAGCTGAGGACTCTAGACCCACGTAAGTAGTGTAGCAGTATGTCACAGAATTAGCATACATTACAATATACTACTGCTACGCTACTTGTGTGAATGAGCACTTCCATTGTCAGCTCATGCCTTCAGCCAGCTCATAGATTTAGTTAGAAGTCTAGCGGGTGAGAGTATTTACATTTGTTTGCTACATAAGTAAATTCTCAACATATATTAAATACTCAAACAATACACAACATACAGTAAAGATGCTTAAGCAATATTAAAATGTGTGAATCAATTGCTTTATAATATTGTTGAAATATTTGATTTATATGAAAAAATTATAGATATAGTAAACATCCCCCCAATCAATGAAATGGACCTAAATTAGAATGCTTAAGAATGTTACTGCTTTTGAAATAAAACTGGTATTTTACTGCTTGTAGTTTGCTGTATTTGTTGTTTCTGTGGAAAATGGAGCCTGTTACCATTTTAACAATTGGAGCTATTTGCTCATCATTGATGACAGCTTTTCAGTTTGTTCAAGCAAGAAGGATAATAATAACAGAAAAACATTGCCAAAATGTGGTACAAAGATGACACTGCTTACACATGCCTCTGCGGGTCAGAATGGCATGATTTGGTGATGCCAAAATAGATAATGCTGCTCCAAAAAAGTGCGTTGGCAGACAGATATCAGTCAAAAATCGAGCTGCAGAAACTGGTCATGCTGATGCATCATTGGGCATTGAGGACACCGCCAACTGTTGCTGCTGAATAATTTGCATTTGACCAAAAAAAAAACCAGTATTGACTGGTTATCAATTCATTAGAGACTGAACAGTTTGGTGGTGAAGGGAATGATTGTCCAAACTGATGAATCAATGATGGTCTGAGCAAAATATAACAGAAGCCATAATACACATCCCCCAGATTGGTGGATTGTTGGGATTTACAATATTGAGTGAACAAGAAGATTCCTAATATTTGTGGAAAGAAGTGACGCTTCAACTGTTCTAACCATAGAAAAACATGCAAAAGTTGTATCAGAGATACACAGTGACCAATGAGCAGCATAGTATTATGTTCTAGATATTCCACACAAGAATTCTAAACATCAAACTGTGAACCATTCACAAAATGTTGTCAACCCACTAACTGGTGCACACACTAACTCTGTTGAAAGTTACTGGGCAACAGCAAAAAAAGCAATGTGAAAGCAAGAATGGAATGCACACACTAATGGTACCATCTTATTTGGATGAATTTATATCATTTGAAAGATATAGATGTTCCACTATGGAGGCTTTTAGTAACATACTTGTGCATATCTCACTATATCAAGAAGCCAAAATCACAGAGCAGAATGATGATGGCAAAGGATTTCAAGATGAAAATGAGCCTAATTTGTTTGTAAACCAATTTTGTTTATCAACGCTTTTAACACATTAACAATAATTTTGAAGTAATAATGAAAACAATTGGGTTGGAAAGCAGAGCCCCCCATTATAACAATACTATAATTAATTAGAAGTAATGTTATGGATGGGGGGACTTCACTCCCCCAAACCCCAGCCAGTAATCACACAATACTGTCCTGGAGGGAAGGGGGGTTTAGGGGCATAGTTGCCATCCACGAAAACATAGAACTAATTTATAGTGCATTTATAATGGGGGAGAGGCACGCCACTAGGGGTGAGTACATGAATGTGATGATGCCACCAGCTGAAAATGTCACACATCCCTCTGTGCTGATTGGTGGAGTCCTGGCTTCTCTCAGCCTAGGGCTATATAAAGCCAGAATTTTGCAGCATTCAGCACAATACACCAGGGATGCTGGCAGTGTAGACAATACTCTGAAGGAGAGGTAAGCAGATACTTTTTAAAGCTATTAGCAAATAACACAGAGACTGTTTATAGTATTTCTAAGAAATAGTGGCAGAGAATCTGTGAATATTTTGTCCTTAGGATATTTTGCACCAAAAACCTACCTTAACACCTGGAACTAAATGACATACAGAGGTATGACTTTACTTTATGATGAGAATGAACCATATATATATATATATATAAATGGTGGATTGAATCTGAAATTTGGCAGCTTAATAATTTTGCCGCCGTATGATGGATTTGCATGAAATTTGGAATGCATGGTCTGGTACCATAGATCTGTAGATCTGCCAGGTTTCATAAAGATTAGACATACGGTTGTGGAGCTACAGAGTGCAGAAAAATGCACAAATTATGCATTTTTGTGCATTCTTTGCTCGCTCCTACAGGTCACACAGTTTGTGCGACCAGTCCAAAACTCTCATGGACCATGTAACCAGTGTCCCCAATGTGCCTTTACGAAGATTTCGTGAAAAAATATTAAACGGTTCAAAAGCTATTCAAAAAACATGTTTCCCATTATAGTCAATGGTAAGTGTTAAATGCAAAAATGTCGCAAATGCAGTTTTTAGTGTCGCAAATTACCCTAGTAGTGTCGTAAATCTGCCATCTTGTTTTCAGTTGGTGGTCACAGAAATACTTGGCATTTAAATTTGGGACCCTCTAAACACAATTCTTGTTGTGTTCACCTAGTCAAGTCCTGAGGATGCTAGCCATGTCTTTTATGGGGGTTAAACACCCCAGAAATATGTTTTTAACATGTTTGTAAAAAGTAGTGTCACAAAGTTGTGTCACACATTCAACACTTTCGTGATTTTTTTTGTGAAAGTGTCGAGATTTTCACACTACTTTGCAACACTATGACCAAAACAATAGGGAATCTTAGGCCAGCCCAGTGACGCTGAGGGTTGAGATGCTGGACACCACACCTCACACCATGCCGGTGACCCAGGTTCAGAAACGGACTCAGGCTGCCGGGGGCTGGCAGGGGAGAGGTTGGATTGAGCATCCCAGGACTGCTCTCCTTCCTCTGGGGTGGGCTTGTGGGGTTGTGTCATGCTTGGGCGGCCCCTGCTGTAGACCGGGAGAAGCACAAGGCGTGGTGCCAGCAAGGGGAGGAGTTCAGGAAGATGCTTGTGTAAGCACAGCACGTCATTGCACTGCCGGCTCTGGGGGACAAACACCAAGGTGGAAAAAGGGCTGTGCGTGACTGAGCAGCTTGCTGGCCATGCACCTGTTGATCTGGAGGGCTATCATGGAATTTTGTCGGGGTCCAGTGATAGCCGCATAGGGACTCGCATATCGAGAGTGAGCCTGCTGTCCTCCAGGTCAATACGGGTTAGCGTTGGATGCCTACCGGAGCACTGCAGAGGCATAAAAATCAAAAATGATTAAAAAAAAAAACAATAGGGACTCTTTGCCACCCTGCTGCAAAGAACGGTTTGGTCTTTTGGCTTCAGTTTGGAGGGAAGAAAGTGAAGATCCCACAGATGTGCCTTTTGGTGGTTTGGTGACAAAATATTAGAGGGCTGAAAAATTATGGCACTCTGAAGTTGACAATTTTTTCCATAAACTAACATTATGGAGACCGCCACGCCTTTCTGGGCCCTTAACTAGAAAATGCTTCTAGGTACGGACTTTTCGTTGGAAGAATTCTTAGTTGCATTTGCGTACTCACTTCCATTTGCGTTTCCATTTGTGTTTGTGTTTCCTTTGGCATCATCGTTGGTGTTACCATAAGCATTTGCATTTCCAATTGCATTACCATGACCGTACATGTTACCATTTGCATTTGTGTATGCGCTTGCATTTGTGTTTCTGTTTGTGTTACTGTTTCCTTTGGCTTCATCATTGGTGTTACCGTAAATGTTTGCATTTCCAATTGCATTACTATTACTGTTTGCGTGTTCATCACCATTTGCGTTTGCTTTTCTGTTGGCCTTAGTGTTTGCATTTTCGGTAGCATTTCCATTGACAGTTGCATTACTGTTTCCTTCTGCATCGCCATTGCCATTACTGTTTGCATTTCTGTTTGTGTTTGTGTTACCGTTTGCATTTTTGTTATCGTTTGTGTTTCCATTGGCATAGTGTTTGCATTACTGTTTTCATTAATGTTTGCATTTCTGTTGCCGTTAGCATTTGTGTTACTGTTTGCGTTACCATTTTGGTTTTCATTAACATTTGCGCTTGTGTTTCTCTTACCATTTGCTTTATCATTTATGTTTGTGTCACCATGTGCATTACCATTTGCACTTGTGTTTGTGTTAGCACTATTATTTTATTTTACCTCACTATCTCCATCACCATTTGCATTAACATTACTGTTTGTGTTTTTGCGTTTGCATAGTGCAGTGCAAAACATTGTTTTTGCAATTTTCTGCACTGTCTTCCATGATGCATAGCACAGCCAGTATGTGGTTGATTGGACTGAAGCTTGGCAGGTAGAAAGACCTTTGTTGAAGGAACGTGTCAGTTTTTGTTTGGTGAAACAATGTTGTTCCGTTCCAGAGTTATGGTGAATTGAAGTTGGCCTGCTTTGCAGTTACTGATTTTTTGGCCACCATGTCCGCCATTTTGGTGCACTGATGACTTTCACATCGTAAGGCAGACAATGCCCCCACCCACCCAGAACAGGCATTGGATGCTGACTGTAGAGCCAGAGGCCAACTAAAGCCATGGAGATCAATGGTATGTCCCTGATAGCAGCTGCACACAACTTAGGAAACAGAGAGCTTGTATGACCTCAGGCAGGCAATGCCCCAACCCCCCAGAGCAGGAAATGGATATTAAGTGTAGAGCCACAGCTCAACTGAAGTCATGGACATTAATGGTATACCTCCCTGATACCAGATGCACACAAGTTAGGACACTGAGGAGTTGCACTCCCTCAGCCAGGCAATGCTCCCCCTGAGAACAGGTATTGTATCTTGCTGTGGAGCTACTGCTCAACTGAAGTCATGGATATGAATGGTATGCAACCATGATAACAGTTGCACAGTAACTAAGTAACTGGGGAGTTGCACATTCTCTGCTAGGTAATGACCCCACCTCCAGATCAGGAATTGTATTCCGAGTGCAGAGGCACAGCACCAGTAAAGTCATGTGTAACAATGGTGCATGTCTCTGATACCAGCTGCACACAAGTTAGGACAGTGAGGAGTTACACATCCTCAGCCAGGCAATGATCCGACCCCACACAGATCAGGTACTGGATCCTGAGTGTAGAGCCGTAGTTCAACTGAAGCCTTGGACATCAATGTTATACCTCCGTGAAACCAGCTGCATACATGTTAGGACAGTGAGGAGCTGCTCAGTGTCAGCCAGGCAATCCCACACAGTCTTCCAGGACAGGCATTGTATCATGAGTGCTGAGTCACAGCTCAACTGAAGTCATGGCTATCAATGGTATACTCCCTGACACCAGCTGCATAGAAGTCAGGATATTGAGGAGTTACACGCCCTCATCCAATCAATGCCAACATCCCCCCAGACCTAGTATTGTATCCTGGGTGCTGAGGCACAGCCCAACTGAAGCCACGTACATCAATGGTATACATTCTTGATAGCAGCTGTACACAAGTTAGGACACTGAGGAGTTGCACGTACTCAGGCAGGCAATGTCCCCACCCGCCCAGACCAGGTATTGTATCCTGAGTGCAAAGCCCAACTGAGGCCATGTACATCAATGGTATATCTTCCTGATAGCAGCTGCACACAACTTAGTACACTGAGGAATTGTATGGCCTCAGGCAGCCAATGCTCCCCCAGACTAGGTATTGGATATTGAGTGCAGAGCCACAGCGCAACTGAAGTAATGGACATCAATTGTATACCTCCCTGACTCCAGCTGCACACATGTTAGGACACTGAGGAGTTGCACGCCCTCATCTAGTCAATGCCATCATATCCCCCCACCTCAGACCAGGTACTGCATCCTGAGTGTAAAGCCCAACTGAGGCCATGTACATCAATGGTATATCTTCCTGATAGCAGCTGCACACAACTTAGTACACTGAGGAATTGCATGGCCTCAGACAGCCAATGCTACCACATCCCCCAAGCAGGTATTGGATATTGATTGCAGAGCCACAGCTCAATTGAAGTCATGTACAACAATGGTATTCCTCCCTGATAACAGCTGCACAAGTTAGGACACTGAGGAGTTTCATGGCATCAGCCCAGCAATGCCCCCACCCCCCTAGACCAGGTATTGGATCTTGAGTGCAGAGCCACATCCCAAGTAAAGCCATGGACATCTATATTATACCTCTATGATACCAGCTGCACAGAAGTTAGCACACTGAGGACTTACACGGCCTCAATCAGGCAATGCTGCTACCCCCCTAGACCAGATATTGGATCCTGAGTACTAAGCCAGAGCCCAACTAAAGGCATAGACATGAACGGTATACCACCCTGATACCAGCTGCACACAAGTTAGGACACTGAGAAGTTGCATGGTCTTAGTCAGCTAATACCCCCCCAGACCAGGTATTGTATCTTGATTGTAGAGCTACTACTCAACTGAAGTCATGGATATTTATGGTATACCTCCATGATATCAGCTGGACACTAGTTAGGATACTGGGGAGTTGTACACTCTTAGCCAGGCAATGGCCCTACCCCAAGTCAGTTGTTGGATCCCGAGTGCAGAGGGTCAGCCCAAGTAAAGTCATGTGTATCGATGGCATAACTCCCTGATAACAGCTGTGCACAAGTTAGGAGAGTGAGTGATTTCTTGCCCTCAGCCAGGCAATGCCCTATTCCCTCACCGACAAGGTCTTGGATCCTCAGTGGTGAGCCATGGCCCAAGTAAAGTCATGGACATCAATGGTGTACCTCTCTGATAGCAGTTGTGCACAAGTTAGAATAGTGAGCAGTTACGCAACGTCAGCCAGGCAATGCCCACCCCCCCCACAGGTATTGGATTCTGAGTGCTGAGTTGCAGATCAACTGAAGTCATGGACATGAGAGGTATACCTCCCTGATACCAGGTGCACATGAGTTAGGACACTGAGGAGTTGCATAGTGTTAGCCACATAATTACCCCCTCCCCAAGACCAGTGTTGTATGTTGATTGTAGAGCTACTGCTCAACTGAAGTGATGAATATGATTGATATACCTCCTTGATACCAGCTGAAGACTGATTAGGATACTGGGAAGTTGCACAGTCTCAGCCAGGCAATGACCCTACCCCGTCCCCAGAACAGGTATTGGATCATGAGTGCTGAGGCACAGTCCAAGTAAAATCTATATCAATGGAATACCTCTCTAATATGAGCTGCACACAAGTTAGGACACTGAGGAGATGTACAGTCTCAGCTAGGCAATGACCCCACCCACCACAGACCAGGTATTGTATCCTGAGTGTAGAGCCGCAGTCAACTAAATCCATGGACATCAATGGCATACCTCCCTGATGCCACTTGTACACAACTTAGGACACTGAGGAGTTGCACGGCCTCGGCCAGGCAATGCCCCCCCCTGCAGAACAGGTATTGGATTATGAGGGCAGAGACACAGCCAAAGTAAAGCCATGGAGATCAATTGTATAGCTCCCTGATACCAGTTGTGCACAAGTTAGGACACTGAGGAGTTTCATGGCCTCACGTAGGCATTCCCCCCCCCAAACACCAGGTATTGTATCCTGAGTGCAGAGCCACAGTCCCAGTAAAGCCATGGACATCAACGGTGTACCTCTCTGAAGCCAGCTGCACACAAGTTAGGACACTGAGGAGTTGCGCGGCCTCAGCCAGGGAATGCCCACCCCCACAGACCAGGTAATGCATCCTGAGTGCAGAGCCACAGCCAAACTAAATCCACCGATATCAATGGTATACCTCCCTGATACCACCTGCACACAAGTTAGGACAGTGAGGAGTTGCACGGCCTCAGCCAGGCAATGACACCACCACCCCCTCAGAACAGACATTGTGTCCTGAGTGCAGAGCCACAGCTCAACTAAAGGCATAGACATCAACAGTATATATGCCTGTTATCAGCTGTACAGAACTTAGGGTACATGCAGTTGTTTTGTTAGCACTGGAAAGAAATAATTATTAGTATTGAATACTTATAATAAACACACTTTGCATCTCTTGTTAGCAAAAATATTTATATAAAATGTTTTCTTTTGAAAAACATTTAAATAACACATTTGTTCATTGTTTTGTTGGAAAATAAAATTTGAAAATCTTGATTATTAATACTGAATTTTGAAAGCAATAAATAAAAATAAACATGATACCATTATTTTTTTAAATGTATATATAAAAAACATATTTATGTTTTTTTAGAAGAAAATGAAACAGAGAGGGAGGTGTGTTCTCCTGGTTGAGGAGACACAGTTCAGGATACTGGAGCCATGTGGAGGTGCAGAGGAAGTGAAAACTGCTGCGCCAGGGAGGAGATAGCGGCTGCTGCGGAGGACCGTTTAGCTGGGTCAAGGGAGACAGGATTGTTCTGCATGTGGCAGAGCTGTTCAGCTCTGCCTGGTGGCATCTGTAGCTGTGTCTACAGGCTCAAGCAAAAGGCTGACCATTCTCTGTTGTGGCTGCAACAGGGACAGAATTTTCTCTTGTCCCTGTAGCAAGAGGTCCACCTTCTGCTCAAGCCTGTCTACACAGCCACAGAGCTCACTGAGCGTTGGTGTAACTTCAGGACCTGTGAACAGAAAATAGAGAAATTAATATGTTACATTGCTAAGTGTACTTTACTGGTATATGTTATATACAATCTGCATAAAGAGGATACGTTTGGATGGTTAATAGTTCAAAAGCCTCAGACAAGTACCGTCCCTCACTTCAGAAGAACAGGTATAGTTTGCTGAGTGAAAATGCACATTTCAAGTTTCAAGTTCTGAAGGAAAGAATTGTTGAGTACCTAGAGGCCAGTGGGGCACAGGACCCAAGACAGCATGGATTCATGATGGGAAGGTCGTGTCAGACGAATCTAATAGATTTCTTTGACTGGGTAACCAAAGTAGTAGACCAGGGAGGTGCTGTGGACATGGCCTACCTAGATTTTAGCAAGGTATTTGATACAGTCCCACACAAAAGATTAATTCACAAGATAGCCAGCCTTGGAGTGGGTCCCAAGATGGTAGCCTGGATAAAAATTGGCTAGACAACAGGACACAAAGGGTAGTAGTAAATGGAATACACAGTGAAGAAAGGAGGGTTACTAGAGGTTCATGAGGGTTCAGTACTGGGACGGTCCTTTTAATGTCTTTATAAGTGACATTGCAGAGGAACTGGAAGGAAAAGTATGTCTCTTTGCAGATGACACAAAGATCTGCAACAGGGTTGATACACAAGATGGAGTGGAAAGGATGAGAAGGGACTTGGCAAGGTTGGAGGAATGGTCAAATGTATGGCAGCTCAGATTCAATGCAAAGAAGTGCAAGATAATGCACATGGGAAACAAAACCCAGGGAAGTGTACACAATGGGGGTGAGATACTGACAACAGTAAAAATAGAAAGGGACCTGGGGTAATTATATCCGATGACCTAAAGGTGGGCAAGCAATGTGAGAAGGCAGTAAGGAAGGCAGGGAATACTGGGATGCATAGGAAGAGGCATCAATAGTAGAAAACAGGAAGTTGTTATCCCTCTGTACAGACAGTTGGTGAGACCCCATCTGGAGTACTGTGTGCAGTTCTGAGACCCCATCTCCACCAAAAGACATAGACAGAGTGGAAGCTGTACAGAGGAGGGCAACCAAAATGGTGCAGGGTCTGCACCAGAAGACATCATGAAGAAAGACTAAAGGAGCTTAATATGTATACCCTAGAGGAAAGGAGGGAGAGAGGGGACATGATAGAAACTTTCAAGTACCTCAAGGGAATTAACAAAGTCCAAGAGGGTAGCATCTTCCAGAAAAAGAGATGTGCAAGAACAAGGGGGCACAATTTGAAGATAGAGGGGGGACTGCTCAGAGTTAATGTGAGGAAGTATTTTTTCACTGAGAGGGTTGTGGATGCATGGAACAGCCTCCCTGAGGAGGTTGTGGAGTCAAGAACAGTGGGGGACTTCAAGAATGCATGGGACAGGCATAAGGCAGTCCTAGTGGGGGGTAGGAGGAAGTAAGCTGTTGGTTAACTAGGATTTGCAGCTTATCTGTAAGGTAGGAAAATGGGCAGACTAGGTGGGCCAAGCGGTCCTTATCTGCCGTCAAATTCTATGTTTCTATGTAATAGGCAGCAATTTTATATGTTTATGATACCACTTGAAGAGAAGTTACAAATCTGAGTACTTGCATGTCGTCAGCCATGCATTGCACCACCCGCAATCCCCAGCCACCAAGAACAGGTACACGCTCACAACTGTACAACTACTGTATATCACAAGGTATTAGTCTGAGTAGCTGCATGGGGTCAGCCAGGCAATGACCAGAGGTATGCTAGGCCAGGTATTGCATCCTGCATGGAAAGGTGCGTCCACGTTGTGTGATATTCGACTGATACCAGCTGTACATTAATTAGCACACTGAGTTGTTGCATGTCCTCAGCCAGATAGTGATCCCACCCTCCCAAAAATCAGGTACAGGATCTTGAGTACAATTACACATCTCAAGTAAATGCATTAGCATTCATGTGATATCCGTGTGCTACCAGCTCACCATATGTTAGGACACTGAGTAATTGCATGGCATCAGGTAGACAGTACTCAAATATTTTATATCATGCACAGGATACTTAGTGTAGAGCCATGAGCCAAGTAAAGGCATGAAAGTTATTTTATATCACCACAATAGGAGGTGCATTCATGACACTGACTACTTCCATGGCTACAGCCAGAAAGTGACAGTCAGTTCTACATGCCAGTTCCACGATTCTGACTTTAAAGGTGTAGCACAAATAAAGGCATGAGCATTTATATCACCCTGTTACTGGCTGCAGAGAAGTTAAGAGAGGCTTTTACATGAATATTATGTCTGTGTGATACTAGTTGAATGCCAGTTAGGACAGTGTGAGTTGCATGGATTGAGACAGAGAATGTCACCACTCCCCCCACAGATAAGGTATTGGCTGCTGAGTACAGAGACATAATTCAGGGAAAGCCAGTGGCAGCAATGGTAGCTGTGGTTGATAACAGGTGAACACAACTTAGAACAGTGAGGAGTTGCATGTCTGAGCTACACAATGGTCTAGCACCTTCCATATACCAAGAATTGCATCCTAAAAGCAAAACACATACAAAGTAAAGCCATGCATATCAATAGTATATGTCCCTGACAAGAACTGCATACATCTTAGGACACTGAGGACTTGCACGACTGAGCCAGGGTATGTCTGAACCCCTCATGTAAATCATGTATTGGACACAGACTACAGAGCCTCAGGGCAAGTAAAGCCATGGACATCACTATTATACATCACAGATACCAGCTGCACATAAGTTAGGACATTGGTGAGTTGCATGGTATTATCCAGGTAATGCCCCCTCCCAGCAGAGATCAGTGACACAACCTTGGCACAAGTAATGACACTGAGTACTTGGATGCTGGCAGATAGATAGCCCACATAAATTGCGTACCCCAACATTGTTCACTGGATGCTGAATATAGAGCTGTAGTACAAGTAAAGCCATTGACATAAATTAATATTTCCAATGGTACCAGTGAGATAGAAGTTAGGATACTGCCTGCTTGCATGCCTTGAGTTATACAGTGTGCCAACCCACTAGATAATGTGCAGGATATTGACTACGGAGCTACATCCCAGTTAAAGTAATTAATATTTATATTGTGTCCCTTAATAACATGTGGATGAAGGTTAGTACAGTCAATACTTGCACAGGCTGAGCATCCAGTGTACACATGCACTGAACATCAGTTACAGGATCCTGAGTGTAGAGCTACATCATCATTGACACCATTAATATTAACATTACACCTTGTTGATGCCACGTGAACAGTAGTTTGTACGCTGAGTGCCTGCATGCGTCAGGCACAGTCACGCATACAACTAAATCAAAAACAGTGTTCTGAGTGGCAAGCCACATCTGAACTACAGTCACAAAGTGTTATACTCTATTTATGTAATAGGAACTGTTAACATTTACGCTACAGCTATCTGATACAAGCTGACCACAACTTAAGAGGCTGATGAGATGCATGGTGTCAGGCAGGCAATGTCACAACCCTCTCTAGACCAGGTATTGGGGCCTGACTGAAAAAGCATGTCTCAAATAAATTGATTTACATTAATTTTAGAGATCCACTGATATCACCTGAATATAAGATATTAGGCACCATTTAACCACCTAATAGAAAAGAAGACGTAGGAGCACTAAGTTTTTCAGTTTACCACAAATGTGTGTAGTATAGTACTACACTTATAAGCAGCACTGCTGTCTGGCTCCTGCTTCACCGCATGCAGTTGCCGATGTGAGTCAGTCTCCCTGGAGGCTATAAAAAATAATATTTAAATTTTTGATTACAAATCGTATTGCTATGAGTATGTACATTAAGACTGGTATTATTTTGCATCTGTGTTCCTATGTTACTATTACATTATGCCACAAAGCATAATGATTAACACTGTGATATAAATATGTGACATTATTGTGACAGTTTTGTATGCTTGGAACAGTTATCTGTGGGTAGTCCTGTTATCGTATTTATAGAAGTGACAACGCTGAGCAGTATTGGTACATCATTTAAGAGCAACAGCACAAGTAGACATATACATCAATGGAATACTTATCCAATACCATCTGTGCAAAACTTGTGACACTACAGAGTTGCATGCCATCAACCATTGCCTGCATGAACACACCCCAACTAAAGCCATGTACATTGACAGTATACCTACCTCATAGCTGCTACACATAAGTTAGGACACTGAGGAGCTGAACAGATTGAACTGCGGAATGCACCCCCCCCCCCCCCCAAGAACAGGTATTATGTCTTGAGTTCAGACCAAAGCTGAACTTAAGTAATATCTATGAACGACATACCTCCTTGATAAAATCTGCACACAAGTTAGCACAGTGATGACTTGTATGATTTCAGGCAGGCAATGCCCCCACCCCTCCCCAGGCAGCTATTGTATCCCAAGTGCTGAGATACAGGTCAGCTGAAGTCATGGATATGAATGGTATAGCTCATTGATACCACCTGCGTAGAAGTTAGGACAGTGAGGACTTGCACGGGCTCAGCCACACAATGCAATCCCCCCCCTGACCAGGTATTGTTACCTGAGTGGTGAACCAGAGAAAAACTAAGCTCATGCATATCAACAGTATACCTCTGTGATACCAGCTGAGTAGAACCTAGGGCACTGAGGAGTTGCACAGCCTCAGCCAAGCAATGCACCCCCAAAAGACCAGGTATTGTATCACAAGTGCTGAGCCGCAGGTCAACTGAAGTCATGGATATGAATGGTATAGCTCATTGATACCACCTGGGTAGAAGTTAGGACAGTGAGGACTTGCACGGGACTGAGCCAGGCAATACAACCCCCTGACCAAGTATTGTTACCTGAGTGGTAAGCTACCACCCAACTAAACTCATGCATATCAACAGTATACCTCCCTGATACCAGCTGCACAAAATCTAAGGCACTGAGGAGTTGCACGGCCTCAGTCAGGCAATGCACCCCCTGAAAGACCAAGTATTGTATCCCAAGTGCTGAGCCGCAGGTCAACTGAAGTCATGGATATGAATGGTACAGCTCATTGATACCATCTGCAGAGAAGTTAGGACAGTAAGGAATTGCATGGGCTGAGCCAGGCAATACAACCCCCCTGACCAGGTATGGTTACCTAAGTGGAGAGCTGCAGCCCAACTAAACTCATGCATATCAACAGTATACCTCCCTGATACCATCTGCGCAGAACCTAGGCCATTGAGCAGTTGCATGGCCTCAGCCAGGCAATGACCCCACCCTCGCCAGAACAGGTATTGGATCCTAAGTGCTTAGTCGCAGGTCAACTGAAGTCACATGCTTGAATGGTATACCTCCCTGATACCAGCTGCACACAAGTCAGTACACTGAGGAGTTACACACTGTCAGCCAGACAATCCCCCTCCCCATGCCGAGAATAGGTATTGTATCTTGACTGTAGAGCTACTGCTCAACTGAAGTTATGATATCAATAATATTACTCCCAGATACCAGCTACACAGTAGTTAGGACAACAGGGAGCTGTGCATCATCAGCCAGGCAATGCCCACCCCCCCGAGCATGCACTGGATCCTGAATGGTGAACCACGGCCCAAGTAAAGTCATGAACATCAACAGTATACCTCTCTGATAGCAGCTGAACACAAGTTAGAACAGTGAGCAGTTGCACAACCTAAGCAAGTCAATGCAGACCCCTTCCCCAAAAACAGGTATTGGATCCTGAGTGCTGACCCACAGCCAAACTGAAGGCATGGATATCAATGTTATACCTGCCTGATAGGACCTGCACACAAGTTAGAATATTGTGGAGTTCTACGGCCTCAGCCAAGAATGCCCCCCTTCCCCGAATGACCAGGTATTGGATCCCAAGTGCTGAGCCGCAGGTTAACTGAAGTCATGCATATGAATGGCATATCTCATTGATACTACCTGTGTACAGGTTAGGACAGTTACGACTTGTGCAGTCTCAGCTAGACAATACACCCCCCACCAGGTATTGTTACCTGAGTGGTGAACCAGAGCACAACTAAACTCATGCATATAAATAGTATACCTCCCTGATACCAGCTGTGCAGAACCTAGTGCACTGAGGAGTTGCACGGACTCAGCCGAGAATGCCCCCCCCCGAAAGACCAGGTATTGTATCTTCATTGTAGAGCTACTGCTCAACTGAAGTCATGGATATGAATGCTATTACTTCCCGATACCAGGTGCACACTAGTTAGGACATTGGAGAGTTGCAAGGCGTCAGCCAGGCAATGCTCTGACCCCCCAAAAGAGCAGGTACTGGATCCTGAGTGATGAGACACAACCCAAGTAAATAAATGGACATGGTATAGCTCATTGATACCACCTGAGTAGAAGTTAGGACAGTGAGGACTTGTACGGGCTGAGCCAGGCAATACAACCCCCCGACCAAGTATTGTTACCTGAGTGGTGAGCTACTGCCCAACTAAACTCATGCATATCAACAGTATACCTCCCTGATACCAGCTGCACAAAACAGCATAGCTCTCTGGTAGCAGCTAAACACAAGTTAGAACAGTGAGCACTTGTACATCCTCAGCTAGGAACACCCCCCACCCAAAAAACAGGTATAGGATCCTCGGTGCTGACCCACTGCTGAACTGACAGCATGGATATCAATGATATAGCTCCCTGATAGCAGCTGCGTACAAGTTAGGATACTACAGAGTTCTGCAGTCTCAGTCAGGCAATGCCCCCCCAAGAACAGGTATTGAATCCTGACTGCTGAGACAGAGCATAATTAAAGTCATGCATATCAATGTTCTAGCTCAATGATAATGCCTTCATACAAGTTAGGGCACTCAGGGGGTGCAGATCCTTACCTAGGCAATACTCCCCCACCCGCCAGACCAAGTGTTGCATCCGGAGTTCTGAACCACAGCAAAACTAAAGCCATGGATATCAATGTTATACCTATCTGATAACAGTTACACACAAGTTACCTCACTGACGAGTTATGCTGCCTCAGACAGGCAATGCCCCTTGCCCCATACATCAGGTAATCAGTTATTCGCATTGTTTTTATAGATTTCTCTTACCTTCTGACTCGACAAAAATGATACTGTCCAAGTCACACTCATGGCCCTTCACAGCCTCAGCCTCAGCTGGTACTACCTGTTCCTGTGGTGGGGAATACCTATGATGTTCTGTCAATTAATAATAATACATATTTAGAGTGCTCTATACATCAGTGCGGAAGTTCAGTAGATATTGGTTTAATTATTGCCAATATTCTTGACCAGGCCACGGACCCCTCAATTTCTGGAACCTAAACAGTTTTTCAGAAATCCTTTGTACTGCAAGGGATCTAGCGTGCCTTGACCAGGCCACGGAACCCTCAATTTCTGGAACCTAAACAGTTTTTCAGAAATCCTCTGTACTGCAAGGGATCCAGCGTGCCTTGACCAGGCCACAGACCCCTCAATTTCTGGAACCTAAACAGTTTTTCAGAAATCCTCTGTACTGCAAGGGATCCAGTGCCTTGACCAGGCCACGGACCCCTCAATTTCGAACCTAAACAGTTTTTCAGAAATCCTCTGTACTGCAAGGGATCCAGCGTGCCTTGACCAGGCCACGGACCCTCAATTTCTGGAACCTAAACAGTTTTTCAGAAATCCTCTGTACTGCAAGGGATCCAGCGTGCCTTGACCAGGCCACGGACCCCTCAATTTCTGGAACCTAAACAGTTTTTCAGAAATCCTCTGTACTGCAGGGATCCAGCATGCCTTGACCAGGCCACGGACCCTCAATTTCTGGAACCTAAACAGTTTTTCAGAAATCCTCTGTACTGCAAGGTACTAGCCTGACTTTTGGATTTGGTACCAGTGGAAGCTGATTTCCAAGTGGCCCCACTATCTCCAGCTGAACACACCTCTAACTACTGTATCTCCCTCTGTGTCTCTAGTTGAATTTATGTGCTAGGGTTTAATAATTTGTTTAATCCTTACAGTCATTTTAAGTTCTTAGTTGATATTAGAAGTGAATTTAGAGCTTTTTTCCATTAGCAGATTATATCCTCTCACCACTAGAGGGCTATATCTCTATCTCTTTATCTAGTACGTAAGCCATGTGGGCTCTCTCTCTACCTTTCTCTTACCTCTCCTCCTCCTCCTCCTCCTTGCCCTGGCCCCCTCTCTCTCCCTGGTCCTAGCCACCCCACCCCACCCCACCCCCACCACCCTCTACTCTGGTTTCCACTGCTACTCCAAGGAACTCTCCACTTCCACTCGAGTCTTGTGCTTGGTGCACCGATTGGATATTCCTGGTTACTTAACCCGACCACTACTCTCAATAAGTGTGGCCACCCTCTACACTGTACCACCTTGCAGTCCATATGGGACACCGCCTGGAACCTTGCAACTTCTACTCCAGGAAACAACAACAAAACTATCTCTCAAGAGCTGCGACTCTGCTCCTTAAAACTCCTACCTCCTCCTTCTCATCTCAGGCAACGTCCATCCCAATCCTGGCCCTAGAAGCTCAGGCCACACACAAACTCCAGGTGCCCTTATCCTTGCAACTATTAATATCTGCAGCCTACTACCAAAGCTGGATGCACTCCAAGCCTTCATGTGCCAACACAACCCTGACATCCTTGCAGTGGTGGAAGCTTTGCTGACACCTAAAGTTCCTGACTCAGCAGTAAAAATACAGGGCTACAATGTCCACAGGCTGAACCGGATATCCAAAAAAGGCAGTGGTTGCACAATCTATATCAAAGACTCCCTGTCTTGGCACCCTGTAGCAACTCCATCACTTTCTGCCTCAGCCCAGATTCTGCCAATAAAAATCATCCTAGGTCCCAACCATAAAGCCCTGACTATTATCTCCATATACACTCTGTCCAGGGACCCTAAACATGGATTCAATGATGTTCTAAACTTTATCAACTCTCATCCTTCCAAAGCTGAACTTATTCTACTAGGGGATTTCAACATAAACTGGTTAGCATCGAGTGCCAGTGCCTATAAAGACTCCATCTCAGCTGCTAACCTCACGCAAATGGTAAACTCCCCTACTAGGATTAACTACAAGACTGGCACCAGTACCCTCTTGGATTGGGTCCTCACCACTCACCCCACAAGGATGTCTCATACGACCATTCTCCCAGACTCACTCAGTGACCACTCCCCAGTCATGTGTGCATGGTCTAAAAAATTCCTTACGCCCCCTCCCAAAATTATCGCTAGCAGAGTCCTTCCTCATGGAAAACTTCCACATCTCAAACAACACCTGCTTCTACAAGACTGGCTACCAATCTATGAAGCAACAGATGTTAACTTGGCTCTTGATCACTTCATCTCAATTTTCAACAAAGCCTGCAACCTCTTTGCCCCTGCTAAAAGGCACAAAACAAAACCTCTCTCTAACCCATGGGTCACTGCGGCTCTTCTCTCACAGCTGAAACTAAGGGATCACCTCTGGGCAGTTGTCAGGGCCACTGGCAAACAACCGGACATCCAAAATTACAAACAAGTATGAAATGCCTGCACAAAAGCCATATGGCTAATGAAATCCACCTATTACAAAGACGCTCTCACCAATACATGGGGAAATGGTCGTGCTTTCTGGGACAATATCAAGGATGTTACAGGGAAGCAGCCAAAAACCTCTCCGGCCATGTTAATGGTTGATGGATCCTCAACCCTTGACCCCAAGGTGATCGCAAACATCTTTAACATGGCTTTTTCAGACCGTAGTGCTGTCCTACCCCATGACATTTTCGAAAACAGGGCCTACTCCCCAAATACCTCAGCCCCTCAGTCTAACCATCCCCTCTTCTACTTCAGGAAGGTAAGGCTGAATGAAGCTCGCCGATATATTACTGCAGCTATCTCTAAATCTTGATCTAGTAGCGACACCCTGGACCTTAAGCTTCTGTTGCTCACCCTCGATGAGGTAATTCATTCATTAACAAAAATCCTAAACCTCTCTCTCTCAGTTGTAGAAAATTCCAGGACCTATGGAAAACAGCCACCATGACACCTGTCCATAAAAGTGGGGACAAGACGATTCACTCAAATTATCGCCCTATCTCTATACTGCCCCCACTCTCTAAGGCACTTGAGTGCATCGTGGCTGATCAACTTACTGACCACTTGGATAAATACAATATACCTTGTCCACAACAACACGGCTTCCGGAAGGTCACAGCACCACCACCACAGCCCTTCTTGAGTTCACTGGAGCTTTGCACAAATCCTTGACAACGGCCTTCTCACGGGGCCGCTTTCATCGACCTCTCCAAGGCCTTCAATACAGTACACCATGGACTACTAATACACCAACTACTGAATGCTGGGCTATCACCTGACTCTTCTCTCTGGTTTAAAAGCTACTTAGAAAACCGGTCACAGAGAGTAAAAATTACAGACGCTCTTTCTAATACCCTGCCTGTTCACTCGGGTGTCCCACAAGGATCCATACTGGGACTCCTCCTTTTTAGCCTTTTCTTAAACTCCCTCCCTTACCACTGCTCTGAGCAGATCATACTATATGCCGATGATGCTGTTGTATTCTCCACTAACAAAGATCATGCAACTCTTCAACACAACCTTCAACTTGGTTTCAGTTCTGTAGAGTCATGGTTTCTTAATCATAAACTGGTCCTCAATGACAAGAAAACCAAATCTATGCTCTTCTGCAGCTCTCATAACCCACACAAACTACACCACTTGGCTATCTCCACCACCCAGGGCAACACTCTAGATCAGGTGGTGTACTTCAAATACTTAGGGATTCAGCTTGACCCTAATCTCTCCTATGGACTTCATGTAGATAATGTAGCTAGAGCTGCTAATACATGGCTTGGTCTCCTCTACAAACACAGACCACACCTCACCCCAGAAGCCTTGAAGGTTGCAGTCCTGAGCTCTGTAGATCTCTGTAATAGACTATGGTCTCATCATTTATGGCTCAGCCACAACCACAACCCTTAGACGCCTCTCAACTGCCTTAAATAAAGCATGTCGGCTCATCACTGGTGCTCACCATCTCACCCACACATGTGACCTGTACACTCAGACCAGCTGGCTCCAACTATCAAACCACATAAAGTTTCTCACCTGCTTCATGGTCAAAAAAATCTACCTTGGCCTTGCACCTTCTGGGGTCTCAACTCTGTTACAACACAAAATTAACAAACGGTGCCTTAGGAGATCCACGCTACAGCTACTGAAAGTCCCCCACTGTCACACTTCACAGGGACAATGCTCTTTTGCCTATCGAGCACCACTCTGGTTCAATGGCCTCAGTCGAACCATCTCCTCTGCCCCAACTATTGGTATGTTTAAAACTAGGCTCCGGGACTATCTCACTACCAACAGCTCCTGTGACTACCCAACTTAACCTTGTTTCTCCACTTCCCTTTCTGCTCTAGTTGTCCCCCCCCACTGGATTCTACTCTCACATCTTGGTATACCCAATGCTGCACTTTTCACCCTCTTGCCACCCTTCCTACATTCCTTCTCCCCCCTACCCTCTTCCCTCTCCCTATGACTCTGGCACTTCTTATCTGTTGTCTATTTTCTCTGACAAATGCCGCTGGCTGCCTTGTTACAATGCTACCCTTGAACTGTATTAATCTGTACTCTGTTTGCAATGTCCACATTGTTGTAATGCCTGTCTTGATGTTCCCCATAATTTGTATAACCTTTGTAAAAGAGCCATGGCTCAAAGGTATTTGTAATCCTAGACTTGATAAATAAATAAATAAATTAATTCTCTACTACTTAAGAATTGTCATGTCTTTATTGTTCTGTTACTTTCTGGATACCTGTGTACTACTGTATGCTTCACCCAAAATAGTATACTGAGGTCTCTTCAGTTACATTATATGAAACACTATTCAGCACAAAGATTGTAATAGTCAACAATACAAGACAGTGACCGTACTGTAACACAGATACTATGTTAAGAGCATGCACAGTGATATATCTATTGCAAATGTTTAGTTTCACAGTTTTGCTACATGTTCAGTTACAAGTGCTTATTGTTGCTGAGTACAACTTTTGAAGGTAGAGGTTCTACAGATATGGTGCCTTATGCACGTTTCTCTGTTGTACAATTTAAATGCTATGCAATAATTGATAGTGCTACCAACTGTTTCTGTACATCATTCTTCAAACTGTCACAGATATTGTGCTGAGTGAAAAATTGCTTCTATACTTACGACATGGTAGGCGCTCTCCAGCATCAGGCTTGCCAACTGTTTCCCACATTTCGTGGGCAAGGTAGTACCAGGAGGCGTCATTGTACAGTATCTCCTCATGTTTCTTTAACAAGTAGAAATGCTGGTGCAGCAGTTTCCACTTCCGCTTGCACATTTGAGCTGTGTTGTTTTTTATTTTGAACCAGTAGCTCAAATGTGCATTTATGCACCTTCACATGGTGTCCAGTTTCCTGTTCATGCTCCTCATTAATATTTTTGCATTTCCTTTCATCTGTGCCACCTCAACCAGGCAACACACCTCCCTCAAACTCCAGAGCCTCATTTTAATCCTTCTTTTTATGCAGAAATAAATAGCAAGAGAGATAGTAGTAACTTTGTATATGTTTGAGTATGTGTTATTCTGAGGCTAGCTTCATTCAGAATTCACATTTTTTACCACCCATATGTGGACATCCATGGTCATTAACATTGTACAGCTCTGCTAACAACTTCTAACAAATTACAACACTCATGGTTAGATTACAGCAGAGAGACAACACACTGCTCCACCCTCCCCATGTCAGGTTTGACCCACAGTCCATAGGCATAGGTACTGTCAGTGTCAGTGGCTCAGCAGATAGCACACTTGCCTCTGAGGCCAAGAGATCAGTAGGCTCTGGGTTCAATCCCCACACCAGGCACTTGGGTTAATATCCCAATACTGACACTGTAGTGCAGCATGAGGGGGTGCTACACTCCTGAGGTGCCATCTTTCAGATGAGACATTAAACTGAGGTCCCATCTGCCTGTTCTGGTGGTAGTTCAGGTGGATGTTAAAAATCCCATGGCACTTCTTGAAAAAAGCAGGGGAATTTCCCCAGTGCTCTGGCCAAATTTCCTCCATTCACGAAAAATACCACCAACAGCTTAATCTGGTTCAAGGTCGGTTGGCACTCATCTGTATCCCCTCCCCATGTCATGCCTGAAAATAGACAGGATTTGTCTAGTGCACTTACCCGGTCAACAAAAACTAAATAAAAAAAGAAATAAATCATAAAATAAATAAAATAGTCCAACTACAGGCCTAAATATTTATATGATATATAGTAAGACTTCCAGGCAAGGCAGGATAATGAACAGCTGAATGACAACATGTACGAATGACCCCTTCCAAGAAAAATGCCAGATTTTGTGTAATGAATGCGTAGCCACATTTCAACAAAATTCATTAACATTAACATTGCATGTCCCAGATAACACCTCCACCCAAGTGACTACAGTGAGGGTGTGCATGGCATCACTAAGGCATGGCCTGACAGTGTAAGAACAGATATTGTGTCCTGAGTGTCCAGCCACAAACAACATGTTATCTGTCACAGTTGCATTTGGTGGATCCTATCTGTTATGATACTGTGACAACACAGATTGTATGTGTGTGTGTTATGTATGCAGCTTGTCTATTTTTTGACCAAGCTTTTGTGGCTCTTAAAAGAACTGTTTTTTTAAGGGGTATATTTAAACAGTCTGATATTTTTAGAGTACTATGAGGATTCCATTTTGAAGGTCTCCCAGGAAAAGGCAATTGCCAGCATGTGAGAAGTGCACTCCGTCTGGTAGAAATAGCCAATCATTAGAATACTTAATTTCAGGGTGATGTATGGTGTGCATCCCAGACATGTGCAGGTATCCAGAAATTTGAATGTTCACCTTTCTTCGTGCCCTGTCAAGCAAGTACATGGGCTGTTCTGCTTGCCAGACCCTACGCTCTGTAATGTCTGAAAACAGTATTTTACAGGCAGGTAACATACTCATAATCAGGGTCCCAAGTTTTCCATGATTCCACAGGTGCGGCAAACTGCAGAAATATCCACGGAATTTGCCATCACCTGCTGAATTTGTGGCTGCCCATGGAACAACGTCCTTTGCTGACAGGGGGTGCCCAATCCCCTGTCGGCTTCACTGCCCCCCAAATGTCTGTATGCCATGCTGGAAGCCCACCCCAGCATGGCAAAAGCTTCCATTGCTGACAGGGGTGCCCAATCCCCCATTGGCTTCACGCTCTCCCCTAAGCTGCCTGGTGCCAAGCTGGGTGCCCACCCCAGCATGGCAAAAGCTTCCTTTGCTGACGGGGGTACCCAATCCCCGTCAGCTTCACTGTCCCAACCAAGCTGCCTGGTGCCACACTGGGAGCCCACCCAGCATGGCAAAACTTTCTGTTGCTGACAGGTGCCTCAATCCTGTCAGCTTCACGTTTGTTGCTCATGCCATGCTGGGAGCCCACCCAGCATGGCAAAAGTCCCTTGTTGAGTCAAAAAAAAACCTGAAACAAAAAAAACCTTCCCTCGTTGATTCTTTTGCCCCTCCCCAACCTGAACCCATCCTCTGCGTAACCACCTCCCCACACCCCCACCTCATCCCCACCTTAACCCATACTTACCTCCGGAGCCCAGCGCAATGATCTTTGGTGGACCAGGAACACATCTGCACTCTTCAAAGCCGACCGTGAACTGAAGAAATGCCGGTAAGCTGTATAATGGCATAAATGGATTTTTTTCAACTTTAGTGCATATTTCAGCCATTTCTGGGAATTTGTTCACCAAATTTTCAACATGGGTTTTTAAGTTCACTATGAACTGTAACACTGTTATTTCGTATCGGGTCCTAAAAAGGTGGTTCCACAGTCACTGCGTGGAACCACCTTTCTGGAATGATTAATGAAATGACAGTGTCACAGTTCATGAGGTAGGCTCCCAAAAACCCTATGTTGAAAATTTGGTGAAAATAGTCCCCAAAATGACTGTTTTACAAGCATGTGTTGCTCAGTTCCTACGCCTGCTCGTAACTTCAAGCATATTTTATATTTTCACTCCAGATTTTCAGTATTGCCATTTTACCACACCTCCTTATAAATAATACTGCTGTCATTTTTCTCATCTCACCCAAAATATGTTTTTGCACATGTAGCACACAATGGCATGGTCGGTGTGCAAAATCAATGTTCGGGACAGATTAAGAAAATCACAGTAATACTGTTCATGAACAGAGGTCTTAAACTGGCTATGTTGAAAATTTGGTGACAAACGCCCATAAAATGACAGTGTTACGAGCATGCATTGTTTCAGATATGGTAAAAAAAAACAAAAATTAAGGGTAAAAATGTGCCTCAGAATTGCCACAGAAATTGGTGTTGAGTGCCGCAGAAGTTCTGCAGCAAATGAGAACCCTGCCACAGAACTTTGCTCCGATGTGCCACAGAAAAATCGGGGCCCTGCTCATAAAAGAAGCAAAGTCCAGTTTTGCTTCTGCTACTAAATCTACCCATCATTTGGTGCCTAAATCATTTCCTCCGAGATGAATCATCAGTATGTCTGGATGAGCTTGAGTGCTGATTAGTCTGTGCATTGTTGGCATGAGATGCTCCCACCTGATGCCTCCCCTACCAAACCACTTAACAGAGCAATTTGGAAGCTGCAGGTCTTTCCCAAATTGACTTCTGTGAACATACTCTGAAGCTCGTTGTACTATGCTGCTGCCAATGACCTACACAGTGCATTTGCTGTTTTCTGCCATTCTAAGCTTTTAAACTGAGAAGTGGACCGAAAGCTACCAAAAAAATCAGTGTTTACCCTGCAGTGTCAAGTCACTACTGAATATGAAACTGAGATTTCCCTCTCTGCTTCAGTATTACTTTGGTGGGCTGTCCCAATACATAGGAAACAACAAAATAATTCGCTAATACTTTGTCATGGCTAACCAATACAGTGGATGCATGCACTACAGTTCCTGTAAATGGGTGTAGGTCCTGTCAAGCAGAAATGTTGCAAGTTTCCAGGTGGGAAAATACTACATTTTGATAGGCTACTTCAAATAATCACAAGTGAACAGCTAGCTATTATTGGTTGCCTCTTCTTTTATGATACATGTGCTGGCTGTTTGCTGCCTCCATTTGCAACTGCTATCTGTGCTGGTAAGTTTTCACTGATACTCTGACTTTAAACAGTTATAACTTCTTCCCACAGCATAACAGATTATTTCTATTGCTATAGTCAAACAGAGGTGTGAAAACATTTTGTTTAATGCTATATTTGTGTAATTATCAGTTTTTATAATGTTAGCAAAATTGTATAGAAAATTGTATGAACTTACACAGAGTGAAGCAGGCTGTAGTGTTTTTCTCTAAGATGGCTGCTATGTCCTTCTTCTCCAGTCTTCTGCACTTGTGATTGTTTGCCTGACATGGCCTGATAAATGTTGTGTCCCATTGGTGTTAGCATCCATCACTCAAATACATAGCAGTGTCTCATTGGCTTACCCTTAAAGAGGGTTTGTTTTCTATGTGATTATTCAACACTTTCGTGCTTGCAACACTATTATTCGACACTTTCATGCATTCAACATCATTTTGCGACACTATAGCATGTATTCAACACTATTTTTCAACACTTCCGTGCATTCAGCACTATTTTGTGACACAATTATTCAACACTTTCATGCATTTGACAGCATTTTGCAAAAGTGTTGAATTTATTTGACACTGTTATTCAACACTTTCGTGCATTCGACACTACTTTACGAAAATGTCGCAAATCAAGTATTCTTTCACAAAATAGTGTGGATATTCAACAGTTTCACAAACAACCTCTTTTCCCATTCCAGCAACAGTTATCATTACCATTTGTCTTTACATTTGCGCTGCTGATTCAATAATGATTTGCTTACATTTACGTTACCACACAAGTTTGTGCCACCATTACTGTTGCTGGCTCTGTTCATGTTTGCACTTGCGTTTGTGTTTATGTAATAACTTTTGTTTGTGTTACGTTCATCATTACTGTTTTTGTTTTGTTACCATTTCTGTTTACGGTTATGTTTCTGTCACTGGCATTGTTATTGTTAATGGTTTTGGTTTGTGATGTTGTTAACGTTACTGTAATAGTTACATTTACCATTTGCGTTCCTGTTTCCATTCCTGTGTTGATAACCGCTTACATTGCTGTGTATATTTTTGTCACCTGCACCATTGCTGTTTGTCTGTCTTAAGTGTTTCTGGTTGATTTTGTGTTCTAATTTGCATTTGCAGTTACATGTCCATTGTCGGCATCATTGCCATTACCTGTTCACTTAGCATTTCCGGTAACATGACTGCTACACCTACTGCTTGTGTTTCTATTACTGTTTCTGGTACTGTTTCTGTTTGTCTCATTATGACTGCTTCTGTTTCTGTTTCTGTTTGCACTTCTATTTCCATCACTCTCTTCTGTCACTCTGTGCATTTAGTGCTTGCATTTACTGCACCGTTTCTGTAATGGTTTCCATTTCTGATTGCATTTATCTCAGCATGTCTGTTACTTTTACCATCTTCTGTTAATGTAACTGCTACAATTATCATTTACTTTTGCGTTTGTACTTCCAGTCCCTACATCTAACAATGTCACAAATTTATTTTCACTACACAGCTTTTTCTTTGTCCCATATTATCACATATTGTGCAGTGTTATTACTCGGTTTCTATTGTGGTACATCTACAATCATTGCATTCTGTCTTGCCTACTGTTGTACTGTCAGAAGTATTATGTGTGCTACCTTTTGTTAGTAATGCTCTCTATTCATGTAATATAACAGATGCACAATGTGTATGACTATGCAATCTTATTTATCAATGTTTGTTTACCACTAAATATTTCTTTTTCTCAATTTTTTAAACAGGTATCTGATACTCACGAAACATTTTCCAACACTACTTTGAAATAGTACAGAAGAAAGATGCATTCTAAGCAGAGATGCAGTGCTATGCAGAAGTGAAACAGGTATCATAGTAGTACACTGTTGCTTAAGAGTGGTATAACTCCCACACATGCTACATCAAGACATAAACTGATTTCTCATTCCATTCAAGGAGTTACTTCACAGGTTGTGTGCTCCACAAAAATTGTATGTACTTGCTCAACTGCAAGCCAAATATGCACAGCTCAGCAACAGTTTCAAAAATCTTTCAGAAGGAAGAAATATGTTGTGAAGGCAAGCATTAAAAAATGTACTAAGCAACAGCAGAAAGGTATGCTTGCTGATGCTTACCTGAGGAAGTAAAAGTATTATCGACCACTGGCTTGTAAAGCTAAGTTAGATAGACTTATTGCAGCTGTGATGAAATGTGAATGCTGAAAACTGAAGACTCGTCTGTTATTGCTGAAATTGCGTCTCAGAGTTCATACATTTGTTAACAGAGCAGTATTTGTTCTTCAACGCTTGTGGTGTAAAATGGCACATGTACTTGAACAATTCAGAAAAGTTGTGTACAGTATAAAGATGAGGCTACAACACTATCCAGTCTTGAACCAACACAACTTATGTGATGTTTTTACAGGTAGCTGGCTACACACACACTGCACTCAGAGGCATATTTCTGGGAGGAGTCATATAACACACAGAAAAAGGAGAGCAAGTTCTGTATTGATGAGGCCGGTAAACTATGTAATGTGCTGACAGTATGTGATGACATAACAACTGAGTCAGATGATGAGTCTGAGTCAACTGTTCAGCTTCGTAGGTGTCACTGTCTGGCATGGACATGCGATGTGACTTGCAACTGGAGGCAATCATCATTTGATAAAGTCAAGCACTTTTTCAATCTGTTTTTCATTACTGATCATAAAGACAGACATAAATTGTTTGAGACTATAGACCTTTGTGAGCTCCATCCACGTACTGAACTTATGGGTCATTCACTAGCATGCCTAGATAGTGGTGTTTGTGACAGTGTATTTCACCACAAGCAGATGCTGGCAGTGCATCAATCAGGGATGGATAACTTTGTCTATAGGGTCTATGAGATTAGATGAGTTGTTTCACAGTATACTCATCTAAATGAGTTGCTACAGACTGGTGACATGCATGGTGCCATGACATTAATGAAAGAGTTGCAACGTGACAGGAGTGTCACTGATAGTGTGGTTGATCAGGCATCAATTGCTGATGACAGTTCTGCCTCTGTGTTGGAAACAGATATTCTCAAACTGTTTGGGAAATCCATTGCCAAAGTTGAGTTGGCAAAGACAGAGAAATTTGACTCTATATGTGTCTCATGTGATCGACTCTGTTACCAGAAACAAACGGTTACAGTTAACCTGGAAACCTTGTCACTGTACAATGACATGTGGTTCCAACTCTCAGCATTTCTGCTGTTAAAGTGTGGCTTCCACTTAGAGCCAATCATTGTGATGTGCAAAGCACTGCTTCTGCAAGGTGAAGAATAACACTATACCACCAAGGTTATTGTTGAACAATATGGAGGCACATGTTACACTGCTGAGATTGCCACATTGAATATCTTTGAATGGATTCTTATTCAAACTATGAAACCATTTCAAACTATTCTACATCTGAATACAAGAACATGGAACATTCCACAGAAAGAATTCATTAGGTCTCTTAAGGGTTCCGTTATGTATCTCCCACTTTCTCTGTAGGAGAATGTGGAGGCAATCTCCAGTGAGAACAGTTTGGTGATTCTTGTTAATAGTGTTCCAATGAAGTCAAAGGTCATCTGGCAGGATGTTGTCAATGTACATAAGGTGAAGCTGGCTCTTGCTTACTTGAAGAGCAACAATCCCTTTAATGTAGACCTTGACATTGATCGCATGAGTAGTGTGTCTGCTCAGTATGGTGTGTTGGACACCAGAAAACCAATGATTGAGAAGGTCACTGTACAGACAACTGATAATGTGCATGAAAAATACACAATACATCCACTACATGGCAGAGATACAGTTGGGGATAACATTGATCTGTATCAAATGAAACAGGTGGAAGGTGCCCCTGTCAGCATTTGGGAGGCGACATTGGAAGCACATTATTTTCTGGATTTATTTCCAAAAGGGTCAGATGGATGTTTAGATGATAGAGAAGTGTGTGTGCAAGGTACTAAATACCGTAGCAGTCACATGCTCAGTAAGGATGACAAATTCGGATGCAACATACAGTACTTGTTACATCTCCTATGGGAGAGTGAGCTTAACATACTGTCTGCATCAGTTGCACATACTATACGGCTCATGACTCCACTTGATGGAATCACTGCCATTGAGTTTTTGCAGAAATTAAAGCAAAAGGATGAAACTGTGCAGATCAATTTGTCATCCATACTGTCACGCCTACGTGGCAACAAAGAATACTTATATCGCAGACACTCTGAGGTGATGACTATGCTGTGAGAGTATGGTGCAGCAACATGGTTTGTCACACTCAGCTGTGCCAAGTATACCTGGGATGAGGTGACTGAACTCTTGAAGTGGTAAAATTATGATGTAGAGGGCATTTCATCAATGACTTTCAGAGAGGTGTGCTCGCTTGACCCAGTGCCTGTGACTAGACATTTCACAAGTGATTCCATGACATTCTGACTTTTATGATGTCAAAGGACAATCAGCCTCTTGATATTGTAGAACATTACTTCTGGAGAATAGAATATCAGGCACAAAGCACTCCTCATTTTCATATGTTACTGTGGATCAAGGATACCCCATGCATAGGTGAACATGAAGCAGCAGAAGTGCTAGCGTTCAAAAAGTGATACATCACTTGCCGCATACCAGACAAGTATGGCAGTCCTAAGCTGTGGAAGTTGGTGCAGAAGTTCCAATGCCATATTTGTGAAAAATACTGCCACCGGGTAGTGAAGAGCAAATCTGATTGGTACACAAGATGTCGCCTCGGATTTCCCAGACGTGTCTGCCAGAGTGGTCGCATGAATGAAATGTTTTCAACAATGTGACACCACTTGAAGGCAACATCAACCAAGAGGGTATATGAGTTACCCAGGGAGGAGAATGAGGTGTACATCAAGGACTACAACCCCACTCTTCTTCTAATGTGGCAAGCAAACATAGATGTTCAGTTTGTGATTGACAACTTATTGGCTCTGGTTTGGTACATCACTTCATACATCACCAAACATGAACAGTCTAGCTTGCAAGATCTTTGGGAAGATATTGCCAGTTTGAGCAAGTCACTGACACCTCAGTTGTGGTCACTTGGATTGAAGACCTTATCACACAGAGAATGTGGTGCATATGAGGCCGGTGATCATTTGATCGGTACACATTTGTATGGCAAATCTGATGCTGTGCACTTTCTCAGTGTTAACTACAAAAAGAAGTGCAAATGTGTACTTATTCCTCATGCTGAGATTGAGGAATTGGCTCTCAACAGACCCTCTTCAAAGTGTATATTGAAGAATAATCTGATTGACATTTACTACCCCAGTAGACACAGTGACATGGATAGTATGTGTCTATTTGAGGTGGCTAAATGGTACGACTACAAGACAGATGTCTCCTGATTGCACACACAACATTTACAAGGTCAGAGGAATGGGTAGCTGTCTCATAAAGAGACATAAGCCTTGGTTCATTGACCATTGCAAGTTACATCTAGGCTCATCTGAGAGCAGAGAGCATTACAGAATACCATCAAAGAGGTGATTTTCTACAGCTTACTCCCTCATATTGTATGCCTAGCAGCTCTTGCTATCTCAGTTTTGCCTCTTTAACTGATAATGCCAAGAACAACTACACGCTGAAACCTACAAATGCACAGCTGATTGAAAACCCTGATGGACTGCTGGGGGAGCCTATCAGAGAGCTGCAGAGGTGGGACTTGGAGCTTAATAGTTCACGCTGTTCGAGTGCATTGAATACCAACAAAGCGGTGATTTTCTACAGCTTACTCCCTCATATTGTATGCCCAGCAGCTCTTACTATCTCAGTTTTGCCTCTTTAACTGCTAACGCCAAGAACAACTATGCACTGAAACCTACAAATGCACAGCTGATTTAAAACCCTGATGGACTGCTGGGGGAGCCTATCAGAGAGCTGCAGAAGTGGGACTTGGAGCTTAATAGTTCGCGCTGTTCACCGCACGAGCGTGTGAATGCTCGAGCATGTGAGTGGCGCGAGCACCACTCCGAATTAAAACTAAGTTAGCAAAGGGATCTGCTTTGATAAATTAGTAAGTGGGACACAGTTTCCTGATATATTTGCCTCATTTCTCCAGGTAGGTGTAAAAAGGTAATAAGAAAGGTGGTGGTGGTGGTATCCTGCTTGCCTAATCAAGCGCAAATATTATTGGGAATATTGTTGTTCCTTTTTAATATTTTAAATAATGTATTTAGTAAAAATGTTAGGATATGTTATTTTGGGATTGACTTTTGCAGGTGCAATATTCAGTGAATCTGACTTAGGATTAACTGAAACAGTTTGGCCTTTTGTTGTAAAAACCTATCCCAATTTAGAAGGGTATCTACTTTTAAATAGAAGAAATGCTTTTACTAATTGTTGGAATAATTACTTGCTAGCAGGTATTAAGTTAAAGGGCTTACCTCCAAGTTTCAATAAGTCACCTGATACTTTTATGGATGCATGTTATTTGGTTTTGATTTTGGGGTGATGTTGAGATGAATCCAGGACCTAATGTTGAAATGAAATAACTGTTTTATCATGATAATGCTCAGTATTTCTAAAAAGGCTGATCTGTTGGCAACCATCATAAATTCACAAAATCCATGTATATTGGGTTTGAGTGAAACTTGGTTAAATGATAAAATAAGTACAACTGAATTGGGTGTGCCAGCATATCAGATCTTTAGGCAAGATAGAAAAGGTAAAGGGGGGGGTATTGTGCTTTGTTAAAAATGCATTGGGGTATGCTGAAATAATAATGGCAGGAAATGAGGGAAATATAGATTATATAGTCATTTCTATTGTTCACCGAAATTTAGTAGTAGCTGTGATTTACTCTCCCACCGAACAAAATTAAAAACTATAGATGGGGTTTTACAAAAAATAGGGGATTGTATAAAAGATAAACCTATTGTATTAATGGGGAACTTCAATTGTGATTGGGCAAATGATAGAGGAAGAAAATTAAAGGAAATCACAACTGAAATGGGACTTTTGATTAATTTACCCACAAGATATATAAATACTACAAAAAATGGATCAATATTGGATCTAATTTTTGTTTCCCAAACCCTTCAAGTAAAAGATCAGGGAATTTTATCCCCTCATTTTATTGATCATAATCCTGTTTGGACTATTCTTACGATACATCCTAAGGGAGGTCTTGGAAAGTTTCCGAAACAAACATGGTCCCGTGACATGAGACACTTTTCAGAGTTTAAATTCCTGGAGAGTATTAGATTAGAAAGATGGGAGAGGTGTTTATTAATACCAGAATTGGATCTTAGTATTGAATATTTTACTAATACTTTTCAAAATGTGTGATTTTCATGCCCCAGAATAATAAAAACACAGAGATTTGCCAAGATTTCCATGGATAACAGAAAAATTGCAAAAAATGATTAGAGTTAAAAATAGACTCTGGAAGAAAGCCAAAATGACAAAAGAAAGCTGTGATTGGGATTTATTTAAAATTAAAAGAAATGAATGTCAAAAATTAACAAAAAGGGCGAAAATACTTTACTATCGTAGTAAGTTAAATCACAATATGAATCCTAAAAGATTTTGGACAACTATAAAAAACTTGTCAAATCCAGGAGGGCATAATGGACAAATAAATCTAAAACTGAGAACAAATGAAAACAATATAGAAGATCCAGGGGAGGTATCAAATATCTTAAATGGCTATTTTGTTGATCTGCCTAATTTAGGATTAACAGAATATACTCCAATAGTAACTGACATCAGGTGTGAAGAACATTATCCAAATCAACACCCTCCCTTTAGATTCAAACAGTTAACGCTACGGGAAGTTACTAAGGAATTATCTAGAATAAACCCATACAAATCTGCAGGTCTGGATAATTTAGAAGGACGTTTTTTAAAAATAGCTGCCCCAAACATAGCACATACGATTCTAGCTATATTCAATTGGAGTCTACAAGATGGACATTTTCCTACTTTATGGAAGACAGGGAAGATAGTACCTATTTATAAAACTGGAGATAAATCATCTCCTAATAATTACCGTCCTATTACCATCTTGCCTGTCTTATCCAAATGTTTGGAAAAGTTGGTAAATCAACAAATGGGAGTTTATTTGGAAAAATATGATTTATTAACAAAATATTAATCAGGTTTTAGGAAGGGTTTTTCAACTATGTTGGCTTTGGTCAAATTTAATGATCTGATATGTACATCCCTGAACAAAGGTAAGGATACAGCAGCTATTTATATTGACCTGTCAAAAGCATTTGACTTGGTGAACCACTCCATTCTGTCTGAGAGGTTGGTCTGTTTGGGTTTCTCTGGTGATCCACTAGCATGGTTTATGTCATATCTGACAGACCTTTCCAGAGAGTACAGTTAGAGAACCATCTTTCACATCCTAGGATCGTTAAAAGGGGAGTTCCACAGGGGTCCATTTTGGGACCTTTGTTATTTTTGATATTTAATAATGATTTACCATCTGTGATCAGGCATACAGATATAAGAATGTATGCAGATGATACGGTCTTGGTGGCCTCTGGTAATGGTTTGGCGGATCTCCAGAGAAACCTACAGACTGACTTCACTAGGGTTCAGGAGTGGTTCACCAAGTCACAATTAATAATGAATGTAAATAAGACAAAATGAATGTGTTTCAGTACTAGAAAACAGGGTGTCTCAGATGTACAGATCACATCATTGAATCAAACCTTAATAGAACAAGTCACAAATTATTGTTATTTAGGAGTTAATATTGACTCTTTATTGACCTTTAAGAGTCATATAGAGTCTGTTATTACAAAAACACATAATAAATTGGGAGCTTTGAAGAGAACATCTAAGTCCTTAAAACTGCAGGATAGGAAACTGATTGCTGAACAGCTTATACTTCCAGTAATAAAATATGGAGAGGTTATTTATAGGACTGCATCTAAACAACTTTTGATTAAGTTGGACAAATTGCAGTATAGGGTGGCAAGATATGTCTTATGTTGTAGTTTCAGGACTCATCACTGAGAACTGTTGACCAGTTAAATTGGTCACCTCTTGATTTAGAATACAGGTATAGTTGGTCCTCATTTATATATAAATATAGGACAATTTATTTGAATCATAATATATCAAAAATATTGGCAGATAAAGATTCTGCTCTCAGGAAACATTCAGTTAGGGCTTTATATCAAAATAGAATAGATCCAGATCAGCGTAAGAATAAATTTGGGGATAGAACATTGGCGTCACAAGCATCATTGTGTTGGAATATACTCCTTCCTTCATTGCGATTAGAGAAAATTGAAAAAAAATTTCTTAGAGGGTTAAAAACTTACTTTGTATATTCATGTGAATGTGTTTGACTTAATTTGGTTATATTGTCTAATTGTGTGTGTTTCTGTGATTTTGTGTTTTATAATTTGCATTGATTGTCTGAAACTGGTGTGATTATGTGAAACTTGGAAAACTTGCACAGAACTGTCTTGAAAACTGGATTATTTTATCCAAATGACATGTATTACTCCTGTATAAAAATAAAATGTTTTACTACTACCACTACTACCTTGCTTTACTATTCTTATTTAAACCCTGGAGGAATAAGTCTGAATTGAAAGATGACTGTGATACATTTGAGGAACAATTCAATCACAGTTACAACACATTCAAAACTGAATACTCTGAGACATATATACAGAGACTGGATGCTGAGAAGGAACAGCTTGAAAAGGCACAGAAACAACTTGAAGAAGACACTCCTGTTAGTTCACAGGACAACCTTGATCTGGAAGGAGAAGGTATAGTTGAAGTGCCTCTGCCTCTGAATGCCCCAGAAGTACTCATGGCAGAAGTGGAGAGTGCTATGGGACATGGCACACACTGCACTGTTGATCCAGCAGAATTGAGAGACATACTCAATGAGTAACAACGTGTGGTGCACTCTGCAGTTACTGATGCTGTTTGTCATGGGATACTACATGAAGAGAAGAAATGTGACTGTCATGTCCACAAGCCACTACAAATGTTTGTTAGTGGCTCAGCAGGTACAGATAACAGCTTCCTTATAGAGACCATTACGGCTGAAATACAGAAACTGACAGAATCATCAATGGCTGTTGTTGTAAGTGCTCTCACTGGGCCAGCTGCATAAAACATTGGTAGAGTTACACTACACCATCTCTTCATGTTGCCAGTGGAGCATGGCAAAGCAGGAGAGTATTGTAAGCTGTCATTTGAGGTTACATCTCAGCTTTGTTCTATTTTACTAAAATGAAGTTACTAATCATTGATGAGATTAGCATGGTCTGTAATGTGATGCTTGCCTGTATACACCTCCATCTACAGGAGATTTGGGGCACTTACCATGGAGATGCATTTGGTGGTAAAAGCATTGTTGTATTTGGAGACCTTTTACAACTTGCACCAGTTAATGCAGAACATGTATTTGCATCTCTGACTGTTAAGCAGGCTAAGAATACACTGGGCTGCACTGGAGGTTGTAACCTGTGGAAGTTATTTACCTATGTTGATTTGTGTGAGAACATGCGGCAGAGTGGTGATCTGGCTTATAAGTGACTGTTGGATCAAGCTCGTATAGGTTCTTTGTCACCACAACATTTTTCAATGTTACATGGTCGAAGAATCATCACAGATACTACACCCATCCATACAGCATGCAATGTTTTCATTGATGTGTACTCCAAGGGTGCACCGATTGTGTGTCTTATGCCACGACTTAAGAAATGTGTTGAATTCAACAGTGTTATGTTGCAGAGAGAAAATTAAGAAATTGTCACACTGCATGCTGTTGATACAGTTGATGGTGTAATTCTAAGTTGGAAGCTGGTAGCAAAGATCACTGAATGATTGTCTGAACTGAAGTTGGATGTCTCACATACAGCTGGCCAAAAGCTGTTCTTACAGTTTGTAAGAACATGCATGTCATGCTGCATCGTAATCTTGATGTTGAACATGGCATGGTAAATGGTGCCATGGGTCACATCATCGACTCTGTGTACAATGTTCAGAAGACGTTTATTGAGACACTTGTTCACTTTGACAACATGGAGCAGTCTGTGCAGATTGATCAGAATTGTGTTAAGTTTCAGGTATTTAAGGATATATGTATGTCAACAGGAAACAGTTTCCAATATGTGTTGCATATGCTGTTTCCATTCACAAGTCACAGGGCTTGAGTTTGGATTCAGCGATGGTGGACATAGGCACAGACATTTTCAAGGATGGCATGAGCTATGTCGTGCTTTCACGCCTTCGCAGTCTTTCTGGGTTGCACATCATCACACTTGCACCACAGAAGATATGTGCTGAAAAGTGATGTATTGTCGAGTACAACAGATTACGTACTCTGTATCAGCCACAGATGTCTCTCATTCCATTACCTATGTATGTGGTTGTCTCACATGTCACAGTCACAGTTTCAGCAGGCAACAAGAGAAAATGAGCTGCCACTACTGAATTAACTACGCATACTAACAACAAGGTCAGTACGTCAAATACAGATGCAAAATCACCTGCTTGTAAGAAGTCACTTGGTATGGCTGTTGTCCCAGTGTTTGATAACAGTACTGGAGTTAACTGCTATGCTAATTCAGCTATACAAGCATTTCTCCACATGCCACACTTTGTGCAGGCAATATCAGCTTCACAAGACACTGCCTTATCAAAGGCATTGAAGGAAGTTGTGAATGTGACTTCTGAGCAGTTAGACAATGTACAGTCACTGACACCTCTATGGCAGGTCTTAGGTACATATGATGGGTACAGTACATTTGCTGCTAACATGCAGCAGGACACCACCGAGTTTATGATGGCCATCATAAACAGTTTGGATGAAGAGGGGATTCCAATGCAACAGTACTACATTGTCTCATATGTTACCAGATATGTATGTCTGCTGTGGTCATTCAGAGTGAGAAACCACTGAGGACATGCTTTGGCTTACTTTGTGCCTCACTCTCAAAGCGTCAGGTTCTGACAGCTGTTCACAAATGCAGAAAGTGGTCACCTATGTGTTAGGTGTGGAGGGACATGTACTCAGTCTATACATCTGAGGACTTCATCCCGATATCTTATGCTTGTATTGCATAAGTTTGACTCTCACGGGCTCAGAGTTGAAACACCTATCACAGATTTCACAGCTGGTAGAGTTATATTTAACCAAACACTCATGCTGTGATCTTCCACCACGGCCAGTCTGTAAATTCTGGATATTACATTACATTACTTTGTTGAGGTACAGAACTGGGTGGGATGAATGCAATGATTCCACAAGCAGTTTTAAGCAGAGGCTTCTGTGACACTTAAAAAATGCATATGTGCTGATATTGAAGAACTATGACAATCTTCATAGATCAGAATAGTCACATAACATGTGACATAAGTTATCTATTTTATCACAGAGTGACTTCTGAAAAAGTAATCCTATTCTTTCTTATGCAAATCTGTGTTCAATATTACACACAGTACATCGCATGGTTTACATGGATATGTTTACTCAATCTGACTTCTAAGATAGTTGCGTTAATCAGTGACAGAGGGAATACAGTTGCAGTGGTCTTCAACTGGCACCAACTGTATTTACAGTCACTAGAGAAACCACACTTAGATGTGTAAGAAAGACTTTGAGATGGCAAAACCGATATGACTATCTGATCCTCATGTTCTGTCATTTTCTTTTCTTCTGAGTAACTCATATGCAGACATAACAAGTACTACTTGGCACACTTGCCAACTGTGTAACTCTAGCTAGGTGCAATACTTGTCCATGTGCAAGGAAAAAACTATGTTCCGCATCTCTTTTTACAGGCTTGTACTGTGTCATGATATTATTTGGATCTTTTATGAGTAAAAGATATCCTGCATTTGTTTGTGCCAGTTCTGTGATTAACACAGTTGCACACTGTTTTTCTATCTTATCTGTTGACCTGTACTTAAGAGTATCACACTTTAATATAGGCATCAATCTGTAACATGTTGAGTATTATCAGGTGTGGCTTGTCTTTTTTTGGCCCTTTGCGACTTGACTTTATACATTCATATTGTATTGCAACAGTGTGCTGCTATGTCTGTTTTCTTTTCATACATCTGTGTTGTATATATGTATATATGATTATACTAATAGATAATTTTGTTAAAGTCAGTAGTATTAGCTTTTCAGCAGTTGTCTTTATTGCTATTGAACTGAATGTATTAAACAATGATAAATATTTTGCTGTTTAACACTATTTAATTAGCAAGTATTTCAACATATTCTTAATATGATTACTTAATATTCCATAGATATTTAGTACAACTTTTCTAATTTGTGGTGAGTTTCATATAGGTATCATTAACAGTAATAAACAGTGTTGTGGTACATTTTCTTTATTAACAAGAGGTGCCATGTCTTAATAATAGGTCCGAAGTTTTATATTCGTAGTATTGTGTGCAAGCATTACTTATTATTAACTTATAGTTTTTAGTGACATAGATACTTAGTGACTTCACTATGACTGTTGATTACAGCTTTTATGATATTTAGTGATGTATATAGCACCTGTTAGCATATGACATTTAATTTCGGTTTGTGTAAGAAGATAAATTAAATACACGTATACAATCGTACACTATTGTAAATCAGACACTTGCACCGATAACAACTGTTTTTTATGTTCCTGATAATATTTCTCGATTGCCTCAATTGGAGGGTCGGGTGGGAGTTTTCCAAATGCATCCATATATCTATATATTTTTACATGTATATGTATATATATGCGTATGTGTACTCATAAATATATTAAAATTAAATGTATCTAAATAGTTTTAATAAGTAACTTTTTTTAGATACCAGAATGTGTTTCTGGTACTATTCTTTAAACAGTTGGCATCTGTTTTTTTACCCACCCCAGGAACATTCACACTGTCAGTCACACAATGACAATAACATCATTACTGTTTGATACATGCTAAGCAGTGTACAGAGACTATCATGGGAGCTGTGTTCATGTGGTCTGTGCTACTGTCACAACTTCCTCATCGAGTAGCTGTTATACTGTTTAACATGTAATTTTTACTTTGATGCAATACTTTATTTTTTTATATATTGTTTTGTGAGACTGATTTTGTGTACTGATTTGAATTTTAATTCGGCCTTTTTAATCAACAATTAATTTGGCAATAAATCTTTTTTAAACCTTATCTAACTGTGTTGTGTCTTTTATTATATATAATGTTACAGTACTGATATCTATACAGCATTTGGTATATTACTGCATACAAAGAAAGTACAAGAGGTTAATCTGTGTACATTTTCTACTTAACAGAGTACATGTCTTATTGATCTATGTGTTGCGCATATTACTCTGCTATGGCATTTATGTATGAGTTCATTTTTATGTTTAAGGTGTAGCACAGGAACTATTGCCACACAAATAACACAAGACAAGTGCATGTTACAATAAAGCTATCTATATCTTGGTGGGAGCGTGGTGCATGAAGGGCCCCACTCTTCCACCAACATATACAATGTAGTATTCAGATTATGCTTTCTCAAAAAGAAAGGAAATTCACGGCAAAAAACTCTGTTTAATGTATCAGTTAGGATTGTTCCACAGCAACAAAAGAGAGGAAATTCAGTGTTAGGGTTGAAAACTTTAATTCCGCATTCCCCACCCCACCCCCAGCACCACACACACACACACAAGCACATGCAAGTAGTGGGGAGGACCAAGGCAACACAACCAATCACAGACAACCAGCGGCAGGTGACAGAAATAACATACAACTGTCTAAACATACTATAAGACACATTCATCATCATGGTCCACCAACTGTAGCATTTGTGCAGCCATGGGTGTACATACACAGCATTCTGGGCATCTGCACAGGGTAACATGCCAGAACAGGAGTACTCTCCACACAGTACCTAAGATATACATCATTTGGTTATGCTGGGATAATATTATGAGGCATTAACATAGAAGAAAGCATGGATAAAAAGGTGTCTAATATAATGTGGTCATAGGCACAGAAATGACAGCATGGTACCCTTTGAGTAACATGCAGTGACCAACATACCCATGCTCAAACCAAGATGGCCATGGTTACATAAACACACACATGTAGTATTAATAACAAGTTTTGGTCACAAACCAATGCACACATGCAGTGTTCAAGAGTTTTATGATGGCTCTGTAGTTTTCTATTCATTATATTATGCAGAAGCAATATTTTGTTATTATTATGCCACATGTAGAAGCAGTACCACAGAACTAACAGTGGTATGAATGCAGCATGATGTTTTCAGCCTAGGATAAGTCATTTTTCTTGTTAATATCTGAAACAATTTGTATGATAATGCCAAACCATGGTCCATGATGATATTAAACACTTTGTGTCCTATGGTACCACCTAGCTGCCCAAGTGTACAGGATAAGATGACAGTGCAGCAGCACGCTGTCTATAATAGTGTTCTGATACATCATTTGCTACTGTTAGGATTACATTAGGAACCATTAACACACATGAAAGGTCAGTGTAAATGCTGTCTGATATTATCCATTCATAAGTACAAGAGTGGTAGCATGGTGTCTTTGGCTGCCCTTGCTACCACAAATGTAGGGATTTGTACAGAAACAGAAACAAGCATTTGCACTGACAAACTGTCAGCAAGGCAAAGAGAGTGAAGTGGTACCCTGGAATCCTTTGGATGACACAGTCCCATATACAGTTGTGCAGCTTCAGAGAATAGCGGAGAAGGGCTCTGCAGATAATACTGTACCGATCCATTTTTTTCTTATGCCATGGTAAGATCAGGAGGTATTTACACATGAAACTGTGTTACAATGCTCTCTGATACTACACAGTCATAAACACAAATGTGTGAGCATGGGGCCCTTTGAACAGCATGCTAGCAGCAACATATCAACTAGTAGAGAAACACACTTACCTGTTTCAAATGAGAAACTTTCCAGAATTCCGGTATGGTGTAGTGTGAGCATATGACTTTTTAGGTCTGACACTCCCACACAGATCTGCAATTGTGCAATGTAAGATAATGGTGCCGCAGTACTGTGCACATAATAGTGTACTGATATATCATTGTCTTATACCAGGGTAACATCAGGAAACATTAACAGCCAACAAATGTCTCTAAAACCACTGCCTGATATTGGCGTGTTGTTAGAGTGATGCATTACCAACACATTATCATTCAGAAGAGATAAGAAATGTATTAGATATAAAAAATGTTTAATGTGGTCCACCAACAACTGATGGCCAGTATGCATGTATACCACTGAGTCACTCGGATGGCAGCAGAACTTCTACAGTTGGTGGCCATGATGATGGATGTGTCTTGTAGTATGTTTAGACAGTTGCATGTTATTTCTGTCACCTACTGCTGGTTGTCTGTGATTGGTTGTGTTGCCTTGGTCCTCCCTCCCACTTGCATGCGTGTATGTGTATATGTGGTGCTGGGGGTGGGGTGGGGTGGGGAATACGAGTTAAGGTTTTCAACCCTAACACCAAATTTACTCGCTTTTGTCACTGTGAAACATCCCTAACTGATGCATTAAACTGAGTTTTTTTGCCAAGAATAAATATATACAGAAAATATAAGACATTTCTGATCATTTTTAGATCGCAGACAGAAAATACTAAGAATATAACATACTGATAATCTAAAGATAGAGAGAAAAGAGGTAACGTATGGATCATGAATAAATATTAATCACATATTATAATAAGAAGCTAACTATATTATTTTTTTTATTATTCTTTACTGCAGACCAGTGAAGTATATAAATCTTTAGTTTTGGAGAAAGTAAGAATTAAAACAGAACAAGAGGAAAGTAACCTGTTGAAAAACTAAGTATTATGTTCCTCTCAGCTTTATGTAATGTACTTGTGCTGTATGCAATCCCATGTATTATTCCATGTAATCCCCAGGTCACCCCTGAAAAAGGGGCCTTCGGGGCCCAGCGGGCTTACCCAGTTATCAAAATTTAATAAATAAAATAATTTATTTTGGCCATGAGCAAAATGCAAACTATTTGTTCTGCAATTGTAGTTCATTCTTGTGAATAATACAATAATATCCACCAAAGTTGAAAAGGAAAAAAGTGAAACAGAAAAAGCTGAATATACCAATGAATACAGCACTGATGTTACCAGCTTGTATAAAATAAGTTTTTGTAGAAGCTTGATATATTTAAAGGTCACAATGAGATTGGCTAGATATATATTATTGATGTTAATAGTATATGGATTTATATGAAGGAGGGATTAGCCACTTGGTTAATAGCGATAATATTGATGAATTAGGTTTGATACTTAATTGCTTTGAATGAGATACCTCACAGAAAGGGTATGATATGCTGAAGAGTGAAATGGAAATAGATTCAGAAATTAAGATGAACAATACTGATTATGTATAACGTATGTTTTTAAACCAGAAACAATCTCCCCTGAGGAAACCCAACCTAGGGTGAAATGCTGGGCTCTCATGAAGGATGTTCTGCTTAGAAAGAGCAATGCTAGTGAGAACTACTTATGAATTCTAGAAATAATAGACTGCTAAATTGTTTATTTTAAATAGTTGATTTGTTATCATTATCAATATATGTTTTTGTATTTGACATATTTTCTTTATTCTCAACTCCTTCCTGCCTGTACAGCACACAGAGCCTCAGGGATGGGGCACTAGATAAATAAAATTTTACTAACCTACTAAGATGTTTTGAATTTAAAAAAATGTGTTTGGCTGGTTTGTCCAGAAGGACTACATTACTTTGTGCTTGAAGATTGCCCACTGGCCCCTGGAATAATAGAGTGATTTATATCCAAAAAGGATACCCATCTGGTATGCCTGCCTTGGGTAGGGACTAAGTTCCCTTGTACAACTCACACCACCTTTGCAAAAATACTATTTTAGCATATTGCTGTGCATAGGAAGCAGCTTACGTTTTTTGAGTAATGCTACACCTGATAATAGCAGGCAAAGCATCTGTGCAATAAATTGTGCAAGCTGCTGTAAACTGTGGAAATAGCTACAAAAAGGTAACCTTTTCAAAAACTACATGCATTCAGAAAAATACCCTCACTTGCACTTTTTTTTCTGCATGTGAGCAATTTTTTCATCTTTGAAATCTGGCCCAGCTGTGGTCTAGTGGATAGAACACCAGCTTGGGAGCCAGGATATAAAAGGTTCAACCCTCACTAGAGCCAGATATTCACTGTGAAACCTTGGGCAAGAGATTTATACTTACACTTCCTTCCCACCTAGCTACAGAATGAGCAGAAGCAGAACCCCACTGGAAACTGGATGTGGCATTTCAGCTGGGTGAAACTGGGTGATTAAGTTGTATAGACATATATATACTAGCTCACATGTTTTTTCTAGCTGAGAAGAAAATATGTACCCTAATGCCATTAAGGGAGATCTGGTACTGACAGATATAATTTCTGTTCTTGTCATTTTGGGGTGAAGGGGGTGAGGATCCATGCACAGTATTGTGGTGTGTGCATATTAATTATATATAGAGAATAATGTATGGTCATCGATGGTTAACCAGTTTATTAACCATTGAGAGGTTGCCAGGGCAACCACAAAAACCTCAAGAGTGAAGCTCAAGAGGTTTACGTCACCATGGCAACCTCGAGATTGGTTAACAAAACAGTTACCTATCAATGTACCATACATTGGCTTTTATAGTGTATGGTACCATTTTGTTTTTTTAGAAAGGAAAGCAGTTCCTTACTGCTGTTTTTTTTATGTCCCCACTGCTCTGCCCTCACTGCTGTGGCCATTTCAAGGCCGTCCAATCCAGCAGCGCACATGCCCAGACTGTTCCCAGTTGTTAACCCATCAATGTGATGTACCTTCGATGGGTTAACAACATCATGACATCACATCGATGGTAAAACTCTGTTATAAAAAGGTAGATTTCTACCTATAACAACGTTCTACCATACATTATAAACTATTAATGTTTATATTTTGGAGGTACAGAATGGCTTTGTGTGTTTTATGTGACAGTGTTCCCATTCATGTCTGCATGGTTCTGTGCAGGATGTATGTACTTTGCAGTAAGGGTGATGCATTGTGGAGTGGGTGTTTGTGTATGGGGGGTATGTTTCTTGCTTGATAGGTGTGTCTGCACTTTGTTGTCTCACTACATTGTGGGGTGGATGTATTCCATGAGGTTGTTCTGTGTGGAGGGCAGGTGTCCATTTTGAGATATATGTACTGTGTATTACGGAGAGTATCTTTTTATGACATGGTCATTGGTTGCTGTTGAGTGTATATAAAAGTTGCAGTTTAGCACTAAGATAGTGTTGATAGATTTTACACTTGCTCATTAGCAACAACAGTCTCAGGTAATGTTGTCCAAAGATGCACACATAGATGACCTTCATATGCTGTATTCAGAAACGACCACTGTTACAGAGTCAAACTGAAAAATACTTTGGCAATGCAGGCCCTTTGCATGTCTGTGCATGCACGTACATGTGTGAGAGAGTGTGTGTGTGTGTGTGTGTGTGCATGTGCACGCACAAACTCTAGTATCAAGGGGGAGAGGGTCATGGCCTCCAATATAGGGGGACCACAGGCATGCTTAAAGTGCTTGGTATTGTTGGGAAAGGTGTTGTCAACTGGGTCTAGCTAACTGCAACCAGTATTGGAAATTCAGCTGTGGCCACAAGTAACTTGAACAACTGTGGCTTAGTGTGACACCCCAAAGGTAGAATTTACCAGTTGAGCCCTTGGAGGCTCAAAGTGGGTTCAGTTGTGATGCCTGCATCCTCTGTCTGTAATTGGTGCAGGAAGCCAGGAGAACAGAAGTGTTGTTTGTCCTTTGTTCTTTCCTTGTACAGTGCCAATGAATCAAAGAGGTGCCCCTGCACACGAAGATGAACTGGAGGGATCACAGACATCATCATGGTAAATAAGACTGTCATATCAGCTAGCTTAAGTGGCAGCCAGTACAAATAAAAAACTGTATGAAACAGCAGCCAGGCATGGAACTGAGTGTAAATAGATGGACATCACTATCTTATAACTCTTGACCCCTGCAATCAACCAACCAGAATGCAAGTGATCCTAATAAATACACATGCCCTTGAGAAGAACAGCAACAGAGTGCTTGATGCCCTTTTGTAGCCACTGAGGAAGCCACAGTGTGAGTGACAAGCTGGATAGCCAGTGAGAGACAGCAAGAGGAGGTGACAAAGCTGAACCCTTCCCTCAGTCTAGGAGGCATTCAGAGCAGTCTTTCCTGACTGATTGGACATTAGAGAGGTGCTAAGGAGGAGAACTAAGGGTCTTGCTAGGTCCCAGAGCTAGAGATCCCAATCTGAGCTGAATCTGATTGCTGGATGTTCCCTCCAAACTGAGAAGAAGTACTGTGAGTCCTGAATAGCTGTGAGAAATTGAATCTACTGAAGCCATCTGAAGACTACTGTAGTCAAAGGTGAGAATAAGCTGTTCTACCCTATCAGGTGTACCGAGGAAGGAGGTGGTCAGGGGCTTGCTCCAGGGTACATCTAACCTTTATCAAGTGAGTGTACACTGGAGTGAGGTGGGGTAGCTCATCAACCTCAGTTTTTCTGAACTCGCCAGGCTGCCACATGCTAATCAAGAGGAATGGAAGCAGTGATGCAGTAATCAGGTGTGGTCTGGGCCAACAACCACCATCTGCCTGATACCATCACATCACCCATCCAGAAGCTGGGACAGGTTTTCCACTGATACAGAACATGAATACCGACTTGCCAGACAGAAACTGCTGTTGCTCTTTGAATGTTTCCTTGTTTGGACTACAGTTTGTGTTATATTCTCTGTTGGATTACAAATTTGTTCTTCAATAAAAGTGCTAACCAAAAGACAGTTAGGTGGGATAAAGCAAGCTTACATAGTAAGAGCACCAATACAAGATCCCAGGCACCACAACATGAGGTCTTAACAGTGTTTAATTTACCTGGGTACTCAATAGTTAGAACAGAATTGCATTTAAAGAAAGTGATTGCTTTGAAAGTTATTTGAACTTATAGCACAATACAGCTTGCTGGAATCTTATATGTGAATGCATTGGGAGGCCTACTGCACCATCTCTGTGAAGAGGCATGGACATCTGAGATCACATAGCTTGCGGTGATGCACTTGAAAATAAGGAACATGGTAAATGTATTGCTATCTCAAAAATCAATGCTAAAACAGTTTGGTGTAACCCCTTTTCTCTTCACAGGACCTGTGTTTCTAACCAGTAAAGTCCTGTTATTAGTTTCTAAATTCTGGTGTATGAGCATATTATTAGCAATCTACCCTATCTGGTACAAAAGTGATCAAAATTGCATTAAAGTGTGGGTACTGGTATAGACTGATTTTTGGGCGGTGTCAGACAGCAACTGAGGAGGTAGATTGGTACTGCATTTGAAGGGGCAGTATTCTACTTGTTATCAGGCCACCTATTTCTTTCTCTCAGTGGGGGCACAGCACTATTTCCCTTATTCCCTGTCTGAACCAACCCCCCCTCATGAGGAATTTAACAAGCTCAAGCCCCTCAATCTTGCTTGGCCACCTGGGTGCAAGGCAGGGGTAGTAACCAAGAAAATAGCACATGACATCTGTAAGATGACCCAGTTACATCTTTAAAGACAGTTCTGGGATTTACTGTTTACCAGTTGGACACACCTGAAACCACTGGACCAGTGTCCACCACAAGAGTGAAATTTGGAAAATTAAAAAAAAGTAAAAATTTGGGGAAAATTCAGAAACTCAAAATGGTATTTAAAGGGAACCTAAAGAACTCTCATGACAATAAAATAATCAAAAATGCAGCTTCAGAGAGGTAAAGGAAAAGCTATTGTTTACAATGATGCCAAAACTGCATTTATATAATAAACATAAATGCAGTTTTATATCATTTGAAAAATGTAAAAAAAAGTCCACTTCTTTCAAAACTCTTGCTCTGACTGCTCTACAAAATGGCTGACAGACAGGAGACCTAATGATGTCACTGGAGCAATAACGATGTACCTTTTGTGTGGTTTGTAGAATCTTTTAAATCCTACTCTGATTTACCCTCTTGTTCTAGAAGTTACTCTACTATCTCTCCACAACTCCCTGAGGCAGGTGATCAGGGCAAACTAGCTACAGTACAGTGCTCCCCTTGCTATAAAGGTGCCAAACCTCATCTTCATTGGGCACCAAGGATGCAGGTAATCCCATAATGGTAAGGTCTTTTTCAGTTTTCACAAATAGACACAGGTTCTTTTTCTGAGGCACATGCACCACATGCTGTATTTTCATCCTACCGAGGTCAGTCAATTCATGTTTCAACACAGACAGCAATTTAGAGGTGTCCCCTTCCTTGGGGATATTACTAATCAACAACACATTTTTGAGATCCAAACCTTGTTGTAAACATAATTTTTTGATCTCCTTAAAGGACACCTAAACAACCTTTTTTCCAATAACATATTTCAAAAATCTAGCTTAATAGTGAGGTAAAGGAAAGGCTGTTGTTTACAATGATGCCAAAACAGCATTTATATAATAAACATAAATGCAGTTCTGTAGCATTTGAAGAATGTAAACAACAGCCCACTCCTTTCAAAACTCCCACTGTCTGCTCTACAAAATGGCTTACAGATGTGGGACTTAATGACATCATTTGAATGAGAGCTAACCTGCTCTATACATTGCTAATAATCTTGTGCCTTTTGTCTTTTGTATATTTGTTCTATACATTAACAAACTGATCAAAATCATGACTTAACATATGTATAATTTTCACCAATACACATGTTAAGTTATGGGTTTGATCACTGTTGTAAACATTTAGTGCCAGATGTAATCATACTGGGAATGGCTTCCTGAGCCAAATGGCAGTACAACAAATAGTGCAGTATAGTAAGCTACCTGGTCATCTAGTAGCTCTGGCATTGCCCATTTATTCTGTTGAAATTTCCCATAGAAATCCATTAGTTTTTCCATCAGGAAAAGTGATGCTTGGATAGGAGGAGGAGGAGGAGTAACGTGCTACCATACAGACTCCCAGAACTCTGACTGTATGAGAGTGGAAGCAACATGTGGCAATGGCAGAAAGTAATGAGCTCAGTTCAACATCTGTTTGATGTTTCAAACATCAAAAAAGCAAACATGGGATGCTCTGGGCAAGCAATTCAACCTATAGTCTGGATGAGTATCTATGGCTGGAATAAAAAGAAGTCAAGAGCTTTGACTGTGTGAGGATGGAAGCAATGACAAATTACAGTAGAAGGTAAAATGCTTAGTTCAGCATCAGTTTGATGCCCTGAGCAATAAAAAAGTAAATATGGAATGCTCTGACTAAAGCAACTCAGTCTACTTATCTGGAAGAGCATTTATGGCCAAAGCAAAATAAAGCCCAGAGCATGGACTCTTGGAGGGTGGAAGCAATGAGCAGTCACAGAGGAAAGTAGAATGCTTAGTTTGGCATTTGCACAATGTTCTGAGCAATAAAAAAGCAAATACAGCCAGAGTAAAATGATGCTTGTGGAAAGAATTGATAAAGTAGCAGAAGAAAATCCATAGAAAAAAAGGGACACCAGCGGCAGGCTTTTCATGTATGTAAGTACCAAAAAACTTACTTTGTATAACAACTGAGCACTGAAAATATTAAATATTTTGAATAGCCCTGTTTGCTTAAAAGCACATGAATACCCTGTCATAGTGGTCTTGAGTCACGCCACTTCCCTTCTATGATATTAATTAACAAGAAAGGGAGAGAAAGGGAAAAAAAAAATAAAAAAGCGTTTCCTGCAAGTTAAGACTGCTTGCAGTGAAGGCCAGATAGAAGTAACATTGCAAATATAGGAAAACAATTTGATAAACCAGGATAAAACAAAAAGTATTTGGTACTTAAACTGTAACTCTTGGTATAACTGTCACCATTTTGTTTAATCTTGTTTGAAGTGGCCAGGCTTCTTTGCATATTTTCTGGATCCCACCTTTGATCAGATTACAATCTAGTCTGAGCCACAGGGCATTGCAAAACCAGTGGATATTGAGTGGCATTGAAGAAAATAATACAATTAGCAAGCCTTCAGGATTCAAGGCTTTCTCCCTAAAATAGGGCTGCAGATCCCTTATATTGGCTGCAAAGTCTTTAACAAAGCCCCATGAAGTACAGGAAATATATATAAAAGTTTACAGCCATTAAGTAAAGGCTGAGTGGCCTCTTTGATGTTTACCAGAAGTAAAGAAAGGAACAAAAGTCAAAAAAGAAAACAAAAACAATAGCTGAAAGATCTGAGTCCAAACCAAGAAGAATTAAGACACTCAAATTAAACAAACACAAAGAGAACAGTATGGACATAGAGGAAAACCTGTCCACAACAAAATAACTGGACAAGTTGAATAAATCAAAAATAGTTTTTGTTTTGTGTTGTTTCCCCCAAATGAATATGGCAACCCCGATTTCTCTTATTCAGACTCCACTTCTTAAAGGAGCTATGCCCAGAAAATTGCAGCAAGAAACTACTGCTGGACACAAATCAGTAGACCAGTCCAAAGGAGAGGATTCAAGAAGCAATACCTCTGTTGAAGTGGAATCAAGGATGAAAGAATTGAGTCAGAGAAGATATAAAAACAAAAACCCCAAAAAACAAAAGAAGTATTAAAACAAACACCTATGGGTAATCTTCAGACCACTCAGAATCAACTTCCCAGAATAAGGGAGTCAAGAGCAAACACAAGTCAGAGGAAACTAACCACAATACAGCTGAATCTAAAACAATTCAACAACTTCAGATAATGAAAATACACGAAAAGATAAAGCATATAATCAAACACAAGACCAAGATCCCATTCTTGGGCAAAAAACATTTTACAAGACCTTTACATACTAAAAGACAAAATGGGCACCCTAGAAAAGTTGATAACTTTGGTGGACAATATTTAAGTAACTTTAAACTGTATGGAAACTGGCAATAAACACACCATGGAAAAAAATGAATGAAGTGAAAAAAAATGAATCAACACAGTGGAGAACGAGACTGCTTTGCTAAAAAGACAAGTAACATATCAAGAAAAGGAACTGAAACAACTATGAGAGAAAGTAATTGATGCAGAAACCAGAGCAAGAAGGAAGAATATGAAACTGTTAGGAGTTCAAGAAATCTTGAACCAAAATACCTCTTTAGGACAAACCCTGGATGCAATATTTGCTACATTATTAGAGGCTCCAAACAAATCAAATTGGAATATGACAGAATTCATCATGCCTTAAGACAGAGACCATAAAATGTCATCCTCCCCAAGAGCCATCACTGTTCAATTTATGAAGACAGAGAATGGCTGGATAGTGTGGCAGTCACAGAAACATGGTACACAGAGACCAATGTCTGGGATGTCAACATACCAGAGTGCACAATCTACAGGAGGGACAGGGAAGGTAAAAGAGGAGGAAGAGTAGCTCTCTACATAAGAAAAGGGATCAAAGCAACACAGCTAAAAGGTAAACAGGGAAGAGAGGAGGCACTGCAGGCCACCTTGGAGACGGGAAATGGCACCAAAATCCACACTGGTGTTTAGAGACCCCCATCTTGGGGAAGGAAATGGACAAGTAAATGATAGAAGGCATCCTTAGGATGGCAGACAAAGGGGAGCTATTATTGATGGGGGACTTGAATATGCTAGATGTTAACTGGAGCACGTTTGCTGCAGCCACATCCAAGAGCAGGGTCCTTCTCAATGCCCTACAGGGGGCATGCCTCAGACAGCTAGTTTTGGAACCCAGTCGGGAGGGAGCAGTCTTAGACCTGGTACTCTCAAACAGGGACTAAGCGAGGATCTCAGATTCAGAAGTGGGTAGCCATCTGGGAACAAACGACCACCATACAGTGTGGCTCACAATGAACACAGCAGTAGAGTCAAGCCATACAAAAGTGAGGGTGCTGGACTTTATGAGGGATGACTTTGGCAAAATGGGACAGTGCATAAGGAATGCATTAACAAATGGGTAGGAAGAAGGGGTGGAGGAACAATGGGGAAAAATCAAAACTGCAATCACAGCAGCAACAAGCCTTTGTATGAAACAAATAAAACCAAATGAAGGGAAAAAACATTATGGGTCTCAAAAGATGTGGCGGGGAAGGTTAGGGACAAAAGGTAGCATTCAGGTAGTATAAGGAATCACAGAGGGAGCAGGACAGGAAACTGTATCAGTTAAAGCAGAAGGAAGCAGAGAAGACAGTCAGAATATCAAAGGCCCAAACAGAGGAAAAAGATAACCAACTCAGTTAAGAAGGGGGATAAAACCTTTTATAGGTACATTAGGGAGCAAAAAAAGCTCAATGAAGGGATAGTGAGGCTTAATAAAGTGGAGGGGAGGTGGGCAGAGGGTGACAATGAAAAGGCAGATATCCTGAATGAATACGTTTGCTCAGTACTGATGTAAGTTAGAATTAGACAGCCCAGCATTGGCATTAAGAAGAGTGCCTATGAGACTACAAATGAAGAGGGAGAACTTTGGGATTATGGTTCAAATAGATTAGGGAAATAAAGGGGAAACAGTTTCATTTTTAACCACCAGGGGAGTAGTAAATGAAGGTATAATGTACTTCGGGATTAAGAAATATATAAGGAAAAATGTGTGGACAAATGTGCACAGAATTATGTTTGGAATAGGAGGAGACAGATAGAAGAAAGTTTTTATAAATGTATTACTTGAGCAGCAGTATATCTCCCGTGCTTGTCTTTGCCTCTATGAATGTTAATGGGTTAAATAATACTAAGAAAAGAGATGCTATTCTACTTTATGGTAAAGAAAATAATGTACAAATATTAGTTTTAGAAGAAACACACCTACATTCAAAAGATCACAAGAGATTTAAAAAAGGCTGGGTAAACCAAGTGTACTTCTCAGATGGCACTTCCAGCAGTAGAGGAGTAGAAATCTTGATGTACAGAAATATAGATTTTACATTTGTACAACAATGGCAAGACAAGAATGGGAGGATAATTTTGGTTAAAGGTGTTCTGTATGGAACAGATATAGTAATTGGATCAGTCTGTGACCCATTTGTAGCTTATTTGGATTTTATTACTCAAATATAACATTTATTGATACTTATTTATGTAATTGTTTTCTGTGATTCTGATGTTATATATTAGTCTTGTATGATTTTTGTGCTTGTATTTACTGTCTCCAGGTCAGGCTGGAAGAAGGGCCTTGATCCAGTGCTCTTACCTGGTTAACAAATGAAATAAATAAAATCTAAGGCCTTGATAGAGTTAGATACACAAAACATTATAATAGGGGAGACTTAAATGCATTAATAACCCAGATTAAGGATAAATCAATAAAGCCCCAATTACATGACATAGGATTAGCCAAAAATTTAATTTTTTTTAAACCAACATAATTTATGCAATGTTTGGAGAAATAAAAACCCAGAACAAACTAAACTTACTTGCAAAGCCAGGCATATTAATGCTTTTTCTAGAATAGATTATATTTTGGCAAATAAAGAAGTGATAAGATATATGTGAGGCAGATATCAAAGAAATATCTACAGTGTATGCAGTGATCACAGTTAACCTTGTTCCAACACCAAATCGCAAACAAATTCATTATTGGAGATTTGAGAACTCATTATTACAGGACATTGTCTTTATCAAAATAAAAAAAAACAGATTAAAGAATTTTGAACTTTTAATTATGATGAGGGGATAAAGGTAAACACAATCTAGGATGCATTTAAAGTTACAATTAGATGCATAATTACAGTATGTCATACAAAATTGCTCAAAACAAAATACAAAAAGAAACACTTAGATCTGAGAGTCAAAATCTGCAAGATAAGTTGATTCAAAGTCATTTAAATCTACAAGAACTATTAGAACAGAAAATACAAGAAAAAAACACAGATTAATGAAAGAATTAGAAATTAATACTCTTAGACTTAAAAACAAGCATACTATTATGCAGAAAAATCTAGCAAATTACTAGCATGTGCCTTGGAAAAACAAAAATAACAAAATAATATTACAAATATAAAAAACTCTGCAGATCAAATATTTACAAAATACATCACCAAAGCATTTGTAGCTTATTATAAAAAAAATTACAATAAACAAAACTGCAATAACTCTGAATTAATACAAGAATACTTATTTGAAGCCACATTTATACCAAAAGTGATATTATCAGATAAATTCATAAAACAAGATATAATACAGGCATTGCTTTCCATGAAAGTAAAAATCCCCAGGACCAGATGAATTTACATTAGAGTTTTACCAAGCCTTTTTAGAAGAAATTATTCCATGGTTGCACAAAATGGCTAAGAAGATGGCAGAACTCACCGATCTTCCATCTTCACTTCCTGAAGTGATTGTCATTTTGTTCCCAAAAGAAAAGAAAGATAGTCTCTGTCCTGAAAACTACAGGCCAATTGCACTGTTAAATACAGATTACAAAATAATGGCTAAAATAATAGAACAAGTTTCAAATGCAAATACTGAAAATTATTCATACAGACCAAAAAGGGGTTGTGAGAAATAGAAATATTTTCGAAGGCCTCAGTGATGTCCAGGCTGCACTCTCCATCAGACCAGAAGACCCTGCAACTATTGTAATACTGTTTAATGCTACCAAAGCTTTTGATTTACTAAATTGGCACTCTATCTTTGAATCATTAAAAGAATGGGAATTTCCAGTACATTTAATAAAATCCATTGACGTTCCATACAAAAACCCCAATGCTTGTTTCAAAATGAACCATTATAAGTCAGATCTTTTAGAAATGCATAATGACATCTGTTAAGGGGACATTATCCCTGATTCTTTTTATTTTAAGTTTGGAACCATTACTAAATCACATTTGTATGAATAACTTGATTACTGGTTTAAGAACCTCTATTAACCATCTGAAATTAAATGTTTACACAGATGATATATTAATATTTAGACTAACCCCAAAATAACTTAGCCAGTACTAGTGCAAGAATCTAAAGATTTTCCAAGCTCTCGGGATATAAAATAAATAAATCAAAATTGATGATGCTATTTATTAACAAGATACTTCCAGAAACCAAAGAGATACTAAAAGAAATGAAAGTGGAAGAAGTCATCAAATATTTGGGTATTTTCATCACAAATTCTGTACAAAAAAAAAAAAACAATAGTGGTCAACTTATCATTCTACATGGAAAGAGCAGTCTACTAGAAAGCAGGCAGGGCAAATCACTATCTCTATGAGGAAGAATTGAAGCATTAAAAATGTTAATAATGCCTCATCTGGTGTATCTTTTTCAAGGGGTACAGGGTGAAATCCCCTATAATGATTGGAACAAATGTGTAAAATGATTAAAAAAGTACTATGGTGAGGCAAATTTCCCAGAATTGCCAGGGAAAAAATTACCATGCTTCGTAAGGAAGGCAGAATAGGATGTCCAGACCCTTTGCAATACTACTGGGTTGCAAAACTTAAACAAACAATATATTGGAATGATGCTGATAGACCAGATATAGATATGGAGAAAGTGTAGTGCAGTGGTTTAGGGCTCTGCGCTGCAAATCTGGAGACCGGGGTTTGAATCCCATTGCCCCCACTTGCATACTGTGTGATCCTGAGCAAGTCATTTAACTTCCTTGCGCTCCCAGGTCACACCTAGAAACAAGCTTTGGCTTAGTGTGCCTTTCCTGGTTAAAAAATTTCCCCTTTCCTTTCCTATGGAAGGCTCTTATCAGCCCCAAATACAAATAGTGTTAAGTAAAGATTTATTAATAAAAATCAAAACATCTTGGCGTTTCCAAGGACTTTCTCTTGGATAAAAAAATTCAATTATTCATGCTATGAACAAAATATGTAACAAACTGAATAACCTTTTCCCACATAATAACTTCAGATTAACATCTCGTGTAAGATGGAATGTAAGCATATGTAAGAATACTGATGAAATACATGCAAATGCAAAAGAATTAAAAAAATCAACTTGACAAATTGGATAGGCTTTGTTGAAAACAGTAATATAGGGGACTGGAATGAATCTGAGGAAAGGTGTATGAATAATCAGTTAACACATTCATTGGTAGCTGGCCCAGTAGACTCCACACCTCATGCCATGCTGGTGATCCAGGGTTCGGGAGCGAGCATGGATCACTTGGGGTCAGCTGGACAGGGAGAGGATTGAGCATCTGGAGGACTGCTCTCCTTTCCCCGAGTGGGTGGTTGTCACTTCTGCTGAACAACTGCCACCAGGTGGTGGCCTGGAGGGTAGTGTGGGACTGAGGAAGACATAAAGGGAGGGTGTTGCCAGACTGCAGTGTGTTCACTATTCCGGACGTGTACATGCATGTCCACAACAGGGGATGGGAGAAAACAGAAAATGGATTTGGCAGGCTCTATGACAGGCTCTGTTATAATCCCTATCCCAGCAACCCTGGGCTTCTGGATTGTGCTCCAGGGGAGAAGGCGGCCTACTGCCTCTGGCCTCACTATGGGAGGGAATATGTGGGTGAATCACCCAGGGGAAGCTGGATTGGGATGCAGGGTGCTGGAGTGAATGAGCCATCTGAGAGGGGGCCAGAGCCTGCCTGCCAGCCCCTCATAGAGAGATAAAGCAATATATATAAAAAATCCTGGGTAAAATACTTAACTTTAAGAAATAAGTTTCAAAAGTATATTAAAAATAAGATTAAGATAAAAAAAGAGAATTTTTTTGTTGTAATAACTTTATTAAAAGAAACAAAAAAAAAACTCCACAGGATCAGAGCTTTGTTCAAATGGTTGTGGTCTGTCTTATAAAATCAGACTTTAGGGTACAGATACAGTTGTACATTTGGGGGGGGCAGTGGTACCTGCTGGGAAAACTAATGAATATCTGTAGATAATTTCAAAAGGATAAAGGGGCAATACCACAGCCACTAGACCACCAGGTAACTTATTATACTGCCAGGTAAATTATTATACTGCACTGTTTACTGTACTACCCTTCGGCTTAGAGAACCATTGCCTCTATGACTACATCTGGCATTAAATGTTTACAACATTGATCAAACCCATAACTTAACATGTGTATTGGTAAAAATAATACATATGTTAAGTCGGGATTTAGATCAGTTTGTTAATGTACAGAACAAATATACAAAAGACAAAGGGTACATGGATTTTAACAATGTAGACAGCAGGCTAGCTCTTGCTCCAATTATATCATTAGGTACCACATCTGTAAACCATTTTGTAGAGCAGACAGTGGGAGTTTTGAAAGGAGTAGGCTGTTCACAATTTTCAAATACTACAGAACTGCTTTATGTTTATTATATAAATGCTGTTTTGGCATCATTGTAAACAATAGCCTTTCCTTTATCTCATTATTAAGCTAGATTTTTGAAATATTTTATTGGAAAAAAAGTTGTTTAGGTGTCCTTTAAGGAGATCAAAAAAAGGTGTTTACAACAAGGTTTGGATCCCAAAAATGTGTTGTTGGTCAGTAATATCCCCAAGGGAGGAGACATCTCTAAATTACTGTCTGTGTTGGAACATGAATTGACTGACCTTGGTAGGATGAAAATAGAGCATGTGGTACATGTGCCTCAGAAAAAGAATCTGAGTCTATTTGAGAAAATTGAAAAGGATCTTACCATTAGGGGATCACCTGCAACATTGATACACAATGAAGATGAGGTTTGGCACCTTTATAGCAAGGGGAGCACTGTAGCTAGTTTGCCCAAATTGCCTACCTCAGGAAGCTGTGGAGAAAGAGTAGAGTAACTTCTAAAACAAGAGGGTACATTGGAATAGGGTTTAAAAGATTTGTTGAATGTGGCTGGGCAGGAAAATTCACAGACAATTGATTTGCTGGATGCCATGGTGAGAGCAATGGAAAAAGTGCAACAGCTAGCATGAGAATACAAAGAATATAGGAGGCTTTCACTGTTTTCTGGCATGAAACCAATTCCTATTGGGGAGGACAACTTTGATATGTGGATTAAGCAAGTCACCCAGATGCTGCAAGATTTTCAATGTTCTGATACTGCAAAAAGATTGTGAACCGGAGAGTGTCTCCATGGTCCTGCTTTACATGCAATTTTTGCCCTCAGAGTTACCAACTCAAATGTGACTGCTCAGAATTACCTAGCAATCCTGGAGTGAATGTTTGACCATGTAGAAAAGCTTGGAATTCTCCTTACAATGTTACCATTAACCAAGCTACGTGAAGAAGAACAGCTGTCTGATTTTCTGGTGAGGTTGGAGAAAGTTGTGCAGAAAGCTTACTGGAAAGGATTCTTGATGCCTGACACCATGGAGTGAGCCTGAACTACTCAAGTATTAGATGGAGCAGTGCACTCTAATCGAATCTTGTTGCATATCCAGCTGAGAGATTGTATGGACAAGCCACCCCAAATGATGAGCTAATGTGAGAACTGTGAGAACAGGAAAGACTTTTGCTAGTGATGAGCAGCTTATACATGTAATTGGGACTGCCCCTGTGACCACCTCTACAGGGCCAAGTAATGAAGAACTGCTAGAACATGTGGACCAGCTAACAGAACTGGTGATGGGGACCCAAGAGACTACATGAGTAAATGCTGATACTGGAGTGTCCCATTCCACAACAGCCATGCAGCCAGCTGACAAGAGTCATCAGAGAGAGTTTTGGGCCAGAGAGTATCCATGGAGGCCAAGGTGGCCAGAAGACATATTCTGCTACAGATGTGGCAAGAAATGACATATAAGGAGAGAGTGTCATAATCCCAAAGATCTGAGAAGGTTGAATGAACTGCTGATCAAAATATGACAGGAGCTGGGCAACTCCAGTGGGGCCTGGTAAGGGAGAACACTGAAACCCCAGTCACAGGACATTCCCATGTGAGGACAGCCATACCTACAGCAAGTCAGAGTGAAAAGAAAGTATCTGTTTGGAAGAAAAATGTTGGACCCTTATCTGAAGTGAAAGTCAAAACTGAAGGGGAAGCCTACCTAAGCACTACTAGATAGTGGCTTGCAAGTAACAACTGTGTTCAAATTCCACTGTGACTAGTTCATAAGTCATGTATCATTGGAACCTCTTGAAGTAATAGATGCCTGGGGCATGAGCAATGAGACATCTCCATATCAAGCTGTTATCCGAGCGTGGCTCACCTTTCTTGAGAATATGACTGGGGTCAAGGGACCAGTTGAGAGATGGGCTTTGGTGTGCCCCAAACCAGATTGTATAATGGCATACCAGTCATCATTAGTACCACTGCAAACATGTTTGGATGTCTAAAACAGTTATGTGAAGAGAGAGAGAGAGAGAGATAGAAACAAAATCCTAGAAAGAGTGTGAATCTACATGGACTGCTCTGAAGAGCATATGTCAGACATACAGAGAAACAACGCAAACAAGATAATGACCCTGTTGGTACGTGTGTCATCAAGACAGTGAAAAATTGGGCCTACCACTGAACTTTGAGTGTATCATTCAAAGTAGGGTCCAACTGAGAAAGAGTGCAGAGAAAAATCTACTAAAGTTCAGGGCCACTGGAAAATTACGGGCGCAATTTTTCCTCAGTTTCCACAATTTTCACCCTTCTCCACACAAAATCTGCAATTTCTTGCAATTTCTTACGTTTATGGAATTTTTGACTGAAATTGTTTACAAATATTTAAATTCTCAACGAAATCTACTCAGATATGGTACACAGACTTGGATTTGACCAAAACAGTACAGTGTGAGGTGAGAAGGGGTCAAATGTGACTCTGCTTTCATGTGATTCACTTCCCTGCTTTGGTTTCAGAATCCTCTGGTCATGCATATGTAGACTTGAACACTTAAAATCTGTGTTAAAGCAGACTATCAGATAACTTTTTGCTGACACAGACTCTGAAACAATAGTTGTGAGAAGAGGTGCAAAGTGCCCCATTCAGCTAAATGAAGTCTTGACCACAATGCTTGTTTTTGAATGGTAGGGTAGATTTTCCTTGTATAAATACTTTCAATCTGAAAGGATTTTGATTCAAATGTGTCAGGTGTTTGGGTGGCCCTGCTGATTATAAACTTGAATGTGCTTCTGAGGGGGTTGGTGACAGTGATTCCTTACATCAGTCTGCCACAACTGTATACTCACATACAAAGCCTACAAAAAGCAAACATTTCTGAAAACATGCTGAACAGGTTAAGTATAAACAGTTATCTTCAAATAGACAAAATAATTGCAACCCAAGTAAAATCACTGCAAACCGAGTAGAACAAAAGTACAATGTATTAAAAACTATTGTATGATGTAATGAAAAGTTATTGGTATGATTTGATACTTTTAGCATGTGATTTTAAAATGTACTTACAGTGCTGATTAAGAACAGTACTCATTTTAACAAAATAAATATTTTTCTTAGTAGACCTTTATTAGGCACCCTGGTTAACTGTTTATTTTTTTCTTGCACTAAAGCAAGTAGTTTAAACAGGCTTCATTATTTAACATCTAGAAACTGGCAAAATATGTTGTTTCAGGAAGTATTCAGTACAGACTAACTAAATTATTGAATAAAATCTAGTTAGCACTGCATGACTTGTATGTCTTAATTTTTAGAAGATATGCTACATAATGATTAGTTTACAGTGCATTTCAAAAACACACATCTTTATATTAAAAGCATTTACAAGTGGCAATACACTTATCTAACAATTTATGTGATCAATACATGCTACAGAAAACAATAAATTATTTATTAGGGGACAGTGGGGATGTATAGTGAACCCCCACAATTTTCCCGCAATTTTTGCAAGAAAATCCCCACATTTTGGGGTAAAATTTCCCACAGTTTTTCAGTGGCCCAGCTAATAATTGATGCACAAGAAGAACATGGTTTACCTGAAGGATTGTTCAGGAAGCCCAGTATTCTGCCAGTGAACGCCCATGCTTTTGTCTGAAAAATAACTGTACAAGTGAGAAATATTACTGAACACATCACTGTGTGCAATGGGAGGACCTTGGCATGAGTATACAACACAGACACTGTAGTTCAACTCAGGTTGACCTCAACAATCCAAGAGAATGGAATCAACTTAAACTTATCTGGCTTTGAAGACTCACCAGTACCTAAAGAGTAGGAAGATTGTTTGACACAAAAGGTGGTGCAGAGAACCCAAGTATTTTCTTTGAGTGAATGGGTCATAGGATGTATGAAGGGAGAAAAGCACAAAATTTGTTTGCATAATGAGAGAACCATGGAAACAGAATTTGACAGCAGATAGAGACCGTTGGGCCAATCCAGTCTGGCAATTGTTTCCTGCCTATAGTTTCATTGCAGACCCTACTTGATCTTTGTCTCCCCCCTTTACTTTCTGCTAAGATTCTCTTATGCCAATCCCATGCATTCTTGAATCTCACCACTGTTTTAACCCCCACCACCTTTGCAGGAAAACTGTTCTAGGCATCCACCACTCTTTCCTGAAAAAAGTACTTCCTCACATCTCTCCTGTATTTACCCCCTCCTGCTTTATTGCATGTTCCCTTGTTTTCGTGCATCTTTTTTCAGAAAATATTCTTCCTGTACCTTATTTATCCTCATGAAACATTTATAGGTCTCAGTCATATCCCCCAGTCCCTCCTCTCTTCCAGGGTGTACATATTGAAGTCCTTTAGTCTCTCCTCATAGGGACTTTGATGCAGACCCTGCACCATTTTAGTTGCCCTCCTCTGGATACCCTCTACTCTACTCTGCCTATGTCTTTCTTGAGATATGGTCTCCAGAACTGGATATGATATTCCAGGTTGGGTCTCAGCACTAGGTCAGAACAGTGTCCATACGGTGCAGACAAGAAAAGCAGCAGGAGACAATGCCGTCAACAGAATAAGCACCAGTAGTAGTGACGGCAAGTGCAGTTCACGATCGCTACCACTGTAAAACATTTTTTTGGAGGGGGCTATGCTCCCCCACACCCCCATAATTAAAATAATCAAGTCTGAGTCATAGTTGGATTACAGGGGAAAAATAAAATTCTGGAGACCAGGATTAGAACCATAGTCTCCACCGCCATTCTGGCCAAGCTGCTCACACTTTAGCACTCCACGCTACAATAGCAAGCTTGACCAGCCTCCTGATTTCCTCTCCCCTTGACTCGGGTACTAGTACCAGGGACAGAAGCCAGTGGAGTGCTTCTTACGTGGTGCTGTAATTCCCCTCCCGCTGTCCGTGGTAGGGCAGTTTAAACCACACTGTTTTACCTTGCCCTGTTATTGAAGCACTATTCTAACTGGGTATGGGGGTCTTACCAGCAATCTAAACAGTGGCAACACCACCTACCTTTTCTGCTGGTGATACTCCTCACTATGCACCCCAGCATCCCACTGGCCCTACTAAGTGTCTTGTTGCACTGCCTGGCACCTTTACATTATCATATACTGTATGGTTACCCCAGTTCTATTTTCTGTTTGGTGACAGTCAGTATCTCTTCTCCAAATCTGTACTCCACTTCTGTGTTTCTGTGCTCTAAATGGAAGATTCTATTAGATTTGTTTGTCATGACTGCCCCCTTCCCATGAATCCATGCTGCCTCAGGTCTTGTAACCTGCTGGATTCAACATGCTCAGCATTCTTTCCTTTAGCAGTGCCTCCATAAACTTAGCCATGACTGTTGTTAGATTGACCAGTCTACAGTTCCCACCCTCCTCCCTGCTACTGCTTTTGTGAAGAAGTACTAAATCTGTGCTCCTTCAGTTCTCTGGAACCACTCATGTTTTGAGTGAGCTCTTAAATAGGACTGTCAGAGGTGCAGCCAGTACCTTCTTGATCTCCCTCAACATCCCTAGATGTACCCCATTTGCCCATTTCCAGATTTGCAAGTCCATTCAGGACTCCCTCATCTGAAAAAAGGCTAGTGTCTACCTCCCTCCCTCCCTCCCTCCCTCCCTCCCTTCAGTGCTCCTGATGCTTTTATTTGGCCCTTCCCATTCTTCTGTGAACACCAAACAAAAGTATTTGTTTTGGATATCTGCATTTCCTGATCATGTTTTGCATCCCCCTTAACCTTACAGTCCTTCCTCTAGTCTTCTTTCCATTTATGTACCAAAAAGGTTTTGTCCCCTTTTTCTACCCCTTGGGCTAGTCTTTCTTCACTGTGTGCCTTTGTGTTTCTATCTGCTTTCCCTGCCTTCCCCCATTTTGTCTGATACCCCTCCCTTTTGTCTTCTTTCTGTGTCTCTTTATACCTCCTGAATGCTACCCTTTTAGTCTTAACCCTTTCATCAACTTCTTTCAAGAACCACAGCAGTATCTTTATTCTCCTGTTTTTGCTCACTTCCTTTATATAGAAGTTTGTTGCCTTCACTATGTCCTCCCTTAGCTTTGCCCACTGTTCTTCCACCTCATTCAGTTCAGCCCCCTTGCTAGGTCATCTCTAAGGCATTCACCCATTTTTTTTTAAATCTGCCCTTCTGATGTCCAGGACCATCATCCTTGTGTGGTTCTGTTCTGCTGCCTTCCTTATGTTGAACCACACTGTACAGTGATCATGGGTGCCCAGGTGACCTTCCACCTTGACATCTGTAATATTGTACCTTTTAGTAAGCACCATGTCCAATATTGCCCCATCATGAGTGGGCTCCCTGGTTAGCTGCCTGAGAAATGCCACCTACAGGGAGCCCAGGATGTCCCTGCTTCTAGATGAAGCTACAGCTAGGAGGCTCCAATCTATATTCGGCAGATTGAAGTCCCCCACAAACAGCACCTCCCCTTTTTCTGCCACTGTGTCAGGGGTTTTTATTAGTGCCTTATCTAAGTTCTCCCCTGTGTGGAGGGCTGTAGATCACACCTGTATGAATAGTGGTTCCATTTCCCATCTCCAGTGTGACCCACAGTACTTCCAAACCCTTCCCTCCCTCTTAGATTCCCTGTACCTCTGTCACTGTTATACCCTCCCTTATGTACAGCACTACCCCTCCTCCCTTTCTCCCCACCCTATCTTTCCTGAGCAAGGCCTTTTACAGAAAGATCCAGATGTTTGGTGCCTGCTATATTGATGACATCAGAAGACATCTGCAAAGAAATGTTGGCAGCTGGTATCATCAGAGAGTCACACAGTGGTGCCCATTGTGGTGTTATGCAAAAAGAATGATATGGTAAGGATGCGTGTGGACTATTGCACTTTAAACAAATGAACAATCACTGATCGATACACAAAATCTAGAATTCAAGATGCTCTGGTCTGCTTAAATGGAAGTCAGTGATTTTCAGTACTGGAGCTGAGAAGTGGGTACTACCAGATACCCATGGCAAAGTCAGGCTAGGAGACAATAGCCTTCATCTGTCTATTTGTTTTTTATTAATTCTTGAGGATGCTCCAAAAATCATAAACATCAGCCACTTTCCAAGACTCAAGGTGCAAGTCATGGGTGATGTGAATCTGCTTGAATGTTTTATCTACTTGGATGATGTCATCAGTTTTGGAAAAATGCTGGAAGAGCATGATACACATTTATTCAAAGTGCTGGATTGGCTAAAGGAATTAGGTTTGAAAATATCTATTAACAAGTGTCAATTGTTCAGAAGCTCAGCAAAATATGTGGGACTCGTTTCCCAAGAAGGAGTTCACATTGATCCTGAAAAAGTACAAACGCTAGTTACATGGCCAAAACCCACTCAATTGAAAGAATCCCAAAGGTTTTTGGGGTTCAGTGGATATTACATGATGTTCTTCAAATACTATACCAGAATTGTTCCACCATTGTTTAACCTGACACAAGGGTATCAACCTGCAAACAAAAAAAGCAAAGCACCCAGAAATCAGTCTGTTCCTAAAAGTTAATACTGAATCAGTAACCATTTTGATCCAGGTGAGATGTCAACTGTGGCAGAGCGTTTGCAGACATTATCAGGCAGTTGACAAGCAGAACTACAGTATCTTAGTGTACTCAGACCCAAATAAACAATACACTCTGCATACAGATGCCAGTTTTCAAGGACTTGGAGCAACACTATATAAGTCATACCCAGAGGACTTGAGGCCCATGGCCTTTGCAAGCAGAAATCTGACACCTTGTGAATGTAACTATCAAGTTCATAAGATAGACTTTTTGGCATTGTTATGGGCAATTGTTGACCAGTTTAATGAATACCTGTATGGTGCCCACATCACAGTAAGGACTAATAATAATCTATTAACTTATGTCAAAACAACAGCCAGGCTTGACACTGCTGGTCACTGCTGTCTTTCAACATTATCCACATATGATCCTTGGACTGAAAACACATTGATGCCAGTGGTCTATTGAGATGCCCACATGATGACACTCAGAATGAGGACTGGGTTAAGCCTTGTATGAAAAGTATAACACTGATGAATAACCATCACCTGCAAATCCAAATTTCTTTGTCAACAGTTTCACAGGTTAGTACAGAGCTTAAAAAGACTAAAGTCCATTTTAGCTCACCAGTTGGTTCAGCTATGATACCCAAGGATTTTATTGTCAGCTAGATAATTATCTAGTTTGCTCTTGAAATCTGACATTTTACTACTGGTCACTACCTCCACTGGGAGTTCATTCCACACCTTCAAAACTTGTAAGCTACACCAGTGTTTCCTTTTGTTAGTATGGTATCTTTCTTTGGCTAGCTGCAAGGGATGGGCTCTTGTACAATATTTCTGGTCCCTAAGAACCAGTCTGAACTGTTCCCATAGACCTGTGTCTGATAAGTCCCTAAACATTAGACATATCCCCCCCCTTAACCTATGATACTCCAGGAAAAACAACTCCAGTGCCACCAGTCACTCATCATATTCCTTACCCCTGATGTCCTTAATCATGCATGTAGCCTTTTTATGCACTCTTTCAAGGGCTTTGACTTCAGTTCTTCCCCCAGGAGACCAGAACTGGGCACAATACTCCATATGAGGTCTCACCAATGAAGTGTACAGTGGAAGCAGGACCTACCTTTCTCTGCTCTTAATGTGTCTATTGATACAGTACAGTATACTGCAACCCTTTTTAACCACCTGGTTACAGTGTAGTTTGAAACTCAGGTCATTACTAATTCTAACACCAAGATCCCTTTCGTCTACAAGTTCTCTCAAGATTATCCCATTTAGTATGTAATTGAATTTTGTGTTCTTATTCCGGAGGTGCATCACCATACACTTATCAGTATTAAATGTTAATTTGTAATATTTAGCCCACTGCTTCAACTCCCCCAGTGTAGCCTGTAGGATATTTGCCTAATCTAAGTTGTTGACTACTAGACCTATCCAGGTATCATCAGCAAAATTTGATTCCCATGCATTAGTTTTGGTGGTCATAGAAGAGATGAATATGTTGAAAAGACAGGAGCCCAATACTGACCCCTGGGGTACTCTGCTGGTCACCTCTGCCCACTCAGAGTATGAACCTCTGATTCAGACTCTCTGTTTCCTATTGGTCAGCCATGAAGTTATCCACCGTGTTAAGTTCCCCTGTATTCTGTGCTCAATTAGGGCATCAATCAGTTCCCCATGTGGGACTTGTCAAATGCTTTAGAAAAATCTAAGAAAGTTACATCAACCGAGTGCCCGCTGTCCACTGCCTTGCTGACTTTAGCGTAAACGTCTAAAAGATTGGTCTGGCAAGGACGCCCCTTGGTGAACCCATGCTGTGAATAATCAATGCCCCCAACTGATACATAAAGTCTGTAATATGATCCTTTATAATCGCTACAAGGATTTTGCTCAGTACAGTTGTCATATTGACCAGCCTGTAGTTGCCCACATCTTGCTTTTTTCCCTTTTTGTGTATGGACACCACATCTGCCCTCTTCCAGACCTCCAACACCTCCCCCTGGTTTATAGAACTCTGAAACAGAGCAGTCACTGGCCCAGCCAGTTCCTCTGCTAACTCTCCAATGACTCTGGGATGCAAGCATTCTGGACCCTGGGCCTTGTTTTGATCCAATCTCAACAATCTATTTTTAATATCTGCTGTTTCTAACATCAGGCTGTGTTCCTCTACGGTATCTAAATGGGTTGTGTCCCCATTTGTTTTTGTGCTATATACTGAGCTAAAGTAATTATTATAGTGTTCTGCCATTTTGTGATTGTCAGTAATTAATGTCCCGTCAATGTTTTTCAGAGGGCTAATTGTTTTGGCCCCTCCTTTTTGTTATTAATATACGAATAAAATGATTTGTAATTATCTTTGACCTTATTAACCAGTCTGAACTCATGATTTCATTTAGCATGTCTGATGGTGTTTTTTGTTACCCACAAGGCCTTCTTATAAACACTCCAATGTGCCTGGTGGCCACTTTTCTTTGTCCTTGCATAGGCCTTATTTTCTCTTTTTTTGCATTTTTTGACCCTGGGTGTCATCCATGCCGGTGAGTTTCAACTCCCTTATTATATTTTTTTCTAGATGGTATATACTTCTGGAATAAATCAACAGTTTTACTGTCTAATAATTCCTACATCTGTTGCAAAGACTGGTTTGCAAAGGCATCCCCCCAGTTCCAATTTGCTAGTTCCTTTTTCATAGTTTGAAAATCTGCCTTCCAATAGTTGAATAGAACAGTTTCACCTATATGCATAACCATGCCTCCCTCTACACAGAATCCCACCATGGAATGGTCGCTGGAGCCCAAAGGTGCTAATACCCTACAGTCTTGTATATTATTAATCATGTTGCTCAGAACCAAGTCCGGTATATGATTCCCCCTGGTATTCTCATCCACAAACTGTTCCATTCTGGGCAGGTCAAATGTTTCCATGAAATGTAATTCAGTGGAAGTTTTAGCCCTCAAATTATACCCAGGAGAATTACATTCTCAGCTGTAGTTAGTTTATTAATGAAGCCCAAAAGTTCTGTATGCTCCAGATGGGAGTTTGAAGGTGGTCTGTACATCACTTCAATGTTGATTTTGGTGCTGTGGGGTGGGGAAATATTAATCCATATTAACTCTGATGTTGTCCAATTAGAAATGTCTAACTGCTCAGCTGTAACGTTATCTACTACATACAGAGCCACCCCACTGCCCCTCATAGCAAGCCTATCTCTATAATACAAGGTATAGCCACCGCTAAATGTTTGCCTGTAGCTTATAGTAGCTTCACAGCTGCTGACAAATCTTCTTTGCCACAGTTAAACCAAAAAGATCTACAGAGAACAGTGTCTAGATCTATGTTTTAGAGACATTATACCTGTGCTTCAGAGAGAGAGAGAGAGAGAGAGAGAACCCATTCACCAAGTAACCATCATGCATAGAGAAACTGCTTTGTTATTCAGAGAATGGCAGAAATTGAAAATCTGTCATGGACTGGTATACTCAGTGTTTCAAGGTACTGATGGGCACAAGAAATGTCAATTGTTTTTGCCAGCTAGATTCTGTAGACATGTACCGAGAGGTTTTCATGATGAAATAGGACATTTGGTTCTAGCCCACATACTAGATCTGATTCAACACATATTCTAATGGCTCAGGATGGGGTAGCAGTTCAAAAATACAGTCAACAATGTATCCATTGCATTCAAAGAAAAACATTATCCAAGTATGCAGCACCACTTGTCATTATCACAACTAGTGCCCCTAGAACTTGCTTACATTGATTTCCTCAATCTTGAACCTGACAGTAAAAATGTAGCTAATGTGTTAGTTGTGACTGATCATTTATCACAATACATACAGGCCTTTTCAACCAAAGATCAGAAAGCATCAACAGTAGCTAAAGTCCTGATGGAAATGTTCATTGTTAAATATGCTTGGTACTCTAGATACTAAACGAAAGTCAAAATGGAACCAACTAGTAAGCACCCGCATGCATGCTCACAATTGTACAAAAAGCAATGCAACTGGCTATTTGCCCTACTATCTCATGTTTGGAACAGAAGCTAGATTGCCTATGGACATTTGTTTTGGAGTGTATGCTAGTGAAGTATGCACTAAAATATATATGTGGTATGTGCAAAAGACTCAAGGATCAACTGAACTGTGTAAACAAACTTGCCTCAGAAACCTCTGGGAAAAGAAACCAAGCTAACAAAGTCAGATATAAGAAAGTAAGAGCCCATGGACTGTTGCCAGGAGACAAGGTCTTTGTGAGGAATCTTGGTTTGCCTGGAAAACTCATGTTTGCCAACCCTTGGGGAGACATCCCTTATGTAATTGTAGAGAAACAGAATAACATGCCAGTGTAACAAATACAGTCTGAAGGAGAATCAAGGTAGATCCATAGACATCATCTTTTGCTAACGGGACAAACAGACAAATGCAAATCAGAAGGTGTTCTAACCACCCCAAAGATGCCAAACCAGATCTGTTACACACAGAAACCTGACTACACCTCATCCTAGTGATGATCCTTAGCCACAAGAATCCACAAGTACACAGGAGCCTATAGTCCCACAAGAAGTGTCTGAAGATTCATCTGATGATGAACTGGAATCTGCACAGTACTAGTCCACAGAGGACATTCATGGCATCCTGAGGGTGGTTGATACCCTGTTGAAACCCAGTAAAAGTAACACTCCAGTGGACTCTGAAGCAGAAATATTTGTGTCTGAGATTGTAAGTCCAGAGATGGAAGAGGAGGTTCAGCCGGAATAGTAGCGGAACCGATAAAAGAAGACGTGGAGGAACTCAATGCACCTGAGGAGGTAGTACAAGCCATCTCAGCTGTGGACCCTAGCTTGTCGGACAAGGTGGATTGGAACACGTGCCTGAGTCCCAAAGAAGGAATGACTGTGCATCTGAGCCATTCATAAAGGCCTGTTAAACCAATTCTAAAACTTTCATATGATGCCCCTGGTGTCCCCACCGATTTAGAAACATAGACAGCGATGACAAAGAAAGACCAAACATCCATCAAGTCTGCCCACTGGGCCCTTTATAACACTTTGACGTAGTGTCAGTACAGTGTTCTAACCCTCCCCATCAGTCTTCCTATTCCTTTCCATGTTTTTATCTCTACAAGTGAGCACTATTCCTTGTGCTCTGTCCCAAGCCTGTTTGAAGCTCTCCATGGTTTTAGTTCCCACCACCTCAACTGGCAAGCTGTTCCATGGTTCCACTGCCCTTTCAACAAAATAATACTTTTTCATATCCCTTCTGAACTTTCCTCCTGTCAGCTTCTGGTGATGCCCTTTTGTTTTCAAACGGTATTCCTGCTAAATAGTTTCTCATTGTTCACTTTGTTTGTTCCTTGCAGAAATATGAAGGTTTCTATCATATCCCCTCACTCCTTTCTCATCTCCAGTGAGTACATGTTCAGTGCCCTAAGGTGTTCCTCATAGGACTTCTCCTGCTGGCCCTGTATCATCTTCGTCACCCTACACTGTACCACCTCTAGCTTATTCTTGTTCATTCTAAGGTGCAGGCTACAGAACCGGGCACAGTACTCCAGGTGTGGCCTCACCAAGGATCTATATAAAGGGAGAATCACTTCTTTCTTTCTACTATCAGTACCCCTGCCGATACACCCCAGCATCTTGTTTGCCTTACTATAAGCCGTATTGCTTTGGCTAGCCCGTTAAAGGGTGTCGTCAATGATGTCTATTAGGTCCCATTCCTCAGGTGTGGTGCTAAGTTTAACCCCTTCCATCCAGTATTCTGTCCTTGGATTCTTCTTTCCTAGGTGCATCACCTTGCACTTTTTGGCATTGAATTTCAGCTGCCAGACATTTGACTACCTCTCTAGCCTTTTCAGGTCATTCTGTAATTCTCTAACTCCTTTGGCACTACCCACCCTTCCACAGAGTTTAGTGCTGTCTGTGAAGAGACTTATCCTACCCTAGATCCCTCCTCTGATGTCACTGATGAATATTTTAAAAGGACCGGGCCCAGGACAGACCCCTGTGGTATTCCACTCATGAGCTCTATCTCCACTGATTTAATCCATTTACCACAACCCACTGCTGCCTCCCTTTTAACCAGCTTTCTACCCATTTAACTATGTCCATAACCACCTCCGAGGTCCTTCAATTTCCTCAACAGGTGTCTGTGAGGCACAGAATCAAATGCCTTGCTGAAGTTGAAGTAAAGTAGATCCGTAGCATGGCCTTTATCCAATTTATTTGTCACCAAGTCAAAGAAAACTATTAGGTTAGTCTGACAGGACCTTCTTGACACAAAGCCATGCTGTCTATTATCCTGGAGACCATTACCCTCAAGATAGTCTATGAGGTCTATTTTGATCAGTGACTCCATCAGCTTCCACACAATAGAGGTAAGTCTGACAGGTTTGTAGTTTCCTGCATTTTTCTTGTCCCCCCCTCCCTTTATGGAGCAGAACTATGACTGTCTTCCTCCAATCCCTCGAGACAACCCCCATACAAAGTGAGCTACTGAATAGGCCTGCCAGAGGCTCAGCTAGTTCATCTGCCAGTTCCCTTTGCACACGCTGATGTATCCCAATTGGACCTGGGGCCTTGCCTGCCTTAGAAGATGCTAGCCCTTTCTGAACCCTAACCCTAGAAAATACTGGTTTCTCCATCTCCAGGATCCCTCTTGTGGCCACTTTGATGTCACTCTCAGCAAGGGAGCTACTATCCTCCTTGGTGAAGATGGAGTAAAAGTAGTCATTCAAGACTGAAGCCTTTTGCTTTTCATCCTCTACCACCCTGCCCCCATGTAATAACCTGTTTTGCCACCTCATTTTCTTTTTTCACTGATATAGTGAAAAAACTGTTTTTCTCCACACTTTCCCCCACTCGGCTTTTCACAGCATCATGTCTGCTTTTGCCTCTCTAATAACTGTCTTTGCTTCCCTATGTCTCAGAACGTATTCTTCCTGTTCTTCTTTCCCCTGCTTCTGTTTAAGCCTGTGGAAGGCTTTCCTTTTGGCCCTTACCACTTCCCTGACCCTTGCCAAGAACCATAGTAGTTTTCTGAGTTCATCAAGGATGAACCCTTTTATTATCCCTCATCTCTCTTGCACACCATCTATACTGCCAACCCCCTCTAACTTGTCCTGAACCACACCTTTGAGTATGCTGACATCTGTCCTTCTGAAATCCAGGACCTTTTTTCTTGTACACGTTTTCAGTACCAAGGGCTAATTCAAACAAAAAGGAGTTGTGGTCACTGTTTGTGAGTGTCTCTCCAATGTCTACTGCACTTAGTACTTTAGAGCTGGTGAGCACCACATCCAGAATGGATCCCTGTCTGCTTCCCTATTGCCCATTCATGTGGTGCATAGAGGTATATACATCACCCACAGGTATGTGCCCCAAAGCAAGTTCAGTAATACTAATGGATAGGTCAGCCCAGTGGCACTGAGGGTTGAGGTGCCAGACGCCACACCTCGTATCACACTGGCGACCTATGATCGGAAGTGACCTTGGGTTGACAGGGGTCGGCAGGGGAGGGAGAGGATTGAGCATCTGAAAGACTGCTATCCTCTCCCAGGGATGGGAGGGTTGTCATCCCACTCCTTGGTTGCCCCCTAGTGGGGGCCGGAGGGCAGCGCCATTGGTCGAGAGACACAGAAGCACAGTTACATGATGTGCGCATGTCTCCACACATGCACATTCATGCTGCGATGGGGATGGGGTGTACGGGGAAGAAAAATGGAAAAAGAGAAAAAAAAAGTAATGCTAATGGGTGAAATTTTATTTATGCATTTGATAACCAGATAAGTACACTGCTACCAGTGACTGTTTTCAGGCATGATCCAGGCCTTCTACATGGCATGAGGAGAAAAAACATAAATACAGCATTAAATTACAAGGATATTTGACAAAAAGATTGTTGACATTAGAAATATTATAAGTTCACAAATATTAACATTTCCGTTCTTTGGAGTTTACAAGTTTAGAAATCACAGTGGGGATAACAAATTGTCCACATTAACAAAAGTCCAGAAGAAAGGATATTGATTTCCATGAGTAATATAACAATCATAGCAGGAATCACTGTTAACAGATGCAGAACGCGTTTAAGCAATATGACACGACAGGGTGTGGTATATCATGGGATATCACCACGCCTTGGGTGGTTGGGCATGAGGCCGCTGGCCGAGTGCATCCAACCATCTGAGAAGTGACAATATCCCATGATGTACCACACCCTGGAGTAACTCATTGCTATTATAAACTGGGTTTAAAGTTTTAAAATTAAAAAAGTAAATTAAAGAGGTTTTAAAACATTTTAAAATGAGTTTTGGGTGGTGTAGGGTCACATTTTGATAAAATAGTTCTTAAGACAGTAGGTGGTGCTATTATACTGGCAGTTGATAGAGGTGGGGCTGTTGTGTCTGTGTGAACTTATGTCTCGCTCTACATCACATACGGATGTGAATTGTTTCTGTTCCTTTGTTGTAGCGAACGGCGTATAAGGGATTTGTAGAGCTTACTGTTTTTTTTAAATGTGTAAAAAGCTGCACAGTGAAATGTAGCACTGATGCCATGAGTCAGCATGGAGAAATCAGTTTACAGGAATGCAGCTGGGGTGAGAGAATGAATACTAGTGGTAAGGAACAGCATGCGGGAGGGCTGTGCACTCATCTGAACAGGTAGCACTGTTAATCCTTGGCCGTGAGTAGTTGTTACTCTAGTCTTGCTTTGAAGGAAAAAAAGAGACGCCCGTTGCTGACACTCGCACATTGCTGCTATCAAAACTGCAAATCTGGAGTTACCGACCGCAAGTTCAGGGCAGCTATGCCTTGTGATTGGATTGATTAGTTGTTTTTTCTTATTTGGCATTGAAATCTGTGTTTTAGTGTATAGGAGGGCATGTTCTGTGTGGGAACAGTTTTGTGAAGTGTGGTGAGGGATCTGCGGAATGCTGTTGATGAAGAAATGTTTTGTGAGTGAGGAGGCTGGTGACCAGAGGTTTTCTGAAGCCGTGATGATGTAGCCCGATATCATCACGGCTTCAAAAACCTCTCGGCCAATCTGCTTCCCGTATTTACGATCCCCAGTTCATAATTGACATAAGAGCATTTTTGAAGTGCCTTTTAAAGGTCAGGGGGGATTCAAGGGTGTGAAGGACCAGAGGGACAGAATTCCAAATCTTAGGAGTTGCATCTAATGGTATATGAAAATGTGGAATATGGATATCTAAATTATACTGGATAACATACATTTGTCTAGATAGACAGTAATGCTGTAAAATGAACTATCTGGTTAGAGGCAAGTGTTTTAAAGGGTACCCAATGTGTTTATAAAATGCATATATGTGTTGTCAGTTAGAAGTCAGGTGTCTAGATAGCAAAGTATACATGTATGTATATATGTATTTTTGAACTTTGCTGATTACCATCTTAACTCTTGATTAATGGGTACATCAATCTTTCAGTAATGGGCGAGTGTAACCCTCCAGTAGCGGGGCTCACCTTCGAGGGGGGTTCACTTGTAATGCCTGCGTCCTCCAATTGGAACTGGTGCTGGAGACCAGGAGAAGAGGAATGTTGTTTGTTCTTTTGTTCTTTCATTGTACACTACTGATGAGGGGGTGCTCTGCATCTAAAGACAAACCAGATGGATTGCTGACATCATTATGGTAAATCAGACTGTAATCTCAGTTGGATTAAGAGTTGTAAAAAGTTAAAGTAGCATCCAGCAGTAATAAAAAAAAACCTGTGAAATAGCAGTCAGGCATGGAAGTGAGTGTAAATAGATGGATATTGCCATCTTGACCCCTACAGTTGGCCAAACAGAATGTCAGCGGTACTCGCAAAGACCAAGGCCCTTGAGAAGAACAGCAACAGAGTGCTTGGCACCCTTTTGTAGCTACTGAGGGAGCCAGAGTGTAACTGACAGGCTGGGCAGCCAATGAGAGACAGCAAGAGGCAGTGACCAAGTTAAATCCTTCCCCCAGTCTAGAAGAAGTTCAGGACAGTCCTTCCCAAGCAGTTGAAGGGCAGAGAGGTGCTGAGGAGGAGAGCTGAGGGCCTAGTCAGGCCTCAGAGACAGAGATCCTGGTGTGACTTAAAATCTGGTTGCTGGAACTTCCATCTGAGCTGTATGAAGTGCTGTGAGTCCTGAACTGCTGTGATAGACTGAATTTGCTGAAGCCATCTGCAGACTGCTATAATCAGAGGTGAGAAAAAGCCATTCTACCTTGCCTGGTGTGCCAAAGAAGGAGGTGTTAAGGAGCTAGTCTCCAAGGTACTTGTGCTCTTGATTGAGTGCCCACTGGAGTGAGGCAGAGTAGCTTATCCGTCCCAGCCCTTCTGAATTTGCCATGCTGATTGAGAGGAAAGAGAGCTGTGACACAGTGATTGGGCCTAATCTGAGCCTACAACCACCATGTGTCTGCTGCTGCTGTGACATCATCCATCCAGAATTGGCTGGGACTGCTTTCCATTGGTACAGGACACATGAGTACTAGATTGCCAGCCAGAAACCACTGCTGCTGTTGAATTTTCCCTTGTTTGGATTACAATATTTGTTGGATTCCCTGATGGATTACACATTTGTTCTGCTATAAAAAGGCCTAGCAAAAAGTCAGTCAGGTAGGGGTAAAACAAGCTTGTGTATCTGTAAGCACACCACCACAAGATCCTGGGCACTGCAACATCAGGCCTGCAGCACTGTTAATTTAACTGGGTACCCAGTAATTAGAAAAGAGGTGTAGTTATTCTTTTCACAGGACCTATTTTGCTAACTAATAAAGTCCTGCTGTTAGTGTCTAAATGTTGGTGTGTGAGCATATTATTAGCAATCTACTCTAATTGTTACAAAAGAGTTTGAAACTGCAATTAAAATGTGGGTACCGGTACTGACTGGTTTTTGAGTGCTTTCCAACAGCTTTTGAGGAGGGAGGTTGGTACTGCATCCCAGGGGGCAGCATTGTATTTGTGATCAGGCCTACTACTTCTTTCTCTGGGTGGAGGCACCACACTATTTCCCTTATTGCTCATCTGAACCAACCCCCCCCTCCATGTGATGAGTTTAATGAGCCCAGGCCCCTCAACATTGCTTGGCCTCCATGGGTGCAAGGCAGTAGTGGTAGCTGAAAATGTTTGCAACCTCTGTACGGTGAGCCAATTACGGTAGAGTGGTAGTGCAGCCCATCTGGTGGCTTGCCTAAGAATGGTTACACCTCAAAGTTGGTGTGTCTTAACTGCTATCTTTTTCAGGCCCCATTCCTGTAATAAAGTTGTGTTGCTGCTGTTTAACCTACAGTAGTTCTCATCACTGACAATTCTACCATTCTGCATGCTATTTGTGGGGACTGATGTATCTGCTTGAGGTCTTCAGGGGTATGACCACAGTGGGGAAGTGGGCTGGTACAGCATCCCAGGGCGCTGTGTTGCTACATCATCAGGCTCACTGAAAACGTTCTCTAAAAGGAGGTTCTGCTGCTTCTTTCTCTACAGGATATGACCCCCACTGCTCAGCCAATAACCAGGACCCACTGACATCTACAGCAGCCTGGTGGCAGTGTAAATTAATTGTGGCTTGCTCCTGAGGCCAGCTGGAAAGTGCACCCACCCCAGTGGGGCCTTACACATAGACAATCTGTAAGTGCGGTTATCCAAGGCACGCCAGGCTCTAGATCTGTTAATACAACTCTTGCATGAATTCTATTGGGTGTCAGAGTTGCAGGATCAGTCAAAAAATTGAAATCTTACTACTAAACCACTTTTGCAGTTTTTTTCCCTTTTAGTGCTGCATGAGGAAAATGCTCCTCGGATGGGATTATGTACAGTATCTAAGGATAAAACTTAACAGAAATCTCTACCACCTGTGTTCAGCAAATCCCCCCAATTATCTCAGATCTGAGTGCGATTGGTGGAAACTCATACACATACCCCGGGGGGGGGGGGAAGTGTAGGTGCTAAAATTGATCACAGCTGCAAACATTTTTTCACTGTATTTTTCACCTTCCTATGTATATCTCCCCTCTTGGTTTGCCAAAATTGACTTCAGTGATGTCAGGGCTGCAGGTTAATCAGTCCCTTTTACTGCCTACAGACTAAAATGGGCCCCAGATGGGATTAGGTATCTAGCAATACAGCTTAACAAAAATCTCTCCCACCTGTGTGCAGTAAATTTTACCCCCACCCCACCCCTTCCTAAATGATTTGAGATCTGAATATGATTGTTGGAAACTTATGCACTTATCTGGGGGAGTCAAGGTGCTAAAAATGATCACAGCACCAAATATTTTCCACTGTATTTCTAACCTAGCTACAGTATATACTGTATATCCCACCTCTTGGTTCACCAGAATTGACTCTTTAAAGAGCTGGTGACACGTTCAGGAAAAACTTCAACAAAACCTAATATTTAGACACAGTTTAGCTTGTATTTCCCATTAGTGTTGTATTCCTCCTCTCCATTATTTATTACTTAGGTCATTAGTATGAAAACATGATCTTTGCTCCTGAAGCGTTTATCTATTCTTGCTGCTTTCTCCCTACCTGAAGTCATAAAGCACTGCTTGTGGTATCATAGCTACTCCCATAGTAACAGACTGTGATGTCACAACAGGGGATTATAACTTGAAGTAGGAAGTAGGCTATAGAGGCAGATGGACTCTAAAGGAACTCTAAGGAATAAAGATAATATATTCATTCACATTTCCTTGATAAATAATGGGGAGGAGAAATATAAAAATATGAATGGAATGCAGGCAGAATTGTAAATAATTATTATGTTTTTTTTTTTAAGTTTTCTTTGAGGCGTCAGTAGCTCTTTAATTGCAATTGTCTTGTGGAAAGGTAATCCCCCCCTCCCCCATATATAGGAAGTTCCAGTTGAGAGCACATTGGACAAGGGCTGTGGGCGCTGCCCTGGCTCTAGGGGTACCATTTAGTGTTTATGAGAGACCAGACTCTCTTGTGACTCTCCCCTATTGGACTGAATCAACCACTTTGAGTGTAGATAGAGGCAGATGCACAAGGATGAACTCACTGGCAGTCTATCTAGTTTTCCTGCCCCCTAAAGAACTTAGATCTCTTCCAATTGTGACAACAGTGTGCAACTGGCAAAAATTGGGTAAGCTCACTGAAGAACAGTTGACTCCCATTACTCTTGCCACATTATTGAATAACTGAAATTTGTGCATGGGGGAAATACTATGCACTGGACAGGGTGGGCAACCCTAGGAATCCATAATCTGGTAGACCGATGCATGGATGGGTAAAACCTCCTTCTTAATGCCTTTGAATACCTAGAAAACAGATATGGGCTCCCCCAGAGAGATTCCTGGAGTTACCTTCATCTGCACAGTCTGCTGGCAGCCATGCTTGGAGGACCTCAACTACCTGCTAATTTTACAGGGCCTCTAATACTCATCAAATCGATCTAGTCACCAAGACAGCTAATGCCAAACTAGGCCTGCTCTACAAAAACAAATCCTGTCTGACCAAAGAAGCCATAACAATTGCTGTAAATAGCTCTGTGCTGTCAGTTATCGATTATGGCCTCGTGGTATATGGAGCCGCAACTCTCATGGCACTCAAGCGGAGTGAAACCACCCTTAACAAGGCCCGTAGGCTTTTACTTGATGCAGACTGGAGGACCCACACACGTGATCTCCACACACAATCTGGTTTGCTAAACCTCAGAAATAGAATACATTATCAGATCTGCCTTCTAGCAAAAAAATCCACCCTGGGACTAACCCCCCGGGTGTCCAGAACCTGCTAAGCCTGCCTAATTCTCCAGATGCACAAGGGGCGTGAACACCTTCTCACTAAAAGTGCCCTTCTGTTGCATCTCTCAAGGCCAGCAATCCTTTGAATACCGGGTGCCATCCTGGATAAACTCCCTGGGAGAAGATATCCTGAAGAAAAACAAACTTGGACTGTTTAAAACTAAACTTCAGCATGGCTTGTATCGTCTAGTGGTTGCAAATGTGGGACCTAATATCTATCTAGCTTCCACACTACCTGAGGACAGTCCAGTCCTATCCAAGTCTCAGGTGTTGGGTATATAACTGTCTCAAATACCAAACTTTATCCAACTACCCTTTTACTTCACCTATGCACCCCTTATTTTCTCCATCCTCTCCTCTCCTCACCTTCTCTTCATTCACTTTCCCTCCCCCCTGGGCCCCTCCTGCCCTTCCTCTTCTCCCCTTATCCTTCCTTCACTATCTGCCCTGCTTTCTAACCCCATCCCCTCTCCTTAGCCTTTCTACCAGTCTAAGCCCACCACTTCAGCTGCAAGCAAATCTTCTCCTGCCCTTCTAAGCACTTGCTCACTCAAGAAAAAATATCCCATACCTTACATTTAGACAAAAGAACTGTTTTTTTAAATATATTTTTATTATTTCCAAATTTTCTAAGAAGAGAACAGAGTACATCTTGTGTTCATTCTCATTACAACAAATACAACAAAGATAAGACATTTGACATGTTCTCAAGTATTTGTCTGGTAATACATATTCTGATTATTATTCTAATACATTTGTTAAATCTTTTATATACTACCTTGTGGTAATACCAGGTCTAGAACAGTTTTTAATTTCCCCTATGGAATCAAATCTGGTCTGTGCCCGGATATCCAAAGTCACCACTTAGTCCAAAAATCAATACATCTCCGTAGCTTTAAATTGATATGAGCTGTCAAAAACTCCATTCTATATATTTGATAACTTACGTCTTCCTATTCCTGAGAAGTTGGTGGGACTTTTTGGAGCCATTTCCTCATCACAGCTTTATGAACTGCAAGAAGTAACATAGCTAGTAAGAGCCTGGGGTTACCCTCCCTATCCCCATAGGGAAATCAAAAATAAGTGCACATTCAGGTGTCAAAGCCCCTATTTCTGGGAACAGTTCTCCCAAAGCTCCCCCCACCTCCTTCCAAAATGTCTCTAGGAGTGGGAAGCTCCAGAATACATGCTTGTGGTTAGCTGAAGGTTCCCTACATCCTCTACAACATTCTGATCCTAATTGAGCATCATACTTCTCTACTATTTGTGGTGTTCTAAAGAATCTTATTAAACATTTCCAGCCAAACTCCCTCCAGATCAAGGATCTTGTAGTTCTATGGACTGTTGAATATATCAATTCCCATTTCTCTTCCTCCCAGCGTTGTTGTGAATGTAATGTAGTCTCTTTCTGTTTACTATTTAAGGCTTGATAAGTCTTAGATAGGACATGTTCTGGTATTGCTATCTCTATTGTATTAATTATAATTCTAGTTAGTGTGCATATCTCTCCTGGATCCCAGGAGATGCCCATCAGGTTCCTGCAATAATTTCTTACCTGGAGAAATCTAAAAAACTCTTGTTTCACCAGGTGGTACTTTTTCTTCAGTGTCTGGAGTTGACAAAAAGTCCCCTGCTCAAATAATTGGTAAAATCTGATAAGTCCCTGGTGCTACCACCTTTTAAAATTATAATCCTGTCTAGCAACTGGATCAAACCTGGGGTCTGCTGTGATTTTCTGTAGGAGGTTTATGATAGGATCTTTGTTTTTTTTTATTATTGTTCCCCAAATTCTCAGGAGCTTTCTAGTTTGTTTAAATCTGATCTCTCTTTCCATTATTGCTTTTGGTATGGTCTGTCCGAACAGGTATTTCTCAATCTCCATTATTTGGTTATCTTGTTCTATCTCTTTCCAATGTGTGTCCATCCCTTCATCTAGCCAGTGTAGTATATGTGATATTACCACTGCCTGTGCATATTGTTCTAAATTTGGTAGAGCTAGCCCTCCTCTATTTTTGGGTAGCTGAAGGGTCTTATATTTTATGCTTGGTTGTCTTCCCTGCCATAAAAACCTAGATATCATACTATTCCATTTTTTTAAATCTTTCTTTAATGGAAAGATCGGGAGAGTCTGAAAAAGGTACAAGAATCTTGGAAGTATATTCATTCTTATAACATCAATTCTTTGGTTCAGCGAGGGGGTAGAGGGTCCCATCTCTGGAAATCCTCTCTAATAGATTGTACGAGTGGTAAAGATTATGAGTTTCCTTAGTAAGATTTACCCCTAAATATCTAACTGTATTACTTTTTCATCTCAATGGGTATCTCATCTGAATTTCCATATCCGGTTGGTAACTAAAGGTCAATACTTCTGTTTTACTTGTATTTAATTTATATCCTGAAATAGACTCTAATTCTCCCAAAAGACAGAACAACTTCAGAATGGAGGTCTCTGGTTCCGTTAAGTATATTAACAGGTCATCAGCAAAAAAGGCCATTTTGTGTATAGTATTTAGGTAATTTACTCCTGTAATCTGTATATTTTCTCCAATGGCTTGGGCTAAAGGTACAGCATACAAGGCAAATAGGGAGGGGGATAGGGGGCAACCCTGACCGGTACCTCTGTTTAGGGAAAAATGGGTCGAATATGACCCATTCACTTTTATCATGGCTTGTGAGGAGGTATAGTATCATTGTATTATATTTAAAAAAGTTGCTGAAAAATTGAATTTCCCCATCATGTATCTCAGAAATGTCCAGGAAACCCTGTCAAATGCCCTCTGGGCATCTATACTTAAAAGTATAAGGAGGGTTTGTTCTCTTTGTATCACTTCCAAAAGAAACACTGTTCATTTAATATTGTCCGCTGTTTGGCATTTTATTATAAAACCTGCTTGATCCTTATTAATAATATGTGGCAATATGCTCTCTAATCATTTAGCCATAATTGCTGTGAAATATTTATAATCCTGGTTTAAAACTGATATGGGACAATACGATTTACAGATTAGTGGATCTTTATCTCGTTTAAGTATAGTAGATATATTAGCATACTGCCAACTAGTTGGAATGGGGAGGTTTTCTCTTGTATCATATTAAATAATTTGGTTAACGTTGGAAGTAGTGCTTTCAGGAATGTTTTGTAGAATTCTGTGGTATATCCTTCTTGGCCCGGGCTTTTGTTCGATTTAGAATTATGTTTGGCAAAAACTATCTCCTGGGAAGTAATAGGACTGGTTAGGGAATTACTTTGTTCCTCTGTAATTTGAGGTAGTTTTATTTTTGTAAAATAAATGTTGATACTTTTCTTCGTCTGGTTCCTGAGGTTGATTGTATAAGTTTGAGTAAAATTCCTTAAATCCCTCGAGTATATATTTTGTTTTATTCAATATCTTAGATTGTGTAGGGTGTTTTATTTTAGTTATTGCTGAAGATGCTTGTTGTTTTCATCATCTATAGGCCAGAATTTTGGCAGCCTTGTTACCCCCTCACAATATCTTTGTTTCACATACATCAAAGCTTGTTCTGTCTTTTGGTTTAATAAATAGTTGTGTCTTCACCTGGTTTATCTGTGCAATTGTGACACCCCTTCCTCCTGCATGTAGTTGTTGTAATCTCTCTAGTTCCATTTCTAACTCTTTTTGTTTCCTAACTCTCCGTTTCTTTTGGCGGTTTGCGTATGCCATGATTTCTCCCCGTAGTACTGATTTTAAAGTGTCTCATAATGTTCCTTCCAGTACCTCTTCCATACTATTCTCCTGTACTATTCTAGGAATCCATTGGTGGACCTATTCTTTAAACTGTTTATCTTTGATAAACATATTATTAAACCACCATTGTCTCATTGTAACTTCCTGTTCTAATTCTAGTTCCACAGCAATTATTGCATGGTCTGATAAATGAATTGGTGAGATCATTGCATTATGTATTATATCTATAGATTCCACTTCTACCAAGAAATAATCAATTCGTGAGTAGGTATTATGGACCCCTGAGAAATGTGTATAACCACGGGATGTTGGATAGCAGTGCCACCAGGTATCTATTAGGGCAAGATCTTTTATTAACCTCCTACCATGTTTCTGTTCCCTTGTAGCACTAGGGGTGTTAGGGTTTGAACTGTTTCGTGAAGGATTCATTAGAAGATTCAAGTCTCCACCTAGTATCAATATCCCTTCCTTAAATGCTATGATTTTATAAAAAATAGTTTGATAGACAGTACTCTCTGAACCCGGGGGGACATATATACTTCCCACTGTGTAGACCTGCCCTTCCCAGTTCCCTTTAATCAAACACAACTTGCCCTCGCCATCCTGATATGATTCAAGAATTTGATAAGCTGAGGACCTTGGTACAAGACTTGCTGATCCCCTCCTTCGTTCCCTCATTTAAGCACTAGCTACTATACTCGACATTCCATATTTAAGCAATTTCTGGTGCTCGTCTTTGGATAGATGTGTCTCTTGTAGGAGAATGATCTGGGGGTGCATTCTTTTAAGATGAGAAATTATTTTAGTTCTCCTTATAGGATTATTCAATCCATTGACATTCTTGTATACCACTCTAAGGAGTTTCGTAATCTGAGACAGCTATATACACTTGATATGTTTCTCTTCTCTCATTCTCTCAATTTTAGTATATTGTGTCTCTGTTCCATTAATTATTTCCCTGCACTTTTCCTGATCTGTCCCCTTCCCTGTTATTCTGGTTCCATGTCTCATCTATTTGTTTTCCCTGATGTCTCTGTGTCTCTTGCTTATTTTTGTCCCCCGGAACAGCTGTCTCTCTCCCCCCCCATTATAAACTATGTACATAGTGACTTCCAGTGTCAGAATCATCTCTGACAAGGGTGGAATATTCTGTCGAATGTGGGCTACTTGTCTTACTCTGTAGGCCTGCCCTGGGGGTTGCACATATCCCCCATAATACAACCAAAAAATAAACTGGGCCATAGCCAAAACTCTTGTCTGAGAGTCTGGGACTTAAAAGAAAATCCTAAATAATAATTGAAAACTCTAACACAAAATATTACTAAACTGAGGTAGTTAGTACAGGTGCATAACTCTGGTCTCTTCATTTCACTTTCTCCCTCCCCATCCTAAATAGATTCACAAGGGAGTTTATTTTATTGAAACATTCAGTCCTTATTATTTGCTGATATGTCTTCAGACTTCAGATCTCCCTTCAAATTGCTTTCTCCTGATCGTTTTGACCATATTTGATCACACATTCCCAATCAAATCAGTCTTTTTCTCTGCAGATATGATCTAAAGAGTCTTTTTTGTTAGATAGTCTCCCTGGCTCTCAGCCTTAGGAAGTGCGTGTCTCATGGTGGGTTTTGCTTATGATCTTTGCCTTCTCCTACCACTAGGAGGCCAAATTTATTGTTTCCAGTGCACTTTCTGAGGTCAGTAGGTCCCCCCTCCTGACTCTTCGGCCCTCACTAGGTGCCCAGGCCTAGTCCAGGTGTTCCCCCCCCAGGATTCCACAGCCAGACCCTGAGCGAACTTCCCTTGTCTAGCCCTCCAAGTCCCCTTCCTCTGAAGGTGCCCCATTATTTATTAATGTATTTAACAATCCTCTGTGTCAATCGCTACAGGTACGCCCGCTCCCTCAGATTCCCAAAAGTATTCAGATATGATTCTTTAGCAGAAAACAAAGGCCAGCTCCCTGACCTCTCTCCTTTAGCTACTATCATTTTTTGGTATCTGAAATAGGGCACATAAGTGCTATTCCTGCAAGTGATTTGGCCCACAGGCTTGTTTTGGTGCCATTCAGCTGCTATATTCCCCAGAGAGCTCCTTATCTCTAGTTCAGCTCTTTTAGGTTCCTCCTCCATACTGGAGCCATCTGTGTATGTCCCTGCAGGGTATATACCCCTCAAACCTGGTCTAGAGCTTCTCCCCCTGAGCTACTGTATTGTTTAGATGGAGGACCCACTCCCCCGCACACTGGATGTCCTTCTCACCAAGGCTCTGCACTCTAACCCGTAGGCCTACTCACCCAAGGGAGACAATCATTTTATGTTAGTAGCAAATTGACCCAATAGTCTCTTTATCTCATCTAGAACTACTTGCTGTGATTCCTTCCCCGGTTGCTTATCCTTAATCAGACCCACGTTCGCATTGTTCGGTTTCCTTAGGAGTTTGGATGGTAGTTCAAATCCTGTCTGCCTCAAGTCCTCCATCGCGCTCGTCACTGTATCATAGGTGACCTGTCCGTTAGGATACTGTATCATCAGTCTTGATGGATAAAGTGTACAAAATGTTAGTTTAAGGTGCTTTAAGACTGGAAATAGGGGCACATATTCCCGTCTTCTCTGCATTGTAACCCTCGCGTAGCCATTATTAAAAAAGAGTCTCTGCTTGCCCATAAATATTTTCCCTCTTGATCATGCTTTTTGGAATGTTATTTCTTTTGTATGGTAGCTCAGGAATCATATAATTATAGAATGTGGACATGCCTCTGGTCCCAAGGGCTTGGGGCCATGTGCTCAATGTGCCCGCTCGATCTCCAAGGGGAAATCCTGTTCCAAATTAACTCCTCTCTCAGCATGTTCTTTCTGTATCCCCTCATGTCTCTTCCCTCGCTATTCTCCGGTATTCCATATACCCGTATATTCTGGCATCTCTGTCTGTTCTCTGCATCTTCCTGTCTCTCTCCCAGGGCTTTAGTTATTTCCAGAAGTTGAGTTAAAGTTGTTTGAATCTGGGAAGTCTCTGCAGCCTGTTCTAACGACCTTACTTGGGTTTGTAAAGTTGACACATCTGTGTGAAGGAGATCATGGTCTGAATGAAAGTCCTGGAAATCCTTTTTTATATCTTGTAGGTCTGTTATTATTCTGTCCAATTTATCATTCAGCATGATATCTTTGGTTTTTGGTTTTTTACGTTTTGATTTCTTGCCTGAGGACGCCGTCTGGGCCTGCTCAATTCTGAGGTCGAGTCTGATTTTTCATTTCCCAATTTCTCTTCTTCTATCAGTAACACTGCATATCTATTTATAGTTCCCTTTTGTGAAATTGAAGCCATTTGTAAGAATTTCTCCAACTGTTGTTTTTAGTTGAATTTTGGCTTTTCTTGCAGTTTTAGGAGGGGCTGTAAGCGGAGCTCCATTCTTAGGCTGCCTTTAGCTCCAGAGCTGCACCGGAAATCCTGTCAAAAGAACTGTTTTAAACCAATTCTGGCTCTTCTCCACAACTGCTTGTGTCCCCTCCTTACTTCTCTCTTTCTAATTGAAACCATGTTTTTGTTCCTCTATAGCTACAGTTCTATTGTATTGAATGACAAGTTGTGTTTTTGTTATACTCTGTATTCCCTGATATACTGTTAATCCTCTGTATAATGTTATTGATGTGGAACCTCTGTAAATGAGCCCCTGGCTCAAAGATACTTCCGAATAAGAAATAAATGAATAAATAAATAAATATAGACAACACAGACTGACTGCTATCAAGCTCTGAGGAAGCCTTTTTGGCAAAACGTCAGCTGATCTGCACTTTTGGCATGTAGCACTATGTGCACGTTGCTGAGCATGACTGCTGGTCATTAGTATGGCTGTGGTACACTATATTTAGTGCCGTCGGTGTTGCTTTATAATGTTTGTATGTTATCTGCCGCCGCTTTGGAGTAATACTGCACTTTCTGGCATTTTTATAGCACATTTTTGCACTTAATAAAAAAAAAAACTCTACGATGTGGTAAGCAGTTTTTTTATTTTCTCAAAAGGAAGCTATCTGCTTACATGGTTAGTGCTACAGCATCGAGTAGTTTATACTCAATTAGTGTTTGCTATCAAGGAAAGGCGTTTCAAGGTCAAATGTCTCACAGCACATACCTCCATTCTAAAAGGAACTCATAAAACATTCTTGAGGTACATTTTAAACTATGCATGTGTTTGTGTATACATAAGGAACTGAATCCCATTGGCCTAAACTTGCATTTAAAAATCAACCTAAAAAATGATGAAGAAAACAGGTACAGACCCATCCAAAGGAAAGCATTTCAATGTCAAAGTTGCAGAATGACTAATTCTTTATCTGAGACAAAACACAGAACACACTAAATTCAATTAAGACCTTGCCTGTGTGTGTTAGTACATACATTTGAAAATAACTGTGATTTTTATCCCAAGTTAGGATAGGTTAAGAAATCATAGGGCTGGATATTCAGTCTGCGCCAGGCAGTGGCGCAAGCCTGGGTGCAGTGCAACTGGGCTGCACCGGGGCCAGGTCCAGGTGATATTCAACGGTGATGCGCCATGGCTCAGCACCATTCAATATGGCAGGTTCAGTGCACAGACTGCACATGGCACAGTGGCACTGCACTAGTGCAAGCAGAGAGAGGGAGCATGGGGGGGTACCAGGTGGCTGGGGGTCCTCTGTGGGAGGGAGCTATCACTGGACCACCAGGTGACTTTCTGCAGCTACAACAGCTCACGATCGGGCAGCAGGGGGGGACTGCTAGACAACCAGGGACTGGGTTTATATTACAGATGCCCATGATCAGGCTTACAGGGTGGGGGGAGTCCACTGGACCACCCAGGTTATACGTGTGTGTGCTTGTCAATGGTGTTTTGGGTGGGCGGGTGGCCACCCATGGCTGGTGGCTGCTGTGTTGCACCTTGCAATACAGCAGCCTGCCTGTGGGTGGCCGGGACTTGCTCCTGCATTTCCGGCTCAACTCTGAGCCCCCTGTGTGGGCGCAATGCTGGGTTGTGCCGGCATATGCTCTACACATCCCAGGCTGAATATCAGGATGTGCCGCATATACATGGGCACACCCCTTGCATCTGTGCCGCATAGGATTACATTGTGCCCCGGCACATTGGGATTTGCACTGTGCCAGGCAGCCTTTTCAATATCCCACCAGGGCACAATGTGGGGTTGCGCCAGGTGCAACCACTTTGAATATCCCAGCCATAGTATATAATGCTAAAAAGTCTTTTAAACAAGAAAATACCTTTATGTAGGCAATTAGTTGGTTTAAAGATAAACTGCCCTAGTGTGAACAATAATTATTCACTAACTGTTTCACATTTTCAACAGTGTTAGCACTAATAAGAGATGCACATCCTCAGCCCTGTGCTCAACTAGTCAATATTTTTTATTAATATTAAAACCTATACTGTTCAACCATGATCCCTCTGCAATTTTGTACCCAATGCCAAGTGTCTGTGTCCAATTAAAAATCAAACCTAACAAGGACTCCCTAGTGAGATACCCTATCCAGATATGTCCATGTATCAAAACATGTCAGTATATATCAAATCTTCAGTATATACAATAACAGTTTTAGAAATCTGAAACAAAAACTGAGGGAATCTACCACCCACCACCATGCCTTACAACTCCCCCCTTTGATTAAAACCAGTGTATTGATATCTAATTAGAAGGAATCATGTAACCATTATGTATGTGAACATATAGCAGTACCAATGTACACATATTATATGTCCATTTACTAAATGCCAAGAGTTTGTGTGCATATAAGAAGCAAGCATAACAAAGACTTCCTAGTAATTGAGATACTGTTATCCTAATATGTCCATCTATCAACATGTGTCCATATATATCCCTTACCCCATAACACCCACAACACCCCCTCCCACCCCCACTTTTTTTTTTTGTGGTGAAACCAATGCATTGATAGCCAGTTGAAAGGGATCCTACACCATATAGTACAAAAACATACAACAAAAACCTCAATGTACTACCACTATATGTCCATGCATTGTTCCTGAAGCCAGTGAAAGTTTAAGCAGTGTAATGTGACATAAAATCCAAATTAGTGTTAACCCTGTCTCCCACAATATTGAAAAGTAAAATGAGCTTGACCTTGAAAGCCCACCTCTGTTGTGTATTTTTGAAATGTCCTTTCAAAATCAGTACTGAGATATCTGAGATGGAGTTATCAGACTGAGACAAAAAAAAGTTGTGTGCTGTGAGCTAAAGTGCTGCAGAGAAAGAGAGAGAGAGAGAGAGCTGCTGCAGAAAGAACCTCAGGGATTTGCTGCTAGAAATCAGAGGTAGGTGATCTGCCCCTGCTACCTCTGTTTTGTGTGACTGAGGGAGGGATGAGTCACAAGCTCAAGTCTGGATACCTGGTATCCTCAATCATGGGTGCACCCTAGGTGAGGCGAGGCCAGAGCAGCCCAGTTTAGGCCTCACCTAGAACTTCACTGCGACACTGCTGTGAGTGATAAGCCATAGGAAACAACTGACAATGAGAGCAATCAGGCCTAGCCAAGGCCTGCTGCTGTTGTTACACCTAATTGATGCCTGCTGCAAACCATTGGTGCTGGCCTGCACCTGTGGCCTACTGTGGAGAACTGCTCCAGAGAACCTCTGCCAGTCCAAACAGTACACATGATGAGATGTGTGAACAATGGCCTTGCCAGAGAGTCATCAGAGCCTCTCATTAAAGTTTCCTTTTTGAGTACAATTTTCACTGTTGGAATACAAGTTTCCTGTTTGAATATCTGCTAGTAAAAAGTTAGTTGGGTGGGGCTATTTGTTGCAAGCTTGCTTAAATATCTAAGTGCACCAGTGCAAGATCCCGGGCACTGCAGTTTCAGGCCTGCAATAGTCAGTCAGCCAGGGTACCCAGTGAATGGTTTAAACTGCAGTAAATATTTCTTGAAAGTAACGTTCTGGAGAGAATTGTCTTTCTAGGTGCTTTTACACACAGGTTTTCCAGACGAAACATGCTGTACCTGTGTGGCACCATTGCAGATCGTTCCATTCATTGATCATGTTACACTTCCTGCTCCTCCATTTAAATGTTTTGCATTCTGGAATCCTCAGGAGTCAGCTGGGACAACCGTGATGCGTGATCTCCTCTCACTCTCAAAACAGAATGACCGTTTTACACTGCAGGTCACAATGGAGGAAATCGGGATGAACCATTGCTAGAAGGGAACAAGGTTTGGGTGAGCGTTCACCGAGGAAATGGAAAACATTCATTTTACATGCAAGGGCAGTACCAGTAGAATGCTTCTGTTATGCAAATTCCATAACAGAAGCAGTAGTGTAAAAGCGCCTTCTGTATGATACTGCCACTAAGTGTAGTAGAGGCCTAACAATACAGCTGGCAGACAGAATCCCTTGTGTTGGTGTGGGGAAAGGACTGTGTCACAGACTTGGGCATGTTCTACATGAAAATGAAAATCGCTTGCAATATGTTATCAACTCTGAATTGCTATTGTCTGCTTTTATCTGCCAGTTGTTTAACCCCCTAATCTTTATTCACAGGACCTGTGCAGAGAAATAAAGTCCTGTTGTTGTTTTCTTAAGTCTAGTGTGCGAGCACGTTATTAGAGATCACTGTTTAATAGTATACAACGTTGTGTCTTGCCAAAATGGAAGTGTGGGTCTTGGTTGGTCTCGGGGTGGTGTCATGTATTCTGTGGTGGGGTCTGTTGGTACTGCTTCCCTGGGGTCAGTATTACATATGTAACCTGGCACACTATGCTTTCTCTGGGTGGAGGCACCATGCTATTTCCCAATCCCTTTCTGCAATGAACCACCCAGCTGAAGAGTTAACAAGCCCAGGCCTCTCAACCTTGTTTGTGGCCCCCATGGGTGCAAAGCAGGGGTAGTAACTGTAAGCAACATCCAACATCTGCATGGCAACCTGGTTAGACAAGAAAATGTCCATGTATGCCAGCACATGATATTCCTAAGTAGTATTTAAATGGGGCCCACACTTGAACTACCCTTTATGCTCATTGTCTCTGGGGGGGTACAACTCCCCATCACACACATCTGGTCTCCATTACTCTGGATAACCTCCTGGAAGCCAATAGAGTGCAATGTCAAGTTGCCCCCTCCCAGTTCCTTACTGGTAAAGGCAACTGCATCTACAGGTAATTGTGCTCAAGTTAGTATGTGTAGACTGGAAGGACATCTCTTGGTTTAAGGAGTCCACCTTATCCTCCCCCCTTCCCCCAATACTGGGGTCTCTGTGTGGTGGGTAGGATGAGCAACTGGCTTCTAACACAGAGGGCTAATCATACTCTCTTGTATAATGATAATGATAAAACTGGATTGCCATTTTTTCTTTTCTGATTTGCCATCTTTGGTCAACCATTATACTGTATGTAATTGACATGAAATATCCATGTGTTGTACTGTATGTGGTGTGGTGTGGTGTGATGTTTGTTTTGTTTTTCTGGGTTTTGAAGTCTAATAAAACGTTCAAGTAAAAACAAAATCACTACCTGTTCCATGGTACAGAATGGTTGGGGACTGCATTAGCATGCTGATGAGATTGTTAGAGAGGCTGACAGAGCATCCACTCTCCTCCTGGGGGGACATTCAGTCCACAGATGATTACAGTAAAACAGGTGTACTCTGCTATATTTGAAAAATCAAGTAATGCCATCATAGTTTATTTCAGACCCAAATTGAGACACGTAACACTGTACTATATAGTGCTACATGTTTCAGTTTGGAGTCTGAAACAAACTACGATAGTATCACTTGCAAAATTGTGAGTAGATTTCTTTAATTTACAAATATATCAGAGTGGGCCTGGTTTGTGTTGTTCTTGATATCCCCGGTTTTGGCTGCACCCATTCCCCTTTATGAGTGCGTGCTGTGTGTGTTTTTTTTATTACAGTATATCCCAGGATCCCCTATTGATGCAGAGCAGGGGGATCCATTAGGTTTCCAGCTTGGCTCCTCATTCATCAGTGATTACTGCAGGCATACTAGGCACACTCCACAGCATCACAGTGCAGAGTTCTGCTGACCAGCAAAACCCAAATCGCATGTATGCTGGATTCTTAGTATATCGGGCACACAAACACCTGCCCCGAGTTGAGACATACAGTGTGGAGAAGGATGTTTACACCTTCATAGAAATCTGACAGTGGTGTACAAAGGCCCACTTATTGACCATGTCAAGTGGATCAGGGGAGTGGGACAATTTTTGATCAGGCTCTCCTGTTAGACTCTCATGCTTATACCAGTGGAAAAATGTTATAATTTTAATAGTAACATTTTAATACTAGGGCCCAATATAGAGCTGCAATCGGTGGTGATGCAATATCGGAGAAGGGGGATGCTCCCCAAATTGCATCCTAAAGTCCAAGGCATCCAGTGGAACAGTCCCATACCTCATTTTCCTCTCTTGTCTTCTTCTTTCTGTGGTCCCTCACCAATCTCTGTCTTCTTACATACTTCCTTCCCTGCTATCACATGCCTGCATTACCCTAAAGAAGCTTTCTGTAAGAACTGCTTCAGACAGCTCTACATGCTAAATGACACACCAGTGCGTGACTAGTGAGTGCTGGGGCTGGTGTATGACTATGATTAGCACAACACACCATTAGCTGTACTGTACATGGTGGCACCCCGCATTAGCATGTCTTCCTCTGCCCATTGTGACAGCACAGGGAAATACTTGTAACCCAACTGTATAAAGCACATTGGGTTCAAAGTTGAACTGTTGTGCAAAGTGGTTGTTCCAAACCCAAAAAACAGTGTATGGGGCCCCTGTTTATTTCAATCATAAGCTCTTCAGGCTGCCAGATCTCATTGAACTAAATAAAGATAATCAGATGTTTTCACCAGTACCCAGAAAATTTAAGCAGCGTTTTGTAGCTCAAGAACAATCAAGTGAAGATTTAAACCTAATTGTAGCCTGATTAAAGCACAGCAAAAGAAGCACAGCTTGTGGTGGTTTTGAAGTTAAAAATAGCTTATTTCTGAGAGCCAGAGTAGCAAGGTGATGTTTATAAGATCAGACTGTGAGTAGACACACTTAAGAAATTTTTGAGTTCTGTTGGAAGGACCCAGTGTCCATTTTGAACTTAATTTTTTAAATAAAACTTTTATTTTCTTCAAAACAGAAATCAGATACATAAATAGAAAAAACACATAACATCCACCAAACAGAAATCAAATACAGGTGACTTATTCAACTAGTTTGAAACAATATTTGTATTTGGTGTATTACCTGTAACGCAAATTCAACATCCTAAACTATTTAAACATTCTTTTATTATTAAATTTGTATCTCTCTTAATAGTTTTTTTTTATAGACACTGTACCTCCATTGTTTTTTTTTGTACCTCTTTTGTCACACAGTAAGGTTCATAGAATCCACAGAGGTAGTCATAAAATCTACTCAATGCATTTTCATTTTTTAACAGTTATTCATAGTTATACGTGAATGTATAAATAAATGCAACAAGGATACACTTGTGAAACCTCATTGCTTCAAGGAAGACATTGCTGTTAACACTAGCTTGTTCATTATTATGCTTTACGCAAGGTAGGCATGGCATTCAGGAAGTGGGCTAGCCTTTGATGTAATTAACTTTGACTAGCATGAATGCATCATAGATGCTAAAACACAGGAACAGCTAGATGAATTAAGGCTGCAGATTTTCTGTGCTTGTCCCCTGCCATTTGAGTAGCTGCATCATTTCATATTATATAACTGAAAAACTCTCAGAATCCTACCTTTCCTAATGAATTAAATACTAAGCTACACACTAAAGTCTGTGGAGCAGACAGCAAAGGTACCCATTGGAAATGCTACCCTTCCCCCGTACTTCTCAGTGGTAGTATCCCAGCAAGATATTGTCTAGAGTAACTACAACAGTGACACCAGCCAAGATGCAACACAGTACCTTGCAGTATTACTGCAAAATGCTGCAGTATGCTGCAGGGAACAATGTAATTCATTGGCAATAAAGCCCTTTGGTCATGCAGTATTTTGTGACGTTGTTTAATGTAAGTTATTGCATTGCATCCTGGCTAGCTCCACTGTATGTCCAATTGCTTTTTAGAAGATGAGCTCACTACCCAGAAATGCCACTCTCCATGAGGAACTGAACCAGATCAAGTTTAAAAAATTCAGTGCTCACTATTGCATTACATCCTTTGTGAGACTTTTCTATAAGTTTACTACTCACAGAATGAAAAAATTCTTCCTCGCATTATCCTTAGCTCGATTCCCCATTAAGTGTATGGTATGCTGGCATGGCAATCTTATTTTATATGCCCCCTAATTTGACCATGCTGAACAAACTGAGAATACTTCCCCATATGCATCTTATCCAATATCTTTAACATTTTATTAAATTAAATCATATCTACTCTAAGGTCTTCCCTTTTCCACAGAAAACCTACCTAACCCATCTAAATGATCCAGACCCAGGAGTTCATACCCTTGAATTCCTGAACTGTTTTAATTACTCTCTGCTACACCCACTCAACTGCTGCAACACACTTCTTATACATAGAAACATAAAGGTTGATGGCAGATAAAGACCGTAAGGCCCATCCAGTCTGCCCATTTCTTTTTCTTCCTTATGAATGTGCCATTGGCCTTTGCTCTGTCAATGGCCTATCTATTCATACTCATCTGTATTGCTCCCTTATGCCTATCCCATGCCTGTTTGAAGCCCTGCACTGAATTCATATCTACCACTTCCTGAGGTAGGCCGTTCCATGCATCCACTACCCTTTCTGTGAAAAAGAACTTCCTCACATTACCCCTTAATCGGCCTCCCTCTAATCTCATGCTGTGTCCTCTTGTCCTGCTATTTTTCTTATATTGAAACATGTTAGACTCTTTCACCTTGTTAATGCCCTTAAGGTGTTTGAATGTTTTGATCATATCGCCTCTCTCCCTCCTTTGCTCTAGGGTATACATATTGAGCTCCGTTAATCTGTCCTCATATGTTTTCTGATGCAGTCCCTGCACCATTTTGGTTGCCCTTCTCTGGACTGCCTTAGTTTGGTTAATGTCCTTGTGAAGGTGTGGCATCCAGTACTGCACGCAGTGCTCCAGATGGGGCCTAACCAGTGTCTTGTAAAAAAGGGATTATCATCTCCCTTTTCCGACTTGTGATACCCCTACTAATACACCCCACTATGCCTCTAGCCTTACCTACTGCTTTAGTGGTCTTCTTGGATGATTTCAGGTCATCGGTGATGATGACGCCCAAGTCTTTTTCTTCCCTTGTGACTGCCAGCAACTCCCCTCCCAGCCAATAGGTGGCTTCAGGGTTTCTCTTCCCAATGTGCATGGTCTTGCACTTTTTTGTGTTAAACTCCAGTTGCCACTCTTCCAACCATTTCACTAGTTTATCCAGATCTCTTCTCATTCTGCCCACCCTATCTGGATCATCTACTCTGTTGTAGATCTTGGTGTCATCTGCAAACAGACAAACCTTACCCTGCAGTCCATCTGCAATGTCACTGATGAAGATATTGAAGAGGAATGGCCCCAGGAATGATCCCTGAGGTACCCCATTTGTGACTTGCATCTTTTCTGACTGTATACCATTTACCACCACTCTCTAGTTTCTGCTCATCAACCAGTTTGCCACCCAGTTGACCAACTTCTGAACCACCCCAAGCCTACCCAGTTTATTAATCAATCTTCTATGTGAACAGTATCGAAAGCTTTGCTGAAGTCAAGGTAGGCGTCATCAACTGCTCCCCCTTGGTCCACCACTCTGGTTATCCAGTCAAAGAAATATATGAGATTAGTTTGACAGGACCTTCCTTTTGTAAATCCATGATGTCTTGGATCCTGTGCTCCTATGGATTCCAGGTGTTGCACTATCCTTTCCTTAAGGAGTGCCTCCATAATCTTGCCCACTATTGAGGTAAGACTGACTGGTCTGTAGTTCTCTGCCTCCTCCCTGCTACCACTCTTGTGGAGCGGGATCACATGAGCCCTTCTCCAGTCTTCTGGGACCTCTCCTGTGCTCAGATACTCATTAAACAATTCTGCTTATGGCTCTGTTAGTTCCACCCTTAGCTCCTTTAGTACCCTGGGATGTATGCCATCAGGTCCCATTGCCTTGTCTACCCTGTGCTTATTGAGCTCTTGTGGGACCCTTTCTTTTGTGAAGGGACTAGTGCACACCTCCCTCCCCCTTGTGTCCATGGTGCTGAGCTGTGGGCCCTGCCCTACCTTCTCTTCAGTAAATACTGAGCAGAAGTATCTATTTAGGACAGATGCTTTTACATGGTCCTCCTCCTCATATGCTCTCTTATCTCCATTGAATTGTACACAGTGCCCCACGTGTGGTCTTGCCAGTGCCCCAACAAGTGGCAATATCACATCGCTTTCATGGAATTTTGTCTTTTAATGCAGGTCAGCTTTTGAGTTGCCTTACCAGTTGCTGCTACACATTGTTTTGAACATTTACGCTTCCCATTAATGATGACCCCCAGGTATTTTTCATAGTCTGTTGCAGCTATTTTTCTTTTAGTTACATAGTACCTCTGAGCTCAGTTTGCGAGCATAAGTGAAGTGCCTTATACTTTTTTACATTGTATTTCAATTGTCACCCGTTAACCCACTCCCCTGGCACATTTAAGTCAGTCTGTAGACTGTCTTGTTCTTCACTAGACTCTACCATCTTCATTATCCATGTGCCCTCCACAAATTCAATTACCTGACTCCAGACCATCAATAAAAATAGTGAACAGTAGTTCCACTGCTGGCTCCTGGGGAACCCCACAGGTGACTTCCTTTATTTGATGTTGATCCGTGCATAGCTACCTGCATAGCCCTACTGCTTAACCAGATACCACTCCATTATGCTATATTTCCTGTAAATTTCCTCAACTTCAGAGCTAACATCTCATTAAGAACTGTCTTGAAAGTTTTACTGAAATGCAAAGTATATTACATCAACTGCTTTTCCCCTGCTTAGTTCCTTTGGTGCAGTATGTCTTCAAAACAGGCCAACAAGTTAGACTGGCAGGATTTCCACTTAGAAGTCCTATACTGATTCTCCTTTAACAGATGTAATCTGCACATATTTTCTGTAGTTCGATATTTGATAATCATCTCCAGTATTTTTCCTACAATAGAAGTTAGTCGCACTGGCCTGTAGTTTCCTGAGTCAATTCTACTTCTCTTTTTAAACATAGGCATTACATTTGCCCTCCTACAGTCCCTTAGCAGTTTGTCCATTTCAAGGGATTACTGGAAAATTATAGCTAGAGTACCATCTATTATATCTTTCAACACGAGTACCCTCCCATGCATATCATCCAATCCTAATGATTTATTCCCTGCAGTGTACCTAATAGTACAGCTACCAAGTTAGCAGTTATATATTATCTGCAAAGATGAAAGAGGTATGCACACTTGAGAAAGGGCCACAGGAATGCTGCAAAACATTAAAGTTGCAAATGTGAAAAGTGAAAACCCCCTGATGAACAGACTGACATACTTCTAAGCACCAGAGTTGTAGTGTTCTGTTACAGTAGTTTTTTTTTCCATTTCAGCACTTTGTTGCTTTGCTGCTATCTTTGCATCACTGTGGTTGCTACTGTTTACCACTATTGCTGAAGTAAAAGCTTTTACATTTGCAACTGTAATGCTATACAGTGCCCATGTTCCTCCCTTCAGCATGCATGCCTCCTTTGTCTGTTACAATTTGGTGTAAGCTACCTGCTGGACTGGATCTCGGCACTACTGCGTGACCTTGTCTGCTTGTTGATTTTGGATATTATTTGCAGTGCTGCAAAATCCTCTGGTGGTCTTTTGAAAATATCTCATCTAGATGTGGCAAGTCTCCCAGCATGTCCACAGTAATAATGAGGTGAAATATTCGTTTAGCCCTCTTGCTGGTGAGGCATCATTGGATATTGTCCCCTTCCCAGATTGTGTGTTTAGCAGCACTACTCAATCTTTAACTGTCCTCTTTCCTCTGGTATAACTAAATATTATTTTTATTATTATATTTAATGTCTCTTGCCATACAACATTAAGATGAGGGCCCTAAGTTCCAGGACAAATAGGCACCATCCTTCACCTTTTATTCATTGCACTGTCATCTAAAACTACCGCAATCATAACAGAAATTAGTGAGGCTAGAACAGCAGGTGAAGGGTTAAAGATTTCATAGCCTAGCTAAAATACTGTATGCTTTTGGGCCTATCTATTGTCCTTATCCAGTAGTTGATTAATACATGTTCATATTACTCTGGACTACAAAGTGAGCTGAAAAAAGTGACCTTCACCCCACCTAGACAGTATTTGTGGGGCCATTGAGCAGGCTTATCCAATCTGAGGACATAAATGAAAAACACTTTAAAACAGTATTTTGTTTTAGCAGTAACAGATATTCTTGAAATTGTTCTGCTAGTACTAGAAGGGGAAAGGAACAAACACAGACTTTCCATCAGTTATGCTGCATGCAAGAGGTGACCAAGGCAGAAATGGAGTTTACTGTACAACTTACTGTATGGGTAAAAAAAAGATTAAAACATATATGGTGCATGTTAGAATCACAACCATGACAAGGTGGATAGCTAGCATTGTATTAGTGCCACCGCTTGCCATCCAGACAACCTGGGTTTGTGCCCCAAGCCCAGAACAACTGGTGGTGACTGGCAAGGTAGGGTTCTGTCATCCATCTTGGATGTGTCCTTTAACTATATGACTGCCTCTGGTGGGCCACAGGTAGAAAGAGTCATGCAGGAAGGAATTAGTGGTCCCTCTGGAATGATCTTAAGTCAGCGCTCACCAGCTTACCTGGCAAGTGATGCAGAGGTGTCACACACCCAGAGTGGGGGCAGCAGGGGAATTCTGAAGGGCAATCAGAGCTCAACAACCCTTCTGATGACCCTGATAGCTGTCTTCTGCGTTACTTCTCGGGACCACACACTGAGGAAGGATAAGGGTGGGTTAGTGGGAAAAATACCCCAGTAACCCCAGGCAGATGAAGCCACCTCCCACAACACAAGAGCACCCTACTGACTCCTCCAATGCCTTGCCAGCTCCTCCTCCTGCACCTTGACTGTTGAGTAAAGAGTGCTCCTCTCAGCTTGTGGTTTCTGCAGTACCCGCCACATTATGGAGAAAATGTAAACCTTTCAGAATCCCAAAACAGGCAGACAAGAGAAAGTAAGGGGCATGATTAATTGTAAGACAGTGGTTTACATGCTCACCTGCACCTGTGGTAAGTTCTAAGTAGGCTGAACAAAAAGGAAATTAAAACTTAGACTGAATGAACACATCCTTGCAATCAAAACCCAGAACTGTGAATATGCTATGGCATTACACATAAAAATGTCAAATGACAAAACCATAAGGTTAAAGCGTTTGGTTTGGAATCTGTACCCAAGAATGTGAGGGGAGGGGATGTAGAATCAGTACTGAACCAAAACGAACAGAGATGGATTTACAGGTTGGGGGCTATTAGAAATCCAGGTCTTAATTACAGATTTGAGTTGAAACCTTTTTTAAATAAAAGAAGATAAGAAGTCCCCAACCCCCACCCCATGTGATTCTGATTATAACTATGGGATACTAAATAGGGAAATACATCTTGAAGTGGTAAAAACAGATGCATTACATCTTATTTTACTTATCTTCTGATGTTTTTTTCTATGCAGGTATACTGGAACCAAGGTGGAATAAGAAACTGTGTAATGAAGCCAGACAAAAAAGGATGGAAGAAGAACTACTGGAGCTATAAAGTAAAAGACAGATTACTGTTGATAGAATTAAGTATTTTCAAATTTAGGTGTGTATACATTTGATAGGTTATTGGTAACTATGTGCTATGAGACGATTGGTTGTTACACTGTTGCACTGTGGGTAAATGAGATATTTAAAGTTGTATGGATTTGAACTCACTAGTCTCTGAAGAAGCCCAACTGAATGGGTGAAACATAAGACAGCAGTGTTTTACACTTCTCCTGCCTGTATTACGTTGCACCATGTTGGAGGGGATTAAAGCATTTGTTCTCAGCACTAAAGTGTAAGACTTGCTTTTTTGAAATAAAGTCCATTGCAGGGGTGTGTGCTCTCTAATCTTACAGACTGTAACCCATATTTAGAGAGGCACCAGCACCCTAGTGATCATCACCACAAGCTAACACCAAGGTCTGGTTAATATAGAACTCAGATACATTTGGCAGGAACGTACGGTGTGTGCAGAGATCCCCCTTATCCTTGTGGAATTCTGTGTATGGAGGATCAATCACCAGGGCTCGTAGCTCCAAGACTATATGAGGTGAAGTGATGGCTTCTAGGAAAACTGTTTTCCATGTGAATTTTTTCTACTTGTTTATGTGGAAGCTGACTTGAAAGAACAATGGACTAGCTTTTCTGGTACTAGGTTGAAATCCCAGTAAGTGAATGATTTCTTCAACAACTGCCTCAAGTATAATATTCCTATAAAACAACTTCCTGAAGAAAGGCAATTGTGCTATTGGCAGCCGCATTCACCAACTCAAGATATGTTGAGACAGCTGACGGGTGAAAAATGAGTGACAAACACTTTAAGCCAGATTCAGAAATGTCTAAAAGATATAGTGTATGGTGGAACGCTATTAGGGATGGAAATCCATCCTTAGAATAGCGTTGTTATACTGCAGTAGCTATGTCATTGTATCTGTTATTCTGCACTAGCTACATAGCTACTGCAGCATAACAACAACGAACGCCTTTGCGCATGTGCATTACATGAACCTCCACCAGTCAGGAATCAGTGGCAGCCACGAGAACATAAGACAAGGATAGTGATGCGGAGGCAAAAAACACAAAGTAAGAACACAGCTGTGCTCCTCCTTGCTCCTTTTTTCAGTGATAGCAGACCATACACTATAAAAGACAATGTATGGTCCTCTATCTACAACTGTGAGTTGCCATCTCGAGGTTCCCATGGTGACCAAAACCTCTCGAGCTTCGCTTTTGAGGTTTAAACAGTCACCATTGTCAACCTCGCAAAGGCAACACACAGTTGTTGTAGATAGAGGACCATACATTATCCTCTATATTCTGGAACATGTTCACAAGAGCAGGTGATGAAGTCAAGGGATTTCTTTACACAACAGATTGAGAAATCGCATCCACTTGGTGCCATAGACCCTTCTTGTGGACAGTTCTGCAGCCAGTAACACCTGGGACACATGGTTAAATATCCCAAACATACTGACGTTTCCATTCTCAGGAGCCAAGCTTTGAGATGTAGAAACCAAGGTTCCATTGCAACAGCCAACCCTGGTATTGGGTCTGGTGGTAGGATCTCAGTGGAATATTTATTTATTTAGTTAGTTTTTGTTGACCGGGTAAGTGCACTAGACAAATCCTGCCTATTTTCAGGCACGACCCGGGGGAGGGGGATACAGATGAATGCCAACTGACTTTGAACCAGATTAAGCTGTTGGTGGTATTTTTAGTGAATGAGGGAAATTTGGCCAGGACACTGGGGAAATTCCCCTACTCTGGGAGACAGAGGGCGCTGTGTGGCTGAGAGCCATTTTTGCTCAGTGGCTTCTAGAGTCTCGAAGGAGTCAGATGTGTAGGTGGCTGAGGAGTTGGTCTCCTCCTTGGCCCCCTTTTCCTTAATGGAGACCGACAGCAGAGAATGTTTGCAGGTTACAGAAGACATGGAACCAGTTGAGCAGATTGGAAATAAGGCAGATGATGGCTTACCAGATGATGTGGAGTTGGGAGCCCAGAAAATGCATGTTGCAACTCAGTCTGCAAAAGTTAATACCGTGGCGGCATTGCGAGCCCAGCTGGAGTTGGTGGAACGCTCCTATCTGGAAGCAAGGGAGCATTTGCAGGAGGCACTCAAGTGACAGTCGGAAGACGGTGCTGCACAGGAACCAGATGTGCAGACTGAGGCAATGGACATGGAGACGACAGCAGCAGTTGTGGGCTCCACAGGAGTTTTGTAGGTATCTTCCAGAGAGGATTCCACTGCAGTACGCTTGGTAAGCACCTCTTCTACTGCAGAGTCAGTACTTGTTATGGGGGCCCTGAATAAGGAAGATGATATCGCTTGTGTGGTGACTGTTTCACGGGGTGCTGCATCAACTAGTGGGCAGGCCAAAGACTTAGTTTCAACATCGGGAAGCCCTGCTCAAAAAGAGTTGCCTGCTGTGACTTTCACTATAGGATCCTTGTCGGGTGGTTCAAAGCGATTGCTGAGAGAGGGGGTGGGAAAAAGCAGAAAGCTGCATGTTCGAGTAGCTGATACTCCCTTACTAGAAAATGATATGCAAAAATTGGACCAGGGCCCTGTGAATTGGGTGTCTACAGCCTTGCAAGCTGCGGGATGGGTTAAAAATCCTGCAGGTACTGGGTGGGATGCAAATTTGCAAGATACAGATTTTTTGAATACTCCTCAGTCTATTTTTCCTGGCACTTCAGTATTACCCCCTGATAGTGCTTTAGTCTCTTCATTACCGCCAGGACAATGCTCACCTTCAGGGAGTATATTAGTCCAGCAGCAAGATGGGCCTCATCCTCTATTAGAAGAAATTAGAGTGCAAGAAACAGAGTTTATAAATTCTTCTACTGAGGAACCGAAAGATAACTCTGTTTTAGAGCAGCAAGGCCCTATTCCTGATGACCACCCGACCTTAGATCCCTTGGCTTCAGCCCCTGCCAAAGTGTGGCATGGTAAAGTAAATGAGCATTTGTTTCCATCTGAGAGGGGCCCATTATTAGAACCCGCAGTGAGAAGGAATGCTGTGAGGATGAAATACAGGGGTGATGTTTCCACTGTTCCTGATAGACATTTTGTTGGAAGAACTCTGTTAAAGGACAGTATGAAATATTATGCATATGAAATATATGCCTTAATTCATGTTCCGGGGGATTCTATCTTTGATATCAGCTTTAGGCATCCTGCAGGACTGGAAAGATTTTGGAAACAGTGTCGACTTTTGAAACTCTCTCCTTTATGGAGGCCTTTCCTGGCAATTCCATTAACAAAGCCCCTTACAAAAAAAATGACTGCGTTGTTCAGAAATGAGGGGGTGAATGTTGTGGATATAACCTACTGGTTGCAACAACATTGCACTGTTAAAGGGTTTCCGGAACCTATTTTGGATGAGGAATAATTATGGACTGGGGTTGGAAGTATCAAGTAGTTTTGAAACTTGAAAATGGTCAAACCAGTTATTTACCTAATTGTTTTTTTCTGGGTCGGGATAGGGGGGTGATATTTTATCCTGGACAGCCACGAGCTTGTTTCAAATGTGGGGATATAGGACATCTTAGCAATGTCTGCGACAAACAGAAATGTGGTTTGTGTGAGGAGCTGAGTCATGTTGGGGCTCATTGTTGTGAGCCTTTGCGTTGTAATTTATGTGACGAGCAGGGGCATTAATTTCGAACATGTTCCTGGGCGTCACATAATAATGTGGATGTAACTGTTAGAGCTGAACAAGATGTTTATGTTGCCACTGCTCAGAAGGAAAAAATGCGCATGATAGAATTGCTTAATACTGTTCCTGATAGGAATCCCCTGCCTCAGAGGATCCCAAGGAAAACAGATAGGTCTGGCATCCAGAAGAAGGAGGTAGAGAAAGAGGTTTTAGTGGAATCAGTTAATAGTGAAGCACCAGGGTCAGAAAGTGAGTTAAGGTCAGAGGAGACTGAGGGTGCGACAAGTCTCCCCTGTCAGTCTGAAGAGGATGGTAGGGGGAAAGACGCTGTAGATAATGCAGAACAGTGTGTTGAAACAATGGAGGAAGGAGTCTCCATGCTCCCCCCTCACACAGCAAGAGGCAGTATTTCAAAGAGTGACCAGATCTAAAGCAGGTAAGCTTCTAGCGGGCTCTCAAGTGGCATTTAAAGACATAGAAGGGGTATCAGTACAAAATTCTTATGCTTTGTTTTTTGAGCAGGGGGTGGAGGAGGATGGTTTTGATTCAGATTTCTCCTCAGTAGCCTCCTCCCAGGTGGAAGGTGCTTCAGAGATAGGTCCTCCTGATAAGCCCAAGACTAGGAAAGGGAAGAAAAAGAAATGAATAGGTTGAAATTTTTTTCGTTTTTTCCTTTATTGGGTTTGTTATGCTTTTTGCTACTTCTTTGCTCACAGTGAACATTAATAGTATTAAGTCCCATGAGAAAAGGCAGAATACTTTTTTAAGTCTTCGTACAGGGGGTGGACAATTAATACTGTTGCAAGACACTAGGCTGCATTCTTTGTTAGAAGTGCAGGCAACACAGAGGGAATGGAGATGGGGTGTCTCCTGTTGGTCTATATGGTCGGAACTATGTCCTGGAGTAGGATTTCTTTTTTCTGGGATATCAGTTAAAATCTTAAATGTTTTTGATATACAACCAGGAAGAGCTATGATTATAGATATAATTTTGAGGGAAGAGGTATTCAGGATTATTAATATATATGCTCCTCAAACTAAAGCAGATAGGTCCGCTTTGTTTAAAAAAATAGAGCCATATTTGCACACCTCCGAGTTGGTGCTATGGGGAGGTGACTTTAATTGCGGGCTTTCACATAGAGACTGGGGGAGGACTACAAGGAAAACTTATAGTGATTCTAATACTTTGTTGGCAATTCTACACAATAATAATCTAAAAGATGTATACGAGGTTTTACATCAGGTACCAAAACATACCTTTTATAGGGGTAGACTATCTACTAGGATAGATTTTTGGTTTGTGTCAACGCTATTAACTTGTTAAGAAGTAACCCTGCTGCCATTAGAGACTTCAGATCATTTAGCAGTTAAATTGTTGCTGGGGGATAGACAGAAATTAGTAACAGGTAGGGGTTATTGGAAAATGAATATTATGGCGCTGCAGGAAGTTTTAATACAAGACTCTATAAAAGATCTATTTGCTTTAAGGGCAGATGTTTGCTTTTTATATGATAGTCCTATAGATTGGTGGGAGGATACAAAAAGGGACTTGCAAAGTTTGTATGTATCCCTCACGAAAAGGAAAGCAAAGGATAAATATATTAAATATTTAGGGCTTAGAGCAAAATATATGTGAGTTTTGATGCAGGCAGTGGATAGATCAAATAATGTCTCAATGTATTTGCAGAGTCTTAAGGAGCAAATGTGTCAGTATTTGCAGGAGACTACTAAGAGGGTGGCATGTCAGCAGAAATATCAAACTAAAGGAACAAGGGAAGAAGTAAATCCGTATGATTTAAGTATTCAGTGTGCTCAGAAGTTGGTTATGACTGCACTAAAAGGTGAGCAGGGTAATCTGAAGATGCAAAATCAGGAGCTGATGCGTATTATTCAGCAGCATGTTGTAGCCACTTTTCAAAAGGAGGCTAAGGGGCAGCAGGAGTCATTTTTTGATGACTTAATTATTCCTTCTTTGAATGATGTAGAGATAGAGAGTTTAGTTTCACCTATTACGGAGTTAGAAATTAAGGAAACTATTTCTCAGCTGTCTGCTAAGACTACTCCAGGATATGATGGAATACCGAATTATTTTTATAAAGCTTTTGTTGACATTTTGGCTCCATGTTTGAAATTAATTTACAAAGCTATTTGGGAGGAAAATAGACTTGCCCCGACTATGAAAATGGGGATCATGATTTTTTTTATATAAAAAGGGAGACCCCCAAGACTTACAAAATTGGAGGCCATTAACTCTGTTAAATACAGACTATAAAATCTTGGCAAAAATACTTACTACTGGTTGGCTAAAATTGAGCAAAAATTAATCATCCTGGAGCAGACTTGTGCAATTCCCGGTAGGAATATTATTCAGAATTTGGCCTTTGTTAGGGAGATCATGGAGCAAAGTTTAGAAATGAAGTTAGAAGATTACTTAATGTCGGTAGGTCAGGAAACTGCTTTTGATGCAGTGAGGCAGGAGTACATTTGGATGGTTCTACAGCACTATGGGATTCCTAAAGCTTTTCTAGACTTAATTAAAGTATTATATACTGAAGTTCAGGCAACTTCATTAGTGAATGGTTACTTAGGGGTGCCAATCTATTTAAAAATTGGGGTGAAGCAGGGTTGTCTGATGAGCTCCTTTTTATATGTTTTTGGTCTGGATCCTTTATTAAGGCTTATTGAAAGGAACAAAGACATTAGAGCTATTACAAATCATGATGGATATGTTTTCCAAAAAATTTCTGCTTATGCAGATGATTGTGTTTTTACAGTAGCAGGTGGGGAATCTGGTGCTCGAGTATTAAATATGCTGCAAGAGGTATATGATGTCACAGGAATCAAACTTAATATGAGAAAGAGTATTGTTTTGGTGTTAGGGGCGATTGGGAAGGTAGAAGGTTTTCCAATTTTAATGACTACGGATGACATTAAAGTTTTAGGTTTATTTTTTTGGAACCAAGGAATCAGAGGAGCGTAATTGGAATGCTGTCTGTGACAAAGCACAACTTAAGGTTTTATCTTGGTTGTCATGGAAGATGTCTAGGAAGAAACGGGTTTATTTATTAAGGGCATATATAGCGCCTATTTCCTTATATGTTTCTCATGTATTCCCCCTCTCTTATAAGATGCATACCAAAGTTATGGGTTTATTTTTTCATTTTTTGTGGGGAAGTAGATTGAACCCTGTCAAAAGAGTTCACACTTATAGGGTGAGGAAAGAGGGAGGTTTAAATATGATTCATCCTCTGGTTTATTTTTTTGGGAATTTCTTTTTTAGTTCTATTTGCCCCTTGTTGTTTCAAACAGCAGGGATGGGACAAGTATGTATGCAATTGTGGAGTAAGCCTTTTTGGAAGCATGGGGTAGAGGTAAATGGCATCCTATGGATAAGTTACTTCCAGGTTATGTACAAACTGCTTTATGTTACATACGAACTTGGCAGATTAAGTTGAAATGGTGTATAGGAAAAGGGAAAAAATTGTTTTATAAAAGTATTCTTGATAAATGGTATCGGGAGGAACCGGTCTTTCAGGTTTCATCCATGATTAAAAGAAGTTTACTTTTAGAAAGTATGATAGACCCTAGGGTTCCCCTTAAAATGCAAGATTTTATTTGGATATGTGGGCATCAGAAATTGCAGGTGAGAGGCAATCAGAAGCATAAGCAGCAAGATCATAGAAGGTGTGGGAAAAGTGCTTGTGCTGATACTGTGGAAGCTATGCAACATCTCTTTTTTGAGTGTATACATGTCTCTGATTTCTGGAAATTATTGTCTGATTTTTTGGGGGAAAAATTGTTCCTATTAATGAATTATGACATTTTAATTTTAGGACAAATTCCAACCACCTGGACAAAATGGACAAAAAGCACAGTTAATATCCTTTCGGCCTGCATAAAGTGGTCCATTTGGCAGGCGAGATGTCTTGGGTTCCTGCAAGGTAAAGTGATTCTGCAACAAGATGTTTTCTTTAGAATACAGCAAGAACTTGATAAAGTCTACGAGTATGAAAAACGTACACTGGGGCAAGCGGTGGTCTCAGAGTTGTGGAAAAATGTTGGATGGGTGGGTTGATTTGTTGTATTAATGTTTTCTCTTTTTTTTTCCTTTTAGTTGGCAAAACCAGTTTGTCTACTTCTCAGCAAGGAAAAATGTTTTTAATTTTTATTTACTTTGGGTTTTTGGTGATGGGATTTAATGCTTCTTATTATTGTTTCAGAATTATATGTTTTTGATTTTACATGGAGATGTTTGCATTTTGTATGGTTCTGCACTCTAGTGCATATCATGGATAACTTGGTTTATTTCTTATTGATTGTACCTTCTTTGTTTTCTGTTTTTGAATTCTGAATAAAAATTTCCCCTACTCTGATTGCTAGAGGGTGCTGCATTGCTGTGGGATAGTGGACAGAGTGTGCAAGCTTTCAACAGAGAAGGACATGCGGGTGACTGAGGAGCGAGTCTGCTCCTCGGCCCTCATTATTCTGGATGCTATAATGGATGTTGATCCGGTTATGGAGGATTCGTACGTGCTAGCCATGGATAATATGGAGAGCTTAACTTCAGGCTCACAGGATATTCCTGAGACAGGAACCGGAGCACAGATACCAAATCAAGAGACTGTCTTAGATGATAAGTTGGCAGATATATGGCTGCAAATGGAATTGGCAGAACAGTGCTATGCAAAGACCAGGTCACAGTTGCAAGAAGAATTGCGAAAGCAGGATGAGCTATGCGTAGCTTGGAACCCGGAAATGGTCATGCGTAAAGCAAAAGCTGATGTACTCGTATTCATTTAAAAGAGGCAGAAGAGCTGCCAATATCACGTTTAACTGACATTTCTCCTGGCTTAATTACCACACAGCTACCAGAGGTTGTTACAGCTTTTTCTCCGGAAGATGATGATCGGAGTAATACACAGCCGTCTAACACTGATAGGTCTCCACAGACAGCTGATAAAGGCCTACAGCAATGTAAAGTATCTTCGGGAAAAGTGATCAATGATGAGAAATCTACCCCCTTTGCCCCCAATAACCTTTTCTATAGGGGTTTCCACGGAAGGGGGATAAAAGTCAAGCAGCAAGGAGGGAGCGGGAAAGAGTCGAAAATTATACTCACAGTCCTCGCATTCTGATGCAAAATCCCCGGGTAATGCTCAACCTACTCCTGACAAGTTCTTAATAGAGTCTTCCACTGGTTCTACAGAATGGGTTTCCGCTGCACTAACAGCAGTTAGGTGGGTGAGAAATGTTTCAGGGACTGGATGAAGTGCTAATTTCCCCGGAAAAGGTGATGCAGACTCTCATCCTGATTTTCCTTTAAATGCTACTACTCCTGAATTGAGCAATGGCTCTCTTCTGACTCCAGGCCAGCCTAACCTTTTGACACAAAATTCAGTCATTCAGCTAAATACCTCATATGATATATTAGTTGCTATAAAAAATATGTAGGGTGATGTTTCTGTACCGAATATACCAGATTCTCCTGTGATTGTTTCTGAGTAAGCTTTGGCAGATTCTTTGCCTGTTGATCAAGATACTATCACCTCTGACATACAGCTAGGCCCTGAAACCCCTGTATTGATCCCAAAGTTTGCCATGATAGAGTTAGAGACCAACTCTTTCCCCCTAATGCCAGGCTATTATCAGAGTCTGCCATGAGATGGAATGCTGTACGGTTAAGGTATAGGGGCAATGCCACTGATGTCCCTGATAGGCATTTTGTGGGGAGATCCTTGCTAAAGGATAGTATGAAATATTATTCTTATGAGGTATATGCCCTCATACACATACCAGGGGATTCGGTATTTGATATAAGTTTTAAACACCCTGCTGGACTAGAACGCTTCTGGAAACAATACCAGTTATTAAAGCTTTCTCCCTTATGGAAACCTTTTTTAGCTATTCCCTTGACCAAACCCCTAACAAAGAAAATAACTGTTTTATTTTGAAATGAAGGAGTAAATGTGGCTGATATCACTTACTGGTTGCAACAACGTTGCACAGTAAAAGGATATCCAGAACCTATCCTGGATGACGAACAGTTATGGACTGGAGGATGGAAATACCAGGTAATATTAAACTTGGAACAAGGTCTGACTAAACACTTGCCCAATTGTTTCTTTCTGGGGTGTGACCAGGGAGTGATTTTTTACCCGGGGCAGCCCAGAGCATGTTTCAAATATGGGGATGTTGGGCATCTAAGCAATGCCTGTGATAAACAGAAATGTGGCCTTTGTGGTGAAGTGGGGCACTTTGGGGCTCAATGTCAACAACTTTTGAGATGTAACTTATGTGATGAGCAGGAACACACTTTTTGGAACTGTTCCTGGGCTTCTCATAATAGCAGAGACCTAGCTATTCGTGCTGAACAAGATGCATATGTGACAACAGCACAAAAGGAGAAGTTACGCATGTTAGAATTACTACATACAAATACACATAGGGATTCAATGCCCCCTAGAGCACCTCGACCCCATAAAGCTACTCCCACAGTGAGCATCACTCAGGATAAAGAGTTACTGAATCCTCAGTTTATGGAAATGGGACCTGCAATTGTCATTGAAGAAGTCAAAAACTCCTTGGTCACAGAGGATCCCACTGCGTTAGGTGATCCCCCTGTCCACGTTGTGACTGAACCCTGTGAGCAGGATACCATAAGTGCAAACTATATACAGCATATGGAGGTAGAAATAGGGGACAACTCTATGCCTCCCCCTACAGTTCAGCATGATGAATCTTTTCAGAGAGTCACTAGATCAAAAGCAGGAAAGCTCTCCATGGACTCCCCAAATGACACGAAGATCTTGGATGGTTTACCAGTATAGAACTCTTATGCATTGTTATTTGAGCAAGGTGGAGAAGATGAAAGTCATGACTCAGGTTTATCATCCATTGCCTCTTCACAGGCAGATGTTATCATTGAAGGTGGATCTGTGGAAAAGCCCAAACCCAGAAAGCATAAAAAAAAAAGTGAAGATGACTGTGGTTAATTATTTAACATATTCTGTTGTTACAACCTTTTTTCTTCCTCTCCCACTAATTTCTCATGTCTGACATAATTTCTCTCCTCACAATTAATGTGAATAGCATTAAGTCCTTGGAAAACAGGCAGGTCACCTTTGCTAGTCTTAGGGAAGGGAAAGGTAATGTGATTTTGCTGCAAGATACGAGATTACATTCATTAATAGAGGTGAGAAATGCACAAATGGACTGGCACTGGGGTGTCTCATTTGGTCATTAGGTGAAGAACCTTGTTCAGGATTAGGGTTTCTATTTTTGGATGTGCAGGTACACATATTATATCTCTTTGATGTTCAGCCTGGCAGAGCCATGGTAATGGATGTAGTCTTGGGTAATGAGACATATAGAATTATTAATATCTATGCTCTTCAATTAAAGGCAGATAGGTCTTCTATTTTTAGGAGAGTGGAACCTTGCTTACACACCTCTAAATTAGTAGTATGGGGAGGTGACTTCAATTGCGGCCTATCAAAAAGGGATTGGGGAAGGGTTACTACCAAATTGTATAGTGACACTAATTCTTTACTTACAATATTAAAATTCAATAATTTATGTGATGCTTATGACTTACTACAGCAGGTTACAACTCATACTTTTTATAAAGGTTGTTTATCCACTAGGATTGACTTCTGGTTTGTGTCTAAAGGGGCTACTTGTCAGGGCATAAGGATTGTTCCATTACAATCTTCAGATCATGTGGCTGTTAAACTGGATTTGAGTTTTCGGCAGCAGGTTCCTATAGGTAGAGGTTACTGGAAGATGAATGTAGCAGTATTGCAGGAGACAGTCACGCAAGATTCTATAAAAGATTTTTTTTTGTTGAGAGCTGATATTTTGTTTCTGTATGATAGCCCTATTGATTGGAGGGAGGATACTAAGAGACCTAAATCACCTCTACATAGGTATTTCTAGTAAAAGGGCCAAAAGTAATTATATCCAATATTTAGGGCTTAGGGCGAAATACATGCAACTATTATCCAAGGCAGCTGATTCCAATAATGCTATATTACAGCTGCAAGCCATCAAGGAAAACATGTATGCACATTTGAAAGTGTCTGAAAATAGGGCTGCCTAACCACAAAAATATCAAACTAGGAGTACGAAAGAACAGGTGGATCCATATGATTTAGGCTTGCATGGGGTACAACGCCTGGTAATGACGGGATTGAAAGATAGTTCAGGGACTCTAGTAACAGATAATAATGGGCTTTTAGTGTTAATTCAAGAACACATTAGAGCTACTTTTCAAAAGGACAGGGTGGGTTATCTGGATTTAGATAATGGGTAGATTAAAACTCACATCCTGATTGGCTGAAACAGCCTGCCACCTGGGCTGTTATTTCTTAAAAACGCCCACTTCAAAACAAGTGCAAATTCAGGGTGCCCTATTACTCAGGATATTCTTGGGCACCCTGAATTTCGAAACTCATCAGCCACCATTTTTTTCCCCCGCTTACAAATTTCTGTGAAGTACCAAAGTAACCTTCACTCCCACCAAACTGAAAACCACACACACTGCCATTTTTTATCCTCCTGTCCAGAACAAAACACATCCACTGCTCACTCCAACAGACTGTAAAACTTAAAACATGTTGTCACATCCCACACTCCCCCACAAGCTACCCAATGTATTAGCTCCTTCAAACCAGCAGCCTATCTCCAGATATTGACAATGAAAGTAAAACTGCTGTCATTGGCCTGATTCCTATTCAGTACAGTAATCATGCAAGCTGAACATCCCACCTCAACCAAAACTACAGCAATGTACCTTTTATTGTACGATTACTTTTCCTTTCTCCCTTTTGTCAAACTTTGGATGTCCGTCCCTCCTCAGCAGCCACTTAGTGCTGTGTAACACAGAATCTACACCGTTAACCCCTCTGCTAATCTAAACAAAATCTCTTGTAATCCATCACAATGAATAAAAAAATATACTACTCAGGTACGGGGTCGGAAACACAAAAACGCATAGCCTTAAAACAGCAAACAAAATGTTAAAACTACACAATGCTACTTCTAAGAAATGCATTACATTCAATCTGATATCTGAACACAAAATTCAACAGTGCCATCTACTGAGCAAATGATAATAAAAACAGCATCAAAGGTACTACTTTATAAAAAAATTATTTATTGATAAATGTAATACTTCAACCTATTTCTTAACATTTTATAAATCATTTCTTCTAAAAAAATGTAAAAAGCCCATTATCTAAGTGTAATAATACTCCAGGGTGGCGTTATGGGATATACGACCTTCCAGGGGCTATAAGGCCCTCTGCCTGTGGCGTTGGGCCTCACTACACCCCTGAGCAGTCCGATATATCCCAATAATGCCCACCCTGTGTGGTATTATTACTTACTTATTTGTTAAAGAATTGGACATTCCACAATTAGGTACAGAAGAAGTGCAAGGTTTATTAGCTCTTTTTTCAATTTTAGAAATTAGGAATGCCACATTACTAAGCTGACACCCTGAACCACTCCAGGGACAGATTGTGTATCTAATGATTTCTATAAATGCTATAGTGATGTGCTGGCCCCTTGGTTACAGATTTTGTTTACGGCTATATGGAAAGAGAATAGGCTAATACCTAGCATGAAAGAAGGTGTCATGTCTTTTCTTTATAAAAAGGGGGATCTACAGGAAATTAAAAATTAGAGGCCCCTAAGTTTGCAAAGCTCAGATTATAAAATGTTGACCAAAGTTCTGACTAATCGTTTAGCGAAAATTGCAAAATGTGTTATAATTTCTACACAAACTTGTGCAATCCCTGGAAGAAATGTTATACAGTATTTAATTTTTATTAGAGTGGTAGTGGAACAAAGCCTAAACATGAATTTAGATAGCTATTTGCTGACTATTGACCAAGAAACTGCATTTGATTCTGTACGGCAGGAGCATATCTGGGCAGTATTGCAGCATTATGGAGTTCCAGAAACTTTTTTGACATTAATACGGACTCTGTACACTAAAGTACAGGTTACCCCTTTGGTTAATGGGCATCTAGGTATACCAATATACTTAAAAAATGGTGTTAGACAAGGCTGCCCGATGAGTCCTTTATTGTACGTATTTGGCTTAGAAATATTGAAAGGGCTGCAAACATTAAAGCTATTGTAAATAAGAATGGGGTTGTATTTCAGAAAGTCACAGCTTATGCTGATGACTATATTTTTACAATTGCTGATTTGGAATCTGGAAAACAGATCTTACAAATGATGGAGTCAGTCTATACTACTACTGGTATTAAAATTAATGTTGAAAAAAGTAAGGTCTTAGTTTTAGGTACAGCACAAATTGTGGAGGGATTTCCCATCTCTATGACGACTGAGGAAATTAAGATATTAGGTCTGTTTTTTGGTTCCCGAGAATCTAAAGGGAAAAACTGGACTGTGCTATATGACCAGGCTAACCTTAAAGTTAAATCATGGCTCTCTTGGAAAATGTCTCAGAAGAAGAAAGTTTATCTGCTTAGAGCATATATAGCTCCCATTTTTTTATATGTTTCCCATATTTTTCCACTTCCATTTATTATGCGTACTAAAATTATGGGCCTTTTCTTTCTTTTTTTATGGGGTAGTAGGCTGAATTCAGTAGAGTACACACATACAGAACTTGGAAAATGGGTGGTTTAAATATGATTCAGTCCTTGTTATACTTTTTCAGGAATTTCTTTTTTAGTTCTATCCATCCAGTAGTACTAGAATCTGAGGGTTTGGGAGTGTTAAATATGAAATTATGGGGACCTAGCTTTTTGATGGCATAGGGTGAGGGTAAATGGCATCCCTCAGAGAAAGTTCTTCTGGGGTATTTGCAAACCACTTAGAATCCTACAGCTTCCACTTGCATACTGTGTGACCCTGAGCAAGTCACTTAACCTCCTTGTGCTCCCAGGTCGCTCCTGTAAAAAAGCTTTCAGCTTAGTGTGCTATACCTGGTTAAACAACTGAATAAAAAAAAATACAGTACATAAGAACATGGAAAATTGAGTGAGGTTGGTTTTTGGGTCACGAAAAAAGGTTTTTTTACAAATTTATGTTAGACAAATGGTACAAAGAAGAATCCTTGTTTCAGGTTTCAGCTGCTATCAATGTGGAAGTATTACTAGAAAGTATTCTGGACCCTAGCATCCCACTCAAGATGTAAGATTTAATATGGCTATGTGGACATCAAAAACTAAATGTGAAGGGCAACCAAAAACATAAGCAGATTAATGAAAGAGGCTGTGGAGATATTCTTTGTCAAGGACAAATGGAAACCATGCAGCATTTGTTTTTCGATTGTGTGAGTGTTCAAGGTTTCTGGAAACAGCTTGCTAGTTGGTGGGGAGAAGGTCTTTTTCAATACATGTCTTATGATATTTTGGCGTTAGGACAAATTCCTGCTACTTGGATGAAATGGACAAAAAGTACTGTTTATGTTATTTTAGCATGCCTAAAATGGTCGTTATGGCAAGCTAGATGTTTGCTATCACTGCAAAATAAAGAAGTTTCTCAGCAAGAAGTTTTGTTTAGAATACAAGTAGATCTTGATAAAATATAGGATTATGAATGATGAACTTTAGGACAAGAAGTGAGTTCTAGATTATGGAAAAATGTGGGAAGGGTGGGTTGAAGTTTGTTTATCTTTATGTTTTTATCTCTTTCTTCTTTTATGAGCACATTGTATTTCTGGTAGATCTGTAACAAAGATAGGTATAAGTCTTCAGGAAGGGACTGGTTAGTCTTGGGGAATGCTTTTGGTGAATATGAGTAATATGTATGGGTAATTATGAGGCTTCACATAGGAGGTGGGTTCTTTAAATTTGTATGATATTTGTGTATTTTTTTTCATTGTGATTTCTTATGTTATGCTTTTGAATTCTGAATAAAAATTTTCCCTACTCTTTTCGATAAGTGCCAAGGGATCTTTAACATCCACCTGAACTACCACCAATCCAGGCAGATGGGACTGCAGTTTAACGTCTCATCTGAAAGACGGCACCTCAGAAGTGCAGTACCCCCTCAGGCTGCACTACAGTGTCAGTACTGGGATATTAACCCAAGTGCCAGATGTGGGAACTGAACCCACAGCCCTCTGATCTCCTGGCCTCAGAGGCAAGTGTGCTAAGTGTGACAATATCTACTGGTCCCTGAGCAATCATCTGATGCAGCAACCCGGTATCATATTTGCCTCTGCCAACAGGATCATTTTAGCCCCCAAGTGGACTCCAGCTTATGGAGATCCTTCTAAACCAGAGGGATTGTGGAAAGATGTAAAATAACTAACCTTCTACAGTGTGAATGCATCTTGCTGGAAAGCTCCATACTTGTGATTTCTAGAGTAGTATGGCTACAGTTTTGCATGGTGGCTGGGCACTAATAGGTCTCTCCTGGCATGCCACAATAATCTAACAGGGCCTGAAACACATCAGCTGCTGAAGACCACTTGCATGAGTCTGCTACTGTGTGGCTCAGACTGTCTGCCAGGACATTCTCCACCCCTGGGAAATGAGTGACTTGCATTAGAACATTGTTCTCCACAGTGCCCACTCCCAAACCCTCAAGGTTTTCCTGCACAGAGGATAGGAATGGGTGCCTGCCTGTTTGTTGAGGTAGAACACAACAAACTTGTCCTCATGGAAATGTACTACTTTGTTGCAGACCTCATCCACTAGGGCATGTACAGTTGCAACCAAAGACATGGCCATATATTTCCTGACATTTCAGTGATATCTCTAGAGAAATGTCCTGCCTGCCTGTAGTACCACTGTGGGCCACCAGGGAGAATCTCTTTAGATATATTACAAAATATTTGGAAACATCTGAATGTATTTATGGCTGCAACTGTAACTTGTACAGTACCACCCTCAGCTCCAAGATATTTATGTGGAGGTTTGGTTCTCAGACTGACCAGGTTCCTCAGGTTTGGTAACCCCAGCAGTATACTGTTTAACATAGTGAGGATGCATCCATTGTCAGTAGCACCTGGGGTTCTGGGGAGAGAAGGCGAACCCCACGTGGAGGTTTCTTTGTTAGTCTAGCATAAGAACTACTGTCTGAGGGGTTCTAGCAAACATATAGGGTGACCTAGCAGTTACTGTAGGATTCCTCAAACCACTTGCCGCTCAGCATCCACTAGGATGTCCTTACATTCAATCTTATTAGGGGTACTGAAAAAGACTGAGACTGACATGCAAACCAAAATTCTCTGTACTGAATGCACTTTCACTAGATTTGTTATTTTGATGTGACTAGCCAAGTGCAATCAACTCCACCTTGTCCTGCTGTAGAAAGTATTTGGCTTTCATGATGTCCATTGTCACTCTCTTGATAAGAAATCTTTGAGCTGGACTTTTGAAAAATTTATGATGATGTCCATAGAGTAAAGGAAAGAACAGGATGTTTGGGCTGTCACCGCTGTCTGATTTTTGGATGGATTCTTTATGAGCCAATCACCCAGGTAAGGGAAGACCTGGATCCCTTGCTACTTGAGATGTGCCACTAAAATTGTGATGCACATGATGAACATATGCCATGCCAAAGCAAGTTCAAATGATCAAAGACTCTGAATGGGAAATGCTTGAGACCCACACAAAATTTGAGATTCCATCTGTGGCTTAGTTTGACTGGGGATGTGTTGATATACATCATTCATGTCCAGAGAAGTCTGCCAATCCTATTCTTTCAGATATGACAAGAGCAACCCCAGACACAATCCTAACTATTTTATGAAGACATTCAGTTGCTTGAAGTCTAAGATTGGGTGCAGCTCACATGTCCTCATTGGCACTAGGCAGTACCTGGAATAGAAGCCTTTGTTCTTCCTGGTACTTTCTATAGTGCCCTGTTCTGTAATAGTACTGCCAATTTCAAAGAAAACTGCTCAGCCATTTGGTCTTCAAGCTGAGAACACTTGCCTGGTGGATGTTCTGGATGGTGCTCTACCAGTTCCAAAGAGTAACCAGACCAGCTCATTTCCAGGACCCACTTGGCCATGTTAATGATTTCCAATTGCTGATATAGTGGGGCCAGACACCCTGCCACTGGAAATGCGTGGTTAACATACCAGAGTACACAACCTACAGGAGAGACAGGGAGGGGAGAAGAGGGGGAAGAGTAGCTCTATATAAGAGAAGGGATAAAAGCAATGGAACAAAAAAGTAAACAGGGAGGAGAGGAGGCACTGTGGGTCACTTTAGAGACTGGAAATGGCACTACAGTCTGCACAGGGGTTGTATACAGACCCCCATGTCAGGGGGAGGGAATGGACAGGGATATGATAGAAGGCATCCTTAGGATTGCAGAGAAAGGGGAGATACAGTTGATGGGGGACCTGAATATGCCAGATGTTAACTGGAGCACCTTTGCTGCAGCCACTTCCAAGAGCAGGGCCATTCTCAATGCCCTACAGGTGGCATGCCTCAGACAGCTAGTTTTGGAACCCACTCATGATGGAGCAATCTTAGACCTTGTACTCTCAAATGGGGACAGTGAGAGGATCTCAGATCTAGAAGTGGGTAGCCATCTGGGAACAAGTGACCACCAAACAGTGTGGTTTATGATAAACTCAGCTACAGAGTCAAGCCATACAAAAGTGAGGGTACTGGACTTCAGGAAGACTGACTTTGGCAAGATGGGAGAGAGCCTTAGAAAAGCACTAGCTAACAGGCTAGAAGGAGGGGTGGAGCAACAATAGGGAAACATCAAAACTGCCATCACAGAGGCAAGAAGCCTTTGTGTGAAGCAAATAAACAAATCAAAATGAAAGAAAAAGCCACTATAGTTCTCAAAAGAGGTGGTGGGGAAGGTTAGGGAGAAAAAGATAGCATTTAGGAAGTATAAGGAAACACAGAAGGAGCAGGACAAAGAACTGTACCAGTTAAGGCAGAAGGAAGCAGGGAGGGAACTCAGAATAGCAAAGGCCCAGACTGAGGAAAAGATAGCCAACTCGATTAAGAAGGGGGATAAAGCCTTTTATAGGTACATCAGGGAGCATTGAAAGACAAAGGGAGGGAAAGTGAGGCTGAATAGAATGGATGGTGGGTGGGCAGAGAGGGACAGTGAAAAAGCAGGGATACTGAACGAATACTTCTACTCAGTATTCACAAAAGAGGAGGATGGGAGGTGCCTAATCCAATTAACAGAAGCACTCTGGATAGGGGGTCGATCCCAGTCCTTTCACAGAAGAAAGGGTTCTGAAAGAACTCCTAAAACTGAAGGTGGACAAAGCAATGGGGCCTGAAGGAATTCACCCAAGAATTCTAAAAGAATTAAGGGGAGAACTAGTGGCACCACTGACTACCCTTTTTAACAAATCACGAGAGGATAGTGTGGTACCTGAGGACTGGAGGAAGGCGGATGTGATTCCCCTTCACAAAAGTGGGAGCAAGACAGAGGCAGGAAACTACAGACCTGTCAGTTTGACCTCTGTGGTAGGGAAAGTGATGGAATCACTTCTGAAGGAAAGAATTATTGAGTGCCTAGGGGCCAGTGGGGCACAGAACCCAAGGCAGCATGGGTTCACAGTGGGAAGGTCATGTCAGATGAATCTAATTGATTTCTTTGACTGGGTGACCAAAGTAGTAGACCAGGGAGGGGCTGTGGACATGGCCTACCTAGACTTTAGCAAGGCATTTGACACAGTCCCACACAAAAGATTAATAATCAAATTAACCAGCCTGGGAGTGGGTCCCAGGGTGGTAGCCTGGATAAAACATTGGCTGGACAACAGAACACAGAAGGTAATTGTAAATGGAGTCCACTCTGAAGAAAGAGGGGTTACTAGTGGGGTACCACAGGGTTCAGTACTGGGTCCAGTCCTTTTTAATGTCTTTATAAGTGAGATTGCAGAGGGACTGGAAGGAAAAGTATGCCTCTTTGCAGATGACACAAAGATCTGCAACAGGGTTGATACACAAGGAGGCATGGAAAGGATGAGAAGGGACTTGGCAAGGTTGGAGGAATGGTCAGTAGTATGATAGCTTGGATTCAGTGCAAAGAAGTGCAAAATAATGCACCTGGGAAACAAAAACCCAGGGGAAGATTACACAATGGGGGGGTCAGGGAGGTAGTAACAACAAAAATGGAAAGGGACCTGGGGGGTAATCATGTCAGATTACCTTAAGGTTAGCAAGCAATGTGAGAAGGCAATAGGGAGGGCTGGGGCGGGGATACTGGGATGTATAGGGAGAGGCATTACCAGCAGAACACAGGAAGATGTTATCCCTCCGTACAGACAGTTGGTGAAACCCCATCTGGAGTACTGCATCCAGTTCTGGAGACCCCATCTCCGTAAGGACATAGACAGGATGGAGGCAGTCCAGAGGAGGGTAACTAAAATGGTGCAGGGTCTGCAAGAGAAGCAATACGAGGAGAGACTAAAGGAGCTTAATCTGTATACCCTTGAGGAAAGGAGGGAGAGGGGGGAACATGATACAAACTTTTAAATACCTTAGTGGAATCAATAAAGTCCAAGAGGGTAGCATCTTTCAGAAAAAGAGATGTGCAAAAACAAGGGGACACAATTTGAAGATAGTGGGGGGACAGCTCAGGGGCAATGTGAGGAAGTATTTTTTCATAGCGAGGGTGGTGGATGCATGGAACAGCCTTCCTGAGGAGGTTGTGGGGTCTAAAACTGTGGGAGATTCAAGAATGCATGGGACAGACATAAGGCAATTCTTGTGGGGGGTAGGAAGAAATAAGCTGTTGGTTAACTAGGATCTGCAGCATATCCTGTAGGTAGGGAAATGGGCAGACTAGGTGGGACAAGTAGTCCTTATCTGCCATCAAAGTCTATGTTTCTATGTTAACCCTGTGCAGATGAGGCAGATCCAGGGCTAGCAACCCATCAGAGGGTTGCATTTGTGGCTTGCCCCTGCTGCATAATTTTCTGCTGTTTTTTTGCTTCTGAAGAAATGGCTTAGATCTAGTTTGCTGTGAAAAGTCCTTATAATCAGGCTTGCCATGAAAGGGTCAATGATGCTGATGTAAGAATCTACAGTCACATTCCCAGTGTGAGTTAGCATGGATGGTCTTCATGTCCTTTAGGGATGACTTCTCATCATTTACCTTTCTAAGAGCTGTCTCAAATTTTTGACCTAAGACACAAGTCCCATTGAATGTCACATCCATGACTTTTTATTGTAGGTCATTCACAAACCAGCAGTCCTTTCCCAGGCATGCCTTCTAATGCTGCTGACTGCCACCGCTTGGGCCTTTGCATATGAGGTGCCAAAAGCTGATCTGATCAGGTGGTTATTTGACTTAATGGCATATGCCACAACTGCCTGCAATTTTGTTTCTTTATGGAGTCCAGTAGCCTTTCTGTAATGGCTTTTAATCTGGACCACAACGTTTACTCATAAAGTAAATATTAAACCATGTGGGACTGGTAATTCACTAAGGCACATTAATGTAGACTAGAATTCTCTGTTACACACACCTGACCCATGTATACAGAGGAGTGTATAACAGTGTGTGCACACCATCAACCGGCACAAAGCCACTTTCACTTTCTCCTTACAGGAAAATGCATAGCTTTCAAAACACAAAACCAATAATTATAAAAACACAGAGTATTGTAACTCTTTTCTTTAACACACCATCAGTGTTTGATGTCAATATATACCACTTGAGTTGCACTCATGGTTTATGAGGCATCACACATCTCAGGTGTGTACCCAATCCCAATGTATTATTCTACATAGCATCCACTATTGGCTGTATATGATAACATGAAATCGATCAATCACTCCATCAAACAATCAGTTTACTGAGATGCAACAAGAAAAAGCCATTGAGCAGATGTTCATTTTAAATGGTGTCTTACACACATTACAAGTTAAGTTACACTAAGCTTACAGTATATACTATTTAACCAAGCAATACAGCATTAAAAATGCATTTTTAAAACAATCTATAATTAACTGAAATAGATATAAATATGACATCTCAATAATATTGCGAGTTTAACATGGTATAGTTGGCAATACAGTATGTAGGGTGATTTAATCCTTAAGAAGGGAGTGAAGGGCCAAAAAACAAGCAGATATTGAACAAAGTGTGGATAACAGACCAGTACTAAGATAAAATTCAACAGAAGGAGAGTTCCAGGACTGGGGACCCAAATAAAAGAAAGTCTACCTTCCATAATTGCACTTAGTTACAAGTAGGGGTGGGTGGATCTCTATTTTCGGGCAGATTTCAGATTCAGATATTAGCAGCTCAATATCCAACCGGATTAGGATACTTGTCGGATCAGATAAAAAAAGCGAAGAGCAATTGTAGCTGCCATAGTTATAGTAGCATACAAGCATATATTAAACACAACAACAGCGCAATCCAGGTAATTCATTTTTATTAACACTGCACTATTGAAACAGTATGGAAAGGGGGGTCTCAATTAAATGTTTAAATTAAAAATCAGCATCGCAAGTCACAACTGATTTACAAGTTCTGAAAGTTGTTCAAATTTTAAGGAACAACAACATTTTAGCATTTTCTGGAGAGAGTCGGTACCTCCGATTAGTTATAATATCACCCGCCGCACTAGACTTCCGCTCACTGGGTACACTGGTGGGAGGTGGTGCCAGATATCATTTGGCTATTTTTCCAAGGTTCAGAAATGGTGTCCATGGAATTTCCAGAAGAGCAGTGCATCTGGTGGTGTTTTTTCAAAATTATACTCTCTGTGAGGTATGTGTCCGGCTCTGTGTTCCGTTGCGGTAGTCCATCTATTGCAGATGCTGAAAAACAAAAAGAGCTTTTAAGTTTGTATAATAAGAACATCAAATACTACTGCTACTCTTGTAAAAATGTAGAATAAACTTACAGCCTTCAGGTAGTGAGTTATTTTAAGAGAAGACCTCCCACGGATCCTCAGCATCTGATTCAGCCTCAACAGCCATGTAGTCCAGTGGTGGTGGTGGTGGTATTAGCTGATCCTCAGACTGCTCCTCTAACAGTTGTTTTAGGACAGCCTTTGCAAATGTTTTTCCACGTTCATTTTGAAAACAATGTAGTTTATATATCTGGCATCTAGTACTGTAGCTACTATCACCTCTTTTGCTGATTCGTATTGCAGCAATCATTTGTCCATCGATGAAAGCAGAGCATTTTTCATATCCTGCAGCCCAGACACTTTAATGTTTTCAATAGAATGATAAAGGATGGTGGATGTTGGAATTATGTCTGAAATACAGGCGCTGTCTGCACTCAATCCCCATGTTTATTTTCAAAGGGGCATAGGATAGTGCACATGTTTTCCGCTAAGGACCACTGTGAGGAGCTGAAAGTATGGGTTTCACACTCTGCAATGTATAGTGTTAAGACCCTGCACTGTTCTAAAAGCTGCTCTAATATATAAAAAGAACTGTTCCATCTAGTTGGCACATCTTGGATTAAGCAGTGTTGTGGCATCTGCAGTGTTTTTTGCAGCTATGACATTTTTTTCTGTTGCCGATGCAGAGAGTTTAAAATGGGGTACCACTGCCCACCCTGTGGCTAAAAAGTCCTCTACAGATCACTGTTTCAAAACCGCATCATGCATGATTAGCTACAGTGTGTGAGCAACACATCCAGCACTTGGTACAGCACTAAGTTTCATGGCTTTTGAGATGTTAGGTCCATTATCTCTAATTACCAGGTGCCTCTGATTAGCCTTAATCCCTTAGAAAGATTATCCCCAATGTGTCTGTCTGTCTGTAAGGTGCTTTAAGTAAAGTAGGGCAGCACGTCTATTTAAGGCATCATCTATCCAGTGTGCTGTTACAGGTAAGTAAGATATTATGGAACACTCGGTGGTACAGGTATCGGTTATAAAACCAAAAGAGGTCACATGTGATAATTCAACCTGCATCTTGGACCGCAATTTATTATACATTTCTGGGATGATCAGTTTTAAAAGTGACTCCGGAAGCTATAGTATATCTGTGCTCCAGAACTGCAAGCATCCTTTTAAAACCAACATTCTCCACTATAGAAAAGGGCTGCTCGTCTAGTACAATCACCTCAGCCACTGCATTTGTAATTTCAACTGCTCTCCAGTGATCACTAGGGAAGGGGTGTGAGCGAGCTATGATGATTCAATTCTTTGAAACTCCCTCTTCAGTTTTTTAGCTGGCGGTTCACATAAAGACACTACTTGCCTTTCCAATTCAGTTTTAGCTTTTCAGTTTGTAGCTCAGCATATTCTGAATGATGCTTGTTGTGCAAATGATTTAGCAATCCAGATGTCCCAAAACTTTTTACTGAAGATCCCCTACTAATTAAAGTTGATGTACCATACGGCAAAGACTCCATTTTGCCTTAGACTCTGCATCACTATCAATGGTAAAGTATGTCCATACAAGGCTTTTGTGAGACATTCTCTCACTGATATGCACCGCAGCTCTTTCTTTACTTTTTCAGCTTTGATGAATGAATGAAGCACTCGCTCTACTCTCAGCTCTCTCTGAAAGTGTGGCATCGCTGGTCTCTCTCACTTTCTGACCTCTCTCTCTGTTCTGACAGTCAATGCACCGCAGTTCTCTGATTCTCTCTCTGACTGTTTAATAAGTGGTTCTTATCAGCCTGATTCACAGGTGCTCAATTAATTAACCATGATGTGGGTTTTCAGCTCTTTCACATAATGGTTATAATTACCTAGCTAATCTGACTATTGCAGGCAGAAATATCTGAACGGAATGGTTCTGCTTAAAATGGTGAATATCCAACTGGATCGTTTTACCGGTTCAGATATCCACCGACCCCAAGTTACAAGGTAGCAAAATTCAAGACCACAGGCTGACATGAGTCCAGATAACAAAACATTGACCCTAAAAATGTAACATAAGCACAGGGAGCAGAATCATTAAGACAGTCAGGTTTAACAAAGGGCAATATTGCTGGACTTACATTTTGATGCCTGGTATTTCTTACCCACAATGTGCTGGATCACAGGTACCAAGGCAGGTCTATACCATAGTTGCAGTAGTGGTGATCATCTCTAAAGCTGGATGCATTTGGGTGCCATTAACACAGATGCAGTTGATAGATTTACATACTTTAATCCTACCTTCTTGGCTTAATTCAATGCCACTGTTTCAAAATGCCATGCTTTATGCATATTTTTCAGCAAGGTTTGAAAAGTGAGGTCCTCTTGCGGGTGTGAGATGGCAGCACCACTGCCTGAGTGGGGCCAGCTCCTCATAGAAGACCCCTTAATCATTATTCTCAGCCTCTATATCCTTAAGGTCAGAATTGTGTAAACAATAAGCCATGACAGGGCATGGATGTACACTGAATTAATGCATGCCCCAGCTGTATTGTAAGGTAAGAGGAATATGTCCAAATGCCTTATGCAACTGGGACATGCATTAATTCAGCATGTACCTGTGTCATAGAGTAGCTGTTAAATGGAAAATATGCTAATTATGAAATATAGTCAGAAAGCTATTTAAACTGCTGAACAACTGCAGAAACTGATGGCTTGTACATCCCCTTGTTACAGCAGTTTCTATTCTGCAGTTGTAGCTCACTGCAGACTCCCCTTTTACCATCAGGCTGTTTCACTAACAAAGAGTTGGATGATTCCCTGCACAAACTTTGAGCAGCTATGCTAATTAGAAGCTCTTGTCATGGAGCACCAGCAGGGCTGCTTCTTGCACAGGTCGTATGCAACTCTAACTAAGTGCTGTTGTCATGCTGTTTCAGTAGCCTGATTTGACAGAGAAACTGCAGTTAAATTCAAAACTGAAGTTAACTAAAAAAAACATTGCTGAACACATGGTGCAGGAGAGATGAGGCCAAATTCGGCAATGTAACTTTTGAAGCAAAACAAGGCTTTCAAGTGGCAAAACAAGCCTTTTTAAAATGGATGTGTGGGCTGAGTAAGTAGTAGAAATTGGCAATGTGGATAAAATTCACTCCACGAATTAATTCGCAAAGTTGTTGAAATTCACGAAGTGCCGACTTTGCAAAGTTTTTGCAAGGTGAAGTTACCCTTTTTTCTAGGTGAATTGACTTAGATGTGCCCAACTTCACCTAACTTCATCAACTTACAGGCAAAGTTAGGTGAAGCTGTGAAGTGGTAACTTTATGAAGTAATTCGTGAAGGTGAATTTTTCAACTTCGCCGGTGAATTAAAACTTCACAACATCTCTAGTACGTAGTAGTTTTAGTGCTGTGTTGGATTGATTTCTTCTGATGTACATAGGCAACTGCTAGGTAGAGTAGGTTAGTTAAGAACTGTGTAGTTTCTTGGAAATTAATCAATGCTCAGTTGATGGTTAAGCAATAATGCACAATAGGTGCATGTTCTGCTGGGACAACATTATGCCTCGGGGTGGGTGAGGTTGGGCATGAGGCTCTAGGCCGAGTGTGTACTATGCCCGAAAAGTAACATTATCCTACACAGACACACACACCCTGGAGCTCATTATTGCTATTATACAATGGCTCATTATTACAAAAAAAAAATTTTTAAATTACAAAATGTTTTATAGTTGGTTTTCAACTGTGCAAGCATACTCATTTAAAAAAGTTCATGTTTTCCTCTATTTGTCCACTTGGTGCTGCTGTTGTGTGGGAGTGCATTTCTTCTTCTGTGTTTCTCTGTCAGCTATCTGGCCCATGCCCACCCCAGCTCTTATTTCTCTGTAGCTTTTATACAGATGGAAATCCTATCAGTCCCACTACCTGCCATGGGACCAGTAAACTATGCTGCTGTTTGTTTTATGATCTCCATGACGAATACAGCTGGCTGTAGATGGAGGGGTGAGGACAGGAAGTTTAGTGCATGCCAAACAGGTACATGGAGCTGCTTACAGTGGTGGTTATAACATTTATGAAACTAGTGTTTGTCTGCACTACAGCCAGAAAATTTGAAGGTGGGGAGAGGGGAGGGGAGCGCTCTGAAGTGCAATACCTGCAGTCCCATGAGAAAGTGGGACAGTGTGAAGCTGGAACTGCTTGTACCAGAATGGTGGACTAACAGTGCATTGTCAGAGACAGGTAGCAGGTGAAGCCACTTGCAGTACAGTTCTGAAAACAAAAAAAATATGATTTGGACTCACAACATACATTTATATGTACTGAGTTTAGTGTGACAGTTTTATTTTTGGGTGGGGGGGAAGATTTGTGTCACGGAGGGGAACTTGTGTGCAGTAATATGGTTTAAGTGTGCAAACTGGAAATGGCCATGTGTGTATCTGGACTTCATACAGTGATGTTATGCTCAGATAACATTACTGTTCCAAGCATATACTGACCAATCAGAGCATTAGAAATGTTCTTGCCATTGTATAATGTGTTTTGACCAAAAAAGGTTTTAGATTTGGTCCCTTTCTTAAACCCCATTTTATAAAAGAAGTTAGTCTTCCACCAAGGTTGCTGATGCAGACAACATGGGCACTAATGACCTTCGCACAGATCCTGACACCAAGGATGGCACTGCGGCCGTGGCACCCACACTGGTACCATGGATGACACTGTGACCTGTGCTGATCAGAGCATAGAGCACATATACCACTTTTTCATTGCTTCTCTGAGAGCTCTCTGTCAGGAAGTGAGGCAGCTGGGGATGATGGTGTCTGGAAAGGAGACTAGGTCTGAGGTTGGCCCCGTCTCTGTCACAGATGCCAGTGGGGGTGGCATCAATGGTGATGACAGCACCTTGACCATGACACCAATTTGTGGTGAACTGAAACTGGAGTGGATGTCTTGAATGGAATGTGTGTTGCCTTTCCTTTTTCTTATGCAATGAATAGATAAAATGGCCACACCAAGAGACCAATACCGAGAGGGACCAAAGCGAGACTTGTTTTATCGTTCCAATCAGATGTCCCCATACTGTATGAGTTAATCTGTCCTTCTGGGTCCTCCTGGATTGGAGTATTGCCTGACAGCTAGGACAATGAACAATATAATGCCCAGTATTGAGACCCTGCAACTGGAGCGGAAATCCTGAGACAAAACCTTGTTGCTACAGCCACAAGACTGGAATAGACCCTTGCCTGACATAATTATTGTTGAGTAAATGTTTTGAAGGATGTCACAACACTGAGGCTGCACAACTAATGTTGGCTACAAATTACAGAAGCATCTGAAAAGGTGTTTGAGGGAAACATTTAAATAGATACAAATGAGAAAGAGAGAAATGTTAATACACAACAAACTACAGTAACTCAAAAATCTATTTGCAACAAGAAGTTCTGGTATGGAAGATTAAGCTGCAGTTGGTCAACAGACCTCTAAATCAAAGTGAAGGCATGGACCATAAACTAGAAAAAGAGGTCAGAAAGGCATCATTGCAGGAAGATATGGTAATAGTGGGTGACTTCAGCCTGCCTGATGAAGAGTGAAGCACCCCCTAAGGTCACTGCTAGTAGAAGCCAGTCGCTCCTGCACATGGTCCAGGATGGTTTCTTGACAAGGGATCGCACAGTCCTACAGCTGGTACTGACATACTGCAGCTATGTCTGGGAGATAAGCAGAGCCGAGCACCTGGGTAATAGCCATCACCTGTAAGTGTGGTTTCAGCTCAAAATGGGGATGGAAATCATGTTTGATTTCAAGACAGGGAACTTCAGAACAATGGAAGTACAGTTAGGAGTGCAAGGGAGGTGTAGACGAGAAATGGTCCATCATAAGGAAAGGAATACAGGTAGTCACAAACATGTGCCTCAAGCAGAAGGGTAAGAAAACCAAATACAGGAAACCCCCATTGCATGCAGGGGAAGTAGTAAAATCAGAAAGGGAGAAAAGTGCTTCTTCAAAAGGTACTGGGGGCCTCAGAAAGAGGAGGGCAGAATAGACTACCTGGACAAACTCAAATGAGCTAGCAGGGAAGTGCAGAAGGCCAAAGTGGGGCTGAATTGAGAATTGCAGAATGAGTCAAGACCTTCTTTTGGTACATCCGGGGAGGCAAATGAAAGAAGGGATTGTCAAACTGAGACAAAGGATGGAGTGGGTGAAGGACACTACAGGAATGGCAGACATACTAAATGAATACTTCTGCTCATATTCTCTAAAGAGAAAGATGGACCAATACTGCAGTAATGGACAGACATGGGGGAGGGAGGGGGCCATAAAGATGCACAAGAAGTCAGTCACAGCCAACAGGGTTCTTAAGGGACTACTGGCCCTGAAGGCAAATTAATATTCCAGACCAGATGGTATGCACCCCAGGAAACTAAGAGAGCTGTCATCAGTACTGACAGCCCCACTGCCTGACCTGTTCAAGAGCTCCCTAAACTGAGGTGTGGTGCAATGTGAGTGTGTCTTTTCATAAGAGTGGATCTAACGACAAGCTAGAAAACTACAGACCCGTCCGTCTGACATTGGTCACTGGCAAGCTGATGGAAACTGTTCTTAAAGAAAAGGTTGGCAGAGTTTGCGGCAAATGGGCTCCAAGATTACAAACACAATGTGGATTTAGGGCAGGGAGATCATGTCAAACCTTTATACCTATCCAACGTATACATAAAGCCCACCTCTGTTTTCACCTCCACCAGCCCCCACTGGAAGACTGTTCCTGGTATCCACCACCCTCTCAGTGAAGAAATACTTTCTCACACACATACACCCCTTAAACATCCCCTCCCCAGCTTATTTTTTTCCCCCAATTGTTTAACCAGGAGTGGCACACTAAGCTGCAAGCTTGTTTACAGGTGCTACCTGGGAGCACAGGGAAGTTAAGTGGCTTGCTCAGGATCACACAGTATGCAAGTGTGGGCTGTGGGATTCAAACCCAGGTCTCTAGATTTGCAGCTCAGAGCCTTAGACCACTGTGCTATACTGCCTCCATGCCCCCTAGCTTTTGTACACCTTCTTGCCTGAAAAAGTTCCCTTTCTATACCTTATTCATCCCCATGAGGTATTTAAATGTCTCTATCATATCCCCCCTCTCCCTCCTCTCTTCCAGGGTGTATATGTTTAGATCCCTCAGTCTCTCCTCATAGGACAGTTGATGCAGCCTCTGCACCATTTTTGTTGCCCCCCTTTGGATGGCCTCTACTCTATGTCCTTACTGAGGTGTGGTCTCTTGAACAAGACACAGTACTCCAGGTGTAGTCCCCCCAATGACTGTTACAGTGACAACATCACCTACCTTCTTCTGCTGGTGATATTCTGGCCCTATGCACCCTGGGATCCCACAGGCTTTCCCTGCTGTTTTATTGCATTGCTTTGCCACCTTACGATTTTCCATTATGATTACCCCTAGGTCCCTTTCCAGATTAAGGACCATCAATACCCCCATTCTATACATTGCCATGATATGAACATGCAGTGATTCTGCTCCCCACATGGCTGCATAAACAACTATCTTAGAAATGCAAAGCATAATAAAGAGTTTTATGGATCTCTGTGGTAAGAAAGAACAGTTACATAACAGTACATCTTCGAGAAACTCTCCTCCATTAGGCCACACCTTTGGAACTCTAAGCCGTCGGTGTCAGGACCACTCAGAAACTTTTGTCAACCAGTGGCTGCCCACTATGATGTGCAATATTGGCACCAACTGTTTAAACGTGGGTGGCCCCACTGCTCCTCTGGAGATAACCTTGGAGGGCCTCTTACCGTGATGAACCAGGAGACCAGGCCAGCACCAGGTATGCAAGGAGAGGCATGGAACTGGAAACATAATATACATGAGGCACTTCTGAGCACCTCTAAACAAGGCAGGGAAGAAACCTGCCAGACGATATCTCAGAAAGGAGGTAGGAGGGTGGATTTACTGTGGCCCAATGGAAGTGATTCTCTCCAAGATCTACTGTTTTGGTGAGTAGCTGTTCTGTCTTCATTGAAGATATTGCCTCCATTGGCCCACACCCTTAGAATGATTTAATTTCCCACACAATGCACAAGGTACCTAGGAAGGTTGGGAAAGTCTGATATGTAATCAGGGCACAAGGCCTTGCAATACTGCAAGACCAAAGCCACCACAATTGCGAGATGCGACGTCTAGACTAGTGCTTAGTGAAAGTATGCACAGTGTTCCATGTGGCAGTAGCACAGATGCCAGCTGCAAAAACCATTCTGATTGCAAACAACAGAAGTGGCCATATCATGTGCAGAGTAGCCATGCCCAGCACTAGGAAGTTCCTTACAAACTGTTTATGAAATTCAGATCAGTTTGCCAGCCACCCTCTTTCCCAGCAGCAAATGCAACAAAAAGCTGAGAGGACTTTCTGCAGTCCTTAGTGTGACCAAGATAGAACTGCGGTGTTTTATGTACATCGAGTGAATGAAGCAGTGCCTCGCCCCTGTTAGAATGCTCTGGATAACACACACAAAGGTGTATGGCCTGATTTAGTGTAAAATCAGACACCACCTTAAGTAGAAAAGAAGGATCGGTCCGCTAAGACACCCTATCCTTGTGGAAAAATCAATTGCATCAAAGCCTGAATCTCAGAAATCCTAACAAGAGTACTATAAAAGAATCCCTTGTCCAGTGTGTCCCATCATGCTCATGTTCCACTGCTTGAGTGGAACAGCACAGGAATGGAGTATCTGCTTTAGGTGACAAAAAGCAGCATTTCCATGCCATGAAAGGAAGCACATTTCACAGGTTGCAGCAGGCTCAAATGGAGCCAGGGTCAATTTCTCAAGTAGGAAATAAAGGGCACAAGGTAGAACCACTTTACAAATTGGTGGATGTAAGTACAAATACCTTTCGCAAATGCATGGAACATCTCTAGTTGTGCCACCATGCACCCATCAATAAGGGCATGGAAGGTCAAAATGGTAGTCAAGTGCACCTTAATGAACAAGTACTGGAGACCCAAGTCTGTTAAGGACAACAGGTAGTCCAGTACAGTACTGACAGGACATTAAATGGATCTATGGAACAGAAAGCACACCATATGGAGAAGCACTTCCATTTCAAAGAATATGCGTGTCTAATAGAAGGCTTTCTATCCACATGCAGGACACCAGCCAGCTAGGAAAACCATAAAATGGGCAATGGCTATGTCTTCAGAAGCCAGGCATGTAGATATAGGGACTCCAGGTCCAGATGGGCCAGGGATTCCTGAGCCTGTGACATCAGGTCCCACCAAAGGGGGTCTGAACAGAAGGCTCCACTGCCAGATGCTGCAAAAGCAGAAATCAAATCTAGCAAAGCTAGAAGGGAGACTCTTGCATGAGGCTGGCATGCTCTGCTCATGGTTTGAACAGAACCCTCTGAAAGAGAAGGATCAGAGTTAAGGTGTAAATGAACCTACCTTTCCGGGAGAGGGACAATGTGTCTCTCCCAAAAACTTTATGCTGTGGAGAAAGCGATCAAAAACATGGCAGTTTTGTGTTGTGTGAGGATGCAAAAAGTTCAAACTCTGGATGACTCCATCTTGTGAAGAGGTAATTTACCACGGAGGTCAGCAGTTCCCATTCATGTACGTGGGGCTGAGACCTATGCAGCCCATCTGCAAAGATATTCTGGACACCTGGGAGAAACACGACTGATAGCTGAAGGTAATGAGACATTGTACAGTACCACTCACATTGCCTCCCTTCATAACTGATAAGCGTGAGTTCCCCTTTACTTGTATTTATATAGCGCATGACACTGACCTTGTCTGTTCAACTCAGCAAAAGATCAGGGCTCAGGTGCTCTGGAAAGCCTGGAAACCAAGTAGAACAGCCCATATGTCCAGGACATTGAAATGGAGATCTGACGACAGTATAGAGCAGTCCAGGACCCTTGGGCCTGAAAGGATTCAAGACGGGCACCCCATCCAGATCCTGAGGCATCCATTCTGAGGATCTGCATGGGACTTAAGGAAAAGAATGGAACACCTGGTAACAGATTCAGGCAGTCTAGCCATCATACTAGTAGAGTCCGATGGAGAGGGGACTTGATGAGGACCATTTGTTCCAGCTCATCCATCAGCTGACCCCACTGTACCTGAAGAATCCAATGCAGTATGCAAATGTAGAGACAGGCAAAGAGAACCATAATGATGGTAGCAGCCATCAGTCTCAGAGATGTAACATCATCCATTCACCAGCTCGAAAAGTTATCACTCGTAATTTTAAATTCTTCTGTGAGCAAGAGTTCTTACTAGACCATGCCAGCGTCAACTGGACCCTGATGTATGCCTGCCCAGATGTTTACTCTTCCTGGGAATTGTTACTTAGATGTTAATGGCAGCATTGCGCCAAAGGCCAATAGATGTCCCTTAGATTTTCAATGATAGTAATCTACCAGCCCCTTTGTTGATAAGTATCTATCCAACCTGTTCTTAAAGATATTAAAGGTACTGCTTTCTACCACATCCTCTGGTAGACAGTTCCATAATTGAACCACTCTTTGGGCAAAGAACCTCTTACATTTTTCTGTTTTGAATGTACCACTTTGTATTTGCCTACTATGACCTCTTAAGTTGTTCAGAGGCTTGAATTTAAAGTTCATTTCCTGCATTACATTATTGTCTTTTAATATGCTGCACAATAACAGTATGTCACCCTGAATCCATCTGTTATGCAATGTATTTAACCTTAATTCCATCAGTTTATAGGACAGTTTTTCCTTCACTGCAACTGTCTGAGAAGCTTTTCTTTGTATGCATTCCAATTTTAATATAGCACTGTTATCCAGACCACCCCAAAACTGAAAGCAATTATCCACATAAGGTCTTACAAAGGTGTTATAGAGTGGCACACCGATCTCTTTAGATTTTGAGCTGAAGTGTCTATTTAGTAAGCAATAATACCCAACAAGGTAGTCGGTATTTGGCTATACCGGATCGCCCAGGGGTGTAATGAGGCTCAACGCCACAGGCGGAGGGCCATATAGCCCCTGGAAGGTCCAGTATAGCCCAGTACTACCCATCATGGAGGATATTATTACACTTAGAAAATGGGTTATATGTGACATTTTTTATTAAAAAAATTTAAATATTTTTAAAAATCAGTTAAACGCTGGCAAAACTAAATAGAAACTGATTTTCCTGTAAAGCAGTCCCTCCTCTGGTACACTTGCCAGTAGTCAGAAATGCTGTTTTGTCCATAAAGAAGATATATAAAAACACACATTTTGTACACAAAGAAGCAAGTAGTGTTCCACCCCAACCCCCGCTGTTTTGTACAGTGACACTGTTCTACAGGGTTTTCTTTTTTTTTAGGAAGCAAGTAGTGCTGCCCCTTCAACTACTACTGTGACAGCATTACCAGACTGGCAGACCTGGCTGAGATCAACTGTCTGGGATGCAGTGTGTGGACTGAGCTGAACAGGACTTTAGATCAGATATGTATTTTTTATTAAGAAAAAAAAAACATAATTTAATTCATAAAGACTGCAGAGTTCGCGGTTTTCATACAGTAGAGTTGGAGCAAGTGGTACAGTATGTCCTTCCCCACTTCCACGCCACTGAAAGCTACCACTTTCCACTCTAATCCATTTTTTTTCTCTCATTGTGCCAGTTTAAGCGTGAGCTTGGTTTGGGGGAGTGTGGAGGAACAGCACAGTCAGAGCAGTCCGCAATGTGAAGCACTGAAATGCAAGTTTTCCATTTTAGACAGAGAAGCTTCCATTTCAAATTGAGCAGTTTCAGTTAGGCATCAGTGCAATTCCTGTGCTAGATGGAAGCATGGTCAACTGGTACTTGGGAGAGCAGTCTGATGCGTTAAAGAGAGGCTTGTCACACAAAGCCACCCCAACAAATTCATTTAATTTTATTTCAAAGATGCGCATCTCAAGCAGTAAAAACAGAACAGTCCAGCTTTAACACTGAACAAAATGCTTGCTACTGCGGTCTTCCAGTTGTGTTTGTTTTGTTTTTAATTTAAGCAGCTTACAGCACACAGTTTATAACTCCCACACAAACCGTCGACTGCAACTGCATCTTTGAAATAAAATGAAAATAATTTGGACAAGTGGGGTTTTGGAAGCTATTGTAGTAAACAAGCAAAAGTGTGAGAGTGACCCTCTTTCTGAAGTGCAGACATTCCGCTACAGCAGCTTTGTGTGAAAAGCCTTTCAGTTAGCCTTGGTTATGTGCACTTCTGATGTTGTAAAATATTGAGCTACCACACCTGTGATTTTTGGGTTAAGGAGAGAGGTCAGGATAATTGATGAGACAGGAGGCACAAAAACAAAAAAGAAGAGAAAAATAGAGAGGCAGGTTGAGGTAATGGTGGTCGAGACAGTCACGCTTGCTAATTGTTCCGAGCGAGGTTTGGAGAACTGTTTATTCTCTCTCCCAATCTACTCCAGAGTATGACTGCCTCCTATTTTATTTGTAATTCTTTACTTGATAATGGCAGCAAATGGATGACTGATTGTGCATGTGTGGGGGGTGGGGGGGCTGGTGCTTTTAGAAAATGGATTGTGAAAATCATCCCTTTCTCACTAACCATAGAAAAAGATAGCATTATTTTCAAATTGAGCATTCTATGGCCACATAATTTCTTATAGTAAACAGGCAGCCAGTGATTGGGATTCATTATTTCCTGATACCGGACCAGCAAGTTGGTGGCCTTAGCCAATCAACTTCCAGGATTTCCCCAACCCATTTTCTAATTGCATTTAGAACATAATTAGATTTCCTGAATACCTCAGCACATTGAGCTTGAGACTTGAACTCATTCACGATCTTAATTCTGAAGTCCTTTTCATCTTTAGTTTCCTCTAATACTTTACCTTGCATAGTATATTTGAAGCATTGGTTTGATCTCCCAAAGTGCATGACATTGCACTTGGAAACATTAAAGGACATGCCCAATTGATCTGCTTCACTAATCTGTTTAAGTCCCTCTGTATAGTTTCACACCCTGCAACAGAATCTATCCTACCTCCAAGCTTAGTGTAATCTGCGTACACCTCATACCAGGACTGCAGCTCTTTACCTATGTTGACTCTATATAGTTTAATGAGTACTGGGCCCAAAATGGACCCCTGAGGCACTCCACTAGTCACCCTCAGGGGGATGAGAAAGAACCATTCACTCTAATCCTCTGTTCCCTGTCTTCCAACTATGAATCCAATTCACCATTTTACTATCTACTTAGAGATCATATAGCTTCATTATTAACTTAGAGTGTGGGACACGTATCAACTGCTTTTCCAAAATCTAGAAAAACAACTTCTGTTGGTAATCCACTATCTAGGTATGAACTAACCTTTTCATAAAAGCTTAAAAAATTAGTTGTGCATGATCTCTCACAAGTGAAACCATGTTGCTGTTTATTATCAATAGACAGATCCCTACTCATACTATTGAGCCTATCTTTGATGCAGCTTTCCATGATTTTACCTAGAATACTTTTTAAATTTAAAGGCCTGTAGTTCATAGGATTACTTTTTAGCACTTTCTTATGTATAGGTATCATATCTGCCCTTCTCCAGTCCATTGACACTTCACAGCAATCCAGAGATTTATTAAAAAAGTATGTTATGGGGCTGCCATTTCAGTAGCAATTTCTTTGAGTATTCTTTAAAACATCTCTCCTGGATGTTATAAACATGCCCCTTACTTTAAAAAAAAGAGTCAGGGCTTTGCCAGCACCCTGGTTTAACTACAATTTAAAAAGGCTCTTAAAGCAGAAGGACCATCTGTGGGCTAAATCACGGTCCACTAAAGAACCCAACAATATACTGGCCCATAAAATTCATAGAAACAGTTGCACATCTGAAATTTGTAAGGCTAAATCTAGATACCGCAATGAGCAATTTTTTTGTTAACCCTAATAATTCAAGAAAAATATGGGCTGGTATTAAAACTCTCCAAGGCAAGGTATGCAAATCAATGTTATCCATAGGTTTAAATTATAGGAACACTATTCTGCATTACTGCAAAGGAAAAAATATTTGAAAAGGAAAATCTCAACATGTTGCCAATTTGATTAGATACGGACTTCAATGGGGACACTCACCGGCCCTTGTCTGCTTTCAGCAGCATTAGAGAGAAGGCTGTCCTGTGGGAGCTCACCAAACTGGAAGCAAAACAAGGAGCTGGCAATGATAGAATAAAACTAATTTTCTATAAAACTGCTGCAACACTACTGGCAAAGCACTTATCTCATCTGTTTAACTTATCGTGGACAACATCCCAGATACCCGATGACTGGAAAACTGCCTTCATAATACCAATTTTCAAAGGGGTGACATCTCTGATCCCAGGTGTTATAGACCTATAGCTATACTCGCTCCCATAGTTAAAATATTTGAGAAACTAGTACATAAACAACTACTCTCATACTTTACTACATTCAGTGTATTAACCAAGTATCAGTCAGACTTCAAAAAGGGCACATGACAAATGTAGTGTCCAGGGTAATCAACAACATGTTTAGCACTTTTGATAAAGGACTAGCTTCCCCTGCATTTTTTTTTAGATTTGTCAAAAGCTTTTGACACTGTCGACCATAATATTCTACTAAACAGGCTTAAAATTTCTGACTTGGGCATTAATACATTACTGTGGTTCTCAGCCTTTCTGTGTTCCAGACAACAGTGTGTTAGGGCAAGTGATCACTGCTCTGATTTAGCCTGTATCAACAAAGGGATAACCCAGGGGGTCAGTCCTAGGACCCCTTTTATTTCTGATTTACGTCAATGATGTACCAAAGCACAGTTCTAAAGATACAAAGTTATTTCTGTATGCAGATGACACTGTTCTATACATGTACAATAAGGATGTCAACTCTGCAATTAATGCAAGCAAGGTGATTTATATAAAATTCAGTAGATACTAAAGGAGTTGAGACTACTGCTCAACATAAAGATAATGCAATGGATGCTATTCAGCAAGAAGGGCGCAGACTCTCTAGACTCATAACTAAAATCTGTAGAGGGAAAAGTAATTTCTAGAGTAGCTACCTACAAATACCAGAGTATGTACTTAGATGAGCAGCTAACATTTAGCTCCTATATTCAAAACCTGCTAAACAAACTGAAAGGTCTATTAGTGTGGCCTGAAATTCAACACCCAATACAACCTTGAGATCACACAACAATTAATCATTCCTAGGGCACATAGAAATAGGATAAACAATGTTTTCACCATTTGCTCGTTCCATATTTGGAATAATCTCCTACAAGGTCTGGTAAATAAAATATGTTTTAATAGCTTTAAGCAAGGGCTTGCTGACTACCTACTCTCAAACAAAAGATATCACTAATCCACCTGCTGGGAGTGGGAGGCAATCTAGATGGGCCCTTGGCCTCCTTTTGCCTAACCATACCAAGTATACCAAGTATTAACATTCTTCCATAGAAACATGGTATTTTTTAGCCTGCCAGTTAGAAACAATCTGGTTAACTCATTATTTTTATCTAAACTGGACTATGGAGACTGCATTTATAGAAATGCCTCAGAAACACTCCTGGGAGTACTGGACCCTCTGTATCATAGTGCCTTAAGATTCAGAAGGCACTGTCCACTAATGTGTTCAGCACTGCACCAATATATTGGAGGCACTGACAAGGAAGGAGTATGGATTTCAGTATATTCCCCAGTTCCTCAAATGATTGTCTTGTTCTGGACAATGTGTACAGAATCGCTTCCCTGGATGGGGCCTTCGGCAAGATATGAGAAGACAAAAAGCCTTTCCCTCTGAAGGGTAGCTGCCACAACATCTAAGCACTTGATAAATACCTGTGGTGTTGAAGATAAGCCAAAGGGCAAGACTCGGAACTGAGAATAGCTGCCGTCCATCATGAATCAGATATGAAGGTACAATATGTGTCCTTCATGTCCAAGGTACAGAGTCAATACACCTTCTGCAACAGGGGGATGAGAGCCTGAAGAGACTCTATCTGAAACGTTTGTATTCGATAAACAGGTTCAGATCTCTGAGTTCAAGTACATGACACAGATCTCCCATCTATTTGGAAACCAGAAAATAACTGAGATAGAACTTTTTGTTTCTTTCATGGAGATGAACAGGATTGATAGCTCACTTGTGTATCAGTGACTGAACCTCCTCTAGCAGAAGGGACAAGTAACCCAGAAGATAATAAGAAGGAGATGGAGGATGAACTGCAGGGTAGACAACTCCAAAGCATGCCCCAGTTCCCAATTTCCAGGACCCACTCATCTGTCATGATCTCCCTCCACTTTGGCAGATGAAGGGAGATCTTGCCCCCACCATCACCCCCAAAGGCAACAGTGGAGAGGGAGGAAGAGGGGAGTCAGAATTGACAGAGCAGCAGGAGTGCCACCTTGACTGATACCTTTGGGTGTTTTTGCATGAGTACAAGAAGGGAGGAGACTCGGGAGGGGAACACATACCACAGTTTTGTGTATGGGGCTGTTGATGGGAGGCACAGTCACCAGGGGATACAGGCCTATGAAATGAACCCCTACCATGTCCCCTGGTAGGTTGAGTGGGCAGAGATTTAAGTGACCTTAAAATCATCCTGGAGGACATTTTCAACATCTCTTCCAAACAGCTTAGAGCCTCTTAAAGGAGCATACAATGCAGCCTGTAGCAAATCCAGCTTCTCTAAGCCAGGAATATTTCCAAATATACATGCAGAGTATTATAGATGCCTTTCAGTACCCACACCAGCTAAGGTGACTTTAAGCAGGTCAATCTAGGCAGGACCATCAGGAAGAGCCTGAATGGTAGACAGAAGATTTCCACAGACCATTCTGATATTTAATCAGGTATACCAGATAGTTATCAATTCTTAGGCCTAAGGATGCAAAGGCATAAGTTAATTTGCCCATAAAATCTAGCCTCCTGGATTTCTTGTCAGTCGGCAAAGTGCTCATATGTCTAGAAGCCCTAGAATAGTCATGAGCAGCCATGATGTCCACAGAATCCATTTCAGGCTGGGAAGCACTAGAAGATAGGTAGGTAAGATTTTATTGATACAGTAATACAGCCATTAGGGTTCCAAAAATCCCTGTTTACAAGGCATACCTGTCTGTATAAAATACTACGCTGTTACAACAGTATCAAAAATACAAAATATCAGACATACAAATACTGAAACTAATAAATTACAGAAGTCAACCAAACATAGGTGAACATTCATTAGGAGAAAATCATTGACAATTGAACCACTTCATTCTTCTCACCTATTACAATAGCAGCAAAAACCAAGTTCATGATTCATTGCTGTTTTAAAAACAGTAGCAGTGACATTAAATCTCGGAGAAAAGGAGGGAGACAATTCCAGCTGGAAGCAATCTTATACTGGAGAGTCATTTCACTAAATCGATTTGTTATTTTGGGTATTATTAAATCCCTAGCACCCGTTTTTCTTAAATTTAATCCCTGATTTGGCTTCTGTAATTTGATTTTTAAATTATTAAGAGATTTACTTTTAAGTATGCCCCGTACCTGATTTAACCAAATACCCTTGGCCTGCAGGTTTAGTGGATTCCAACCTAGATTTGTATACATTGTACAATGATGAGTTCTAAAGTCACACCTTAAAACAAATCTTGCAAGCTTATTATAAAGAACATCTAAGTTATTTAATTGCTTTTTCGTGGTGTGTCTATAAATGTGACTTCCATAGTCAATTACAGGTAATACTAATTGATTTACCATGGTCAATCTAATTTCTTTTATCATACAATCTGATATATATCTTATTGCTCCAATCTTTGCATTTGTTTTCCTTATTAATTTTGTTATATCCTGTTGAAATGTTAAATGTTAATCTATTTGTACCCCTAGGTACTTATACATAACAGTTTGCTCCAAGCTCTTACTCTCCTGAGACATTATCTTTAATTTTGGGACTCCCTTCCTCTGTGGGGCAAAATGCATAGTCTGTGCTTTTCTGTTATTTATTAATAGACCCAGGGATGAAAAGTATCCTTGCATAACAAGGAAGTCACTTTGCAGTTTCTGTTCTACCTCTCCCGAGTTTGTTCCTACTGCTACCAAGATGGTCTTGTCTGCATAGAGTTGAATTTGTGAATGTTTAATACAATTTGGTAAGTCATTTAGATAGACTATGAATAAGAGGGGGCCCAGGATGGACCCCTGGGGCCCCCTCTTGTCACACAGTCCATCCTTGACTGCTGACCATTCAGGATAACAAACTGAGATCTTTTATGGTGTTGGGACATAAACCATCTACAACTTTCTTCCTCCACTCCTATTTTCTTCAGTGTACTAATCAAAATGCTATGATCCACCAAATCAAATGCTTTTGACAGGTCCACGTATACAACACCCACGGACTTCACATCCCCAAGAGGGGTAGCTATAAGATCTGAGAAGTCCATGAGTGCAGTGGCCATGGACCTGCCTTGCCTAAAATCAGATTGGTGTTGGGTTAATTTGTTATGTTTCTCAAGATAACTCAACACCAATCTGGTTTTAGGCAGGGCAGGTCCACGGCCCTGCCTAAACAAACAGACAGAGCAAAGTACTGTTAATCAGCCTTTCTAGGCACTGCAGGGAAGGTATTAGGTCTATGCCTGCCAGCAAAGGTAACATACTCTAAGGCAGGATATACAGAAGAACTACAATGGAATGTGCAGTTGGAACGTGGGAACTTCCAAAAAGTCAATGACATTTTTGTATATGTATCTTAAATTTTCTCTCCATATTTAAAGTAGCAGTTCAAGAGGTTAGGTGAAGGAAATATTTTTAGTTAGTGATTGGGGCACTTTGAGACTTGTCTTTAAATCTGTAACAGGTAATGTGGGGACACTAGCTCAGGAAATTTATCTTGAGCATAAGTAGACTGCACAACCAAATCAGGTGTGTTACTGGGGGTGGAGTAGCCAGAGGCTTCGTGTTTTCCATAGCTGGGGTTCTGTGCTAGCTATATATATATATATATATATATATATATATATATATATATATCACACACTTTATATCTATATAAGTATATTTAAAGTAGCAAAGTAAGTGGGTAAATGGGGGGAAGAGATTTTTAGTCAGTGTCTTAGATTTGTCTTTAAATTTTTAACAGGTAGTGTGGAAAGCCAAGCTCAGGAAATAAATCTTGGGTGTGAGTAGATTAAGAAAACCCTGTGAAAGAGGTGTGTGACTGGGTGGGGGGAGCTGCCAGTGGCTTAGTGGCTTTTAACAAGTGCACTGCAAAAAACTCCCTTGTCCAGCATGTCCCATCATGCTTGTGTTCCATTCCATGAGTAGAACAGTGCAGGAGTGGAGCATCCGTCTTAAACATCTGCAAGTGTCTGCAGATGGTCTGCAGGAATCTCTTCTGGAGAAACACCAGGCCAAGGTAAGAGATAGCACACTACTGTGTTCTGGTATACTAAAATAGTCAGCTTCAAGGTAGGTAGCTTGTAAATATCTAGTGAGGAGGAATAGTATGAACCAGAATACGGTAGGTGCAGGAAAGGTGGATGAAAATGAAAAGTACAGTAGGTGACACCCTATCTAGAGTAGGGTAACAAATAAGTTTGAGCAAGTGGTTCAGGAGTTTTAGTCACCCAAAGCAAGTTAGGCACAGGTAGGTAGGTTGAAAAAAAGAAAAAAGAGAAATGCTATCTAGGGTAGAGTACTGCAGGAATTCAACAGGCATAGAAAACAGGCAGTAAGGTATAAGGAAGTTTCAGTAGGCACTAAGGTAAAAGAAGGGAAGAGTATGGGTGTGGTGCAGTGCAATGGGTGTGGAGCAGTAGTCTTTCAGGACACCTTCTGGTGAATAAGGTGCTGCTCCATCTGTACTCACCTCTCTGGGTTGAGGGCAGACATTGCTGGACTCTAGACCAAACTTGCAAGGGTGAAGAAAGACTTCTGCCCCACTTAGGGGCCACCCACTAAGCCTGCCACTGCCCCCCCAAGAAGATGATGCAGCAGAGGCATAGCAGCTGAACTTTGGTGGGCTGTCAGAGGATTTGGAGATGGGAACGGTACACACTTCTCAGACTGTACCACTGCACAATTCCTTTGCCAAACTGGCAGGATGGGGCAGCCGGGAGGAGGCACACCTAGCAGTGGGAAGGGAGGACGTTTGGGTCCTTAGAAGGGGAGGTCCCAAGGAGGAAGGAAGAGGCCCAAGCAAAGGGGAAGCAGCTGCTGGTGGAGGACTATATCATTAGGGGGATCAATTTGGAAGTGGGGGAGAAAGGGAGTGGGAACTAAAGTGCCTGAGAGGTGCTTCGGGTTGGAGGTATGAAGAGCAGATCCGGAGGATTGCTAGAGCAGCTGGAGATGGTGGTAAGGAACTAGATGTCATTGTGTACCTGTGCACCTGGGGGCAAAATACCTGGCAAGGGACAGGATAGGGGTAGTGCAGAGAAGTTTCAAGGAGGTGGCGAGGGGCCTCAAGCAGGTGGCATGCACGATGGTTTTTGCCAAGGTGTTAACTGTATACAAGGAAAGGACAGAACACTCAGCACCAGTGCCTTTAACAACTGGTTAAAGGCATGGTGCATGGAGGAGGGCTTTGACTACACTGGAGACTGTGGGCCAACCTGGGAGGATATGGGCCTCTATGGACGAGACAGCCTGCAACTTTCCAGTAGGGGGACCACAGTCTTTAATGGGAGATTTAAATGCTACTTGGAACATTTAAATTACCGGGGGGTTGTAAAATAAAGTGAGGCAACACTTGTCCCTCCCCCCAGATGATGAAGCAGCAGGGAAAGAGAGCCAAAGGGGAGGAAATTCTATCACGGCAGGGGTGCAAAAACGACAGGGGAGGGAACAAGGCAGAGGACAAGGGGTGGGGTACAAATCAGGAAACAACACATGGGTTCTGTGCACTCTGAGTGCATCCAATAAGTTAGTCTTCACTACAAAATGTGTTTTGTCAGTGTGTAATAACCAGCATACTCAGCATAAATTTTACAAACAGACATTGGTTCCCACATACATCAGTATCAGTCTCAAAGGACATATACCATAAGATCAAAATTCAAAATGACTGATTGCCACAAGGCATTTACCCTCAGCTGCTCCTCACTCCTATTTAGCCTGGCACTTTGACTCTCATGATTCTTCATCAGAGAGCCCTCCCACTGCTGTAGCACTGCTCGGTCATCAAGTAGTGTGGTACACTGTGGAGTGACCATTACAAATCAGGAAAGCAAGATGAAAACAGTAAATGAGACAGGTGACAGAGAAGGTAACAAATAACATGGGAAGAGACTTTTCACGGGGAGCTTCAGGGAACAGCAGATGCTGCAGGAGAGAAGCATGGAAGCAGGCAGCGAGGGAGTAAGGCATGGAGAGCTGTGTGCACCAAACCAAGGAGTCTGGGAAATAAAATTCCAGACCTGGAGGTCATCCTGGTGGAGGCTAGCCTGGATTTGGAGGATATAATGGAGATGTGGTACACTGACCACCACGAATGGGACATATCTATATTGGGCTACTCTTTGTTCAGGAGAGACAGGAAAGGGAGGATAGATAAAAGACAGATAAAATCTTTATTTTTATACATGAATAAATCATATCATTAAGGTTATACAGCCTTGTCTTCAAGACATTCCTGTCAGTGCTTAAGCTATTGTAAACACTGAGTAAAAAGGATACATCATACAAACACATTTATACTCACAGCATTAAATTTACAATAAACTACAGAGACTAATAATTACAAAGCTACCCACAATAACAGATTGGATAAAAGGAGAGACATTTGTACAAACACATTTAAACTCATAGCATTAAATATACAACAGGCCATAAAAAAGGATTAACAACACATGTGACTACCCACAAGAGCACTGAAACTTATCTAGCTCATTTATCTTCTGGGTAAACATCCCATAAGAAGATGACATTCAAGCTGTGTAAGGCAGTACATTCCAGGTTTTGCTGCCTGTGAGCACAACGTTTTTGCACCAAATTTATTTTTTTCAGGAGGGGTGGTACTATTTGTATTACATGTGAGGAAGGTAATCCAGGTCACAAGAGTACAGGGGCACCCAGAGGAAAAAGAAGTGCTGGAGGTGCCATGGGTCATCCTGGAGACAGGTGCTATATAGAAACAGAAAAGAACAGTTGTGTAAGAACTTACTGTAACAGTAGATCTTTGAGAGAATCTCTTCTATTAGGCCTCACCTTTGGAACCGATAGCTGTCAGTATCAGAAACTTTTTTTCTAGCCAGTGACACCCCTAATGACCCATATATAACGTGGACAGCTCCTACACGCCTCAGTTCCCCTCTGGAAATAAGCCTTATAGGGCATCTTACTGTGAGGAACCAGATGACTAAACCAGTACCAGGTAAACAAGAAAAGGCATGGGACTGGAAACAGGATGAAAGGAATAAGGCTTTAGGCACAGCCTCTAATGTAATGCTCAGAAGACAAAGGGGAGAAGGAGGGAAGGTATGGCATGGCCTAATCAAGGAGAGTCTCTCGAAGACCTACTGTTATGTAAGTTCTTATGCAATTGTTGTATCTTCATAGAGGATATCTCCTCCATTAGTTTAGTTTATTTATTTTACCATGATCAGGCTCCATTGAGCAAGCTCATTTTCAAGGAGGTCCTGGGTAGGACAGAATACATTATAATAAATGGATTGAGATATACAGGTACATAGCTCAATAATTACACAGTAGGTATAGTTCAGAACATATAAAATATAGACCAAAATTAGGATATAATTAAACAAGATAAACTAGTACCTGAAGAGGAAAATAAAATAGAGAACTCGTATACATCTGTTATGTAATACAATATACAACTTGATCATATGTACAATTCTGATACAATAAATGAATCATCAGGTAACATCACCATAACACATACAGTGGTGTCCCCCAGGATGAAAGGCAATTCTGCAGCATTTTGCAGCACTCTGCTGTAGAGGACCTACTGAATAAAGCAATGTAATTTAAATGGTAATTAGTCCCCTTTGTCATTCAGGAAAATGTGACACTGCCAGGATGATGTGAATGCCACAGTTTCCTGGATGACGAAGGGGACTAATTGCCATTGAAATTACTTTGCTTTATTCAGTAGGTCTGCTGCAGCATACTGCAGAGTGAGTTAAAAGTGCGTTTCATCCTGGGGATGTCACTGTACATGGTTTGTTTACATAGATTTTCAATCAGCAAGGTAAATACTGTGTGGCTGACCATGCCAGTGGGCTTAAAGGACCTCTGTAGCATATTTCATAATGTTGGAATGACATGCTTATTTCCATTTTGTCATAATGTGTGGAACCTTCTGAGAATCAAATAGTAAGTAGTTATTTTTCCTTAGGGAGTAAGCACCATCAGACATTTTTGTAAATAGTACTGAGATGTATCTTTGAAACTCCTTTGCAAGCACTTTAAAAGCTCAGATCTATGCATTTTTCAGTCTTCTAGTAGCTAGAGAAGGCCAACCAACGGAGAGTACAGTGATGTGTTCTTGGGGCCATATTATTAATAAATCTAAGTGCTCTATGGTACAAGACATCTGATTAATGCGAATGGTATGGTGGGCATTGACCATAGAGTAAATCAGCATAATCTAAGAGAGGTAGGAATGTAGTTTGCACTAATTTCTTCCTGGCATACTGTGGGAGGGAGTGCCTGTTCCTAAGAAAAAGCCTAACCTGCTTCACAGCCTTTTACATAATGCCTCAATGTGTACTGTGAATGACAATTTGTGATCTATCCATAATCCAAGATATTTAAGGTCCTGTTCTACTTTAAGCGATTCGCCTAAAAGAGTGGATATGCAAGGAGCTATGGAAGGTGACAGAGCCTTATTGGTAGTTGAAAAAAACATAGCTTTGGTTTTATCCACATTAAGGAAAAGTTTGTTTTGGCAGATGTTATAATTGGAATGTACTGAACTGCTGTTACAGGTCTGACAGCACTTCTGGTAAGGTGGGTTTAGAGATATACAGTACTGTATCATCCACGAAAAGGTGACTGGAGGCTTTATTAATATTCCTACTGAGGTCATTTGTGTAAATCATAAAGAGGTGGTGCCCAAGGATTGAACCTTGCAGTACTCCCTTTTGGATGGGTGTGCTGGAGGAGAATGAGCCCTCTGCTTTAATTTGTTGCTGCCTGCCAGTTAGGTAATTTTTGAACCACATTGTAGCAACTTCATCGATACCAATACTTTGTGATTTCTGTAACAGGATGTTAATCAGATGTCTTGTACCACAGAGAAGAGGCAGAGAACAGCAAGAGAAGGAGCTGCTGTTATAACTATACTTCTCTACTGGGACTAAAGAACTAGAACTCTACTACCGTGACCTTCAATTTAGGGTATAAAAAAAAAAAAGTGTGTTTGTCTGAGTTGGCTGAAGTGATTTGCTATCTTTGCAGTTATCTAGGTGTTTGTCTGAGTTGGCTGAAGATAATTGTTATCTGTACAATTATCTAGGTGTAGAAAGGGCTGTATAGTAGGGGGAGTGCCTTAGCTAGAAGGAAGACAGGTGTTTTGGATTTAAAAACTGACCTAGATAGCTTCTTACAGAGAACAGCAAGAGGAAGGAGCTGCCGTTATAACTATACTTCTCTACTGGAACTATATTGCCCTCCTTCCCTGCCTGCTACCCCCTCACCCTTAGTTAGTTCTACTTTTATAGCACAGGATTTGACTGACAACAGGAACTTCCTGTTTGGAAGCAGGAAGGGAGTGATCACAGAGCCACAAAAGACTCACTATCCTAGAAGGAAAAGATTAGCTCTCAGCTCCTTCCCCCCCCCCAGCTGCTGGAGGTCTGACTTTGAGCAAGTAAGGAGACTACTGAGAAATATAGGAACTTCTTGTCTCAGAACTGGAAGATCAGGAGCTTAAAGGGCAAGGATGCAGTAAGTAAGTAGGGAGGAAAAAAAAAAATAAACTGGGGAAAGAGTAAGTATTCAAAACAGCAGTTAAGGGACCAGAAAAAAGACATGATGGGAGTGGTGCAGTGCAGTGGCTGTGGAGCAGCAGTCTTCCAGGAGACATTCTGGAGCATGCGGTGTTGTCCCATCTGCAGGCACCTCTCTGGGCTGAGGGAGAAGGTTGCTCATCTCCAGGCTGAGTTGGACAGGATTTAGGGGACCTCCTCTTCCACCCAGCGACCATAATGGCCACCGCACAGTGGGCTCAGGGAGGGTGAGGGTGGTGGAACAGAGGTGCATCCATCCAGTTGCACCTCTCCACGATTCATATGCCATTCTGGCAAAGTGTGGTTCCTCTATGGAGGCATCTACAGTGGAGACCAAGGAGGATGCTGGAAACCTCCACAAAAGAGACCCACAGGAGGGTGGCATGGGACCCCACAGGGGAAGGAAACAACTCCTGGTGGGGGACTCCATTGATAGGAGGGTAGAACTGGGGGAGGAAATGGAGAGGGAGGTAAGGTGCCTGCCTGGTGCCATGGCTTGGAGGGACAGGAAGCTAATCCTCAGGATTACGAGAGCAGCTGCACGGGGTAGGGAGCTGGATGTCATTGTCCACCTAGGGACAAATGACCTGGCTGGGAAAGGGATCAGAGCAGTGTAGGAAGAGTGGAGTTGGGAAAGGGCCTTAGACAAGTAGCACACACGGTAAGCTTCTCAGAGGTGCTGCCTGTCTATGGCATGGGTGAGGCTAGGGTGCTCCACACCTTGGTATTCAATCAGTTTTTGAAAAACTGGAGCAGAGCTCAGAGGTTTGGCTTCATTAGGGACTGGGGGTCAGCCTGGAGTGATGCAAGCCTATACTGGCACGATGGTTTGCATCTGTACAGGAGGGGAACCAGGATCCTAGGTGATAGGTTTAGATGCTTCATTGGAAAGCATTTAAACTAGCCAAGGGGGAAGGCACTGGAAAGGGGCAGGGAAATCCTAGACCCCCCCCAGAAAATCAAGGTAGTTAGTGAGGTAAACACTAAGATAGAGACGTTGATAGGGAGAAGGGCAGGGGTAACTGGAGAAAATGACAAAGGCAATAAGGACAGGGAAGGGGCAAAAAGGGAAAGGCCATCAAGAAATGGAGGGTAATGAGTACCAATGCCCATAGTCCAGGCAACAAGCTCCCTGAACTGGTGGCCTTGATGGAAGAGGGATGCCTGGATATCATGGCAGTCACAGAAACATGGTACACAGAGAACCATGACTGGGATGTTAACATACCAGGGTACACAACCTACAAGAGGGACAGGGAGGGTAGAAGAGGGGGAGGAGTAGCTCTCTATGTAAGGGAAGGGATAAAAGCAACAGAACAAAAGAGTAAACAGGGAGGAGAGGAGGCACAGTGGGTCACCTAAGAGACTGGAAATGGCACCACAATCTGCACAGGGATTGTATACAAACCCCATCTCAGGGGAAGGGAATGGAGAAGGATATGATAGAAGGCATCCTTAGGATGGCAGAAAAAGGGGACATACTGTTGATGGGGAACCTGAATATGCCAGATGTTAACTGGAGCACCTTTTCTGCAGCCACATCAAAGACAAAGGACATTCTCGATGCCCTACAGGGGGCATGCCTCCGACAGCTAGTGCTGGAACCCATTCAGGAGGCAGCAATATTAGAGCTTGTACTCTGAAATGGGGACAGTGAGAGGTTCTCAGATCTAGAAGTTGGTAGCCATCTGGGAACAAGTGACCACCAAACAGTGTGGTTCACAATAAACTCAGCTGCAGAGTCAAGCCATACAAAAGTGAGGGTACTGGACTTCAGGAGGGCTGACTTTGACAAAATGGGAGAGTGCCTTAGAAAAGCACTAGCAAACAGGCAAGAAGGAGGGGTGGAGCAACAATATGGAAACATCAAAACTGCCAACACAGAGGCAACAACCTTTGTTGTTGTGAAGCAAATAAATCAAAATGAAAAAAAAAGCCACTATGGTTCTCAAAAGAGGTGGCGAGGAAGGTTAGGGAAAAGAAGATAGCATTTAGGAAGTATAAGGAAAACCAGAAGGAGCAGGACAGAGAACTGTACCAGTTAAGGCAGAAGGAAGCAGGAAAGGCAATCAGAATAGTGAAGGCCCAAACTGAGGAAAAGATAGCCAATTCGGTTAAGAAGGGGGATACAACCTTTCATAGGTACATTAGGGAGCGTAGAAAGACAAAGGGAGGGATAGTGAGGCTGAATAAAATGGATGGTGGGTGGGCAGAGAGGGACAGTGAAAAATCAGGGATACTGAATGAATACTTCTGCTCAGTATTCACAAAAGAGGAGGAGGGGGAGGTATCTAATCCAATTAATAGAAGCACTCTGGATGGGGAGGGTCGAACCCAGTCCTTTCACAGAAAAAAGGATTCTGAAAGAACTCCTAAAACTGAAGGTGGATCTATTATTTACTAACATAGAGCAACAAATTAGCAATTTACAAATTTGGGATCCACTTGGGACCAGTGATCATTCATCTATTCTTTTTGAAATTCAACAGTTTAAAACTACACAAAGGAAGTTATACTATACAAAAAATTATAACACAGCAAATTTTTCTAAAATCAATGAATACTTACAAAACATAAACTGGGAATCTAATCTTCTTAATTGTACAACACAACAAGCTTGGGACTTTTTTAAAAACATTGTACAGTATTTGGAAAATACCTTTATTCCATCTAAGAAGAAATGAAATAATAAAGGAAAAATTCCCCCTGGGTTCAACAAGACAATTAAAAATCAGATTAAAATAAAAATTAAACTTTTTAGGAAACTTAAGAATAGTTCTGTTCCATTTAAAACTACTCTATTACATAAATACAGACTATCTGTGAAAAACTTAAAAAATTCTATTAAATTGGCAAAAAATAAGCTAGAATTTAAACTAGCTCACACAAAAGACTGTCACAAATCTCTTTTCTCCTATATAAATAGTAAAAAAGGTGTATCAAGGACCAGTGGTCCCATTATAACCAATGGCTCTTCTCTATCTGATATAGAAACCTCGAATCTCTTTAATAAGTACTTTTGTTCTGTCTTCTCTCAAAAATCACCTATTAGTATATTTAAAGTTCACCACATAGATTATCATAGGGTCTATCCAACTGACATTATACAGGCTATCAAAAAACTTAAAAAAAATACTAGTCCGGGCCCAGACGGTATTCATCCATGGTTTCTGATCGAAACCTCTATAAATACTTCTATACCTTTGTCAATTATTTTCAATAAATCATTACAAGAAAGCATTGTACCAAATGATTGGCATTCAGCAATAGTTACTCCCATATTAAAAAAGGCAATAGAGGTTCTATGCAAAATTATCGTCCAATTAGCCTGACCTCAGTGGCTGGTAAATTAATGGAACGAGTAATGAAGTCTCTAATAGATCAAGATTGTAAAAAATTAGGAATTTATTATTCAAATCAGCATGGGTTTACTCCCAAGTATTCCTGCACCACCAATCTGATATCTTTTTACAATAATATAAGTACTCTACTAGATGTGGGTATCCCTACTGATGTAATTCTTTTGGACTTTAGTAGAGCTTTCGATAAAGTCTCACATGAAAAACTCATTACTAAAATGCACAATCTAGGTTTGTCACCTGATATTGTCAACTGGACTTTAAACTGGTTGACAAATCATTCTCAGAGAGTCAGAATTAATGATGTCTTGTCTGATTCAAGTAGTGTGACAAGTGGTGTACCACAGGGGTCGGTCTTGGGACCAACATTGTTTAACCTCTTTATCAGTGATTTACAAACAGGGCCAAATAACTTCATAGTTAAATTTGCAGATGATACTAAATTGGGGGGCAAGGTTAATAATCAAGAAAATATTTCTGCATTAAAGAAGGATTTGGAAAAATTAACACTTAGGGCAAATGAAAATCATATGCAGTTTAATCAAGACAAATGTTTAGTAGTGCATTTCGGTGTAAATAATCCAAAAACGATATATCATATAAACGGACAACCACTTCACTCAAATTGTGAAAAAAATTTAGGGATATATGTTAATAATAAACTTACATCAAATGATCACTGTGTTAGAACTGTTTGCATGACCAACAGACTTTTGAGGCAAATAAAACATACTTTTGTTGATCGCACTGAACAATGCCTTATTCCATTGTATAGGGCATACATTAGACCGTATCTAGACTATGGCTCCCCTTTCTGGAATCCAAACCAAAAAAGACATAGCAATTCTTGAACAGGTTCAAAGAGAGTAACTAGAATGATTCCAAGATTAACAAACTTGGATTATCAGAACATATTAAAGCTACTGGTCTCTTCTCTCTTCAAACTAGAAGATTAAGAGGTGATATGCTTATGGTTTTAATTTAATAAATTCACCAGATCTAATGGAAAATGTGGTCTAACACTCTCAAAAGGAGACATGTTCTGAGACTGCATAATAAACAGCTTGAAGTAAAACTTATAAAACCAGCAAAGGGAAACTTTTTCCAATAAGAGCATCCATTGTATGGAACACCTTGCCACAAGAATTGGTAGAGGCAACTAATGCCACTGTCTTTAAAAACAAATTAGATGTTTGGTTGAGGGATAATAGATAAATAATGTCCCACATAGTGTGGGGAACAGTCTCGATGGGCTCTGGCCTTCTTCTGTTCTTTCATACCAAGTAAGTAAAGCAATGGGGCCTGATGGGATTCACCCCAGAATTCTAAAAGAATTAAGGGGAGAACTAGTGACACCACTGACTACCCTTTTTAACAAATCATGGGAGGATGGTGTGGTACCTGAGGACTGGAGGAGCATTGATGTGATTTCCCTTCACAAAAGTGGGAGCAAGACAGAGGCAGGAAACTACAGACCTGTCAGTTTGATCTCTGTGGTAGGGAAAATGATGGAATCACTTCTGAAGGAAAGAAATGTTGAGTATCTAGAGGCCAGTGGGGCACAGGACCCAAGGCAGCATGGATTCACAGCAGGAAGGTCATGTCAGATGAATCTAATCAATTTATTTGACTGGGTGACCAAAGTAGTAGACCAGAGAGGGGCTGTGGACATGGCCTACCTAGAATTTAGCAAGGCATTTGACACAGTCCCACATAAAAGATTAATAAACAAATTAGCCAGCCTGGAAGTGGGTCCCAGGGTGGTAGCCTGGGTAAAGCATTAGCTGGACAACAGGACACATAAGGTAATAGTAAACGGAGTCCACTCTGAAGAAAGGGGGGTTACTAGTGGGGTATCGCAGTGTTCAGTACTGGGTCCAGTCCTTTTTAATGTCTTTATAAGGGACATTGCAAATGGACTGGAAGGAAAAGTATGCCTCTTTGCAGATGACACAAAGATCTGCAACAGTGTTGATACACAAGGGGGCATGGAAAGGATGAGAAGGGACTTGGCAAGGTTGCAGAAATGGTAAGAAGTATGGCAGCTTGGATTCAATGCAAAGAAATGCAAAATAATGCACCTGGGAAACAAAAACCCAGGGGAAGAGTACACAATGGGGGGGTAGTAACAACAACAAAAATGGAAAGGGACATGGGGGGTAATCATATCAGAAGACCTTAAGGCTGGCAAGCAATGTGAAAAGGCAGTAGGGAGGGCTGGGGGGATACTGGGATGTATAGGGAGCGGCATCACCAACAGAAAACAAGAAGTTGTTATCCCTCTGTACAGACAGTTGTCGAGACCCCATCTAGAGTACTGTGTCCAGTTCTGGAGACCCCATCTCCGCAAGGACATAGACAGGATGGAGGTAGTCCAGAGGAGGGCAACTAAAATGGTGTAGGGTCTGCAGAGAGAAGCCATATGAGAGAGAGACTAAAGGAGCTTGATATGTATACCCTTGAGGAAAGTGGGGGCATGATAGAAACGTTTAAGTACCTTAGTGGAATCAACAAAGTCCAAGAGGGTACCATCTTTCAGAAAAAGAGATGTGCAAGAACAAGGGGGCACAGTTTGAATATAGAGGGGGGACGGCTCATGAGCAATGTGAGGAAGTATTTTTTCACAGAGAGGGTGGTGGACACATGGAACTGCCTTCCTGAGGAGGTTGTGGGTCTAAAACTGTGGGAGAATTCAAGAATGCATGGGACAGACATAAGGCAATTCTTGTGGGGGGTAGGAAAAAATAGGCTCTTGGTTAACTAGGATCTGCAGCTTATCAAGTAGGTAGGGAAATGGGCAGACTAGGTGGGCCAAGCCGTCCTTATCTGCTGTCACAGTCTATGTTTCTGTGTTGTGATCTACAGTATCAAAGGCCTTACTCAGATGTAGAAATACTGCACTAGTAACATACTTTTGATCTAAGGCAATGAACCTTAGGAACAATTCCCAAGCAGTATAAATCAGCCTGGAAGGATGGCACAGTCTGATATGTGATCAGGACAGAAGGCCTTGCAGTACAGCAAGCCCAATGCCAGCATGTCTACAAGAGATGATGCCCTGACTGTAGTGTTTAGTGAAAGTGCTCTATATGGCAGTACATATGTCAGCAACAGGGATGTTTCTGAAACAAGCAACAGAAGTGGCCATACCCCTTGTGGATTGACCAACAGCACCAGAAAGTTCCCTACCATACTTCCTACAACAAAAAAATAATACCGCTAAGATTATTTAGCAATGCCTCACCCTAATTGGCATGCTCAGGATAATAAACAGGAAGGTATAACACTTGGATCAGTGTAACTTCCATAACCACCTTCAGTAAAAACTTAGGACTGGTATGCAAAGGATTAGTCTTTGTGAACAATAAAATGAGGCTCACACATTAAAGCTGAAGCTACAAGCAGTAGTCACTGCAACTAAAAATAACATTTTCCATGACAGGAAATGTAAGCTGCAAGTTGTGAATGGTCCCAAAGGAGCCAACATCAGTTACTCATACATGAAATCCAAGTCCCAAAGGGACTGGATTGTGGATAGCAGGTTTCATATGTAAAATAACTGAGAACAATATGGGACACCTCTAGTTGGGCAACAGTACAATCATCAATAGGGGCACAGAATGCTACTACAGCAGTCAAGTGTACCTGAATAGAGGAATACTGGAAACTGGAATCAGATAAGAAAAGCAAGTACCCCAGAACAAAAGTTACAGGACATGCAAAATGATTCAGATTCCGGGAAGCAGACCACAACCTGAAATGCTTCCATTTCAATTAATAAGTATGTCTGGTAGAAGGTTTCTAGCCATACAAGGGGCACCCCAAAGCATGTGACGTTATGTTTTCAGAAGCCATGCATGCAGGTGTAGGGACTTCAGGACTGGACGGACCAGAAACTCCCTGTTCAGTGACAGACCTCAACAGAGAGGTAGAGCCAGATGTACAAGTGGAAACCATATTTGATGAGGCCATAAAGGAGCAATGAAGATGAGAGTGTCATTCTCCACTCTCAGCTTGAGCAAGACCCTCTGCATTAGAGGAATGGGAAGGGAACTAGTACAGCAGTTTCCCTTTCCAAAGGAGGGATGAGTGCCGCCAAAAAACTCCAGGCCCTAGAGCAAGCAAGTATGGACAACCCAACACAGCGGGCACCAGTTACCATTCACGAACCAGGGATGAGATCTGCTTAGCCTATCTGCCAAGATGTTTTGGAAAAACATGTCCAACAGCTGAAGGTCATGACACAGCACACAGTGCCACACTCTTATCACTTCCCTACATAGGGGACAGGAGTGAGTGCTCCTTTGTTTTTTATGTAATGCGTGATACTAGCACTGTATAGTTGTAATAAGAGAGAAGATTTCGAAATGCCTTGAGGCTGTATAGGACAGCTCTCATCTACAAGACATTCATATGTAGGTTGGCCTACACCTTGTTCCAGGACCACTGTGTCTGGAAAGGGCTGAGATGTGCACTACAACCAGAGCTGAGGCATCTGTGGTGAGGATCTATACAGGAGCTGGTACATGGAATGAAATGCCCTTGAGTAAGTTGCTGCAGTCTATCCACCATAGTAATGCTGGACAAAGTGGGGACGTGACAAGATCCATTTGTTCCAACTTGTCCGTCAGCTAATCCCACTGAGCCCAGAGTGTCCATTGTGGGATTTTCATATGAAGCCAAGTAAATGGTACTGTCACTATGGCAGCAGTCATATGAAACTGAACAAATAGTACTGTCACTATGGCAGCAGTCATATGAAACCGAACAAATAGTACTGTCACTATGGCAGCAGTCATATGAAACCGAGCAAATAGTACTGTCACTATGGCAACAGTCATATGAAATTGAACAAATAGTACTGTCACTATGGCAACAACCATCAAGTCCAGAAAATGTAACAACCTGGCAGAGATGTAGTGACTCCCTTAATCAAAGTGCATCTGAGCAATCAGGGTGTCTACCCTGCCCTGAGGCAGGAAGGCACATCCCTGTTCCGTGTCCAGTACTGTTCCAATGTATTAAAAGTGGTGACACAGGGTCAGCACAGACTTTGGCACATTCACAGTGACCCCTAAGGCATTGAACAGTTGTCTTGTTTGAGAAACAATGTGAAGAACAGTTTCCCTGGAATTGACCTTTAGGAGCTAATAAGACATACAATCCTTCCCTGTGAAGAGCTGCCACAAACACTGCAAACGATTTGGTAAAGACTTGTGGTGCAGAGGATAAGTCAAAGGATAACACTTTGAATTGGCAGTGTCTGCCCTCCAGCATAAAGTGGAGGTACTGTATGTGGCACTTATCTTGATGTGAAGGTATGCATCCTCCATGTCCACGGAAGAAAGCCAGCTCCCTACTCGTAATAGTAGAATCAAGGCTTGCTGAGACACCATTCGAAACTTCCTGTATTCGATGTACAGAATGAAGTCTCTGAGGTCCAACACAGGATGTAGATCTGTCTATTTTGGGACTAGGAATATGTGGAATGAAACCTTTTATTTCTGTCTTGTGGTGGAGCTGGTTAGATAGCATTTTATTGAAGGGGTCTGGACTTCCTCCTTTAGAAGGGACAAATGGCCCAGAGGATAAGAGGAAGGGGATGGAGGATGATCTGGAGGGGTTTCTATCAATTCCAAAGCATACCCCTTTGCTATTATTTCCAGAACCCACTTATCTGCAGTGATCTCCCTACATTGATTAAATGCAGAGAGATCCCCCACACGTCTACCCTTGGAGGCAATGGCTAGGGGGGGCAGAGACAGACAAATGTCAGGTGGAATCAAGGGTGACAGGGCCACTGGAATAGATTTCTTTAGGTGCTTTGGCATTGGCACTATTGGGGAAGGGACCTGAGAGGGGACTACCACTTCTACCATGGCCCTGCTGATGGTATTTACTGTTTCCTCTGGCAGCAGGCCGACAGAAAAAAACCCTACCACATCCTTTGGTGGGAGAAAGGTAAAGTCATTATAGAGGACTGAGACTATGAAATGCCTCTTCAACATCAGGGCCAAACCACTTGGAGCCCCCAAAAGGAGCATTCAAAACAGTCTACTGCACATTAGTAGCAAAATCAGTTACTCTAAACCAGGAATAAATGTCCAATGCAAATACCAGAGGCTGCAGTCCTGGAAGAGGCATCAGACACATCATAAGCTGAATGTACCAGATGTGTACCAACTTCAGAACCAGCTGCCATGGTTTTAAGGAAATCAATCTTGGAAGGACTATCAAGCAAAGCCTGAGCTGCAGTACAAGCAGCCTTCCAAAGGCTATTCTGGTATTTTATCTTATGGGCCTGGTAATCTACAATCCTTAGGCCCAAGGATGCTGAGGCATAAGTATGCTTGCCCATTACATCCAGCCTCCTAGATTCTTTATCTGGAGGCAAAGTACTCATGTGCCTAGGAACTTTAGAGTAATCATGAGCAGCCATAATTACTACAGAGTCAGCCTCAGCCTGTTCAGCATAGTAAGGCTTAGCAAACAGAGCAGGGTACTGCTTATCAGCCTGCCTTGGAACTGCATGCAGGGTATAGGGCCTATGCCATGCAACAAAGGTAGCATCCTCTAATGCAGGATACACCAGAAGAATTATAATGGAAGGTGTGCATGGAACCTCCAAAAATGTTGTAATATTTCTTTTAGTGGAATCTTCCTCATCTACAGTAAAGCTCATGGCAGACTGCATCTGCTTCAGCATGGCACTGAAAATAGGGATCCTCAGGGGGTAACCTCGGTGTGTAAACCACGGAGTCCTTGCTGCAGGATGAGAGGGTGGAGCTGGAAGGTACATTCCCTTCTTCAAACTGCCCCTCACTATCATATTCCTCCTCCAAATCCCTCTCAGTATCTATGAGGTCAGGATCCTATTCAATCTTGTCATCATCATGAACAATGATGGGAGCCACAGAGGAAACTGGTGATGGCAACAGTGGCTGAAGAGGATTCTGTGGCATGCTTGAAGAAGACATCAACAAAGGCCCTGTACATGGCATACTAATGTCTGCTGCAGCGATGGCAGCAGGCATCAAAGCATATCTGAACATTACACCAACATAGCCTGGGAATCAACCACATCCTGAAATTAGTCCAGAACTACCTGCATTGATGGTCTGTAGCCCAATGGCGGCAACATACTACCCAGAGTAGGTATGATGGTGCCTGAGTCAAGCCCTAAACTTGCTGTCTTAAAGGGGAAGTAAACATTGCACAGGTCACTCAAATTGTGAAAACCCATAAAAAGGTATTTCAAATGAGGTGTTGGGCTTACCTGTAGATGTCAAGAGTCCTGAGATATGAATACCTAAATCATCTGTAAATCAAAACAAGGCAGCAGTCATTTCATTGAATCATGAGACCAACAATGATATCACTGAGGGTCAAGCTATAATTAACAACATGCAGCCTGCCCCTCAGTCACATCACTTTCTGTTTTAAAATGGCTGCTGCCTTATTTTGCTTTACAGATTAGTTAGATAGTCATATCTCAGGACTCCTGACACCTACAAGGAAGTCCAGTGCCTCGTTTGAAACATCTTTTAATGAGCTTTCAAAATTTGAGTGACCCCTGCAATGTTTACTTCCCCTTTAATGATGGTTGAGGGGGTCTTTTGTCAATACCAGCAGGGCTGGCATTGATGAGGACGTACATCACCTACATTCAGATGGGAAGCTGGGAAGACAGTAAGGAGGGTGAAGGCACAAACTGAAGAAAGAATAACCTAGGTGGTGACGAAGGGGGCAAGACTTCCTGAACAAATAGTTTTGTTCAGTATTCACAGAGGAAGAAGAAGGGAAAGTGCCACAAAAAAGTAAAAGGAGCATTGGAGGGAGGAACGTGAACACTAGTCTGCTTTCAGAGGAGGGTGTCCTGAAGGGACCCACTAATCTGAAAGTGGACAAAGCAATGGGGCTAGACAAGTTGCACCCAAGGGTGAAGGCACAAACTGAAGAAAGGATAGCCCAGGTGGTGACAAAGGAGGCAAGACTTTTTTCAGGTATGTAAGTGAAAGGAGGAAGATGAGGGGTGAGATAGTAAGGTTAAAAAGGGAAGGGGGTGACTGTGCAGAGGGGGACCAGGAAAAGGCAGACATCCTGAACAAATACTTTTGTTCAGTATTCACAAAGGAAGAAGAAGGGAAAGTGCCACAAAAAAGTAAAAGGAGCATTGGAGGGAGGGAAGTGAACACTAGTCTGCTTTCAGAGGAGAGTGTCCTGAAGGGACTCACTAATCTGAAAGTGGACAAAGCAATGGGGCTAGACAAGCTGCATCCAGGGTATTGAGGGAGCTCAGGAAGGTACTGACTGCACCTCTGATAGTCTTATTTAATTGCTCATTGGAAACAGAATGATTCGGAGGACTGGAGGGCAGCAGATATAGTCCCACTTCACAAAAGGAAAAGCAGGGAAGAAGTCAGCAATTATAGGCTGGAAAGTTAATGGAATCACTACTGAAGGAAAGGGTTGTGAAATATCTTGAATCCAACAGGTTACAAGACCAGAGGCAGCATGGAGTAACTGTGGGGAGGTCATGTCAAATGAATCTGATAGATTTCTTTGACTGGGTAACCAGGAATTTGATCAGGGTGGAGTAGTGGACACACCCTACCTAGATTTCAGTAAGACTTTCCACACTGTTTCACACAGGAGGCTAATAAGCAAGCTGCATAAGCAGAGCACTGGGCCACAAGTGATAAACTGGGTAAAACATTGGTTAGATGGAGAAGGGAGGGAGACCAGCGGGGTGCCTCAGGAATCAGAGCTGGTACCGGTCCTCTTTAATCTCTATATAAGTGATACTGCAGAGGAGCTGGAAGGGAAGTTCTGCATCTTTGCAGATGACACCAAAATTTGCAATAGGTTGACACTCCAGGAGGGTGGAAAGGATGAACAGAGACCTGAGAAAACTTGAGCAGTGATCAAGGGTAAAGCAGCTGGGTTTCAGTGTGAAAAAATACAAAGTAATGCACTTGCAGCACAGAAATCCAGGGGCACAGTACAAAATGGGAGGAGTGGTGCTAACAACCACCTAGCAGGAAACAGACCAGGGGTAATCATATCATATGACCTAAAGGTAGCCAGGCAGTGTGAGAAGGCAATTGGGAGAGCTAATGGGATACTGGGGTGCATAGGGATGGGTATCACCAACAGAAAGAGGGAGGTGGTTTTGCTTCTGTATAGATTGCTGGTAAGACACCACCTACAGTACTATGTCCAATGCTGGAGACTGCATCTCCAGAAGGACACAGACAAGTGTGGAGGCAGTCCAGAGGAGGGCAACTAAAATGGTGCAGGGTCTACATCAGAAGCCCTATGAGAAGAGACTTAAGGACCTAAAGATGTACACCCTGGAAGAGAGGGGGGGATATATTAGAGACCTTTTAATACCCCACTGGGGTAAAAAAGGTACAGAAGGGGAGTATTTTTCAGAAAATAAAGGTGCTTGAGGACAAAGAGACATGCTACGAAGCTGGAGGGTGGTAGGTTTAGGAGAGATGTGAGGAAGTAAAAATTCAGATGAATGGGCCGCACTCACCCAGGGGTAGATCACAGATGCTTGAACTTGAAAAACTGAACTAGACAATATTGCATACCTCCAACTTTTTTTATTGTAGTGCAAAACACAGCAACAAAGTGACAAAATGCAGTTAATTAAAAATCCCAGTACAGTGATCAAGAGAGGTGCCTCTGGCTAGACAGTCATGACCATCTCACTACCCCATCTAACATTTCACTCTGTGGGGGCGAAAACAGAGATCAAGTAGGATCTGCGGTGATATTATAGGCAGTGAAAAATAGGCACAAGAGACCAATCTGGTTCCCTAAGAAGGTCGGGGAGGTTGTGAGGCCCTAGTAAAAGACTCTCATCAGATACAAGGAGAAGCAGGGGGATGAAGACTGGAATGAGTACCAAGTAAAATCAAGTGAGGCCAAGAGGGCAGTCAGGGATGCAAAAACAGACACGAAGCTGTGTTCTGCAGAGGGGATCAAGGGCAGGGAAAAAGCCTTTTTCAGATATACTAGGGAAAAAAGAAATAAGAGAGGAGGAATTGCTAGGATGACAGATGGAGGCATGGTAACAGAGGAGGACATGCAGAAGGCAGCCATTCTTAACTACTTCTCAGTTTTCACAGCAAAGGATAGCAGACCTCTACCAGCAAGTGGCATAAAGGTTGCCAAGAGGGGGACCCTAGAAATGAGGACACCAGAAAAGAGGCAGAAGCTATTTACAAGTGAAAGGATCAGAAAAGGGTTGGCCATCCCTGAATATAGATAAGTCCCCTGGGCTGGATAGGATGCCTCCAAGGGTGCTCAAAGAAATGGAATTGGAACTGGCTGAACCCATGGCAAGGCTGTTCAATAGCTCAATTCAGCCAGGGATGATTCCAAAAGACTAGAGGGTAGCAGATGTTGTTCTGTCCCATATGGGCTGGGACAAGTAGCAATCGGGTAACTACAGGCCTATTTAGTCCTACCTTGGTTGTGGTAAACTGGTGGAAATACTAGAACACTAGTCAAAGTGGACCTGGTGGACTATCTGGAGAAAATGGGCCCCAGAACAATACATAGCACAAGTTCGTGACAGGGAGATCTTGAGAGATCAACCTGGTATTAATCTTTGACTGGGTAACTAGGGCAGTAGACAAGTGAAAAGTAGCAGATTTACATTACTTTGACTAAGCAAGGCATTCAACTTGGTCCTACATAGAAGGTTGCTGAAGAAGAAATAGGATCTAGGTTCCATGAAGGACATTGATTAGTGGGTAGTTGATGGAGGGGGATCACAGAGGGCAGTGGTAAATGGGGCTAAATCTGGAGAGAGAGAGAGAGAGAGAGATCGGTCACAAGTGAGGTGCCACAGGGTTGTGTCTTGGGTCTGGTCCTTTTCAGTATATTCACCTGCAACATAATAATAATAATAATAATAATAACTTTATTTATTTAGCGCCTTTCAAATACTAAGGTGCTGTACAGATAAATCATAAAATCAAAGTATACATATAAAATCAACAATTCAGAACAGCATCAGTCAATAAAAGCCTTATTCCATAAAAAAAGTCTTAAAATCCTGCTTAAAGGCTTCCACGGTCACACATTCTCTAAGCCGGCGAGGCAGAGAGTTCCAGGGGGTAGGGGCCATGAACCCAAAGGCCCTAGCCCCAGAGGACTTCAATATAACCCTTGGAACCTCTAGCAACCCCTCGTCGGCTGAACGGAGCTGTCGCATGGGGCGGTAAGGGACCAGAAGCTCTTTCAAGTAGTCAGGGCCGAGTCCGTGCAGGGCTTTGAAGGTCAAAAGACCTACTTTAAAGGTGATCCGCCACTGTATAGGCAGCCAGTGCAGATCGCGCAGCACAGGGGTAATATGTGTCCTTCTAGTCACCCCCATCATTAACCTTGCAGCAACGTTCTGCACTAGCTGCAAGTGGCGGATATCAACCCCAGGAAGCCCCAAGTAAAGGGAGTTGCAATAGTCAAGGCAAGATGTCACGAAAGCATGGACTAACACAGGTAAGTCGCTGGATGGAACAAGGTGTTTCACCCTGGCGATGTTCCTAAGATGGTAAAATGTGGACTTAATGACTGCTGACACCTGATGACGAAGAGTCAGCCCGTCGTCAAGTACCACTCCCAGGTTATGCACCCGTTCAGAGGAAAGGATCAGATCCCCCCCCCCCAGCAATACACCAGAGGGCTGACCAGACCCCAACCCACCTGTCCCACGCCCCAGATCCATGACCAAAACCTCAGTCTTACTGGCGTTCAACTTTAACCAGCTCGCATTCATCCAGTCCTGGATTTCAGCGAGGCAGCTATTAAATACCGAGAGAGCACTAACCTGGGTGGGGGCAAAACAAAGGTAGAGCTGGGTATCATCAGCATAGCAGTGAAACCTCAGCCCATACCTTCTTACAATGTCTCCGAGGGGCAGCATATACACTGCAAACAACATGGGGGAGAGCACCGAACCCTGGGGGACACCACAATGCAGAGGGAAAGGGTCAGAGGAAAAATTCCCCGACACAACTCTCTGCATTCTCCCAGATAGAAAAGATGAAAACCATCTGAGCACTGTACAAGACAGGCCACAGATGGACCATACCTCTCAACTGTCCCTGATTTTCAGGGATGTCCCTAATTTTGCCTCAAAATTTTACTCTGTCCCTCCTAAAATTTGTGTTTCTGTGGCTAAACAGTGGGGATTTTAAGCACAAAATAATGTCAATCATTAAAGTTGCAGATGTGTTTTTCTTTAGAAAATGCATGTTACACTAAGCCCCATATTCTACCAGCTTTCTGGGTGAATATCTTTAATTCTAAAGATGTAGCCCTGATTTTGGTCCTTTGTCCCTGATTTTTTTTAAGCCTTGTCCCTGATTTATGAGGCAGGAGGTTGAGAGGTATGAGATGGACTCCAGATGTTCGAGCAAAACCCCATGGTCTACAGTGTCAAAGGCTGAAGAGAGATCAAGGAGGACCAATAGAGCGGTTCTTCTGATCTCTCGCCATCAGGAGATCATTGAGCACCTGAACCAGAACAGTCTCGGTACTATGCCTCTTATGAAAACCAGACTGGAGAGGTTCATAGATATTATGGATGGTCAAGTGGTCCTCCAGCTGGTTTGCCACTACCTTCTCAATAACCTTCCCAATAAAGGGAAGGTTAGAGATCGATCTGTAGTTGGAAAAAACATCTGGGTCCAAAGAAGCCTTCTTCAAAAGGGGAGTCACCACAGCTTCCTTTAGGGAGCTAGGAAACTCACCCAATTCTAGGGAGCACCAGATTATTTGAACCAGAAACGGGCCGACGATCTCAACACAACCCAAAATTAGGGAGGTAGGACCCAGATCAAAACTACAGCACGTAGGGCGCATCCCCTGGATGATCCGCATAATATCACTGAACATCGGCAGGTCAAAGGAACACCAGGAGACAGAGGATTTCGTGACCAAACGCCGACCAAAAGCTTCCCCCTTAGAGTGTGTTGGACGGATCTCGGATCTGATGTCGGCAACGTTATTCGCAAAGAATTGAGCAATCTCATCACACTCCTTCTGTGAAAAGGCTCGATGGAGCTGGAGACAGGCTGGGTTGCACAGCCTGTCCACAGTTCTGAAGAGCTGAGCCAGTTGATTCTGAGCGACAGAGATCTCCCTGGACAGGAATTCTGCCTTCTTATGGGAGATCTCTGATTGGTAAAGCAGATAATGCTCCTCCAAACTAAGGCGGTCGGCATCCAAAGCAGATTTCCTCCGACGCTCTAACCGTTGACCCACACATCGCAACTCCCTCAAGGACCCATCAAACCATGGGGCCCGAGGGCGAAGAGAGAGGGGATGAACACGGACAGGAGCAATTGCGTCCAGGGCCAAGGAAATGGCCTGCTTATAAGCCAAGACCATAGCCTCTGGACCCATGCTGGCAGTCGGAAACTCTGAGAGGTTCAACACCGCCATCAGGTCTTCAGGGCACACATCCCGTAATGGGCGCTATTGAACCATCCACACAGGGGCAGACCTATGAAGGGGAGCACAAAAATTGAAGCTCACGGTGTAATGATCGGACCAACTGACAGGTTCCACCACCAAATCGGAGGCCTCAATACCCAGGAGAAAAACTAAATCCAAGGAGTGACTGTGATTATGCGTAGCCGAGGAAACAATCATAGGAGAAGGAATTCAGGGCAAAACATGTCTATTTGCAGATGGCATGAGTTCTGTGGTAGAAAAGACTGAGGAGTGGGTAAGGGACTTGCAGATGGCCCTGAGAAGGTTGGAAAGGTGGTTCAAGGTTTGGCAGTTGAAGTTCAATGCCAAAAAGTTTAAATAAGCCCATTAAGAACATGCAAATGGCCCCTTAGTGCCTTGCATGCCCTACGGGCTTATTAACATGCCATGGCACAATATGGCTCACAGGAACACTGGTGTTATCCTGTTTGGGACATGCCCATTCACTCTTATGAGCCATATTCCAGTAGGGGTCTGTGGCAGCACAGTGCATAGTTACTATGTGCTGCTTGACACAGCACAATATTAGGTTAATTACCGTGCTCCGGTTTGAGCTGCGGTCTGGATACTGAACCAGGCATGCATTATGTCATGTGCAGCGCTAATGTGTGCTCGGAATATGGAGGTCTAGATTTTCTGTTTCTCTATGAAAACTTTGGTAGTTTGAAATCTGTTTGCAGAAACCACTATTGTAGTTTTATTAAAATTTATTTTTGTCTGCTTCTTTATACAGACTAACTTTGAGAACTTATCCATTTTCCTCTGCAGGCCTAAGGATGCTGTATAAAACATTATTGGCATATGCTAATGAATCACTAGAAACCTGACCAATGCTAGGATTATGGAATTCATTGTCATCCATTTACTGAAATATATTGTTAATATAAATATTAAAAAGAGTAGGGGCCTGTATAGAGCCTTGCTCGACTCTTACATTGGTGTTGAATTTTTCTAATAATTCTGATCCAGTAATCCTTACTCTAGTCCAGTGGTATTCAAGAAAAAAATGTGGAGGCCCCAAGTGCAGCCACCAAGATGTACTGGTGGCCATACAAATTTTCCCCATATAAACTGAGTAAACTTTCATGCAGTGTATTATCCTCTGGGAATAATGCAGCTCCACTTATTGGGTGGTGTAGTTTATTTTGTTGTTGTGAGGGGGGGAGGGATAGTTTTCAAGAACTGACAATTTTTTAAAAAGGCTGGGGTAATTTAAAAAACAGATGATCTGTCTTCTTAGGTCCATGGTTCCCAATGGTGTGCTCTGAGATTATGTAGTTGTGAAACTGGTGAATATTAAACCGTACTTTGACTCCAGCTATGTATTTCTTTTATTTCTACAATAATGTGTACATGAGGGGGAGCCAACACTGGCTCCCATGCACTGCTAATCTGAATAAATTTTTTGTTTACAAATATCACACACCTCAGCACCTGCTCAGAATGCCTAAAACACCTTTCTTGGTTTTTGTTGCCCCATAGTAGATTTCAGAACTCGAACTTCCAGCAGAAGAACTGGATGGATAGATGTGGGAATATAACTTGCTCAAACCACCTCTAGAGATAATGACTCACTCACCAAACAATGCAGTCTGCTTATATCATTTTATCATCACAGCTTTTATTATGCCACAGTTGGTGACAGTACTGTTGAAAGTTGCCTTGCCAATGTTTCGAAGGAAAAACCTTCTTACTCAGGGCAAACAGTTACTGCCCCAAAAGCTTCTGTGCTTCAGGCTCTATTAAAATTCTGAATTTATTTACTTTTGTGGTAAGTAAATAGAGCCTTGTTGGAATTTTTTCGAGACCAAATCTCTACTGTGTCATTCTGCAGTCTGTGCAGGATGAACAAGCAGTGCCTTGCCTGCCTGTTGACAAGGACCAAATATAAATGCCTTCAGGTAATCTGATTCAACCACAGTTTACCCCAAACCTAAGATACTCTGCTTTATTTTCTGTCTTTATTACCTCAAACGTCTACTGCCAACCACTGTAAGTTAAATACAACTCACCTCCCCTGGACAAAAGGCCGGATTGTGAGCTGTTGGTTTTAAAGCTACATGAACAATTTTCTACACCACCACCATTCAGCTTGGATACTACACCACCAGTCGTCTTTTAAGAAAGCAAGACTTCTGGTGTAGCTCTTTTTGACTGCGGGATGTCCCCAGATGATCTCTGCTCTGTTTTAATGTTAGACATACTATTGTGACCAATGTATATGTGCTGAAATGGCCCATAAAGAACAGTTACATACTTATTATAACAGTAGATCTTTAACATAATCTCTTCCCTTATGCCACATCATTGGAACTACAGCTGTCAAGCACTAGGACCACACAGAAACTTTTGCTAGCTAGGGCCACCCACAATGATGCCACACATCAGCAAGTTTTTAACTACGGGTGGCCCTATCCCTCCTTAGTTCTCTGCCAGACATTGGACTCAAGGCAAGGCAAATTTTATTGATGTGGCACCCTTTGCAATGGCTCAGAGTGCCTCACAACAATAAAAAGAAAATACAGATTCAAAGATTCAAGGAAAAAAAAACAACAAAATAAATACATTAAAAAATATAAATAAAACAAATTAGATAGAAACACCTACAGTTAATAATCTGGAAAGGCTTGTCTAAATAAGTATGTTTTTAAATCAGACTCAGAGTGCCTTCATGTCTGGGAACCAGGAGAGTGTACCAGCACCAGGCATACAAGGTGAGAGAGGGTGCTGGATGAACCACCATGTCGAAGACCAAATGAGAAATCCGTTATGTCACTGTAGAGGGAAGGAGGGAGGGTCAGCATGGCCAAAGGGAAGAGATTCTCTCAAAGATCTACTGTTATGGAAAGTACATAACTTAGAGGATATCTCTTCCCTTATGCCACACCTTTGGAACAAGTCCCAAACAGTACCAAAAGGAAGCTGAGAGGCTGGCAGAGTCATAGAAACATAGACTTTGATGGCAGATAAGGACTACTTGGCCCACCCAGTCTGCCCATTTCCCTACCTACTGGATAAGCTGCAGATTCTAGTTAACCAACAGCCTACTTCCTGCCACCCCCACTACAATTGCCTTGTGTCTATCCCATGCATGTTTGAATTCCCCCACTGTTTTAGCCCCAACAACCTCCCCAGGAAGGCAGTTCCATGCATCCACCACTCTCTCCGTGAAAAAAGATTTCCACACATTACCCCTGAGCCGTCCCCCCTCTATCTTTAAATTGTGTCCCCTTGTTCTTACACATCTCTTTTTCTGAAAGATGCTACCCTCCTGGACTTTGTTGATTCCCTTGAGGCACTTGAACATTTCTATCATGTCCCCCCTCTCCCTCCTTTCATCAAGGGTATACATATTAAGCTCTCTCAGTCTCTCTTCATATGATTTCCGATGCAGACCCTGCACCATTTTAGTTGCCCTCCTCTGGACTGCCTCCATTCTGTCTATGTCCTTTCGTAGATGAGGTCTCCAAAACTGCACACAGTACTCCAGATGGGGTCTCACCAACTGTCTGTACAGAGGGATAACCACTTCCCTTTTTCTACTTGTGATGCTCCTTCCTATGCATCCCAGTAAACCCCTGGCTCTCCTTACTGACTTCTCACATTGCTTACCCACCTGGCCTTGCAATACAGCAAGGTCAAAACCAGCACATCTGTGAGATGCTATGTCCAGCATGTAATGCTTAGTGAAGGTGTGGACAGTGCTCCAAGTGACTGCAGCACAAATGTTGGCAGCACAGACATTTTTGAAAAAGGCAACAAAAGTGACCATACCTCTTGTGGAGCGACTACAAACAACACCAGGAAGTTCCTTACTATACTTCCTACAACAGAATATAATACAATGTGCCAACCATGTGAAGAGGCACTGTCTGGACACAGGAGTGCCCACTTTCCCAGAGACAAATGAAACAAAAAGTTGAGAAGACTTTCTGCAGTCTTTAGTACAATGTATATAATATCTCAGAATTCTGTGTACATCTAACATATAAAGCAATGCTTCACCTTGATTGGCATACTTAGGATAATAAACAGGAAGGTGGGTGGGTTGGTTTAATGTAAATTCAGACATCACCTTTGGTAAGAACTTAGTATCAGTATGCAAAGAAACTCTGTCTTTGTGGAAAACTACATAAGGAGGCTCACACATGACAGCCTGTGGCTCAGAAATCCTTAGTGCAGAAGTAACTGCAACAAAAAAGAACAGGTTACTCACCTGTAACTGTAGTTCTAGGAGTGGCATATGTTGTTCATCCACACTCTTTGGCATGTCCCTTTCCCTTTAAATCTCACTGAAAAGTCTTCAAGCTGGCTCCTTCCACCCACTCGGGTGGTAAATACCTCGACTCCGCCCCATGACGCCAGATTGTAGCCCGCTGGAAGCAAGGTGATGCTCCTAAAGCCAGGGAGGTTGGGTGGGTGCCTGTGGATGAACATATACCACTCCTAGAACTACTGTTACAGGTGAGTAACCTGTTCTTCTAGAAGCATGAATATGTTGTTCATCCACACTCTTTGGCAGACTCCAAGCAGTTCTCCAGGAGGAGGGGGGCAAGGCGCACACCCCCTACTTAGGAAACAGAGATTGGAGAACCGAGGCCCCAAAACCAGCATCCCGGCATGACTCAAGGTCGATGTGGTAGTGGGAAATAAAGGTGTTTGCTGACTTCCAGGTAGCAGCCCAACAGATTTCCTGGATAGGAATGTCCCTGGAAGCAGCCACTGTGCAGCAGTATGGTGGGTAGAATGAGCTCTCAACCCTCTGGGAGGCTCCTTGCCCACCAACTCATATCACGGACCTATGCATTATGTGATCCATCTTGCAATGGTCTGTTTGGCTGCAGGTCTGCCAGAAGCAGCTTCAGCGTAGGTGACAAACAGCTGGGAACCTCTCCAGGAATTTCTGCCTTTCTTTCCTTATAATAGGAGAGAGCACGTCTTAGGTCCAGAATATGGAGCCTGTACTCGGCGTCCGAGGTGTAGTTAGGGCAGTATACCGGCAGAGTCAACACCTGATTAAGGTGAAACTCTGAGACCACTTTCGGAAGGAATTTCAGGTGGGGGCGTAGGACAACTTTGTCCCTGTGAAAGACCAGATAAAGGGAGTCCATGGAAAGTGCCTGGAGCTCCCCTGTCCTTCTGGCTGACGTGATAGCCACCAGGAAGGCCGTCTTCCACGACAAGTGTGACAGCTCACACTTGTGCATTGGTTCAAATGGCTTGCCCATGAGCTTTGCCAAAACCAGCAAGAGATCCCACGGAGGTGGAGGTTCATGCACCAGAGGGGATATGTGATCCAGGCCTTTGAAGAAGCACCTGTCCACTGTTGCCTGTGCCAATGTCGGCTGACCGGCCCATGCCCGGTAAGCAGAAATGGCTGCCAGGTGCACCCTAAGGGTCGATGACCACAGACCCCCTTTGGAGAGAGACCAAAGGTAGTCTAGAATGTTAGCCACAGAGCAGGACAAGGGTTCCAGACTCTTACCCTGACACCAAATGGAAAATCTCTTCCATTTGAAGGCCTAACATTTCCTGGTCGATTTCTTGCGAGATGCCTCCACCACAGTGTAGACATCCTTGGAAAGACCCAGAGCCTGGAACTCTAGCTGCTCAGGTACCAGGCTGTGAGGTGCAGGGGCTGAAGGTCTGGATGGAAGACCTTCCCCTGGTTTAATGATATCAGGTCCAGGCATGCACAAAGCTGCTTTGGGGGCCTGTAGCTGAGACTGAGGAGATCTGGGTACCAATACTGGTGCAGGCAATCTGGGGCTACCAGAATCACCTTCGCCTTGTCCCTCCTCACCTTGAGTAACACCTTGTAGATCAAGGGAAATGGAGGGAAGGTGCAGAGGAGGCCTGGGGTCCATGGCCTGGAAGAGGCATCTCCCTGCAGTGAGCCCTGCTGAGGGGGGCAGGCATGGTACAGACTCAGCTTGGCATTCTCCCTGGAGGCAAACAGGTCCACCAATGGTTTGCCCCAGTGGAAGAACAGACTGTAAGCTACCTCTAGCTGGAGGGACCACTCGTGGGATGTCTGGCCTAGGTGGTTGAGAGCATCTGCCAGTTGGTTCGAGACTCCTGCCATATGGATGGCTAGGAGATCTGCCTCCAACCAGCTGACAAGGGTCCAGATGTGAAGCGCCTCCTTGCACAGCAGATGGGACTGAGTGCCGCCCTGTTTGTTGAGGTAGTACATGGGCATGGTATTGTCCATCTGGACTTGAACCACTTGACCCAAGAGCTGAGGAGCGAATGCTGACAGTGCCAGTCTGATTGCTCTGAGCTCCAACAGGTTGATGTGGCATTGGGACTCCTCGGGGGTCCAGAATCTGTGGGCCCTGTCATCCCCCATGTGGGCTCCCTAGCCCATGAGAGAGGCATTGGTCATGAGGATGACCGTCGGCTCGGGGCGGACAAATGGGATCCCTTCCTGCAACCGTTCTGGGACTGTCCACCATTGGAGAGCATCCCACATCTTCTGGGTTATCGTGATCAGCTGGTCAAATTAACCATGGTGCTGAGTCCATTGGACAGCCAGCTGCCATTGGAGAGGGCGCATGTGCCACCTGGCCCAATGGACCACTGAGGTGCATGCCGCCATGTAACCCAGAAGGCGCAGAAAGTCCTGGGCAGGGCGCAAGAGCCCAACCAGAAATGATCGGGCAAAGGAGGAAAGAACCTCTGCCCTGTCTGCTGGGAGCTGGGCTCTGGCTTGACTAGAGTCGAGCTCTGCCCCGATGAAGCCCATCACCTGAGATGGCACGAGCTCTGACTTGGCCTCGTTGATCAGGAGGCCAAGCTGAGAGCAGGTTATGAGAGCCAGATCCCTGGATCTCTCCATGTCCTGAAGGGAGGAACCCGCCAGAAGCCAGTCATCAAGATAAGGATAGATTCGAACTCCTCAATGCCGAAGATGGGCTGCCACCACTGCAATGCACTTGGTGAAGACCCGCGGGGCCGATGCCAGGCCGAACGGCATGGCTCGGAACTCGTACAGGGTCCCCTTGACCCTGAAGCGGAGGAACTGCTGGTGGGATGGACAGATTAGGACATGAAAGAACGCATCCTGTAGATCCAGTGAACAAAACCACATGTTTCACTCCAGGGATGGTACGATCTGGTTCAGAGTTACTATCCGGAAGGTGCGAGACCTGAGATACTGATTCAGGTCATTGAGATCTAGGATGTGGCACTAACCCCCTGTCTGCTTGGGCACCAGGAATTACCTGGATATGAAGCCTGGGTCTACAGGCGGATCTGGCACTGGAGCTACTGCCTCCTTGCAGAGGAGCTGAGCTATGTCATCTCGAAGAGCTGACTGCTTGCGAGCTGAGATCCTTTCCTCCCGAGGGGCGCGGGCTCGGCTGGGCGGGTACTGCTCAAATTCTAGAGGCAGTCCCTGCCCGACCACTTCTAGAACCCACCTGTCTGAGGTGATATCGGACCAGGCAGAAAGAAAGTGGTGGAGCCAACCCCCCACGGGAAGACCCAGGGCAGGCGTGATGGGTGTAGGGGTGGCAACCCCCAACCCATCACTGAGCAGGGTTAGAGAAGGAAGAGGAAGCTCCTGGACCAGCACCTCGTCCTCCTTTACGGGGCTGTTGAGGGCCCTACTTGGGCCTAGGGTGCCAAGCTTGAGCCTGCTGCTGCTGTTGGTACTGCTGACCTCCTTGATAGGAGGGCTGCCTGACCACAGAGGAGAACTGCTGAAAAGGCTTCCTCTTCCTCTTCTGCTGGTTCTTGCCTGAGACATCCAAGGTAGCAGCTGGGCCGAACAAGTCGGTACCAAGGAAAGGCACATCAGCTAACTTGTGTTGGGTAGCTGCCAGAAAGGAGGATAACCTCAGCCAAGCCCTGCAGCGGGTGGCCACTGCGGCTGCTAAAGAGCGGGCACAAGAATCCCTGATGTCTAGGGCCATCTGGAGCTGCTGTTTGGTGACAGCACGGTCCTGATCACGAACTTGCTTGAACGTGGTCTGCATGTCCGCGGAGAGATGAGGAAGTACTTCATCCAGTGACCCTAGGAGGGCATGAGAGAAGTGTGCCATGATCACAGCTGAACTGGACTGACGAAGGCCCAAGGAAGAGGCCGCGCAGACCTTACGGGCAGAGTGGTCCATGTTCTTGGACTCCTTGTCCGGAGGTCGGTCGGTGTCGACCAAGCTACCAGTACTTCTAAAGACAGAAGCAGTCACCAGGCTGTCAGCCGAGGGATGTTCCGTGAATCCCAGTACGGATCCCATAGGCACTGAGTACTTACAGGCCATATGGGCAGATGGTGTTGGGCAGGAGGCTGGACACTTCAAAGCTCAAGGGCAGGACCAGTAATGGCTTCAGTCACTGGGAAGGTCTCCATCGGGGTATCCCCCTCTTAAGGATATCCGTGAGGGGGTATTCTGCCTTTTTCTGGACAGACTCCAGGGGCATTCCAGTGGAATAGGAAATGAGGTGGAGGATGCCCTGAAAGGAGGAAGGACCTTCCACCAGGCCTGCCGAGAGTGACTCATCACCCGGATGGTAGTGCAAACCGGTGGCATCCGAATCTGAAGAGTCGGGGTACAGCAGTCTCCCACCTATGTCCCCGTCGATATGCCAAGGGTGGTCAGGGGTAACCGTGATGGACAGGTGTCAGGGAAGCCTGATGTCTGGACGGTCTCCTTTTAAGAAAGCCCCAAAGGGAGGCTGCTTAGGCAGTGGTTCCACCCTAATCAGTGGTGAGACCGGTATGGGCTTATCTGGAACAATGGCCGGCCCCACAGAAGGAGGAACTGAAGATTTTGGGTCCGAAGGGGTCGGCGTCGGCCCTTGAGGTGCAAACCAAGTAATGGCCGGGGTGGACGGTGTAACTGGCTTCTGCCCAGCCCAAATCAGCTGTTGCCACATAAGCTCCTCATAGCATCGACGGAGTTTTCGTTGAAGCCTCTCCTCATCCGAGGAGGATGAGGACCTGTGGCGGCGCCTCTTTTTTGAATGCCAGTGGCCTTTCTTCGGTTTTCCCGTAGAAGAAGGTGACCGAGTCCTCAATAGAGACCGATGGTGTCGGCCAGAATCGGGAGAAATCGGGCTCGGGAAAAATTGAGGCTTTGGATCAATTCCCTTGATGAGGACACCCGAAGGGAAGTGTTTCGTCACTGGGGAAAGAAAGGACTGGGGTCCTCTCTAAAGAATCATCACCCAGAGTCTGTGAAATCGGCTCAATCAGCTCGAGAACAATCTCGGCCAGATCAGCCGATTCCTCGGTCTGTGCCTGGTAAGACAGAAGATCTGTGAAGCCGGCGGCGGAGGAAACGATCTCGACCGAAGTCAAGGTCGCAGTGTCTTGGGATTTGGACCTCTCTTGGGCCCAGGAATGTCTCCTTTTAGAAGACGTTGGATTCTTGTCTCTCTTTTGAGGGTGGGAAGAGTGTGAGCCCCAGGGCGCCTCACCCCTGGTGGGGAGAGACTGGCACAGTTCCCTGAAGGAACCTGTGAAGGAAGAACCGATGTTGAGAGGCACAAAGAAACTTTTGCTTGTCGAAGCTTGGGCAGATTCTTCTTCGAAGGCCTTCATCTGCTCTAGCTGTTCAGTAGGTCCTGCAGCCGCAGAAACCGTCCACCTCGCTTCTTTCAATTTAACCGGCGGGTTCCTTTTCTCCGGTCTCCCCAGCTTAAGGGACGCCATGTGGTCATCAAGGACATTGGTATGGAATGCCAGGCAAAAGGTACACGTGGTGGTGTCATGACTGACACCTAGGCAGTACACGCAGGTAAGGTGGGGATCGGTGCACGACATTTTCTGGCAGCACGAACACCGGTGAAATCCAGGGGACGACTTGTCCTCCATGTCCGATATGCTATTATCGGAATCGAAAACTCTTGACGAGTTTGAGAGAGAAATTCAATAAAAACAGACGATGCAAATCCAGGGCCTATGATGGCTAGAGTTAGAATGAGGAAACGGATTCTTCTAGCAGAAAGGAAGATCTGGTGTCAAGGGGTGGAGCCGAGGTATTTACCACCCGGGTGGGTGGGAAGAGCCAGCTTGAAGACTTTGCGGTGAGATTTAAAGGGAAAGGGACATGCCAAAGAGTGGGGATGAACAACATATCCATGCTTCTAGAATAACGCTTTCCAAGATAGCGTAAGCCACAACTTGCAGCTGGCTCAAAAGGAACCAAAGTAAGTTTCTCCACAACAAAATTCAAGTCCCAAGCCAGAACTGGATGTCGACTAGGAGGTTTGAGATGTAGAATACCTCTGAGGAATGTATGGGAGACCTCTACCTGCGCAACCATAGAACCATCAATGGAGCATGGAAAGCGGATATAGGTGCTAAATGCACCATGAGGAAAGGGTATCATAGACCAGAGTCTGGAAATGATAGCAAATATTCTAATACAGTCAATTTTGGTTGTGTGCACTTGCTCAGGGATCGCAAAATATGTGCCCGTAACTGAAAATGCACTTAACTGAAACAAGCAGAAATGAGCCTTAATCCATTGTGGATGGTGCTGGTAATGCAGGTAGGAGTTAATAAACAGCCGTCACCATGAAAAAGCATTAAAAACTACTGGATGTAATTTTAATAAAAGGAAAAAGAATGCTTTAAAGTGCTTATAAAGAAAAAAAATACTGCACTGCAGCAGACTACTGTAGTTCATTTCATAAAGTCAGTTATTTTCATCTGCTGCATGCCGGTTGCCGACAGCTACTCTAGATTCCGCTCAAATGAATAAAACCATCAAAAATCACTTTCTTCTCTAGTTTCTATGCGGCAGTGTCAAGCTCCATAGGCACTTTGCCTTTTCATAAAATGTCCATGTCCACACCAAATTCTTGTAGTGTCAGCTTTTTCAAGCAACTACGCCTTTTACTCAAGGGACAGGGGGCTCCGCTTGAATCTGTCCATTGCTGTAACAAAGCAAACCAGCAAACAAAACAGCTAGCAGCCAGCTTAGTAATATGCTCATGACAACTGCACTCACCAGCTGTTCTCACCTATTCTCGCTGCAAAATATTAATTAGCAGCTTAATCCGAGTACAGAGAGTTGCTGTTATAAAATCACACCTCTGAATAGGTGTATAATTGGGCTAATTTATAGTCAATTACCTTGCTGAGATGACAAAGTGCTAGAAAAAAAGGCAAACAAATGAAAATCTGTATGCACACAAATGGATATTTTAACATTAAATGCATAGGGGAGGAATCAGGACTGGGTGGATATGTGCACATAACCGAAATGTGCACACGTCCAATAGGTATGCAAGTGGAATAGACTGTACCTCCTGTACCAGACAGGTGAAAGGGGTCCAGATGTTTGGAAGTGGCCCATAAAGTGAACCACTTCCATTTTAATGACTATGTACTGTATGCCTAGTAGAAGGCTTTCTGGCTGCTATTAGTACATCAATAACTTTAGCTGAAACCCCAAAACATGCAATGACTAAGTCTTCAGGAGCCATGCATGAAGAAGAAGGGACTTCAGGTCCAGATGAAGCAAAGAGCCCTTGTTCTGCGATAGCAGGTTTCGACACAGTGGCAAGGATACTGGGGGTTCCAGTGCAAGTTGCTGCAGAAATAGAAACCAGATCTGATGTGGCCATAGAGAAGGAAAGAGGATAAGGATAGCACCCCTGTTTTCAGTTTGAGCAGCACCCTCTATATTAGTGAGACTGGAGGCAATAGGTACAGACACTTCCAAGAGAGAGACAACGCATCTTGCCAGAAACCTCCAGGCCCTGGAGTGAGTGAGCAGAAATATAGTAGTTCTGCATTGTATGGGGAAACATAAAGGTCCTGCTCTAGATGATCCCTCCTTGTGAAGAGGTCATTGACCACAGAAGTCAGCAATTCCCATTCATTCATCTGGGATGGTGACCTGCTTAGCTTGTCTACTAAGACATTTTGGATACCCAGGAGATGCACAGCTGACAGTTCTAGGCTGTGATCGGATCTAGCACACAGTACCACACTCTCATTGCTTCCCTGCATAGGGGATGAGAATGAGTGCCCCCTTGTTTATGTAGTGGACCACACTGATGTTGTCCATCTGGATTAGCAGAGTCCATGAGTCAGAGATGACTTTAATGCTCCTAGACTGTATAGGACAGCACACTTTGCCAGGATGTTGATATGCAGACTGGCTTCCACCTGGCCCCAGGAGCCCTGTGTCTGATAGGGCTTCAGGTGCACACCCCAAACTGAACCTGACGCATCCATCATAAAGATTTGTGTTGGAGCAGGAATCAGAAATGGAATGCCTTTAATAAATTGTTGCAGTCCATCCACCATTTTAGGGTCTTGTGCAACAGAGATGTGATGAGCACCTGTAGGTCCAAATTGTCTGTAAGTTGTGTCCATTGCACCCTTAAAGTCCACTGTGGAAACCGCATATGTAAGTGCTCCAGAGGCACAGAAGGCATAGAAAAGACCTGCCTGGGACCTAGTGACTGTTGTAAATGAGTTGTGCTTGAGCAGTGAGGCGTTCTGTCCAGTCAAGTGGCAGAAAAGCCCTCCCCTCAGCTGTGTCTAGGACTGCACCTGTGTATTGCAGGCACTGGCATGGGGTCGAAACTGACTTTGGAACATTCATCATGACCCCAAAATTGTCAAACAGTTGTCTTATTTATTTATTTTATTTATTTGTATTTCGGATGACACCTTTGAGCCGAGGGCTCTTTTACAAAGGTTCCACATCAAGGCAATAAGGACAATAAGGTACAAAACATGACATGATCATTACAATGGAACTCACAAAAAAAAAAGACAAATAAGATTACAATAATAGCAGCCAAAGGCATTATCAAGGAATTGTGTTGCGAGTTAATTATACAGTACAAGTCATAGGCGACTCAGTGACGCTTTGTTAGGAGTGGGTTAGTGGGAAAAGAGAAAGAAAAGTGGTGGTGAGGTGGTGGTATGGGAGACAGAGAGAGGGAGGAGGGAAGAAATGGGGAGGGCATTGTGTTGGGTATGTGGTAGATGGGAAGCAGCAAGGGAGGAGTAAAGGGGGGATGAAAAGGAAAAGGAGGCAGATTCATCCTATACCCAGTAATGGGAGGTAGGAGAGGAGGAGGAGCTGAGGCAGTGAGGAGGGATGCTTGAGGCTAGTATGCCTGAAGGGGATTATAAGAAGCAATCACAGAAGGCACTAGCCATGAGGTGTTGATGCAGTTTACACTTAAAAGCACCAATCGTGGTAATGTTGGAGATTTCTGTAGGTAGCAAGTTGAACCAGGTGGAGGCTCTGACAAGGTAAGAACGCTGAGCTTGAGAGGTCTGACAGCGAGGTATTGTAAAGGTTAGACTGTATGATCTTCTATTTAGGCGGCAGACATGCTGTGGGGTCAATATTGATTGGACTCCAGGGGGCATAAGGCCCAGTGATGTCTTCTTAGCTAGGATGCAGGTCTGGTACTTTAGCCTGTCAGATAGCTGAAGCCAGTTAGCCTGCTCGTAAATGTCACACGTGTGAGAAAGGCAGGCAGCTGAAATAAGGAATCTACATGCCTTATTAAGGGCTACAGCTGCGTTGCGGAGTGCAGTATCAGTAGCGGATCCATAGATAACAAGCCCATAGTCAATAGTTGAGATAACAGAGCTCTGGATAGCGAGGTTCAAGGCTTCAGCCGTTAGGCAATGTTTATGCTTGTATAGTAGCTCTATATGGGAGTTCACAGTTTTAGCGATATTGTCAATGTGTTTGGTATACGAGAGGGAGCAGTCAAGGCTCAGGCCCAGATATTTAAACATATCCACGTGCTCAAGAGTGACACCTTCGTGGTTGTGAATTATGAGCTCATGGTCCTTGTACTTGTTGTGGGTTCCATGGAACATTGTTTTAGTTTTTTTGTGGTTAAGGATGAGTTTATGTGAGCAAAACCAGTCTTCCACTTCTGTGAAACTTTTCTGTAGTTGAGACTGAAGGGAGGAGGGGTCGGTGTGGCAAGTGAAGATTACTGCATCATCTGCATACAGTAACATTCTGTCATGGCAGGAGGCAGGGAGATTGTTCAGGAATATGTTGAATAACAAGGGACCCAGGATAGAACCTTGGGGTACTCCAGAGTGGACTGGTAGGGATGACGTGAGGAATTCACCAATCCTGACCTGTTGGGTCTAGTTACTGAGGTAGCTTTGAAACCAGAAGGTAGTTTCACTTGAAAGACCAAGAAGGGATAATTGTTTGAGGAGAATGGAGTGACTGACAGTGTCAAATGCCTTAGTCAGGTCAATAAAAGAGGCGCCGACCAACTGGCCCTGATCAAGTGCATGATGGATAGGTGTGGTGAATTCGAGGAGTGCCGTGGTAGTGCTGTGCCCTTTGTGGAAGCCATGCTGTTGGGAACATTGCAGGCTGTATTTTACAAGGTACTCCGTGAGCTGATCAGCCACTATCCGTTCCAAGGCTTTGGATAGAGGAGGGAGGATGGATATAGGCCTGTAGTTGTTCATGGGAGTCTTGTCACCACTTTTATGGACTGGAGTCACCACTGCCAGTTTCCACTTTTGGGGAACTGGGAGAGCATCGAGAACGGTTGAGGATTTTGGTTGGTGGGAGTAGGACTTAAGTCAATGGTGAGGCGAAGTTTCATATCCAGTGAATCACCACTGACCCTAGACTTTCCAAGCACTTTAAGAATGTTTTTTTTTAGCTAGGCTTTCTGGGATTGCTTTGAAATGGAAAGGAGGGTGCCCTGGTGGCAAACCTGAACTAACAGGAGCTGGGTTGACTGTGGTGAGATCAAAAAAGTTAGGGGGTAGCACATGACTAAGGTCAGCAAAAGTGGTGTTAAATGCGTTGGCAATGATTACATGGTCAAGAGTGATGGTACCATCTATGTTCAACACTGTGGGTGTTGTTTTGGGATCCTTTCCAGTCACTTCAGCAAGGTTACGCCAGAATTTACTCCCGTCATTCCAGGTGCTGGCTAAGGTGTTCCTGTAATAGTTAACCTTCTCATGGCGGATTGCTCTGGTACATGCATTCCTTGCTGTTTGTGAGGCCTGGATATCAGTCTGGGTGCCAGTAGCCTTATGCGATACCAGAGCTGGTCTCGAGTTTCATTTGTGTAAGGGCACTTAGTGTCATCCATGGGTTATTGACACCCTTGATCTTACGCTTCTTGAGCAGACATGAACATTGCAGGCTGAGCTGAAACAGGTGGTAAAGTATTCAAGTGCTGTGTCTACATCGGGACTATATCAATTGGTGACGAGTCATGTTCACGAAGGAGTGTTTTAAGTGACTCAAGATGACTGGGGGGTCAGCATTCTCCTGTTCATAGTTTTGGGGGGGGAGTTTGGTGTATTTGTTGGTCCAGAAACACAAGATAGGGGAATGATCACTTAAGGAGTCTGGGAGGACTGTTGCTTCGGAGATGTGCTCTGGACGATTAGTTAGCACCCAATCTAGAAGTGTACAGGTCCCTGTTCTGTAGTTTACTCTAGTAGGTGATTTGACCATTTGTGAGAAGTTAGCAGCAGCTAGGGCATCCTTATAACTATTCGAGCTGGAGGCCAGCCAGTTGATGTTGAAATCACCAAGTAGGATAACTTCTATATTGTGATCCAGGGAGTTGATACAGTCAAGAAGGGAGTGAAAGCCCAGATTGCTCAACTTGGGTAGTATATAGACAGAGACAACAGTCAGGATCTTGTTATGAGTTCCAAGAAGTACTTTGGCAGCAAGGATTTGGATGTCATTTCCAGGGATGGGCACAGGCATGACATGACCCATGAGGGACTGTTTAAGGTAGAGGGTACAGCCTCCTCCTTTCTTGGTAAGTCTGTCCTGTCTGAAAACTACATATCCGGGAATTGCTATTGTGGAGTCAGGTATCTTCAGAGACAGCCATGTTTCCAGCACTGACAGGATGTCTGGATTGTGCTGGGAAACCCAGGTAGAGAGGGTATCAAGTTTGGAGTGGAGGCTGCAGATGTTAATGCTTGCCAAGGAGAGTGACCCTGCACTGCTGTTAACCTTGTGGTCAAGTTGTGGTGGGCCGGGGTTAGGGTGAATGTTGCCTGAGAGGAGCAACAGCAGCAGTATTAGATGTTTTAAAAGTTGTCTTATTCGAGATAGTGTTTAAAAGTCTGCCCCTCTATCTGGCCTTTAAAAGCCAGTCATCCAGGTATAGGAAGACATACAGCCTTCCCTGTAAAGGGCTGCTGCCACTACTGCTAATCATTTGATAAAGACCCACAGTGCAGAGCATAAGCCTAGGGGCAATATTTTGAACTGATACTGCTCCCCCTGCAGCATGAAACAGAGAGGCTGCCGTTGTGCTTTCCTTATTTTGATATGAAAATAAGCATCTTTCACATCCAGGAAGCATAAGTAGTCCCCTTGTTGTAAGAGGGGAATAAAAGCCCGTAGACAGACCATTTGAAACTTCTTGTACTTTATGCAGAAGTTGAAGCTTCTCATATCTAGTACAGGCCTCAGATCTCCTGTCCCTTTGGGAACCAGGAAGTATCTGGAGTAAAACCCCTTGTTCATCTGAGGAGCAGGAATGAGTTCTATGGCCTGTTTTTGTATCACTGATTGTATTTCCCCTTTCAGCAGCGATAAATGACCCAAAGGATACCTGGAAGGCCATAGAGGATGCATTGGAGGGGTTTGTAAAAGCTCTAGAGCATGCCCCCCTGCAACTGTTACTAGGACCCAATCGTCTGTGGTGATTTCTCTCCATTTTGGAAGGTGAAGGGAGACACAACCCCCCAACAGCCACCCCTGGAGATAAGATTTGCTGTGGTGGGACTGGAGAGGAGTGGAGTCAGGTTGAACTGGTGGGGGTAAAATCACCAGTTCCAATGGTGCTTGGTGCTTCTGAATGGGCACCTGGGGGAAGAGATCCAGGCAAGGTACCACTACCCTTTCCTCTAGCTTACTGATGGTAGGTGGGCCGACTACCTGTGACAGCTGTTGGATGAATGGATACTCTATTGTGACTTCTACCAGGGGTGGGATAGAAGGATGTGACCAACCTAAGTGTCATCTTGAAGGACTGAAGACTTTGTAAAGTTTCTTCAACAAAATGACACTAATGGCTACCGCTATAGAACTGTATCTGATCCTATGAATCCCATGAAAATATCCAGTTTCTTGCCTTTAAATGAGGCATTCAAAAAAAACTGCTTGCTGGACATCATTGGCAAAGCCAGCAACTCTTATCCAAGAACAGTGCCTGATGCAAATGCCAGAGGCAGCAGCCTTGGCAGAGGCATCACATGCATCATGTGGTGAGTGCTGTAAGTGTTAACCAGCCTAAGCATTGGCATTTAAAGTTCTAAGTAATTTTGTTTTGGCAGAGCTATCTGGCAAAGCCAGGGCTGCAGTCCTGGCATTTTTTCCAGAGGATGTTTTGGTATTTAATCATATGGGCCTGATAGTTGGCAATCCTAAGGCCCAATAAGGCAGAAGCATATGTTCTTGTGCCCATAACATCCAGTCACCTCGATTCTTTATCAGGGGCCAAGAAACATACATGCTTAGGTGCCTTAACTCTATCATGTGCAGCTATGACCACCATAGAGTCCGTCTCTGGTTGTGTGGCTTAGTAAGACTTAACCATAGGTGCAGAGTACTGCTGATCAGCCTTGCATGGCACAGCAGGAATTGTATTAGGCAGCAAAGGTAGCATGCTCCAAAGCAGGGTAACTAGGAGGAATTATGATGGATGGAGTGCAAGGGAATTCCAAAAAAATCCATCAGATTTTTCTTGAAAGAATCTTCCTCTTCCACAGCAAAACCCATTTCAGTCTGAATTTGTTGCACAAGAGGCTGAAAGTTTGGATCTTCAGGTGGAGATGTGGGTGTGTACACCACAAAGTCTTCATTGCATGAAGACAGGGTAGAGTTGGAATGTGGGTTAAATGTTTCTTCCCCATATTCTTGTTCCTCTCCATAATCGTCCTCCATTTTGAGGTCTGGATTATATTCCACATCATCAGCAGGCCTGTCCACAGCAAGAGCAGAGGACCATGCACCAATTTTCAGTGAGCTGGTAATAGATGTTGATGGGACCTGTGTAGAAGGTATACTGGTCGACTGTAGGACAGGCTGCAGTAGCAGACCCTGCAGAAGTCATTGTATCATGTCAGAAAATTACTCCGGCACTGCTTGCGAGTTGACACCCTGTACAAAGGTCATGATCACTGAAGTAGGCAACTGGCTGAGACCAGTTGACGACAGTGATATACCATCCATAGCAGGCCCAGCAGCACCTAAGCCAAATCCCAACCTTGGTGTCTGGTCGACATGGGGGGGGGTTCTGTTTGTTTCTGTAGCAGGTCCAACTAGGCTAACTGATGGTGGGAAAAGGACTAAGAAGGGATAGGGCTGCCTGCAGATATATACATGCTGATGCTCAACGCTGACATGGGGTGCCCCAGCTAGTCAAAGTTTCCATGTGGTCCTAGTGCCTGATGGCTGATGTTCTAAAGGTGTGGCCTAATGGAAGTGATATCCTCAAACCAGATCTGCAAGTTATGTTGGCTGTTATCTTACTGGACTCAAACACCAGACTTCACTGAAAATAGGAAAAGTTTCACAGCCCACCTTTCCTGGCAATACAAATCAGATGAGCAAAGAAATGCCCAATTGCGTCATTGTACTCCCGCACTCTTTGACTCACTGCAAACTCCACTCAGTACAAGTCCAGTCACCTGTGAGATGGTGCACACTGAAAAACTAAAAGGCTGCAGCTCATGCTGAAATGCTACAAGCAGCTAACATACAGAGACACAGAAAACTGCAGAGCTGCTCTGTAGCCACACAAAAACCTCCAATTGGCTTCATGCCACCACTGTGGCCACATTTGAGAAACATTGCTCTAGTCCATGTAATGAAATATATTTCAATTATGATACAAAAGAGAGCTTCTGGAATTCCCAGGTTATGCATACCTTCCCTTAAAATTTCTCTGCTCAAAGTACCAAATGCTTTAGAGAAATTCACAAAGATGACATACAAAAATTTGTTTTCACATTTTGTATTTCTTGGCCAAGTAACTGAGTAAACAGTTATTAACTGTTGATCTTCCTGATTTAAAACTCACTTGGGCTTTATGCAGGATATTATTTTCTTTTAACCAGATCAGGAGCCTCTTTAACATTATATTTGAAAGTATTATTTTGTAAAGTGTCGATACGAATGATTGGTCGATACATGTTTATGGCATATCTCTGGGATTTCCATGCTTAATAACTGGGACAATAACATTGCCTTTCCATGAATCTAACACTGTATTATTTTCCCAGATTATGTTACAGAAGTTTATTTTATTTTATTTAATATGTGATGACTGGGATAGGCACGTGTAGACACGGCTCACTTCCAAATGCGACCCAAGAGAGGGGTACTGGGAAGAAGCAAAAAGACATATATTATACAGATCACATAATACAGAGTACCCCACCTTAACAACTTACAAAGCAAAATAAGTACAGCAACAAGTCATGCAGGGAAAATATCACTTTATCTATTAATACTGTAATAAACTAGAATATATTGTTACTACAAACTATAAAAATATTCAGGCAGTAGTAAAATTAAACTATCGATAGCCCTTATTAATGAGACCTACAAAACCATAACGTATGTTACTATTTTTTGTATGGAAACCCATACAGTCAAAAATTCAGTTGTTCCATAGCTGTGACACCAGTACATCTTTCAGAAGCCATACCATAGTTCTGACATCACAACTGTGGCACAATGAAAAAGCAGTGGAGTCATTTAAATACAAAATCACACATGCCCCCACAATGCAAAGCATCATGGGCTGCATATGCAAATCACCACAGAATGTTATGCTGGTCCAACTTTAAGCAGAATTGCATGGTTTGTTGTGCGGCACATTCAAGCCATGAAACTAACATTTCCTCAGCAGATTTTAATGCAGTTAAATGGCAACTGCAATGGTATTTTCAAACCATACGCTGTATAAAATAGGATATGGGCAACCAAACACAACCTGGCATGCTTCTCCACCACTCTTCAGCTTCATTCTCAAGGTCCATATGCTGTCATTTCAGCCCACTTAAGAAAACACATGCCCTGTTGTGTATGGTTACCCACATACTGTTCTGTGTGCTCTAGTCCTCCAACAGATCACAGTTCACTGGTAGCTTCATAATGTCCCTTGTCAACACTTTTACAATGCACATGCATATTTGCTGTTAAGATCACTTACTGACCAAATAATGATTTGCATTTAAACACTTTCTATAGAACATATAAGAATTACAAAATCTTCATTTTTAGAAACAGTAATGCACTGCTGAGTTAGAATGAGCCTTTACTGCTCACTTAATTTTGAAACGTATTCATTTTTTTATTGCGTTTGACATTAGCTACGTTGCCAGGCTTTCAAAGATCAGCACAGACCTTTATTTACTATAAATAATTTAATAAATACTTAGTGGTTTACAGTGGTACAGCAGGTGACAAATGCCTAGTAAACAAGTAAGAGTCACAAAGTAATGCAGGATCAGTATGCTTTAATAAGGTATCAGTGTCAAAATACATTTCCTTATCAGGTTAATGTTTCCATACAGAAACAGTAATGCAAAAATAAAAAGAAAATTTAAGAATAGAGCTAGTTGATAGTTAAGTCTATAGTTCTGATTAATAGTAGACCTTCAATATTACTAAACTCTTTTAGTAGATTGCTTATATTGTCTTTCACATTAACTACTGAACAACAGGAAAAGAAATTACCAGTGTTTAAACAAATAGCAGAAACACATTATTAACCCTTCAAGTGCTCTGGCCTTTCGTACTGCAAACCCGCCAAGGCTAAATTTGCAAAGCCTCCATCTCCCATGGTTGTCCTGCATTTCTCACTTTTTAAGAACTGTTGTAAAGAGATACCTACGTTTTGCAGACATGTTGAGAAATCTTAATTTCACTACAGTTTTTTTTCCACATAGTCCCAATAAAAATTAAAATCTAACTGAAGGAATAAAAGTCACATTTTTCAGTGCAAGAAACTGTCAGAACAGTAAAATGACCTATAGTAGCTGTGTATGAGTAACTTTTAGCTCTGTGTCACTCTCACTAGGAAACCTCAGACTTCATTTTGTTGGCAGTTCAGCTGTATTAGACATGTTTTAACCAAATTGCCTCGACTAGCAAATTGCCCCATTGCACTTTTACATTTAAAAAACTATTCAGCCCTTTTTAAAAGAGGGTCCAGGACACATTTCATGAATGAGTCCCTGCGGCACCCATCCCTGATAGTCTGATCTTTAATCAGGTGGCTGTGGGCCATATTCAAAGATCCATTGCAATTGCACCTCTTTCAGACATAAGAACTTGATGAGCGTGTGGCCTTGTTTCCTAAATTGATATGTTTGTTTTTCCTTGACCATCTAAAGAACGATCTAATACTTACAGCATCCTGTATTCAATAAAAATGAGGTGCAGGTGGGATTTTTAAATGTATCCACTTCTGAAAAGCCTGCCGGATTTATGTGGGGTGACGCAGGATTTTGAGAATCCTTCCCCACATGTATAATTCAGTGAGTTTTACAGGCTTACTGTGTGCTTGCTTGTAACCAGGGGCAGTTTCCCCTTATTTTTATTGAGAGATGCTTGCAGGCTCACTAGCTACTCAACATTATTGGGAACCCCTTACTAATTTCCTGCCAAAAGAATATTATCTATACGTTTCAGTTTCATAATTGAGCTACACTGTCAAACAGTAAGTGTCAAACATTATTTCACACAGTGTATTTATTGCACTTGAAGGACTATGAACAATTAAAGGCAACACATGACACACAGCAATCTCTTTTTAAAAGGATAATTTAGGTATTTCTAACAAAAAAGTAAAGAAATTTCTTTTCTTAAACGATACTGAGTTATATGTTGTATGCTGTGGATTTTATAATGTTATAAAATGGAAAAGCAGGAATGTTTTCTCCAAATAATTAGGTGAGTACTGTCCTGCACCGAGACCCTTCAAATGTTTGCCTTCCATTACACAGCAGAAACACAACAAACAATACCAGCACTAATAACCTGACCCTTTCTAGAAGGTGATTATGTGAACAGGACTCCATTTTGCTTCTACTTCTTAGGTATTACTAAGTACCAGTACAAGATAAATACTAAAAATCTACAATATACATTTTAAAAGCTTAATACTTTGTAAAAAAAAAAAAAAAAAGCCACCAAATAAAGACAGTTTAAGGAATGCTACAGTGTGCAACTTTTTCACATACAGTATGTCCACATCCATTGCAGTTCACCTTTTATATTTTAATCTTATGGATAGTTAGCAAGAACTTGCAGAAAGTGCAGCAGTTAAAGGCAAAGAGCATCATTCAAAGAAAGAATATCAGAATTGGCCATGAAAAAAGATGACAGGAGTCTGAGATTGTTCAAGACCATCACACACTGTGGTCTGGAATTCTGTGTGTGTGTGTGTGTGTGTGTCTCAGTGTACAATCTAGGGGATGGAAATTAATTTTTAAGGTTTGCATATGGCTATTCCAATTTCCTGAAAAAAAAAAAACAAGTGTGCACAAACAAGCGCGCGCACACACACAGCATTTTAGGCAGAAGCGAAGGGAAAGCACAGGTGAAAAAGAAAGACTGAATGAAAAAGAAGTCTGGTAAACATTTTAAAGAAGAAGGAAATCTTTATTAAAATAGAGAAGAGAATACAGCAGGTAGACACTTTTTTTATTTGAATAATAGTGAGTAACGTCAAAAAAAGGCCACTATGTGTTGCTGTGGACATGTTCAACAAGTAAATCTCTTAAAGTATATCAATATTAGAAATACTCTACTTGCAAAAATATACTTAAAAACTGAAGCAGTTTTAACAATATAGGCTAGCAGTTATTGCAGAACGACTTAGGCCGCTTGGTCAAGTGCTATGAGCAGTTCACTTCCTTGCAGAAGGTTCAAGTTGCCAAGAACAGGAATATTAACCTCACAGTCATATCTTGTCAACTCAGGCAATAGGTATGGTTCCAATGAGGAACCCAGCAGACGACTGACCACTCCTGCAAATGAGAATGAACATTGGACACAATTAGTCAGTGTAAATACTGTTTTAAATAACTTATGTTCTTGCAAAAGACTCCTTATGCAATCACTATCACAATAATAATTTTTGTTACTTCCAATTAAAGAGAGATGAAATATTTTCTTTTGTATACTAACATAACCATGTAGACCACTCTTATATTTGTAAGATTGACCTTGCACTCTATTAGAGTACCCTAAGAACATTAAAGGATAAGTAAACCCTCAAACAGGGCTGATCAGGTTTTAAATAACTCTATAGACTTTTAACAGAGAGGCTGATGTCTACATGAATGCTGAAAGTGCATTTACTTAATTAGTAAAAATGCAGTTCCATAGCATTTAAAAAATGTAAACAAAGCCTCTACAGATTAAAAAATATCTCCATCCTAACACTAAAATGACTGCCAATCTTCAGTATGATGACATCAATTAGACAATACCTCACAGTTCTGCAGTCCTAAGCATTTACTGTAGTAAACTGCTGTATATTTACTTTTGTGTCAGTTGCAATAAAAAATAGAACTCACTTTTGTTTTATTTACACACATTTGTAAGATAAGAGTTGATTTATAACTAGCTAAAAGAATCCTGATGGATATCAAATGTACAACTGCAGTTCTGTAACAAGTTCTGTATAGTGACCACCCACAATCCACATCGCCTCACCCTCTCCAGAGTCCTGATCCCCCCCCACCATAAAAGGACACCTGGTTGTCCGGTGGTTAGAGAAGTCTGTCCCTCAAAGACCCTGCTCCCATATAGATCAAGCTACCTTTTCTCCCAAATGGTGACTACTGACTACTGACTGCCCCTCCACTTCCAAATGCTGTATCTACAATTGCCAAATGACCCCACAGAGTGTGCCCTGAGTGCCAATCTCCTAAATAAGGACTGGGACACTTTGGGGAGGGAAGAGTTGAAACTGACCATGGATGAAGGACAGAAGTGATGATTTCTATGTTTTTATTGCAGTAGACACAAAATTAAATGTAAAGTAAAGTATTACAGAAAATGCTTAGGACGCTATGCTGGAAGGTCTCAACTCATTAATATCAATACTACCACCTCTCTGTAAGGCCCTTGAACGCTTGGGCGGACCAACTTTCAGACTACCTGGAAAAGCACAACATCCTATGCACTCAGCAGCATGGATTTAGGAAAGGGCACAGCACATCGACTGCCCTACTTGAATTCTCAGGAGCAATCCACAATGCCATGGACAAAGGAAACCTAACTGGAGCAGTCTCCATTGACTTAACCAAGGCATTTGATACAGTACATCATGACCTACTTATCAAACAACTACTATCCCTAGGGCTCTCTCAGGGTCCTGGTGACTGGGTAAAAAATTACCTTGCTCAGCGCTCTCAATCTGTAAAAGTAGCTGGAGTTCTCTGACTCAAAACTGGTTCACTCAGGAGTTCCCCAGGGATCCAACCTGGGCCCCCTCCTTTTCAGCCTTTTCCTAAACTCCCTCCCCAAATCCTGCCCTGAACAAATAATCCTCTATGCCGATGATGCCGTGATTCTTGCCACTCATAAAGATCCGAACCTCTTACGCCTCAACCTTCAGCATGCTTTTTCCAAAGTTGAGATGTGGTTCCTTGAACATAAGCTGGTTCTAAACCACAAAAAAACTAAATCCATGCTCTTCTCTAACCATAAAACAAGAAAGCAGCAAGTCCACTCACCATTAATACATACCTGGAAATACCCTTGAACAAGTGCCAATTTTCAAATATCTTGGAATCAACTTTGATCAAGGCCTAACCTTTGCAACTCACATTGATAGTACAGCAAAAACTATGATACTATGAATTGGGATTCTGTATCGGAACCGACAGCTCCTTACCCATTCTGCACTGAGGATTGCCATCCAATCCTCTATCATCTCAGTCGTTGACTATGGCTTAGTTATATATGGATCTGCCACTACTACAGCACTTAGTCGCAGTACAACATCCTAAATAAGGCCCTGCCGACTGCTCACTGGTGCACATCGGCCGTACCCACATGTGAACTCTATGCTGACTCAGGTTGGTTGCAACTCTCAAACTGGATAAATACCTTACCTGTCTGATGGCGAAAAAATCCTCTGGGCCTCACTCCACCTTGTATCCAAGACCTGTTATGCCCGACGCTACTTGCACTTTTATCAAAAGATCAGAACCCAGCCTCTCAAGTCCCCGATGCCGGACTTCTCAGGGACAAAGATCATTTGCCTATCGTGCCCCAGCTGGCTAAATGCCCTCAGCACTCATATTACTGCCTCCACCACTCTAGGTATTTTCAAATCAAGGCTGTTCTCTCACCTTGCCACCACCAGCTCCTGTGACTGCCCTGATTAAACCTCCTATTTTCTCACTACCCACCCTGTTCCGTTATTTGACAAAGACATGTTTGGGAAAACTTTTCTCCTGCTATTGTCTGCTCCCATCTTTCACTTACCCTCTCTGTTCTGGACTTTTTCCCTATTTGTTTCTCCTAATCTGGCATGACCTCTTTCTTGTAATAATAATGTGATTATTGATATCTCATGTCCTTTTGCACAAATGATTTGATATGTATTTGTATATGTTTTCTCGCTCGACACAGCACAAATTGTTGTGTTATCTATGTAACCTTTTTTGTACTGTACCTAATTGACGTGGAACCTTTGTAAAAGAGCCTCTGGCTCAAAGGTAGTAATTCCTAGATCAATAAACTAAACTATCATCACACTGCATATTGGAAGTCAATTTGTGGTTTAGGCAGAGCAGGATTTTTCAATCCAGAAGGCAATGATAGCATTTTTAAAATGCCACAAAACCGCATTTCCCAAATTACATAAATGCAGTTTCAGCATTAATGTAAATATAGCCACTCCTTTAAAAGAAACTTAAGGGAACCTTTAAATCCAGGTTGATCAATAATCTGAAATATTCTTTAAAATTTGCCACTGAACATACCTGTTTCCAGGACACCAGCTTGTATGGCACTCTTGAAAGAATAAGAGTGTCTTATGTGCAGGGAAAAGGAGCCCTCTACTTAGTCAGGAGTGCACCCTTGATCTGTAATTATTTCTGCACATTCTAGGTTTTTCCCTTGATGATTCTTGTATTCATAGCTCTATCTAGTCACATCTAGTGAGGGCCCTTGTAATATATATAGAATAATGAAATGGCAGCTATGAATATTATATGTTATAGCATACCAAGGGTTTCTGTGGACATCAAAGAACCACAAGAGACCTGAAGTGTGGTAAGCTACTTGTTATTCAAAACTGCACATTTATTTTTCACATTACATTTTTGGGGGTGAGGGTAGAGTACCGCTTACTACTTGCAAGTGGTAGGGCAACTTAGTGCTGAGCAAGTCTTTTGAGTGGAGGGTTATTTCGTCGGTAGTGTGGCATTAGCGGCAGGTGCCTGTGATAGCTTCAAGAAGCATCATCTGAAGAATGCAGATGTGTGGCAAGAGAGCACGGTGTAAAAATTTTAAAAATAGTCATTATTCGAACTAGTGATGCAAAAGTCATGCACAATGGTATTTTGTGATAACACAATTGTGAATGACATATTCAGAAACCACAGGCTGATCAAGCAGGATAGACAGTAAACATCTAATATACTACTGTTGTGAATGTGGTAATCTATTAGTTAAGATCCTCCCAACCAAATCTTGTTCTGCGTCAAAAATACAAGGACACCGAGAGTGTAATCTATGTTCATTGTCATGGTCCCATTCTCAAGATGGGCCATCCATGAGACACACTTTCCCAAGCACAGTGGGAAGGCGCAGTACAGTAAGTGTGATACCTGCCCACTTCAGAAATGCTGCAAATTTACATAGTTTAGTGCTCTCTGAGGCACACCTCACAGCATTTTATCACTCAGATGTGTGACATTGTATGCGGAAGAAGTAAAACATTACTAGGGGTGGGCTGTGGACTTCTACAATCACAGAGGCAGGTTGTGGACTTCTACAATTGACTGCAGGGCATGTTTCAAGCCTTCTGCCTGTACTCTCCAGCACCACTGCAAAGAACTGTTCCTCAAGACTTTACACTTTGTTTTACAGCTGCTTCCCTACCCAGTCCAGCTTTTCTTGGGGCACAGAGGCATGCCAGAAACTGGGATCATGATTAAGGGGACAGGGCTCCACACTAGAAAAACCCATGCCACAAGTATCTTCAGAGGTGGGCTGTGGACTTCTACAACTGACTGCAAGACAAGTTTCAAGCCTTCTGCCTGCACTGTCCAGCACCAGTGCAAAAAACTGCTCCTCCTGTCATTACCCATTGTTTTACAGCTGCTTCCCTAACTCATCCAGCTGTCCTGGGGGCACAAAGGCATGCCTGAAGCAGGGAGCTTCTTCAAGGAGGCAGAGCTCTGTACTTGAAAAGCCTGTGCTACTTGTTTGGCATCCACACATGTGGTGCTCACACAAGAGCCACTCCAAGAAAAAGTAAACTGATGTTTTGCGGTTTTTAGTAACTCTAAGTTATCTTATAGCTGTTGATTTATCACTGCATGGATGTTATTTTTCTTTTTGTGGACCAAATTCGATAGTTTGAGCCTGTATTAATCAAAGGGGTAACTATATAACCCTAGTTCCCAGTTTAATGTTGTGCCCGGTAAATAAGGGGAACACTGGAGCAGTGGTAGACTCATAGCAATTTTTAAATGCTTCAAAAGTGGTCTACTTTAAGAGGGGTACCTTTGACCGGTGATATTTCATTAGTGCTTTGTAAATCAATATTATAAAGATTTTTGTTTTGTTTGTAATGTTAAGTTATTGTAAGATGAATCAGGTTATTTTCTATGCATATGAGGTATGTTATTTGCTTTGCACTACTTACCAAAGACTGATGATTCCAACAGCAAAGAATATAGTGGTCACCTTGCTGTAAGTAGGAATGCTAAATTTACTAAAATTTTGGAAATTCTGGAAGTAAGCTATAATGGGGAGGATTTCCAGGCAAACTATTCGGTCTCAAACCAGTATTTTTACAATCTAACTAAAGTTACATTTTTAAAGCCTAAGTTGATTAAAAGAACAAAACATATATTAAGAATTGCTGTTTAACAAGAAGACTGCTACCACTGATGCTGTCACTATTGAGTGGTGATATTGAAAGTAACCCAGGAATTGCTTTGAGTAATTTAGGAAATGTTGCTTAATTGAATAATTTAAAATGACTTAAATGTGTTCACCTAAATGTTAGAAGTTTAATGGCTCATATAGGTGAAAGAAAGGTATAGGTGGAGCTGAAAAATCTGATATTCTTGCTTTCAGTGAAACATGGTGAAAAAATAAATCCCAGATGATTATATCAATTTAAAGGGATATAACCATTTACAGAAAGATCATCAGAAGGGTAAAGGGGGAGGAGTAACTATGTATATAAAGGAAAAAATACTTACTAGAGCAAGTTGAAGTAGAGTCTTGTAATTCTATTGAACACCTATTTTTTAAAAATATATTAAGTAGTAAACAAGGTACTGAAGTTTTCTTTTTGTGTGTGTGCCTGCTACCAAAATCAGTAAAAGCAGACATCTTACTAATAGAACAGTTGGCAGCTTTAAATAAAAAGAAAAAAATAACACATAATTATGGGGGATTTTAATATAGGCTGGGCATCCCTAAGTAAAAATGATTAAGTAAATGGGATGTTAATGGTGAATGGTTTTAACCAAGTGATAATTGAGCAAACTAGAAAAAATTATCTATTATCGACTGGGTGTTACTAAACAGGATCAATGTTTTATTAAACTCTGCAGTCTTGACAGATTTTATATCAGACCATTGCCTATCTAATTAGGAAAAAGAGAAAAGAGATGGAAATAAAGTAATATTAAAAAAAATGCCAGTCTTAAGAATTGAAATGATGAAGTACTTAAAGAAGAAGTCAATAAAATAGATTGGTCACCACTTTATTCTGCGAGCCACACTGAAGAGGCTGTGACCTTTCTAATCAAAGTTTATTAACATGTGTTGATAAATATGCACCTATTTAAAAAAAAAAACAACAAAGAGTACAGACTTAACATCTACAGTGGTTAAATGTGGACTTAACGGGATCAGTAAAAACAAGGAACAGGCTCTGGAAGCAGTACACAAAACCAAATTCTTGGTACAACTTAATGCTTATCCTAGATACAGAAACCTTTGTAAGGCTGAAATAAAGAAAGCAAAGCAAAGGTATTTTAAAGAAATTAATAGACTTAGTAAAACCCAGAATCTTCTGGGATTCCTTTAGAGAGTTTTATCAACCTATTAGGGATTGACAAAATTAGAATTGGTGAGGATTTAATAAGCAACAATATAGATATAGTTGAAAAATTCAATGACATTTTTACTAACATGAAAGAGTATGAAACAAAGCTAGACCAGGCATATGTTAATAAAGGGGAACTGGATGAAATGGAGGTTCCTTTAAAAACTTTTAAATTAGCTCATAAAGAGATTATGAATTATTATCGAATTTAAATGGTAGTAAAGGAGTGGCAATTAATAGCTTTACACCAAAGATGTTAAAAACAGTGGCTAAGCTGATTATGAAATCAGCAATGTATTTTTTTAGTCTTTCACTTTGTACAAATCAACTTCTGAATTGCTGGAAAACAGCTGTGGTAATCGCACTAAACAAGGCTGGAAATAAACTGCTAATTATGAATTATAGGCCAATTTCTGTTTTACCTGCACTGGTAAAATTATTAGAAAATGTGGTTTTCAATCAGTTATCAAAATTTCTGGAAGATAATAACTTGTTTACAGAGGATCAGTACAGATTTTGTGTGTGTGTGTATTGGGGGGTACAGCACATCGTCGGCCTTAAGCAGGTTGACCAGTGATATTTATAATAACATGGATTACTCACTGAGACTATTTTTATTGACCTGACCAAGGCCTTTGACCTGGTGGACCACCCCATATTAATAAAAAGGTTAGCAAAAATAGGTATAGGGAATTATACAGTAAAGCGGTTTGAACATTACTTAGCAAAATGGAAGCAGATGGTAAAAAAGGTTCTAAGAGATCTGCTTTATGAGAAATAGTCACAGGAGTCCCACAGGGTTCAGTCTTGGGTCTGCTCCTGTTTTCAATTTTTGTTAATGATCTGCCTAGGTTATGCAGAGTGGTTATCAACAATAATATTATGCTGACAACATAGTTTTGTGTTATGTGGGGAAATCAGGAGCTGACCTGAAACTGAACATAGAACACATCTGTCATAAATTAAAAAAACTGGTTTACTGATAAGAAAACTCTATTAAATGAAAAGAAAACCAAAACAATAGTTTTGGAACGAAACAGAAAACTGAAATTAAAACAAACAGGATGTTAATTGAAGAGGTTTAAATGTACACAGGTTGGAAGAAGTATTTAACTTTAATTATTTGGGTATTATACTGGATCAGTTTTTGTCATTTCATGAATATATACAAAAGGTCACAAAAAATAAATAATAAATTGATGTATACGAAAATCAAAATAAATTAACTCCATATGTCAAAAATAGCATAGCTAAATAAGTCCTACAGCCACCTTTAGAATATAATTGTTTTATTTTTAATCTTTCCGCTACAACTCTTCATAAATATTTTGCAAGCTTTAATAATGTTGCCAGATTTGCCACCCAGCCTACAAAAAATGTTTATCATTGTGACTTTTCTAAAAATGTGTGACATTATCACCACAATTAAGGATTTATAATGCCATGTCAGTATTTCTGAAAAAAAAAATCTAGATGAAAAATATCCCAGGTGTATTAAAGGGGAATGGTCATCTTCAGGATTTCTTAATGTCTGAAAACACATAAAAAGCTACTTTGAGTGAGCCACTGTGTTTATCTGTGAGTCTTTGCAGTCCAGAGTTATTCATATGTAAATCAGCCTTTAATTAAGGGCTGGGGGCAGCCATGTGTTTTAGACTCCTGACAGGCAATGATGTCACCAAGGGACTTGGCCCTGCTTTGACTGTAGATAATCCAACAGCTTAAAGAGGAAATCATCTGTTTTATTAAGTGTGTTTTAAGGTGTTATTACAACACTTTCTACATTAATAATAATTGCTTTGTATGTGCATTGAAACTAGTGAGTTATTACCTTTACAACTGGTACTGTTAGTAAAAATAATCCATCTTCAGGATTGCTTTAACCTCTAGGCTATACTCCCAGCTGGTCATCAAAAACTACCTATCTCAAGGTTGGCTCTGTGGTGCTAACAGGTGTTGGGGCCCCATATCAGGATTTCTAAACCCTGGCTGTGTTCATGTCAGTATAGATTACTGGGGCTACCACAGCACCAACGTCTGTCTTTTTCCATTCCCTCTCTTACACTTTCGGGTGTGAACTCAGGTCAAGATGCAAATGAGGTTCCATACCTTCTGGCCTGGCACCATGGGGCCAGCCTTGAAATGCGTAGTTTTTGATTATCAGCTGGCAGTACAGCCTAGAGGTTAGAGCAAAGAGCTGTGAACAACCTTCATTCATCCAGCAGAATGGGTTTTGATTCCAACATGCTCTACCTGTATATTATGTGACTAGAGCAAGTCACTTAACCTCCCTCTACTCCCAATATACACCAGTGAACAAGCTGTAGCTCAGTGTGCCTTTCCTGGACAAAAACAGCAAAAATCTGAGCATGTGTTATGATTCTGAAAAGATTCTCTTTCTATTCAGATTTTATTTGAAAAGAAAAAAACAGGACACAATAACTTGTTTATTAATTGCAAAAACACATAGATGGACAACACTGTTAAAACATGCATCAACTGAAATGCACTATTAAAAGAATATTTTACTTATTTTGTTGAAGTTAAAAGTATAACAGTTTCTTACCGAAATACTTTGGATGGAATGGGATTTTCTACCGTAACAATGCCAGAATTCTACTGGATTATTTTTTACTAATAGTTTGAAATGTAAAGGTGATAACTCACTAGTTTCAATGCACATACAAAACAATTATTATAAATGTAGAAGGTGTTGTAATAACACTTTAAAACACACTTAATAAAACACAAGATTTCCTATTTAATCTGTTGGAGTATCTACAGTCAAACAAGGGCTAAGACCTTCAGTGTCATCACTGCCTTTCAGGAGCTGAGAACACATGGCTGCCCACAGCACTTAATAATAGGCTGATTTATATCTGAATAACTCTGGACTGCTAAGACTCACAGGTAAGCACAATGGCTCTCTCAAATTAGCTTTTTATGGGCTTTCAGAGGGTCTAGTATGGTTGCCCAGCATAAGTTTTCCAGACTCTGTATTGCCTGTGATCTGTTTCCCGCAAAGCAAATTGCTGACGCAATGTTTTCCCGATTATTGTTTGCTCGACTTACATGTAAAGTAAACACTGGTGATGCTTTTTTCTATGCTTATGTTTTCTGCTTGTGACAGGAATAACAAAACAAATTAAAAAATGAGCTTACCAAGGTAATACTGCGTCTCATCTCTTAACTTAACTTGGTAAGCTCATTTTAAATTTACATTTACGTCTGTGACCTGATTTGTTCTTTTATTTCAGCCTCATTCCCTGCATCACAAGCAGAAAGCATAAGCATAGAAAAAAGCATCACCAGTGTTTACTTTACATGTTTGCCGATTGTCTGGGATCCGACATTACCAGAAGTCTCCCTGGTACTATTTTTTAACAGGGAACCTGCTGCTGAAACAATTGTTGCCTTATCTCCCCCTTGTAAGTACCACTCTTGCCTGTTAGCCTGTTCCCTCTACATGCTGCCACCGGGTTGCTGACATCATAAGGGGATCTGGCAGGCTAGCTCATAAGCAGAGCCTCACAAGCAAGCCATACACTTTTCCTGCCTGTTTCATTTGAGGGAATAGTACTTTTTTCAACAGGGAGCCTGCTGCTGAAACAACTGTTGGCTCAGCATTCCCTAGTAAGTCTCAATGTGGCATGTCTGCCTGATCAAGAGACCTGGGGTAACTTGGTAAGCTAATTTTAAATTTACATTTACGTCTGGTATCCGATTTGTTCTGTTATTTCAGCCTCATTCCCTTTACATGTTTGCCGATTGTCTGTTGTTATAGAAGAAAGCATCACCAGTGTTCTGTTATTTCAGCCTCATTCCCTGTGTCACAAGCAGAACGCATAAGCACAGAAAGGGGTATCTGATTTGTTCTGTTATTCTATGAAAGTATTACACTATTCTTAAATGCTGCAGGTAATGTCGGGGAAATGTCAAGCGGGATTTTATTTAGCAGTGAAAACCTATGATGGGAAACTGGTGTCGGTATACTGCTTGTCGGGCAGTGTCATGCCGGGCAACTGTACGGATCCTCTTTCAGATACTAAGAAATCCTGAAGATGACAGTTCCCCTTTAAGGTATAAATTGTCATCTACTCATAATCTCAAAATTTTATGGAAAACTTCCACTAGATTACCCACACTGTGATGCTGAGGACTGAGGCACTGCTGAGCATCTTATCTCACACCACACTGGCGGCCAGAGTTCAGGAACAAGCTTGGGTCACCTGGGGATGGTGGGGGGCAGGAGTGGACACAGCTAGTGCCACGCAGCTCTCCTCTCCCAGATCAGGGAAGCTTGCCGACTCAGTTCTTGGTTCCTACTAGGTGGAAATATGGTAGCAATGCTGAACGCCCAACCAGCAGATGCACATGCATCACTGGGGGGGGAGCCACAAGTTGTGGGTCACATGCACGCCTCCATGCGCATGTGCTGTCCGTGTCACCTTGGCTCGATCAGGGGGATAGAAAAAGGGACCCAAGGGTTAGCCAGCACACCACACACCTCTCCAGACCACCTGTACCATCACCTGGCCACTGTGGGTGCTACTTAGATAAGTTCTCTGGTGAGGGAAGACAGCCCTCCCCTCCCAGTCCCACCATGAGGGGGGTAATGCATGGGTGATCTTGCGCAAGAGGTAAGCCCAGGGGAAGTGGATGCTGGTCTGGGGGAGGTGGCGTCAGAGTGGTTGGCAACCCGGTGGGGAAAAAGCAATATGGAAAAAAAACTACCAGTAGATTGTTTAGCGAAATCAGAATCAAAACAAAGGTAGCAGAACATTCTCTGTCATATTATGGGCCAAAACTGCTGAAAACCTGCCAGAGATTGAAATGAACGTTAGCTCAAGGACGCACATTTTTAACAGAGGCCTAAAAGAATATCTACAGGCTTCATCAACCTATAACTGCTTGGAAACTGCTTGACTGATTGATATTTGCTTATAATGTGCATACGTAAATATATTTTTAAGATATTTTTTAATATCTGATTTTACTTTTATGTGATATAAGATGTTTTCCACAGGTGTGACTGAACACAGGTCAAATGATCCAGTCCACGTTCCTTATAAAATAAATTAAAAAAAACACTATTTGTGTCCTGAGCCCGGCACATAAGAAGTAGGAGGCTTGAGCATCTACCCTTATGTTTACATCCTCAAAGAAAAAAAGGCGGCCATTTCTCCCACCAACTAACTGCTCTTTGGTGGTGTCATGAAAAGGAGGGGATGGAAAAAAGCAGGGATCCTTGGGCACATGATGGTCTCCTTCCCCGGCCCAAACATGGCCGTATGAATGCCCTACCTTGGCCCTGCCCGCCTCCTCTCTACTGATAAATATGGTCTTTTGACAGGCTCAGCCAACCTATGAGCCCCATGGAAAGGAATCTTGTTGGCTCTTTGGATAGGAGTTGTGGAGACAGAAGTGGCGTAAAGGAGGTCCAGGGGTAGTAGTATCCCAAGGTAAGAAGAATAAAAATAGAAGCAAAAAAGAAGGACACAGCCTAATACTGTAATATTGTGGGAAGAGTGCGATCATATTCAATACATTTGCTTCTGACTGAGCAACAGGACTATAAGTGTCTGTCTTCAGATCTCACTGTACAACTGGGGACATTAACTTCTTCATGTGGCGCAGAGGCTTGTTTAGTGGTGAAATGAGGACATCCCTCTTATGGTGGAAATGCTGAGAGGCACCCCTTGTGGTACTGAGTAACAAGGACTGGAAGACATGCTTTTCAGCACAGAAGAAAAGGCCTACTACAACACTGAACACTGAGTGCAAAAAGAGGAGTCAAGCAGGACTACAGGTCTCCTGTGGTCACCAACTTAGTGCTGATATGACAATGGCTAAAAGGAAACATTCTAAAACTGGGTTACTACATGGCACCAAATAACCTACATGACTTATCCTACAGACCTTTATTTTAATGGATGTGAGATCCATGTGAATATGCCTTTTTTTTTACTGAACTGACAAAGGTTTTTCATTTTTTCTTTTACATTCTTCATATTTTTGGTGTTTATATGTAGCAAAGAAAAGAGCTTTAAATGGTTATTCTCTAATAAAACAAATATTTCCATGCTGAAACAGCCTAAATGACTTTAATGAAAATTTTGTACATTGTTTTAAATATTCTGGTGATTTTAGCATTACCTTCCATTTTAGTTGCTGCTGTCTGGGCACCTAAATCCTGATAGTTTGAGCAGTAAAATTGGGTGGGAAACATTGCTTTGTGACCATCACCAGGAACTCTAAGGATTTCACGTTGACTTAGACCAGTTGGCTGACCCAGACCTCTGCACATAAACTTTTCTAAAGTTAAAGGAAACAAAACAACAAAGCTGTAATACCAGTAGGCTACAAGTTATGGGAAGAGTCTAAAACAGCAACCCTGAAATATAAATATTGTACAATTTCTTAAACAGATGTGACTATACAGCATTGTAATTCCCCCATTATTTAAATATAGAACATATGAACCTTAGGTGTACAAGGACAATGAGTAGAATATGGTAGGAAGAGGAAGAAGCGCATTCTCTTCCTTGTATAGCATCTTGGAACACATCTTTGTCACAGCAAGGATTCTGTCACATCTCAGTAAGAATGTCCTCACCACATCATATGCAAAGCAAATAATGCAAGTCAATCAATCCTTAGCATGACTTTCCAAGGATAGGTGCTGGCACTACAGACTACTGTTATGGAGAACTTTGTTCAGACTTCAACTACTGTTCATGCTGCATATGTTGTACAGCAAGTCAACATCTGATATGAGACAATAGATCTCACCTGCATTATTTATAGTCACAATGGTAATGGGCCACGGTAATTATGCAAGCAATAATGCCCGACAGGGTGGGCGGTATTGGGCAATACCGGACCGGCCAGGGGCGTAATAAGGCCCGATGCCATGGTCTAGTATTGCCCATACCACCCACCCTGGAGGGCATTACTGTGCTTAGAAAATGGTCCAGCGTATTATATCGCCTTTAAATTAACTAAATTGTGTGATTAGATGTTAACATTCTTAGCTGTTTGATTCCCTTTGTGATAAAATAGTTCCTCTGCCTGCATTAAAATGCTGTCTTTATTCTTTACACAAGGGATGTTTGTGGTACTAGGGGTATGTAGCTGGTAGCTTGCAGCTGGTTGCGAGGTTACCCCCCCCCCCAAACACACACGCTCTGAAACACACACGCTCTTCCCGTTGTCTGTTTTATTCGGTTGGTAATGTTGCTTGTGTAACCCCCACCCCTGCCTTTTTGCCAAAACGACAGGTGGCATGCTGTTGGCGCTGGCAGCAATACCTGGTGGGGACCTGGGTTCGGGGAGGATGAGGTTACCTGGCACAGGGGGACCTAGGTTTGGCTACTCTGCACAGGGGCACCCCCAAGTAAATCCGAACACAGGAAGCAATAACTGTAATGTCCAGAACCAGGAATGGGATTTTACAGTGTGACTTTTATTCACAACTAGCTGAACACAACAAAGCATAGATGGACCCCCATGGGGCTACGTTTACCGATAATGCAGATTAGAGACTACAAGGCGGTCCACTGGAAGAATGAACCATTTCTACTGCTTTCAGGCTCTGGACCCACCAGGCACACAGCCCGGACTTGCAAGCGCTTTGGGTACACAGCCTGACTGGCCCGGCTCCCCTGCCGGCCACTTGACTGAGGTCCATTGGAAGAATTAACCCATTTTACTTGTTGTGGCTCCGGACACCACTTAGAGTCTGCGACTCCTAGAGAGATTTCCTTCTTACTTCTTCTGACTCCCATCTCACAAAGAGAATTCTTTACCCTTCTTGTGGCTCCCCACACCACCTAGAGTCTGCGACTCTTAGAGAGATTTTCCCATTTGCGACCCATGTCTGGGTACTTCCCTCATCACTGGCCAAGTGCATGAGGCAAGTAGCAATCACAGCAGAAATCCGTAGAGGTGGACCTGGTTACTAAAGATGGGGAGGTGTTCCCACCTCCAGCTCCACAGCCCATACCCGGCCATTTCTCTGGACAAACTGAAACTTCGGAATGTAGATTAAATGGTGGATGAACTGTTGCACCCCCTCTACAATATTACTTGAATTCACACAGCACTTTAGCTTTTGACACTACTCCATTTGTTTGTCCTAGTACTATAGGCCTCCCAAATAGTAGTTCAAATCCCAGATTTCTTCACATTTCCCAGGCTGAAGAAACACATTTTTGCCCTCTCAAATTACAGCAAACACTCACCCTTTTGTTGCAGGTGCCCCACAGGCGAAGTACAACTCTTTCTACTTTTCAAGCACAAACCAAAACTGTAAAAGGCAGCTTTCTTTCTTCTTTAGAAATTAGGGGATTGCCCCTGGAATCTACATGGGGATACTTTACTTCCTCTACCCCCCCCAGAGGAAGGGGGCACTGAGACGCGAACAACGGTCTCCACTACCTGAGCACTGGACAATGACTCCCTCTCTTCAGAAGGTAAACAGGAACTCCCTTCCTGCTTGAAGGCAAGCAGGAGACTCACTTTGAAAACTCCCAACGTTCTATCTCACTCCCTCTGCTGCAGATTCCAATGTGGCTTATGCAGCTGCGACAGTTCTATTGGTGATGTCATCTCTCAGTCTCAGCTGAGACTGAGAACAGAGTGAAGCAGTGTGAAACCCATTTAACTGGAGTTTCACAAGCTGCCTTCCCTGTCTACCACTAGGTCTTACTGGGATTCTAGTAACCCTGGGTAACAAGGGGTTACACTTGCCCTTGACCAGGAAAATGACTGTCCCCAGTCATTATGCACCCGGCCTTAGGCCATCCCACCCTATGTGCTACCTGCGGAGGGGGGGGTGATCAGGCTCCCTCCTACCATGTGCAAGCACAGGCAGGTAACACTGAGGGCCTAGAGGCCTGTAGCTGACATGTCAGCCTCTACACTATCCACTTACTATGGACACCTAGTGGCTCTGATAGAACCATCCAGAGCATAGCCCTGATAGATCAGCACTGCAGTCCCTATGGCCGTTCAGGACCATAGCCTGTCTATCCCCACTAACCCTCTAGGGAAAACCTATCTGCCTCTAACATAATATTCCAAAACAAAAAAAACAACAACCCGGGGACCTCCCCGACCTTGGGCAGCCTGCAACCACACCATTAAAATACCAAATTACTGCCTCCTCCCTACCCCCCACAACCACACCTGTGGAAGGAAAGGGTTAATACAGCAATAACCATAACAATAACACCACAGTACTTTAAATTTCTACACAATAAAGCACTGACGAGGAACTCCGATGAGCCCCTCCTCCTCTTCTTGTCTTCTCTTCTGTCTTCCCAAGAACACCTGTAAGAAAAAGAAAGACAAAACACACGCTCCTAATCTGCATACAGTCTATCTAAAACCCCTACCATACAAAACACTGAAAAATCCCAAAAAGATTTTTTTAGAAAAAGGTAGAAAAACAATATTTACATTAGAGTACAATAATGACATTATTTACAATACACATTTGGGGGGATGGAGTGCCCTAAAAGTCCCAACTAGTGACCACAAGGCCCGAAGGCTAGTCCAATAAAGAGTCTCTCCTGGGCCGGAGCCCGGTGAAGCACAGTTCTAACAGGCCAAAGTCCCGAAGGGGAGAGTCTTTGCGGACAGTTCACACATTTTTGAAGTCTGTAGTGTAGGAGGTGTACTGCAATGTCATAAAGATAGGAAAGTTTCAGACTTACCAGCCATTTGTAGTACAAGAATCTGCACAAACCTGCACCCTGCCGAAGACTCTTCCTGGCAGCATTTCTTCTGATACAGCTGGGCGGACATCTTCCGGGAACCACAGGAGGGCACATCTGGAAACAGCTGGGCTGATGTCATCTCTGGAGACGGAACCTTAGAACAGGAACAAAAAAGAAAACAGCTGGTCCGACATCATCCGATTACCAGGCAATGAACAGGAAACAGCTGGGCTGGTGTCCTCTCTGGATCTGAAGTCATCTGGTGGGCCAGTGGATGGTTGCTGGACAGGACAGTACACTGTAGACTGATGAATGTGGGGCACCTGAGTCCTGGTTATTCATATTGGTGGATCAATAAGGGCACTTCACAGTCTGGTGCGGCAGTATTGACTACCACTGCTCGGCTCTCCATTTTGTAGGCACGGGCTTAATTGCTGGGAGGTCCTTGCACTGAGGCCAATAGTACTGGGGGTCAGGGGCTTGAATTATTACCCCATCTGGACGCACATAATTCACACAGTGGGAGACTTCATGTCCCTCTCCGTCCACCACTCTCACTCTGTCCATAAACAGTGTCCTGCCTCTCTTCCACTGGGTATACTTTTCGTGGAACAGTCTATTCTTTACATGCTGGTTGACCCCAGGATGCACACTTTTCATTGCTTCATCCCAGATCCAGGATTTCCTGCAGTCCTCAATCTCCTCCCAGACTTTTTGAGGAAAGGTAGGAAAGGTCATACCATAGATCTCATTTGCCTTTCTATGAACCAGTCTCTCCTCTTTACTTGCTTTGGTCAATCTGAGACCACTGGCCTGGCTTGGGGGTGCCCAGTCCTGGTTCTGCCAGCTTGCATTCTCAAGGAAATTAAAATGGATCCCTGACTTCTTCCTCCTGTAAAGCCAGGGCAGTGGCATCACCACCTTCTTGAACACATTCCTCCAAGGCAAGATCTTGAGGCTGTGTACCCGTTCCTTTCTCACAAGGCCACATAGGTTCCCCTCATCTTCCTCTTCACTGAGGATCTGAGCCCAGGAGTGAGCAGTTGTTCTCACCCTGAGACTATCCATTCATCACTAGGCGCGGAGAATTGACACCTCCCATTCAAAGGCCTCCCATCTCATCTTCACCTAAGAGACTTGGGCTAGCCCCAAGGGGTCTAGTGATGCTTTATCCGAACTTTCTTTCTGAGATCCAGCATCCAAAACTTCAACTTCAGATTCTGTCTCTAACTCTGCACCCTCTAGCTTTGTGCCACACTCCCCCGAGGGACCTTCCTCCACAGGCTCCACCTGGTGCTGTGTGCTGCCAACTGCAGATTCCTGAATTTTTGTCCATGTGGGAGCCAAATGAATTGGAGGTGCTTTATACAAGCCATATTTTTGTAGACATCCAGCACAGTGAGGAATCATGAAGACGTCCCTTCCAGCACTCAAGCATATTTGGCATACACGCACTGGATAATTAGGAATTGCCACATCAGGAGGCAGTTGCCTCCATAGCACCACTTTTCAATATCTCTTAGTCTATTTACTGCTGCTGTTACTGCAACCGGGCATGATCCGGTGTGAGCTGGTCCTGAGGCCATAACTGCAGAAAATAAACAAAAGTTCACTGTAACTGAAAGTCCCACTTTAATGAACACGCTCTGTAGTTTTAAAATGGCTCCTCTGCTGCTGTGTTTACTTTACTACCCCACCCTGTAATGGGGCGGCAGCACTCCTGTGCATCAACATTTTAGAATCTGGGTCAAGCACTCGCACCGATTTACACCAGCTACTGATAACTTTACTCAAACTGCAACTTGCCCTGTTCTGGCTTTACACACATTACGTTTTCCTTGGACTTTTCACAAGCTGGTAACATTTACTTTAATTCACAGTCCCTTAAAAGCTTCAGGTTTTAGCACAGGATTGCCTGCTTCTACTAGTGTTGCATTTTGCTACAACCCACAGTCTCTCTCTGGCTGCAAACTTTAAACAGGCTAATTTCACTTTCATGCACACATTCAATGGCTTTACAGACTTGCACTTGCTGGCAGGACTTCACACAGTCATTACTTGCAAAGCGACTACACTGCTGCACATACATTTTACATGGCATAACTGAAAATCACTGTTTGAGCAGTTTTATGAAGGTTTACTCACTGTTATTAGTAGCAATTTGCTGCGATGGGGTAAAACGGCCTGCAGCCAGTTCTTGAAGGCCTCTGAACACAAACGGGCGGGCAGTCTTAGCAATCGTCGTTTTATACACCAAACTCGCTATTTCCACGATTGATTTGCGGGTTGAGCCCGATTTTAAACTCAAAAGTCAATTTTTTGGATGTTTACAGCGCTTTGAATACTCCGCGATGCTCCTCCACTGCCAGTACACGCACTACACTCTGTCTCCCTCTCGAATGCTGAGGCAGTCTCTAAAGAGCTGGCTGAGGGGTGGGACTAATGACAATCTGACCAACCACACGACGCCATGCAAATGAGCCTCTTCTTCCTTGCGAGGGCTCCTCTCCTCACTGCGATCGTCGAGCAGGCAAATTTAAACTGTAAAATGCACTTTTATTTTTCTTCAACTGACTCCACGTAGGAGCCATTTCAACCATGTAACATTGCCATTAACTCTGCAGTCTCTCCATTTACACAGAAAGCATTTCCAACGTTCAGGGCATAATTTCTCTGTTGCTACCCCTAGTTTTCCACACTTTCCTTCACAGAATTCATTTTAAAAGCACTTCAAACGTCGAGGGAATAATTTCTCTGTTGCTACCCCTAGTTTTCCACACTTTCCTTCACAGAATTCATTTTAAAAGCATTTCAAACTTCCAGGGCATAATTTCTCTGTTGCTACCCCTAGTCTTCCACACTTTTATTTACCACAGTTCATTTTTAAAGCTGACATAAACGCTGTAAACAATTTTGATGCAGGACAAGGGTACACTCTTTGGCTTTAATGCTCCTTGGCAAACAGTTGGCATTTTTTAAACAGCAGCACAAGATTCACAGCACCCAGCAACACACTAGGGAAATTGCTTCAGCTTTTTGGGCTACCCACTTGCCAGATAGCCAAAAGCGCTAGCCCCCTTGCCCAAACACCATCCTTGAACCAAATCAGCAGTGCTTCCATTTTGTAACCCCCACCCTCCTTTTGCCAAAATGACAGGTGGCATGCTGTTAGTGCTGGCAGCAATACCTGGTGGGGACCTGGGTTCGGGGATGATGAGGTTACCTGGCACAGGGGGACCTAGGTTTGGCTACTCTGCAATGGGGAACCCAAGTAAATCCGAACACAGGAAGCAATAACTGTAATGTCCAGAACCAGGAATGGGATTTTACAGTGTGGCTTTTATTCACAACTAGCTGAACACAATAAAGCATAGATGGACCCCCATGGGGCTACGTTTACTGATAATGCAGATTAGAGATTACAAGGCGGTCCACTGAAAGAATGAACCATTTCTATTGCTTTCAGGCTCTGGACCCACCAGGCACACAGCCCGGACTTGCACGCGCTTTGGGTACACAGCCCAACTGGCCTGGCTTCCCTGCCGGCCACTAGACTGACGGTCCATTGGAAGAATGAACCCATTTTACTTGTTGTGGCTCCCCACACCACTTAGAGTCTGCGAGTCCTAGAGAGATTTCCTTCTTACTTCTTCTGACTCCCATCTCACAAAGAGAATTCTTTACCCTTCTTGTGGCTCCCCACACCACCTAGAGTCTGCGACGCCTACAGAGATTTTCCCATTTGCGACCCACATCTGGGTACTTGCCTCATCACTGGCCAAGTGCATGAGGCAAGTAGCAATCACAGCAGAAATCCGTAGAGGTGGACCTGGTTACTAAAGATGTGAGGGTGTTCCCACCTCCAGCTCCCACAGCCCATACCCAGCCACTTCTCTGGACAAACTGAAACTTCGGAATGTAGATTAAATGGTGGATGAACTGTCACACCCCCTCTACAATATTACTTGAATTCACACAGCACTTTAGCTTTTGACACTACTCCATTTGTTTGTCCTAGTACTATAGGCCTCCCAAATAGTAGTTCAAATCCCAGATTTCTTCACATTTCCCAGGCTGAAGAAACACATTTTTTGCCCTCTCAAATTACAGCAAACACTCACTCTTTTGTTGCAGGTGCCCCACAGGCGAAGTACAACTCTTTCTACTTTTCAAGCACAAACCGAAACTGTATAAGGCAGCTTTCTTTCTTCTGCAGAAATTAGGGGATTGCCCCTGGAATCTACATGGGGATACTTTACTTCCTCTACCCCCCCCGGAGGGAGGGGGCACTGAGACCCGAACAACGGTCTCCACTACTTGTGCACTGGACAATGACTCCCTCTCTTCAGAAGGTAAACAGGAACTCCCTTCCTGCTTGAAGGCAAGCAGGAGACTCACTTTGAAAACTCCCAACGTTCTATCTCACTCCCTCTGCTGCAGATTCCAATGTGGCTTATGCAGCTGCGACAGTTCTATTGGTGATGTCATCTCTCAGTCTCAGCTGAGACTGAGAACAGAGAGAGACAGTGTGAAACCCATTTAACTGGAGTTTCACAAGCTGCCTTCCCTGCCTACCACTAGGTCTTACTGGGATTCTAGTAACCCTGGGTAACAAGGGGTTACCTTGCTTGTGGGGAAAACACTGTGAAGCCGTGGGAATGGCGAGAGGCACTGCCAGGGAGTATAGTAAACGTCGCCAGTGGCGAAGCACCTCACCTAAATGCAGCCCTTGCTCCCCCACCCCACCCCGCGTCCTCCCCTACACGTATTAGAGGGCTGCCATGGAGAAGGACGGTGCTTGGACCGGCACAGCAGCCGACAAGGAAGCATAAAGTGGAGACCACAGGCACACTGGCCAGGTGACAGAGCAACCGTGAGCGAATGGGAGAGGGACAGTCGGTGATGAAGGGAACGATAGAGGCGCCGCCAGAAGAGCGCCAACCGCGGCGATGCAGGAATACAGCCTGAGCAGGAGGGTCAGTGACATTGGGGGATGGAACTGGAGCTGCAAAGCTAGAGCGAGTGAGATTGACGGCAGTGAGATCATGTGATGGGAAAGGTGTGTTGCTGCAGCAGTGAGCGCTACGTGTGAGACGGTAACGGAGTTCGCTTTAAATAAAAATGTCTTCGAAGGAAACAAAATGAATATGAAACAACCCAGAAATGAAATGAAGGGATTGTAGGGTGCTATGTATTTCATTTGGTGGCTGGCACTGGCAGTCAACTATTGAGCCCTGGGTTGCCAGTGTCCCTCCATAAGCGATAAGGAAAAAAAATGGCGGCGATTTCAAATTTAGTGTGGTGCTCTCAGCCAATGAATAAGTAAGGTGAGCACAATGATATCTGAGGGGCGAACTCATAGTTTGGTGTTGAGCTCTTTTATTTCCCATGCCTATTGAAGTTAATGTACCTCGCAGGGTACCAGCCAATCAGAGCCCAGGAAATAAAAAGACCATTTTCTAAATATTGTGTTAGCCTTGCCTGGTATGAAAACTATTTATAGATGGTGTTCTTAATTTTTCTTAACTACAGAATGAAGCTGTTGCTTTCTAGCGCACACCTGTGCTGTCAGATAATGTACTGAGTAGGATAATGAGGTGGTAGTCAGGTACATAGGGCAGCTGGCAAAAGGGTCTCAGCTCTGCTATCTCAATCAGGGAGCAAGCCCACTCCTATGTTCACTAATGACTATCCTCACAGATGTTATGGTTACAGCTCAAATGGACTCCAAGTCTACAGCTACAAGACTGCAAAAAGACACCTGCAGTTTTGATTCATAGGAGACGGTAACCACAATGTATTACTTGGAAATCAGGGCATATTCTACAACTGCTCTAAGCAAACAAAACCATCCTGAAGACAAACCATGAAAAAACAGTACCAATGCATTAAGACTGAGATTCGTGTTACAGAGACACTCGTGTACCAGATAAATGGCCTTACCACCTTGAAGCTTGATCCTGTCAAATTTCAGAAGCTAAGCAGGGTCAGGCCTAGTCTATAATCAGATGGGAGACATCCAAAGAACACCAGGTGCTGCAGGAAAAGGTACTGGAGGCTCTGCAGTGGACACTCTCACCTTTGGTGTTAAATACCCATACTAACGCCCCAGCATAGTGTTGGGGGCCAGACACTGTGCTGTAGAGAGAGGTCTTTTTTCAGAAGCTATGTTAAACCAAGGTCCCTGCAATTTGTTCTGATGGACTTTTTTTTTTTTAACCAGAAAAGACACACTAAGCTGAAAGCTTGTTTACAGGTGTGACCTGGGAGCACAAAGAAGTTAAGTGACTTGCTCAGGGTCACACAGTGTGCAAGTGGGGGTTGTGGGATTCAAACCCAGGTTTCCAGGTTTGCAGCTCAGAGCCTTAAACCACTGCGCTATACTGCCATGGGACAGTACAGTTACGTAAGAACTTACCGTAAGAGTAGATCTTCGAGAGAGGCTCTTGCAGTAGGTAATTACATATAGGACCGAAGACGGAAGGTGTCAGGACCCCATGGAAAAATTTCTAGCTAGCAGTCTCTGGCGGGGGACCGCCCCCATGTCAGGTGACCAGTGTCAGGTGACGGCATAAAGGGGCAGTCCCCCACGCCCACCTTCCAGTTCTTTCTCGCCAAAGGCCAAAAAGGCAAGATGAGAGAGAGGCGGATATTTCCATTCCTGGAAAAGGAGCTGAAAAAGCTAAAGGGGATGAATGGCGGGAACGCATTACCTACTACAACAGCCTCTCTCGAAGATCTACTGTTACGGTAAGTTCTTACGTAACTGTACTATCTTACTTCGAGAGGGCTCTTGCAGCAGGTAATTACATATAGGACTGAGTCCCAAGCAGTCTGGAACAAGGAGAAGCACTCGGGAGGAGGAAAACTACCAAAAAATAAACCTCAGGCTGTGAGGATCTTAAGAAAGAAGACCTAGCAAAACGTCCAACCGGAAGCCTGCTCTAAGGCGAGAGGCAATGTCCAAACTGTAGTGTTTCATAAAGGTATGAACTGAAGTCCAAGTTGCGGCTGTGCAGATGTCTGCCGCTGACACATTCTTTTTTTTTTTCCAACTCTTTTTCCTTGCCTTCCCAGCTGGAACTCTTTCGGACTGCCTCTCTCGCCGTGACCGCTCTACTGACCGCTGTGTTCCCCACCATCTTCAAGTTAGTTACGACCCCCCGGAGGCTCTGGAGGGGCTACAACACCCAGGGAGGTAGAGGGGGCAGTGGTGAGGAACCAGCGTTGGTCGTGTGGTGGCGTTAGCACTGGAGGAGCCATTGCCTATCCGGTGGGAGGGGTGTTTTCTTCCCCTAGTTATGCCCCAGACATAGGACATGCAATGCTGTTCAGCCTGTGACGTGGGTGCTCCCACTCATGTCCAGAAGACAGCCACCTACGTCTTCTCATTTTCCAAGCCCTTGTACGTCGCAGTGCCGCCGGTCTCTACTGGGGGCTGCTGCTGCACCAGGCTACCCCTGGATCCCTCCCAGAAAGAGGAGAGTAGTCTTCCGTATGCTCGATCCTCTCTCTCCCCTGCCGACTCCTGGCACTCCGGTCGCTGACACATTCTTGAAACAAGCAGCAGAGGCAGCTACTCCTCTGGTGGAGTGACCTCTGACTTGACCCGGCAGGGTCTTGTGGTACTTGTCGTAATAAAAAGTGATACAGTGAGCCAACCACTTCAATAGGCATTGCTTAGAAACTGCATTGCCCTCTCTTTTGCAAGCAAAAGAGACAAAGAGCTGGTCTGACTTCCTGAGATCCTTAGTCCTAGTGGTATAGTATCTCAGGATCCTGTGAACATCCAGAGTATGCAAGAGGAATTCCCCTTGATTGGAATGTTGTGTAAAGAAAGCAGGCAGCTCAATGGATTGGTTCAGTGTAGATTCTGCTACCACCTTAGGGAGAAACTTTGGGCTGGTGCGCAGAGCCACACGTTCCTTGTGGAAAATCAAATAAGGGATTTTGCACATCAAGGCCTGAAGCTCAGAAATTCATCGAGCTGAAGTAATGGCCACTAGAAAGAGAGTCTTCCAAGAGAGGAACTTCAAATCTGCTAAAGCCACCGGTTCAAAGGGAGGCAGAGTAAGCTTCTCGAGGACCAAGTTCAAATCCCAAGGAGACGCAGGAATACGGATGGGGGGTCTCAAATGAAGAGCCCTTCTGAGGAAGGTCTTGGAGACTTCCAACTGTGCAACTGTGCAAAAGTCCTGTCACCAAAAGGGATGTGGTAGGCCGAAATGGCCAACATATGGACCTTCAAAGAGGAATGACTGAGACCCTGGTCAAAGAGGTGACGCATGTAGTCCAGGACTCTCTCAATCGGGCAAGAGAAGGGTTCCAGATCCTTCAAAGTGGCCCATATCAAGAAACGCTTCCACTTAATAGTGTACGTGGCCCGGGTAGAAGGCTTTCTGGCCTCCACCAAAATGTCTGCGACGAGCGAAGAAACCCCGAAACTAGCTTGGACAATGTCTGCAGGAGCCATGCGTGCAACTGAAGGGATTTGAGACCTGGATGGACAGGGTCCCCTGATCCTGGGTCAGCAAGTGCTGTGACAGAGGAAGAAGAGGTTCCTCCGAAAACTGCTGCAGAAGAGAGAACCAAACTTGCCTGGGCCAGAATGGAGCGATGAGTATCATTCAAGCTCTTTCTGATTGGAGTTTGTGTAAGACCCTTGAGATTAAGGGAAATGGAGGGAAGGCATAGACAAATCTGTCCTTCCGATGGAGAGACAGAGCGTTCTGCCAAAAAATGACTGACCCTGGAGCGAACGAGCAGAAGGCGGGAAGTTTTGCGTTTAGAGGAGACGCGAACAGGTTTAACTGAGGGGTTTCCCAATGCAGGAAGACTTCGTCTAGTACCTCCTGATCTAGTTCCCATTCGTGGGTATCGGTGAATGACCGACTGAGGTAGTCCGCCAGCGTATTGTCTACTCCCGGAATGTGCACAGCCGTCAGGTGAAAATTCTGCTGAGCTGCTCAACCCCAAACTCTCATTGCTTCCCTGCATAGAGGGTAGGAACGAGTTTCTTTCTGCTTGTTGATGTACCAGACCACGCACATGTTGTCCGTCTGGATAGCCAGATGACCGGGAAGAATACAAGAGTAGAGAGCTTGAAGAGCATACAGAACGGCTCTGAGCTCGAGTACATTGATGTGTAGAGTGCGCTCGACACTGGACCAAGAGCCTTGAGTCCTGTGAGGTCCCAGGTGGGCTCCCCAGCCATCTCCTGAGGCATCTGTCCTCAATGTTTGGGAGGGAGGTTCCAGACAGAACGGTATTCCCCCCTGGCAAAGGTTCTCCTGCACCATCCACCAATGCAAGTCCCGGATCATGTAGTCAGAGACCAGAACCTCCTGGTCTAGGTCATCCAAAGTCTGGTCCCATTGAAACTGGTCCAATTTGGATTCCACCTGACTCAGGATAGCCTTCTGGTAATCCCCCATATGAGCGACTAATTCAGGGCCCTGATTCCCAGTGTGGAAGAAGTGTACACCTTCTTCCCATACTGGTCCAGAAGACGGGATTCCTTGTCCGGTGGAGACAAGCCAAGGTGCTTTGGGTTAGCCAACCGGCCGTGAGCGGCGCTAATCACAACAGAATTGGCTCAATGAATCCACACCCTCGGGAACCTGGTATAGCCTATCTGTTTTCCTCGGAAGGGGGGGCTACTGCAGACGGTTGCTTCCAGATAGTGGAAACAAGGTCTGCGCAAGGCTCGATCCAGAGTGGAATCAATGTTGGAGCCGTTTCAGGTAGATCCAAATGGGCAGCGAGTTTCTTCCATTCTGGATCTGGCTCCAGAAATTGCCACTGGTGTACCTCCTAGATCTTTCTCAGCAGCTCCAGAAAGGAAGGATCTTCCAGAGGAGACTTTGGAGGAGTCCTTGGCCTGGGACGGTCTGGAGAGCGAGGCTCGTTGTCAGGATTGGAGCACTCCCTGGAATCTGAGTTGGAGGTCTCCGAAGAAGTGTGAGAAGACAATCCTGTGCAGGGGAGGAATGGACCCCTTGGGCAGCCCTCAGGGAAGTGTGTCCTCCCCAGCCCTGGCACCTGAAGGTTCACCTCTGGTGTCAAGCGGGGGGGGGAGGGAGTCTCTTGTCTCCGGCGAATGGGATACGGTACCGGGACCATCATTGGTAGATGGCTCTCTACCTCCCTGGTGAGTTGAACCTTGGCCTCAGCCCACCAGGTAGCCAGAGTCTCCTTCAAATCCACCGGTGGCTGAGGGGGGGGTGGTGGAGGAGGAGGGGGATATGGATACTGGGGTTATCCATAGGGTGAGTATCCGTAGCCTGATGGCAGGAAATCTGGCGTCTGGTACTGAGGTGTTGGATAGCCCGGCACTGGGTACTGTGGCATGGGATACTGCGGTCCTGGGTAGGACGGCATCGGATAGGAACGGGTCAGATACCTGGGAACCAGGGTCTCTGACGGAGCAGAAGGCCCTGGGAGAGGCCCAGCAGGTGGGCCAGGGACAGGTGGCCCGGCAGGCATCGGGTCCAGTGTTGGGATGGTGTCCGGTAATGGGATGTCGCTGGGCGTTGGGTAGGCCGGCGTCTGAGCCGGTGTCCGAGGGTCCGGCGCCAGGGGATCTGGCCCAGTGGGAGGGAGACCTGATGGGAGCGTACCGGCATCCTCTGTGTCACCCGGAGAAGGAGGACTAAAATCTCTGGGGTTCAGCAGGGGAGATGCTGGAGCCTTAGTCAGCAGTGGCAAGTGCTGCGGCGAGCCGGGGATGGTGGACTGGTCGACAGGGTCCAGCATCAGCTCTAACGCTGTGTGTCCATCAGAGGAGCTGATGTCTGCCTTACTGGCGAGATCCGGGCGGGCGTCAGAGGAGATGGCATCTGACTTATCGGATCCGATGCCCGACAAAGGCTGCGAGGGAGGAGTGGCCTTGGCGGGCATTTTTGAGGCCATGCGCTGCCCCAGAGGGTCGGGCATCTTAGCGGCCTTGTCCGAGTGGATGTCGGTGGCACCGGCGTCCAACTTACTGGACCCGCTCAACCCGGGAGCGGTCGCCTCCTTTGTCCCGGAGGCTCCTGATGGGCCCGAGCACGAGCCCGACGGGAGGGATGCTGGCACCTTGGAAATCTCCAAGACGGCCATTGAGGATCGGTCGTTACCTTTAACACGGTGATTCCAGCTGGAGTTGCGGTGGCCGTGGAAGTGGAGTCCCGGTCTCAGTTCTTCTTCTTCTTGCGGTGTCCCTCAGGGGAAGTTGAGGCCTGCCGAATCTTCTTCAGCTCCTTCTCCATGGAGGACATCTTTTTCTTTAAAATGTGGTCCTCCAAGGACTGCTGCCTCCATTTACGGGTGGTGGCATTAAACTGTTGGCAGTGCTGGCACCTCTCCATGGGGTGTTCTGGGCCTAGACAGAAGAGGCACAGGGAATGACCGTCTTTATGCGGGAGCTGGGCGCAACAGGAGTCGCACTTATTTTTGTCACGGTGGAAGGAGTAAGGGACGACATACATGGCAAATGTAGAGAATTATCGAGGAAAAACAAGAAAAAATTCGGCAATAAAACCAATGACAGACTGACGAAGCAGTATGAACTTAACCTCGAGGCACTTTCAGGAACTAACGGAGAGAACAGAACTGGTAGGCGGGCGTGGAGGACCGCCCCTTTATACCGACGTCGCCTGATGTCGGTCACCGGACATGGGGGTGGTCTCCTGCCAGAAACTGCTAGCTAGAAATTTTTCCGTGGGTTCCTGATGCCTGCCGGCTTCAGTCCTATATGTAATTACCTACTGCAAGAGCCCTCTTGAAGTAAGATCTTAAAGATCCCATGGCACTTCTTCAGCAGAGATGGGGAATCTACCAGTGTCCTGGCCAAATTTCTCCTATTCACTAGCCCGTTAACAGATTAACCTGGTTTATTATCAATCCATTTGCATGTGGGTATGGAGAGTAACAGAGCTGCTGCAAAGTGTACTGGCACAGAATGGCTGCTGTAGCCATATCCCACCCCAGAGGTGGCTAGTAGTTCATTATCTGGTCTGTATGGTTGTGTAAAATTATTTTAAAGCAGAGATACTTGCAGGAAAGGCACTATAAACCACAAATGGTATTGTATGATAAAATCTATGAGCAATCAGTTTTTGTCATCTCATGAAATTCCTACAAGAAGCAGCACTGGGCTACAGAATCATTCGGCTCTTTAGTCCATGTACCCATTTCTACACATCAACTGAACCCATCTATTTGCCATAGTAATGAATGCTAGTCAACTTCCATGATGCATTTCAGATTCTGCTCAGTTCATTTTTCCTGTAAGGACACACGGTATGCTCCCTATGATCTGCAGCAGTGTTAAGGGTTTGCTACATATTCTTCTCCATTCCAGTTCTGGCTGCTGAAGCAACTATTTTGCTTTTAAGCATGACTACAAATTTAAGCAGCAGGTTAAAAACATGAAATCAGATACCACACCGGGCACTCGCCCCTTTTTTAAATCTGACCTGCAAAGTTCTGGCCCAGTGGCGCTGAGGGCTGAGACACTGGATGCCTTACCTCGCACTACGCCAGCAACCTGTGTTCAGAAACGAGCACGGGCTGCCCGGGGTTGGCAGGAATGGAGAAGGTTTGAGTGTCTGTTGGACTACTCTCCTTCCCCGGGGAGGGGGTCCTCAGCAGTCGGTGCTTGTCTGCCCCCTGGCGGAGGCTGGGGGACAGGGCGCCATGCTGTAGCAGGGGAAGGGGTTGGGGCAGATGCTTAGAGGGAGCACGTGCATGCTCCCCTCCGCCGGCATCCTTGCATGTCCCAGCTCCTTGGAGAGAAAAAGCCAAGAAAAGCAATGCCGCGGCTGAATGGTGGAGGGCACTTCACAGGCTCCACTCCAGGCTAGCTACGGCTCTGGCCCACTGAATCCAGACCTCGGTGGGGGTTGGGGAACCCGCCCGGCCCTGCTGGGGGGGGGGCAAGCCCTTGAAGTTCGGGTCAGCGCCGCCAGATGGTGGATGGCGGGGGATGGGGCTGGGGGTGCCCTCTGGAGGACAAGCTGGCATCAGGAGGAAAAAGAACCAACAAAAAAAAAATCTGACCTGCAAAGCACACATCCAGCTGTGGGCATACTGTATGAGATTAAAACAATGTGACAGAATATTAAAAACTTGGATTTCTTGTGAGATTGTATAGCGAAACAGCAGAAACTCTTACCTTTTGGTCAGGAAACATTTTTTCAGAATGTTAACGAGAGAGGCTAGCTATGCAGGCTGCCATGAGAATGGAAGTCTCAAATATTTGGTTCAAACACCTACTCTGGTGTATCTTTAATTTAAGGCTGGAAAAAAACAAAAACTTAATATTTTTTTTTGCTGGGTAAAGATAATACCTTTATTAGGCTAGAGGCTTATAAGCCTTAGGCTTGCAGGCCTCAAAAGCTTGTCTTTAACTTTTCATTAGCCTAATAAAGGTATCATTTTTACCCAGCAAAAAGATTCTCGTTTTGTTTTTCTCCTGCTTTTGAGTGGGCTAACATGGCACAACCCTACTTTGATTTAAAGGTTTGAAATAAATGCAAACAAAACAAGTCCCTACAGCTTAAACAGAAAAACACTAAAAAGAAACAGCAGCGTAGCGAGAACCAATCCAATCCAATTTATATAGTGCTCGTCCAAACAGCTCCAAGCACTGCACAGCACAAAAGAATTATAAAAGTGTTAACTACATTTGCTAATTCATTCACTCAGTAAAGCATATATATAAGTACACATTAAAACACAAAAAGCAATAACAAACAATAAAATAAATAACTGGTATACGTTAGTTTCATGTGGTCATGAAATTGTGTGCAAACATACTGCAAATGTTTTAAATGTAGACTCAAAACTATCTACAGAAGGCAGGAGGAAAGGCATCCCATAATATTTAATTAACAGAAATGAAAGGTACTTAGGACTCGGACTACCATGAAGACACTTATGTGTTAAAAGAAGCCCCTTAAATCAATCTGTAATAGGACTGGCAACCAGTACTGCAGTTTGCTTACTTTTGTATTAGGAAGATCTGAAAGAAGGGCACTGCAGTACTCAATCCTATAGATGACAAAAGCAATAAGCAACAATTTTAGCTGATCCAAACTTATATAGTTCTTCAGCTTTGAAATCTTTCTAAGCATTTAAAAGGCAGTCCTCTCTGTAAAGGTGATGTGGGTTTCAAACAACAAACTAGAATCACAAATCAGACCCAGATTTTTAATAATGGGAGCCATTTACGTCAGATACCAACACTGGGTCACTAAAGCAAGCTTCTAAATTAGCAAGAGTATAATTTGACCAAGTTTTCTCAGAAAAATATAATTGGGCATCATCGGCAATCTACACATGATATCACCACTCAGTAAAATATTAAAAGAATGGGCCCTAGTAAAGTCTCCAGGGGGACCCCAGGAAGAAGATTCCTAGAAGACTGCTCACTTCCTATCTGAACAACAAAGAAACATAATGTTGCATATGAAGCAAACCATGACAAAACAGACCCAGAGAGTATAAACTATCCAACATCATCTTACAGTCTATGATACCAAAAGCCACAGAGAGATTCAAAAGGATTAAGACAGTGCACTCTCCATGGCCACTAGCCATAAAAACATAATTAGTCACTTTAACAAGAGCAGTTTCAGTCAAATGATTAATTCTTAATCCAATTTGAACACTTTCTCATAAATCATTTTCATAAAGAAAGACAGTCCATTATTCAGGAACAGTTTTTTTTTTTTTAATTTGGCTGGTATTGAAAGGTTTCATAACTTCAGATTTTAAACCTTGAGGAACTCCCCAGAAACAACAGACTTATTAACCAGTCCCATGATAGCATCAAAGAACACCGGGATGCAAGAAAAAATAAATGAGCAGGTCAAGGATCAAGGGAGCATGTAACACGCTGCAAGGAATTTACAATATTCCAGACAGTATCTGTAGAAATCGCTTAGAAAATGAAACCCACTAGATTCGGTATCACCCTATATGAGCATGTATTATTGAGCGACTCAATAATACCACTCCTGTATAGGGCAAGTGATCTAATATAGCAAGGAATCCTGTATAGTGAGTGTAGTAGTGAACTACAGTTGTTATGCCAGGATATGAGCTGGTGTGGTCCGTCCGGAATCCTGCTGATCTGGCCGTTTGGTGTAGTTGGTAGAGCCACCGCACCCAGGTTTGGGTCCTAGAGCAGGCATTTCAAATTGTGTTTTTTTTTTTTTTTTTTGAGTCTGCCCTCCACCCCGAGAGATTATTTTTTATGGGTATTATTAAGAAGCAATGTATTTTATTGAGGACTGTCGCTGTTTGCAGCGGACTCTCTAAGTTCTCGTCACCGTTCTGACATAGGTGAGTTTGCATCACTCTTTGTGAGCAGCGTGATAAGGGACTCGCCCTTATTACATAAGCCCCTCGATTCAAATACTGTCACGTTCTTCAATGACTTGCAAATGCTCGATTGAATAGTAGCAATTTTATCAAAAAATAACTGGACCAATGGCTCACGTTTTCCTGTGAAGCAATAGGCCCACAGTCATTGACAGTCTGCACAGTTAATTAATTGATAATCAGGAAAAGGAAAGTACAGTTACATAGGAACTTGCCGTAACAGTAGAACTTCTAGAGGAGCTCTTGCAGCAGGCAATAACCATAAGGACTAAGCCACCAGCACTAGGAACTCATGGAAAACCTTTAGCTAGCAATATTCAACGGGGGACTGCCCCTCATGTCAGCAGGCTGATGTCCGACCAATGGTATAAAAGGCGCGGTCCCCCTGCCCATCCCAAGTTCTCCCGCTGGAGACCCCAGCGTGTACAGAAACAGGAAAACTGAGGAGGTTCCTCACAAATGAGGAAAGCAGAAGAGCTGCGATGGAGAAACAGCAATTAGGGGGAAGAAGGGAGGGAATACAGTGCCTGCTGCAAAAGCTCCTCTTGAAGATCTACTGTTACGGCAAGTTCTTACGCAACTGTACTATCCTACTTTGAGGGGGCTCTTGCAGCAGGCAATAACCATAAGGACTGAATCCCAAGCAGTAGAGGAACAGACTATGTCAGTTGGGAGGAGGACAGTAGAAGTCATAGGAACTTTAGGACAGGAGGCCCTGGAACTGCAAGGCCAAAACCAGCTCTACGTCAGGTGACAATGCTCAAATTGTAATGTGCAGATGTCTGCAGCAGACACATTTCTGAAGAAGTCAGTGGAGGCAGCCATGCCCCTGGTAGAATGATCTTTGACCTGGCCTGGCAAAGGCTTGTCACACTTACGGTAGCAATAAACAATGCAATTAGCTAACCATTTAGATAAACACTGTTTGGAAACAGGAGCCCCTTCTTTCCTGAGGCAAACAAAACAAACTGGTCGGATTTTCTGAAAGGACGGCTGTGGTCCAGATAAAAATGAAGCACCCGATGAGCATCTAGAGTATGAAGTAAAGCCTCCCCCTGAATAGAATACTCAGGAAAATAAACAGGCAGGTGGATGGATTGATTCAAAGTAAACTCAGACACCACCTTCAGAAAAAACTTAGAACTGGTCTGCAAAGATACCCTGTCTTTCTGGAAAACCAAGTAAGGCTCCTTACACATCTGAGCCTGAAGTTTGGAAATCCTCCGAGCTAAAGTAATAGCAACCAAAAATGACACTTTTCACAACAGAAAGTGCAGCTCACAGCTTGCGGCAGGTTCAAAGGGAGGAAAATGAGCTTCTCCAAAATAAACAACAGATTCCATGGTGGGACTGGGTCCTGAATGGGAGGTTTCAAATGAAGAATGCCCCACAAGAAGGTGCGGGACAGATCCAGTTGGGCAATATTGTTGCCGTCTATGGGTGCATGGTACGTAGAAATGGCAGAAAGGTGCACCTTGATAGAGCAGTAACCCAGACCTGAATCCGATAAGGAAAGAAGGTACTCCAGGATGAGATTCACCAGACAGGTGAAGGGATCAGAATGCTGGGCGGTAGCCCAAATGGAGAACCGCTTCCACTTCATAGTGTAAGCAGCACTAGTGGAAGGCTTCCTAGCTGACACCAAGACATCCTCTACCCTAGAGGAAACCTAAAATCGTGTGATGGCTAAGTCTGAAGGAGCCATGCATTTAGATGAAGAGACTTGAGGTCCTGGTGAATCAGAGTGCCCTGGTCCTGTGAGAGCAGGTCAGAGCAAAGAGGCAGGGGAAGAGGAGCTATTACAACAATGGGAACCATATCTGTCGCGGGGACAGTGCGTCCTGCCAGAAAACACCAGGCCCTGGATCTAGTGAGCAGAAATTGAGCAGTTTTGCATTGAGAGGGGATGCAAAGAGGTCCAACTCAGGATGACCCCACCTGTCGAAGACATCCTCGACCACAGAGGATAGGAGCTCCCACTCGTGTGTTTTCGACCTGGGCCAGCTAAGGCTGTTGGCCAGAATGTCTTGGATGCCTGGAACATGAATTGCTGTTAGAACCAGGTTGTGTTCTATGGCCTCCCTGCACAGGGGGTATGAGTGAGTGCCCCACTTGCTTGCTAATATAATACAGAACCAACATGTTGGCTGTCAGAATCAAGAGAGGACCTGGGTGGAGATGAGTCTGAAAGGCCCAGAAGGCAAGGAGGATTGCACGCATCTCGAGCACATTGATATGAAGATGCTGCTCTTGCTGAGACCAGGTCCACTGGGTCTAACAGTCTGTCAAGTGGGCTCCCCAGCCCAGACAGTACATGTCTGTTGTGAGAATCTGACTTGGAGAATCCATATGGGAGGGAACCCCTTTGAGGAGACTGGAAGGGTTCATCCACCAAGGAAGTGTTTGCCGCACAGTATTGGATACTTGGACCCCTTGATCCAAATCATCCGTGCGCTGGTCCCACTGGGCCTGTAGGGTCCATTGAGGCACTCTCATGTGCAAGCAGGCAAGCAGAACAGTGACAAGAGTCTGAGAAATGACCTGACCAGGACTTGGTGCGACAAAGACACCAATTGGGCCTGTGCTCTCAGGTGGACTGCTCTGTCTGGAGGCAGGAAGTCCTTGCCCTGAGCCAAATACAATATTGCTCTGATGAACTGCAGTCTTTGACTTGGCTAGAGGGATGACTTGGGCAGGTTCAGGGTGATGCCCAGCATCTGAAGCAAACTGAAGGTGATCACCATTGTTCGGAGCAGCTGGTCTCTGAAGGGGCCATAAGGAGCCAATCATAGAGGTAGGGAAAGACATAAAGACCCTGTCTCCTGAGGGCAGTGGCCACTACTGCCAGGCACTTAGTAAAGACTTGAGGAGCAGAGGAAAGGCCGAAGGGTAGGGCACTAAATTGGTAGTGGTTCCCCGGAACACAAAAGCGTAGGAACCTCCTGTGGGTCTGGAATACCTGGATGGGAAGGTAGGCATCCTGCATATCCAGGGAGCAGAGCCAATCTTCTTGATGAAGAAGGGGTAGAAGACCATGAAGGGTAACCTTCATGAAGCATTTGTATTCTATAAAAAGATTCAGGTGCCTGAGATTCAGAATTGGTCTGAGATCACCGGTCTTCTTTGGGTCCAGGAAGAAATGGGAATAGAAACCCTTTCTTCTTTCATTTATGGGAACAGGTTCTATGGCCTTTTTGCTCAGCAATGCCTGGATCTCCTTCTAGATAAAGGCAATGTGATCTGGAAGATAGTGGGAGTGCAAGGGAGGGTTGTCTGGGGCTATCTCTTTAAATTCGAAAGTATGTCCCCTTTCTACTAGTTGGAGCACCCACTGTTCTGAAAGGATTCGGCTCCACCTGTTCAGGTAAAGGGAGAAGCGACCCCCCCACCACCTCCCCCAGAGCCTCTGCCAAGGGAGGGGGTCAAGCAAGGAGTCATGCTGAAGAAACTGGGATGGGCAGGGGAGGCCCTAGGGGTTCTAGGGGCTGATGTTCCTATCTCCTGGGAGGGGGCCTTACATTTGAAGGCTCCTCTGGGCTGCAGTCCCTGGGCCTGATGACACTGGTTCTTCTGAAAGGGTTGACATTGTTGGGGTTTTGGCTGAGAGTGGTATAAAGAATGTGCTGACTTCAGGGCCTGGCCAGATTCCTACAGGTGGGAGATAAAGTTCTTGACATCCTCGCCAAAGAGGACTGACCTCCTAAAAGAAGCATCAAGGATTTTGGCCTGCACATCAGGGGCAAAGCTGGAAACCCTGAGCTAGGAATGGTGGCAAATACAGACCACTCATGGCCACTGCTCGGTCAGCTACGTCAGCAGTATCGCAAGATGCCCGTAGGACATGATTTCCGATGTCCGATCCTGACGTCAGAAGCTGAGTCAACTGAGACTTAGTAGCATCATCTGGGAGGGTTTGTACCAATTCCAGAGCCTTGTCCCACAGGGCATTCCGGTATTGAACCATGTTCACTAGGTCATTCAATAACCGAACAGCCAAAGTGGCTGAGGCGTAGACCTTCTTGCCCAAGAAGTCCACCTGATGAAACTCCTTGTCTTGAGAGTGTGTGCTGAGGTGTCTGGGTCTCTTCATACAGTCTTGAGCAGCACTCATGACCACCGAGTCAGCCACGGGATGCTCCCCATAAAAAGGCTAGTCCCTGGGGGCATAATAAAGCATGTCTGCCTTCTTAGGCAGGGCCGGGGTGGAAGTTGGGTGATTCCAGGTGGCCCTGTTGACATCCTCGAAGGAGTCAATTAGGGGAGGAACGACCATAGGCAGAATGTCCTTCTTACAGAGGAAGGTGGCCAGGTGTCATCATTCTGGGTCCAGTTCCTCTGAGTCCCAGCACATGAGGGACTGAATGTGCCTCATAACATCTAGAAAAGTTGGATCATCAGGAGGGAATCTGGGGGTATCCCTGGGCTCCTCAGGTTCAGAGGGTAACCAAGAATCCTTGGAATCCTCCTCCTCTAAGGAGGAGGAGGAATGCCACCCCTGCCTGGATGGTTCAGAGTCAGGGACTAGCGTCGGTGGATGGCGATCCTTCTTACATCAGTCCTCCTTATGCCCGGGAGACCAGGGAGTGGAAGGGAGAACCCAGACTGGTGAGGGGGAAGGTTTCCTTGGAGGTGGGCTAGGAGGCCTTTTCCGGGGTTTCTTGCTCTGCACGAACTCCCACCAAGCCATGAACAGGGTAGTGTAGTCCAATGATGGTGGAAGTAAAGCCGGCACTTGGTGAGGAGATACAGGTCCCCCAGCATCAGTCCTAGAGGCTTTGCAGGTTCTGGCATCAGTCCCTGAGGAACTGTGTGACCAGATGACAGCTCCTGTGGTGAAGAGCTAGCTGGCATCGGTCTTGAAGGACCCAGTGTCGGTTCAGCAGGCATCGGTTGGGATTGTCCTGAAGAAGTGGTCAGTTCTAGCTGAGGCTTAACCGATGATGGTGAAGGCATTATTAAGGTTGATGCTGGTGTGGTTGGCGATGGCTGAGGAGAAGGGGGCTGACGCCGGTCAGGCGAAACAGCCCATGCAGGTGTAGCCAGCTTTGGGGAGGAAGTCCCCGAGACAATGGCGTCGCCCATGAGGGAGAGGTGAGAGCATGCTCCAGGCGTCACTTAGAGGCATTGGTCCCTGAACGCGGGACTGATGAAGGCAATGCCAAGACCAGAGCAGTGGTGAGCCATGACCCACTGTCCAAACAGCCAGTCGAGCCTTCTAGCTGAGAACTTGCAAGGAAAAGGGCCTTGAACTTCAGAAGCTTTGGGGCTGGGGATGACACCTGAAGCCTGGAGGAGCCTTCGCCCAAAATGGTGATGAGGGTGGGAGTCAAAGACATGGGCAGCCCGGAATGAGTGAGGGCTGCCAGTGAAAGTGTGACCAAACTCCTGTGGGAGGAAGATCTAGAAGTGGCTGACGATGTTTACTGTACTGCATCTAAAATACTATAATGCTTCAAAAGCAGGGATACACTAGAGCAAGTATTTACTACTATGTTGCAGTCGCGTGGTCTAATAAAATTCCCACAGAGGAGGGAAGACAGGAACTCAGGGAGGACCTGGCTAGGCAAGAAAAGTGGTCTGGCATTTAGCAGCTGGGGTTCAATACTGAAAACTGGAAAAATATGCACTTGGGGGCGAAGAATCCAGGGACCAAATACTGGTTGGGTGGAGTGCTGGTAACCAGGCCAGAGGAAGAAAAGGACCTAGGAGTAATAATCACAAGTGACCTGAAACACACTGCACACTGCAAGAGAGCAGCAGCTAAAGCAAGTCAAATGCTGGGCTGCATAGCCAGGAGAATTACTACCAGGAAGGAGAAGGTCATTCAGCCACTGTACAGGTCACTGGTAAGACCACACCTGGACTACAGTGTGCAGTTTTGGTGGTGCGCATATCTTAAGAAGGATATCAACTTGCCAGAGATGGTCTAGAGAAGGGCAACTAAGATGATCCAGGGCCAGCAGAACAACACCTACAAGGAGAGGCTCAGGGAGCTCAACATGTACTCTCTTGAGGAAAGATGGGAGAGGGAAGACATGACTGAGACCTACACGTACCTCAAGGGTATTAACAGGGTAAGCACTGAAGCCCTCTTCAGCCTTAGTGGAAACAAAACCACTTGGGGGCACCACGTAAAGGTGGTGGGGGGAAAGTTTAGGAGGGAGATGAAGAGGCACTTTTTCACAGAGAGCGTGGTGACCACGTGCAATGAGTTGCCAGCATAGGTATCCATAAAAATGGTGGACAGCATCAAGAGGAGTTGTGACAAGGTGAGGGGAAACTGCAGTTAGAAGGGGGAAGGTGAGTGTTGGGGAAGAGGGGGAAGTTGAGCGAGGTCAAAAGGGAAATGGGAAGGCAGTTTTCTTTGTAAATACATGGGAAGCTGCACAATCAAGCAGACTAGATGGATCGTAAGTCCTTTATCTGTTGGCATGTTCATATGTTAATTTGTATGTTCATATGTAATCAATTCCCTTGGAGAATATTAAATGATATTGTTACATTTTTACTGAATCCTGTTTATCTCTAACAAGTAAGAACTGTTTACCTGTAAGGGCACTTGTGCTAAGAGACTTTTTCTCCATCATGAGAGGACAGTTTTCTCCTTTGAGGCCTTTCATCTTTTTCCACATTGAGTGAGATGTCTCATTATTTACTGAATCCCCCTATGTCAAGAGGCAAAAAAATAAATAAATAAAAAAGAGTTCAGTCAGAGGAGGCCAGATGTAAATGGGAGAAGATGTTAAAATCCCCATCTCTCCTGGGGCTTGGGAACAGGCCTGGAAAGATACTCATAGATGGTTTAGAGATGCCAGATCCAGATTTATTCAAAACAAAATCATCCATTCTTGGTATCGAACTCCTGCAATCCTATATAAAGCCAAATTGCTAGAGTCTGACTGCTGTTGGAGATGCCAGAATCCTGGGGGTGATCTCTTAAACATATTATGGTCATGCCCAAAGATTCAACCCCTTTGGCGAGACGTACAGACTCTAGCCTCTGAGGTTACAAAACAACAGATTCCCCTTAGTCCTCACTTCTACCTATTGGGAATACGTAGTGATCTCCCTCAGTTGTCTCCGCAAGTGCACAGGTGGCTTGCTTTGCTGACTCTCCAAACTAAGAGAGTCATTCTTTGTAAATGGAGATCCCCTGTGGTCCTCAAAACAGCAGTGATACTGATGTCCCTACTGACCCTGGCAAATTTGGAATCTCCCACCTTCAGACATCCCAAATTTCTATATTCAGACTTTGCTGGACACCTTACCTTAACTATGTACAACCTCAGACAGGGGTAGGATGAATGCTTCCCTACACCTGGTTGGATACAGTGTGGTTGAATGAGAATAGTTACCAAAGGGAGTATTGTCTGGAAAGGTAATCCACGCCCTGCCCTCCTTAGGGTTTGGTTTAATATAGTCCACCCTTCCATTTGTAGGCATAACTGGTTGTCCATTTTCTGGGATATTTGGGTATACACCTGATTTTTCTTTACTTACATCTTGGAAGTACTTTGGTAAGAACTCAAGCTTTGGCAAGTATTTCTTTTTACCCTAGGGCAGTCAGACTTTTGCAGAGCATATACACACTCCTGACCAACTCTCCTCCTGAGGCCATGACTAGGGGATTTGAGTGGCTTGTCTCGTCACATGGAAACACATTTGGTGTGCTTATGTCCAGCAAAGAAGCTCGACTGAAGGAGAGACCTTGCCTTGGCGAGTGTAACAGTTGATATTCACATGGATGATTTCCTCTTGGATATTTCTGAATGTATGTGTCAACAATTACTCTTATCTGTATAAACTGATAATACTAGTTACCATTTATATTGAAAGATTCAGGTTACTTTAATGCCCCTGTACATTAATAAGCTCCCATTGTTGGAGCAGGGGGAATAGGAGATGAGTACTTTCTGGTTTTACCCTGGTGTGAACAATTACAGTAGACTGTGTGACATCAATTTCATTTTTTTTTTATTTATTTCTTTTCTTTTAAATCTGCACCCTGTAACCATAACAGATGCTGATGTGAATCGTTCAGATTGTTAATTTCAGAAAAATAATACAAATTTAAACAACAACAAAAAAACCCCCAAAAAATACAACAAAAAAAAAGAAAAGAGTTAAAAATCAAACCAGAGTCTGTCATAACAGGAACCTACATGGTATTTAACAGTGTAGCAAAAGTCTGTAAAGCAGGTTATTTTCGTGTTATATTTTTAGAATCCTGCAACTTAACTGCAATCGTGCATATTTAATTTCATACTGAAAGACTGGCACCCAATACACTATGATAGGATAGTCAAAATATGAATAATTATGTGGCATTAAATTTTCACCCAAACTTCAAGCAGCACAAATACAGTCAATATTTGTGCCATGGCAGTATTGCCCATTTTACAGTAGTATTTTTGTATTAATATATTACCCCACTGAGTTGCTGGAATTGTTGCTCTGCATATTCTAATTGCCGCTTGCGTTTCAGGCTGTTCGAGAGAGCAATCATCGCAGGGGTTATATCTTTGCCACGTTGTCCAAAACTTTCCAGAGACCTAAACACAAACAAAAGGGTGGACATTTTTAACCATTTCAAATTTACTTGAATTCATGTATTCTCAAAACTAAACTGGGGTTGCAGTGACTGTGACTAGTTTGGTCTAATGGTTTGAGCATAAAGCAGTGAATCTGGTAAACTGACAAGTACTCATTGTGTGACCCTGAGCAAGTCACTTAACCTCCCTGTGCTCCACCTCTTTGTAGTCTCTCTGTCCAATCTTGTGTCTGTCTGCTGTTTGAATCTTTGTATGCCTCACGGCAACAACACTTCCTACATTCCATCTCGTGGAGTACAAAGCACCTTGGGATAGTTTGTGTGAAAGGCACTATACACAGCCGAATTTATTTCCTTTAATTAAATATCTATTTAGGTTATCTCCCAGTTAACTGGTGTTGTCCCTCTGAAAAATGCTGTAGTCCTCTAAATGTTCATGTGTCCAGGCCTGCAGTACCACCATCTGTTTTTGCATGGCCCTGCAGGTTATTTGTATGATGACCAAGTCCCCTTTCTCAACTGTCCACAGTGACCTCTGTGGTCACTCAAATAAGGCTGCATGGGTCAGAACGTTAGCACAGATACATAGATACATAGACAGTGTCAGCAGATAAGGGCCTATGGCCCACCCAGTCTGCCCATTTGAGCTTGTAAGCTCAGTTTATGTTTTCCAAGAAGTCTGTTGCCCCTTATTCCTGACCTCCAGAATTCCTTTATGTCTATCCCATGCATTCTTAAATCCCGTGATTGTTTCAGCCCCCACCACTTCCTCTGGCAGGGTGTTCCACTTGTCCACCACCTGTTCTGTGAAGAAATTCTTCCTCACATTTCCCCTGAATCGTCCTCCCTCCAACTTCATCCCATGCCCTCTAGTCCTGGAACATCTTTTTCGCTTAAAAATAGTGTATTCCTGCACCCTGTTCCTCCCTTACAAGGACCTTAGTACCAGGCTTAACGACTTGAGAATCATGCCTGTTAAGTCATAACACTGGGCATAAAATGCATTCTAAAGTGCAACAGCCTCCCTTTATTTCCAATTCCTAGGTTCCTGTCATGACCTCAGCAACACAACATTGTCAGGAACCTTGGTGCCCACCACGACCCTAAACTGTCTTCTGACTCACTTGTGTAAATCGCTCCTCTCTGACTTCAATGTGTCCAAAATGCTACAGCTTGCTTTCTTGATCCTACTTTTTTATTTATTTATTTATTTTGTTAACCGGGTAAACACATGAGCCAAGGCCCTTTTTCATATGCGATCCGAGACTATAAAATAGTCACAAGATGTTACACAAAAAGATCATTTTTACATTCACTTAATACAGGAATACAAATACACGACATACAAGACAAACAATATAATACAAATTATTTAAAATAGCAGTGACATTGCAAGCTACTCAATAAATGATGCTTCAATTTCTTTTTGAATAAATTATGACTACTCATAGTTCTCAATTCAATTGAAAGATTATTCCAGTATTTTGGTGCCTGGATAGAAAACGCTTGAGCGCCCATATTAGTTTTAGTGACTTTCAAATTTAAACAAGAAAGAAAATTTGATCTCAAGTTTCTCGGAGCTTCCCTTACAGATATCAGAGAATACAAAGGAGAGAGACTTTTTTGTCTCAATACATTATCCGTTTTACAACAAGAAGAGTATATGGAACTTAAGTTAGGCAGTAGAAACCCTGAAACTTGATATAAAGTACAATGATGTGTACTATAAGGCACTCTATAAACAAATCTACAAATACTATGAAAAGTCATTGTTAAGTTATTTACCACATGTTTAGACAAACTAGTAAACAAAAATGAACTACAATTCAGTTGAGAAAGTAGTATACTTTGGGCTATAGGTTTCCTGGCTTGTAAAGTTAACACATTCTGTAGTCTGAATAAAACCTCTAATTTTTGATTTACTGATTTTATTAAAGTCAATATATGTTTTGAAAATGTAAAATTTGAGTCCAAATTCATTCCCAAATATCTAAAACATTGCATCTGCTCCAAATTAGTTCCATTTTTACCAAAAGTATTCAGTTTCCCTAATTTAACTAACTTTTGTTTAGAGGCAAATACTGTATCATACTCTTGGTTTTTGAAATATTCAATGATAATTTTAAGTCCAACAAACAATTTTCTGGACTCTGAAAATCTACCGTCAAATCTTGGGCAATTTTATCTAATGAATTAGAGCTATTATATAATATTATATCATCAGCATATAAGATTGTCTTAGCCTTAAGAATTTTACTTGGTATAATATCCACAAATATGGAAAACAACAGGGGTCCCAAGATTGACCCTTGAGGTACACCCTTTTCTAAAATTCTACTCTTTGACACTGAACCCTCATAAAGAACTTATAGTTCCCTACCTGATAAATAACTCTCCACCCATTCTAATGACAATCTGGATGATCCCTTGGCAGCTAGGCTCCTGAGCTGCAGGCGGTGGACAACAAGGTCAGATGCCTTGGACAGGTCCACAAAAACAGCACCAGTGCGCTCACCCCTCTCCATAGCCTCACTGATGTGGTTTGTGAACCTGGCCAAGGCAGTTCCCGTACTATGAAATTTCCTAAAGCCATGCTGCTCAGGAGCCCGAAGCCCAGACAATTGTAAGTAATTGCTAATTTGTACCTCTGTTATCTTTTCTAAAATTTTACCTAAAGGATGGAGAAGAGAAATAGGCGGTAATTCCCAAATCTTTACTATTTCCCCTAAAAATTGGTCTTATTATGTTTTTTCCATTGCTGTGGAAAGATCCCTATTTCTAAGGACAAATTAAATATTTTTGTCAAAGGTTTATAAATGTATGAAGATATTAACTTCAAAAACCTTGGCTGAATATCATTAATTCCAACATTTTTTAAAGGAATTTTCTTAAAAATGTTCAGTACCTGATCGGGCTCTATTTTTTTTAAATATTAAATCATTTTGAGATGCCATAACTGTGTTCTTTAAGTCCTGATCATACTTATCTACACTACATTTACCTATATCCAAAAATTGTCCCCAGCTCTGCTGACTATTGGAGTCTTGGCAGCCAACCTTGCCACAAGAGGCATGGTGTATCCTACCAAGTCCCAATCATAACTTTGTTGCTGGGGTGCTGGAAAACAGTGCAATCTAGCCCTCCTCCCTCCACACAGCACATTTCCCCCATGACACTCCCACCCTTCTCAATCCATGTGAGTGAAAGACAACTTTTAAAAATTTTTTACATATTTTCTTAAAGGAGAGAGAAAATTATTTTTACATATTTAACTGCCCTCACATCTTCCATTCCATGGCAGTTATGTATTCTGATTTGCTTTGACCAATTTTTGGGTAAATAAATAATCTAACTCTGGGGTGCCCTCAGATCTACATAGAGTTCCACTTTCCTCACCAGCTACTTCTCTTCCTTTTCACATTTCTAAGACATTCCATATCAGTAACTCCATTCCATGCTATACAGCTGAATGGCCTAGAATAGTGTTATTGCTGTCATAGAATGTTCAGGCAGTATGAAATAAGACAGCAGCAACTGCTGAGGAGAAAAGGATTCAGGGTAGTTACAAAGGCAACAAAATTAGATTATAAACTTAACAAAAAAGGTCAAAAACATATTAGAATATTGGATGGACACTAGAAGGACAACAGGAGGGCATCTAGAGGTGTAAAAAAATTGTTTTCTATCACCTTTAACAAAAAAAAAAAATCAATTTGAATGAGTCCAATACAGATTTGTAGGCCTCCAAGAAGTAAAGAGAATTTAAAGAGCTACTGACGCCTCAAAAAAACCTTTAAAAAACAGAATAATTAGGTACAGTTCAGCTCGCATTCCATATATATTTATATATTTGTCTTCTCCATTATTTATTACTGAGTAACTCTGCATGAATACATCATCTTTATCCCTTATATTTCCCTTGGTTGATCTGCCTCAATAGCTTGCTCCCTACATCAAGTCATAATCCTCTATTGTGACATCACAATCTGTTGCCATGAGAGTAACTATGATGTCACAAGCAGTGCATTATGATCTCATGTAGGGAGAAACCAACACAAATAGATGAACTCTCGAGAAGCAAAGATTCTGTTTTGATGCAAATGACCTCAGTAAGAAATAATGTGGAGGAGGAATACAAAACTAATGTGAAATACAAATTGAACTTTGTCTAAATATTATATTTTGTTAAAGTTCTCCTGAAGGTGTCAGCTGCTCTTTAAAGTGTAATACTACTGCACTGAAAGACCTTCCTGATCATGGGTCATCCATATAGCACTGCAGTACACTGCTATGATGTCTCTGGGACAGCCCAGGGAAAACTACAATATTTTATTGGTGCATTACATCAGAACATGAAACAGACAAGTAAATTTACATGTAAAAGTTTCTGGTTTTCTTCAGAGTGGGGCAAATGTATTCATCTCTTCAGAATTTTTTGTTTAATTAATTTTACATTACAAATTCATGAGCAATCCTATCCTAAAGGCATGGCAAGTGTTAGCCAGGAGATCCGGGTTTACATCTCAGCCCAAGCCCTAGCTCACTTTACAATCAGAAGCAAGACATGCTTTTGGGTTTCAGGCCTCTGAATTGTGTAATCATTAGAAATGAGATGCTGCATAACTCCATTTTATGGGGACCTGAGGCAGATAAAAAAAATGTGGGACAGAGAGAGCCTTGGCTAGTAGCTGGGGTGGGAACTTCAGTGACTGCAGCACATGATGTGGGAGTTCTTTCTTTGGAGGCAGCTTCTTATATTGTATTAGACAATTTATTAGCCAAGGACAGCCCAACTAAGACGCAATATCTTGTTTTCATTTGGGCTCTACTTTCACCAATTTTTACAGCTGGGTGTACCAGAGCACTGGGAGAGTAAGTGACTTGCTCATGGTCATATAGTGTGTAAGTGGCACTGGTGGGGTTGGAATCCAGGTGTGCTGTACATCATGGTTCTCAGGCTTGTGCTCTACCACTACACCACACTGACTCTCAGACTACCAGGTCAGAGTTACACCTATGCATCACAGTTGTGACAGCCTCACTAAAAATTTTCTAAATAAATAGAATACTTATGCATCCATGTCAACTTGTAACAGTTACTGTACTTGCTAAGTGGCTCATGTCGCACCTGAAAATGGACAATCTCTTAGCCCAGTTCACCTACCATATGCCCAAATAAATTCAGAAAGCACAGAATTTGGATTTGTTTACTGTGGTACCTTTCAAACTATCCTGGAGCACTTCACAAAGCAAGGAGTTAGACACTGGTAGCGCAGTGACTGTATCTCTGCAAAGAGACAGAGCAGCCTTCATGTGTGCAATAGCTTGTCACACTTAGTCATAGACTGGTTTTCAATTCATTTTTTTTTTTATTTAACTGTTTGGTCCCCATCACCTCCTCCCGCCAACCTGGCGACAGGGACACATAGGTATTTTTGTAGATTTTCTCCCCTTGTCCCCCCCCCCAGGCCCTGGCACATGGCTGTGCAAGCATGTAGAGGCACGCATGCACCCCATGGCGCAGCTCAGCCCCTTCCACTTCCCATTAGCTTTTTGCTGCCCCCTCTCTGCCTAAGCTACTCACCGGACCGCCACCCGGTGGGGGCGGAATTACAGGGGGCAGTGCCAACCCACCCTCAGGAGAGGAGAGCTGCCCATCGGCATGCTCGATCCTGCTCTGCCCTCCCCCCTGTACCAGCACCCTGATGACCCGAGGTTGTTCCTGAACCCGGGTCATCAGCGTGGCACAAGGTGTGGCATCCAGCACCTCAACCCTCTGCACCACTGGGCCGGCAGAATCCACTTTTTTTAAATGAATAGGTAGCAGGTTACACACCTTGCAATGCAAACAAAATGCTCATGAAGCTTCCAGTTAGTACAGACCTCCATGCCTGTGGACTGGCTTACCCAGTACCATAACTAACTCATCTAGTGTCTGGTCTGCTAAGGCAATGCACATTCAACACTACAACACTTCGCACTCCTGCAACAACTGTCCTTGTACTTCCCCCACTTTAAGGGTGTCGAGAAGCTGTATTTTCTCCTCACAGATCAGTCTGATTTTTGTCCATATGATGCTATAATATATGCCTTTACCCACCTGTAATGGACGTCAGTATTTTGCTTTGTTCACTTTGATCCGATTAGTAGTTACTGTTCTCATGTTCTTATATCGTATTGACTATGTTACTTAGTTGTAATCCCTCAGCTCCAGGTCACAACTAAAAACGTGCCCACTTTTGGTCTCTGCTTGCCTGCCTGGTAAAATATGTTTCAAACAAATAAATAGACAGGGGAAAGCTGTCCAGTGCATGGGTCACAACCATGTTGTGCATTCCATTCTATACACACCTTCTACTATCTCCAGTTCCAACTATGATTCCATTTACTATGGGACATTTTTAATTACACATTATGCAGGTTTTGTTCTAACTTGAATTTCATTCTGCTGATGAAGGCTGTAATGTGTGCAAGACAGTGTGCTAGCATTTGCTTTTCTACAGGACATCACTGTAAATGAGATATTTCACCTCAATTGGGTCTCTTTGTTAAATCATTTTGAAATAAATAGAAAATAATACATAATTCCACCACCTCCCACTTCTTTATTTGCTTAGTGTGGTGGGATAGCTAATTCTCTCTGATGAGCTATCAGAAATGGGCAGAAAAGATTTTGTCATATAAAGGATGGCACTTCAAATAATTTTTCACCCCTTGGTACTGTACACTGCATTGTTAGTTTTGAGTAAGAGCCTAAATATCAAGTGTTGGACTTGAACCCATGATTTTCTCACATAGAAGCTAAAGTTCTAGAACTAAGCAAGACCCACATGAAGAAATGGTGCTCACACCGAGGAACTATTACAGAATCAATGTGAAATTTTATAAAAGCTCAAATGCACTAATACTGCCAAAGTACTGCACACAACAGAGAAAACGTCCCTAATGTTCGTCACAAACATGTGGCCTCTTGCCCCTCCCCCCCCCACGAAGCCACGTTTTGGTGACAAAACGCTGGGGGAATCTGCTCTGTACTTCTATAATATTTGTGCATTTATAAATTCTCATACTGATTCTGCAGTAGTTCCTTGGTGTGTGTGCCATTTCTTCATTTAGTTCTGTGTATACAGATGTGGCTACGTCCAGTTTACGGCAGCACCGCTATCGGCATTAAGTGCATTTTTCTCTATATTGCCTTCCTACGACTAAGCCACACTGACACCTTTTTTGAAACCTTTAAAATAACCAACATTGGAAAAAAATAAAAAATGATGTCATGATCAGAAATTCTATTCGCCATATGCATGACAAAAATATTGCGCTTTTATGACTGATAACAAGCAAGGCAGCACAGTAATAGTGACAATTCTAGCCCAGAACTCTGTTACAATCATCCAAGGCACTGAACAATACCTTCTCTTTCTGAATCCAATCGGAAACAATCGATGAGGTTGTACTGTATTTGTCTCTCAGATATTTACCTTTGCTTATATAAAGGCATGCTTTGGGAGTGTATAGGTGGTCCCGACCGTGTTCCAGACAATGATCCAGAAAACTGGCTCATTCTCCATTTAGCAGGTGTAAAACTGAATGGTGGGTCAGGTGGCCACTGGATGCTGGCTCTTCCACCCTGAGAAGACAATGGAGTGCTGGCTGGTGCTTGGTAGGGTGGTAATACATTTTTGCCATTGTTGTAAACAAATGAAGACTGATCCACTGGTTGAACATGGCTGGGGTTACCCTTCTCAGACAGTGCCATCTGCTGACAGTATGTGTCAGGGATTAGTTGGTTCTGTGGTGTAGAGGCAATAGGTTGAAACAGTGTCGTCATGCTATTGAAATTTTGCTGGGTGTTTTGCGGATGTTCAGAGATGGGACGCTCATCATGACAGATTGGGTTCAGCTGGAAGTCTTCTCCATCCATGGGAATGTATGGAGCCAATGTTTCTAGGTCCAACTCGTTGAAATCAGCCTTCAACAAATGAGTTAACAAAAATTGAGAACAGACACAAAACAAACAGTATCTCTATTATACAACGTGTAAGCAAATGGTCATGCCAGAGTGGCCAATGTGGGTCATCCCAAACTGCCCAGAGTGCATTGTGAGGCACAAGGCATCACTGAGTGCCTTCAACCAACTGGGAGTGCACGGATTCCTCACAATGCCAACCCTGAAGGGCCTACTGTGCTCATAAAATAGTCTTTTTCTGAAATTTCTTTTTTGATATCCTGTTTATGTCTGGTTGCTGTTGCTGCCCTACTCTACCAGGTGACCACCCACACTCATCCGGGTCCTTTCCATGTCTCACCCAGTCTCATCAAGTTCACTGGGACATTTCTGTCTTACAGAAACATAGAATTTGCTGGCAGTTAAGGACCACTTGGCCACCTAGTCTTCCAATTTTTCCCTACGTACAGTACCACCACAGATCCTGCTCAATCTCCAGCCCATCCCCCCCTTTTCTTTTCCCTAAGGCTTCCTTATGCCTATCCCATGCATTCTTGAACCCCACCACTGTTTTCACGCCAACCACCTACGCTGGAAGGCTGTTCCAGGAATCCACCACTCTGCGAAGGAGTACTTCCTCACATCTCTCCTGAACCTACCCCCCTTACAACTTCATAACATGTCCCCTTGTTCTTGAGCACATTTTTTCTGGAAAAATACTTCCCTCTTGTACCTTGTTTACCCCTGTGAGGTATCTGAATGTCTATCATATCCCCCCTCTCCCTCCTCTCTTCCAGGGTGTACACTGTGACACTTGTACAGCTGGTTCTGATTACTCTATGATTTTTTTAATACAAAAATGTGCTACTGAGTGTCTCTCATGAGACATGCTAAGACAACCTGTGGGATGACCCCCCAGGATTCAACTACAAACTGTTAACCTAAAAGCCAGGAGTTAATTACAAGCTAGAAGAGACACAAATTAAGGATCTCCTGTTTATCTGGCTTAATTGGAGCTGCCAGCTGCTAGGATGAAAATCATAAACTTTTATGACGTTTAGAGGAAGAAACCAGGTTATGTCACTTAGGTGCTAAGTCATAAATGCTCCTTTGATGTCGGTGAAGGGCAAAAAGACACACTAGATCAAAGGGTTATGGGGAAGTGAGTGTTTGCTGATGTCACCTATTTCATTTACCTTCTGAATGATAAGACATCCTGTTTTGTATAATTTTTATATTCTGACAGGGAGGAACTAGGTGACCTCAAGCAAAGAGGTTGGCAGAGCTAGTTTTAAACAGTATTCTGTTTTCCACTTAGAGACATTCATGTTTGGACTCTGAAGAAAAAGAAACATCTACTTTAGATAGACAAGTCTAATTGTCTAGTGGTAGGAATTAATTTGCACTTTTTAAACCTTGTTCTTTTTAAGTGATTGTATGTTTCTGTGATACATTGTTCTGTATTTACATTTTACATATTTTTATCCATTTTAAAGTAAACTTCTATTTTAAGAGACTACTTGGTGTGCCTTTGAAATTCTTTCTTTGACAAGTGAAGCATATATGGTTAACGCTGACATAGCTAACTGGTTTACCAAACAGGGAAAAGGTAAGAGTTTATCTGAAGTCTTTTCATAGAGTTTTAAGGGTTCATTTTGTACACCTGGTTAGGTGCCCGTAGGCGAAAGATATCTGGCCCCCACGAAGAGCAGAATTATCTGAGCTTGTACATTGGGTATGCTAGCAAGAGGTTCACAGTTTGAATCCTTCCAGAACTTGAGACCAAAGGTTGATTTGAGCCCACAAAACAGACAGGAGGGTTACCCTGTTTCTGTTCCTGTTCACAAGACTGCGCTCAGAGGTTGGCACTGTGGGAGCAGAGGGCTTGACCTGCTGAGTGGGTTTGTGACAGATTGGTTGGCAGCGGTGTGCATAAGTTTGGTATTGCAAGCTTTTATTGTTCATTGTGTCGGCTTGATACTGTCAGCTCACTTTCAAAGAAATTAAAACGCAGTGATTTATTTTTAAAAGGAAACAGAACTATATCACTTGGCTTACAGTCAAGTTCCTACCTGTTTAATTTTTTTTTTCTAAAGTGCAAGTCAGAGTAGCTGTAGTTAAGGAAGAAGATGGCTTCCAACTACAGCGGGCACACTGTAGACTACTTAAAGCAGTTGTGCAGGGGCAGAGGAATCCTGTTCGAGGTGAAAGCCACCAAGCAGAACCTCGTGGATGCCCTGATGGTAGCAGATACCCAGAGCATTGAGTCACAGACAGTGGCTATAAGGGATCGAACCTTGAATGTGGAAAGCCTAGCGGCCAGTGCAGTGTCCAGATCAGATGAGGAGGGCAACAGGGCCACTGTCAGCGAAGGGACACAGCAGCAGGGGAAGGTCACCAGTATCCTGGATCCAGACGTACTCAGGCTGCAAACTGAGTTGTGCAGAATAGAGCTGGATTTCCAGAGGGAGAGGGACCGTTAACAGCGGGAGGCAGACCGTGAAGAGCGTGAGCGCCAGCAAGCTGGAGAGGAGAAGAGGGCGCGAGAACAGCAAGCTGCAGAGGAGAAGAAGGAGTGAGAACAGCAAGCTGCAGAGGAGAAGAAGGAGCAGGAACGGCGAGAGGCAGACTGTGAACAGCGGGAGGCAGACCGTGAGGCAAGTGAGCGCCAGAGGTGACATGAAGTGGAGAAGCTACGACTCCAACCACCAGCACCAGAGCATGTAAGTGGCTTGGGTTTAACTGGGACTACAGGACTGGGTTACAAATTGAAGTCCAAATTGATAGTCGAATTTAAAGGGGGGGGTGGAGGATATGGATGCCTTTTTAAATTCTTTTGAAAAAATTTGCATTCAGGCTAAAATTCCTAGGGAGTCCTGGAGCTTCCAGCTATCCCCGTTACTTACCGGGAAAGCTCAGGATGCATTTGGTCAAATGGACAATGAGGACAGTGATGATTACAGCAAACTTAAAGCTGCACTGTTAAAAAAATTTGAATTAACTGCTGAATCATACAGAGCTAAATTCCATAAGCTCAGGAGAAGCCCTGACATGAGCTACGAGGAGTTGCCACAAAACAACATCAGTTTTTAAAACGTTGGTAGGAAGGAATTGAAGCAAACTCTGTTGACAAAACTGAAAATGTGATTTTGTTAAAACAGTTTTTCTGGGCATGCCCAGCAAAGCTGAAAACCTGGCTGGAGGACTGAGATCCCAAAACAGTGCAAGAGGCTGCTGAACTCTCGGACCGCTATGCCAAGAGCAGACCTGCCCTGAGAGCGAATGGGGTGGGTGTGGCAGCGCAGAAAGGGAAAAGCTTGCCTTCAGGGCAGCTAAAACCCTCACTGCCTCCACTGAAACCAGTTAGCCCCAGGTTTCAGAGAAAAGATTTCTCTGACAAAAGAAATGAATGTTGATTGTTTAAAGAAACTGGGCATATTGCCAGACAGTGTCCCAAAAAGGCAAGCAATACATAACAGGGTACTAGGAAAGAAGTGGGTTGTTTGTGTGTCCCTGGAAGCATGCCTGTGAATGTGAGGGAGCACATGCACCCAGTAATGGTGAATGGTGTACAGCTGCAAGGGTTAAGGGACACAGGGGCCTTCCTGACCTTGGTAAATGGGAATCTAGTACAGCCTGGTCAGCTTATACCCAATAAATACGTCACTGTACAGGACTTTACTGGTGAGGAGAAAACATTGCCCTTCGCTAGTGTTCTCCTAGACTGGAGTGAAACAGGGGGAACTGTGCAACAGCTGGCTGTAGCCAAAACCTTAGCAGTGAACGTCATCCTTGGCAACAATCTCCAACAGGGGATGGTATGTGCAGTTACCCATAGATAAGTGGCAAAGAAAAATTGTGGTTCCCTGGACCCCACAGAAACCATTGTGAAAACCACTGGAAGGCTGGTTTCTCAGCCTGTCTCCCCCGATATGGAGACTAATGAAAAGGGGGTAGAAATTTCCCTGGTAGCAGTTAGCCACACAGCTACAGAGGGTTTCTCCAAAGAGGGAGGGGTGACCCATGGTCAGAGGGTTAGGGATGACAGTGATCCTGAGTGCCCTGACGCTAGTGCTAGGGACCCTAGTTTAGAGACAGAAGGGGACCTGTCCCATGCATTGGGAATGTGTGAGGAGTTTGCAGCTGCTCAGAGAAGTGACCCTAGTCTAGAGAAGCTGAGGGCATGGGCAGACTCTGACAGAGCACAGGGAGGTGACGGCAGAAATAAGGTTTATTGGGAAGATGGACTGATGTATACTCAGGCTGTGCAGACAGAGGGAGGGGTGCTAGGCAGACAGCTTGTCGCTTCCCAGGGGTATCATGAGCAGTTGCTCAAGATCGCACATGATATTCCCTTGTCTGGTCCTCTGGGAATCGTGCACACTATGCAGCGGTTGGCCCAGAATTTCTATTGGCCTAACTTCACCCAGCAGGTGAAGGAGTACTGCAGGTCTTGTCACCGGTGCCAAGAAATAGGGAAGGAGGGAAAGAAAACCCAAGGCACCCTGATTCCATTGCCCATAGTGGAGGAGCCATTTCAGAGGGTGGGAACGGATATTGTGGGGACTTTAAATACCCCTAGCTCCTCAGGGAAGAGATTCATCCTGACTGTGGTGGATTATGCCACCCGGTACCCAGAGGCAGTCGCCCTAGCCTCACTGAGGACTGACAAAGTGGCAGATGCCTTACTTGGGATTTTCTCCTGTGTTGGGTTTCCGCAGGAGGTTATCACCGATCGAGGGGGTTCCTTCATGTTGGACCTGATGAAATGTTTATGGGAGAAGTGTGGGGTGGTGCAGAGATGCATGACACCATATCATCCACAAGCCAGTGGGCTTGTGGAAAGATTCAATGGTACTGTGAAGTCAATGCTCCAGGCGTTTGCTGAACAGCATGGGAGGGACGGGGAGAAATACCTTCCCCACCTGTTGTTTGCATACAGGGAGGTGCCTCAAGAGTCGACAGGATTTTCCCCCTTCAAACTCCTTTATGGACGCCAGGTACGTGGGCCCCTAGACTAGATTCGGGAGGACTGGGAAGGCAAGCACACCACCCAGGGAACTCCCATAGTGGATTATGTCCTTAGGTTTAGGGAAAGGCTGAAGTAGCTTATGGGCACAGCCCACAGCAACCTGTCAGCTGGCCAACAGAAACAAAAAGTGTAGTACAACTGCAGAGCCAGAGCTCGCTCATACATTGTGGGTCAGAAAGTCATGGTCCTTATTCCGGTCTGGAAAGACAAGCTGCAGGCTGAGTGGGCAGGACCGTACAAAGTGGTTAGGAAGGTAAATGTTGTGAACTGTATTATAGAGTTATCTGATGGAAGACAGACAGAAAGGATGTACCATGTCAACATGATGAAGCCATATGCAAATAGGGCTGACATGGTGTTTGCAGTGTGTAGTCCTGGGGAGGGGACGGACGAAAGACATCCCCTTCTGGACTTGCTGGAAGAAAGTAGGTGGAAGTCCTCTGTGGAGGTAGTTAAATGGTCTCCTCAGCTGACCCCAGACAAGACCCAGGAAGTAAGGGAGGTTTTAGCAGACTCTGCCCTATTGTTTAGTGCCAAGCCTGGACTAACCCCCTTAGTGATGCACGATGTGGAGACAGCGACACAGACGCCCATACGGTGGACAGCATATCGGGTGTCAGAGGCTGTCCAAAAGGACAGTAGGAGGGAAGTGGAGGAGATGCTGGATTTAGGGGTAATCCAGAGATCCCACAGTCCCTGGGCCTCACCCGTTGTCCCTGGGCCCAAGCCAGATGGCTCTACTCATTTCTGTGTGGACTATCGTGGACTGAATGCAGTCACAAAGTCAGAGGCCCACCCAATTTCCTGGATGGAAGAACTCCTGGACAAGTTGGGGGAGGCGACCTACCTTATGACCACTGACCTGACCAAGGGGTATTGGCAGGTAGAGTTGATGGAAAGAGCTAGGGAAAGGTTGGCCTTCATCACTCCGATAGGCTTATTTGAATTTAAAGTAATGCCTTTTGGAATGAAGAATACCCCGGCCACTTGCCAAAGGTTGGTGAACTAGGTGTTAAATGATGCTGAGGAGTACGCCGTGGCATACCTGGATGACATTGCCATCTTTAGTGCCAGTTGGAAGGAACACCTGTCCCTGCCTTAGGGAAGTGCTGGGCAGGATACAGAGTGTGGCCTCACTGTCAAAGCCAGGAAGTGCCAGGTGGCCATGGGAGAAGTGGCATACCTCGGGCATGTGGTAGGCAGAGGACAGCTCCATCCTAACCAAATAAAGATAGAGGTAATCCAGGCGTGGCCCAGACCGGAAATGCTGAAGTAGGTCAGGAGTTTTCTTGGGACAGCAGGGTACTATAGAAAATTTGTAACCAATTACAGTGCTCTGGCTGCTCCCCTATCTGACCTGGTAAAGAAAAAGATGCCAAAGAAAATTACCTGGGGACCAGCCTGTGAAGAAGCCTTTACCAGACTGAAGAAGGCACTGTGCAGTGCTCCTGTTTTGACAAGTCCTGACTATAGCAAACCCTTTATAGTTCAGACTGATGCCTCAGACGTGGGTATTGGGGCAGCACTGAGTCAGACATCCAGCCAAGAGAAAGATCACCCAGTAGCATATCTGAGTAAAAAGTTACTTCCCAAGGACCAGGCATACTCTACCGTGGAAAAGAAGTTTCTTGCCATAGTGTGGGCCCTAAAGAAGTTGGAGCCATACTTGTATGGGCAGCATTTTGTGGTACAAACTGACCACAACCCCCTGGTTTGGCTGACGCAAATGGGGAAGAATAATGGTAGATTGTTAAGATGGAGTCTTGCTTTGCAAGGGTATGATATGACAATCTTACATAGGGCTGGAGCGAAAAATCAGAACTCAGATGAGTTGTCTTGCGTCTAAGAGGAGTGAATTGATTTGGGAAGCTTATCCCATGCAGGGGGATAGAGCCCCCAAATTCAGTCTAGGTAGGCAGGATTGTGATGCTTGGACAGCTGGTTATGATTACTCTATGATTTTTGTAATATAAGAATGTGTTATTGACTGTGTCTCATGAGACATCCTGAAACAACCTGTGGGATGACCCCAGGATGACCCCCTTTCAACTACAAGCTGTTAACCTAAAAGCCAGGAGATAATTACAGGCTAGAAGAGACACAAATTGAGGATCTCCTGTTTATCTGGCTTAATTGGACCTGCCAGCTGCTAGGATGAAAATCATACACTTTTATGACGTTTAGAGGAAGAAACCAGGGTATGTCATTTAGGTGCAAAGTCATAAATGCTCCTTTGATGTCTGTGAAGGGCAAAAAGCACATTAGATCAAAGGGTTATGGGGAAGTGAGTTTTTGCTGATGTCACCTATTTAATTTACCTTCTGAATGATAAGATATTCTGTTTTGTATAATTTTTATATTCTGACAGGGAGGAGCTAGGTGACCTCATGCAAAGAGGTTGGCAAAGCAAGTTTTAAACAGTATTCTGTTTTCCACTTAAAGACATTCATGTTTGGACTCTGAAGAAGAAACATCTACTTTAGATAGACAAGTCTAATTGTCTGGTGGTAGGAATTAATTTGCACTTTTAAAACCTTGTTCTTTTTAAGTGACTATATGTTTTGGTGATATATTGCTCTGTATTTACATTTTACATATTTTTATCTATTTTAAAGTAAACCTCTATATTAAGAGACTACTTGGTGTGCCTTTGAAATTCTTTCTTTGACAAGTAAAGCCTATACGGTTAAAGCTGACACTGTGCATAGGCTTACTGGTTTACCAAACAGGGAAAAGGTAAGAGTTTATTCTGAGGTCTTTCAAAGAGTTTTTAAGGGTTCATTTTGTACACCTGGTTAGGTGTCCGTAGGCGAAAGATATTTGGCCCCACCGAAGAGCAGAATTATCTGAGCCTGTACATTGGGTACGCTAGCAAGAGGTTCACAGTTTGAATCCTTCCAGAACTTGAGACCAAAAGTTGATTCAAACCCACAAAACAGACAGGAGAGTTACCCTGTTCTGTTCCTGTTCACAGTACTAGGTTTGGAGGTTCACACTGTGGGAGCAGAGGGCCTAACCTGCTGAATGGGGTTGTGACAGACTGGTGGCAGTGCACCTTTTTTCCTGAAAAATACTTCCCTCTTGTACCTTGTTTACCCCTGTGAGGTATCTGAATGTCTATCATATACCCCCTCTCCCTCCTCTCTTCCAGTGTGTACATATTTAGGTCTTTTAATCTCTCCTTGTAGGGCCTCTGATGCAGACTCTGCAACATTTTAGTTGCCCTCCTCTGGACTGCATGCACTCTATTTCCTTCCTGAGGTGTGGTCTCCAGAACTGGACACAGTACTCTAGGTGGGATCTTACCAGCAATCTATACACAGTCAACATCGCCTCCCTCTTTTTTCTGGTGATACCTCTCCCTATGCATGCCAGCATCCCACTTGCTTTGCCAACTGCCTTGTCGCACTGCCTGGCCACCTTTACGCGGTATTACTTGGTGATACAGACAAAGAGGGCATTTAGCCCATTGAGACTGTCCCACACTCCCAGTGGGGATATCATTCCTAAATATTGTTTAGGTACCTATCTAGTTCAGTCTTGAACTTGTTGAATACTGAAAGATTGACTCAGTATGGTGGTAAATTATTCCACATTCTAGGGGCCCGAACTGTAAAATAGTTGTTTCTTTGGTTAGTATTTGCCCTTAGTATTTTTAGTTGTTTGCTGTGTGACCTAAGATTTGCTGACCTATCTCTGATAATGATGTCACATTGGCCTGTGAGATCGGAAATATTCAGTATTTTAAACAGTCATAAAATGTCACTTCTCTTGCTTCTGTCCTTGAGGCTGTAAAAATTCAGCTCAGACAATCTTTCTGTATATGGTTTATTCTTTAATCTTGGTATTAGCCTAGTGGCCCTTCTCCGAAAATTCTCCAACAAATGAATGTCCCTTCTAAGATATGGGAACCAAAAGGGAGACCCATAGTCAAAATGTAGTCTAACATAAGATCTGTATAGTGGGATTAAACAATTCTCATTCCTGGACATAAAAGATTTTGTTAGTCTGTTAGTCTGGGTGACCTTTCTGCAGTGGTTGAGTGGAGTATGTGTATAATTTATTATTATTCCTAGGTCACATTTGTTCTGTTCAGATGTCAAAGAAACCCCATTTAAAGTGCATGTCTTCTTTGGATTTTGTCTTCCTATATGAAGTACAATGTATTTTTCAGTGCTGAACTGCATTTTGTTACTTTTAGCCCATATTTCAATAAACTTCAGTTCGTTGACTAGGGATTGGTATTTATCGTCTGTGTCCACTTTGCCATTTATCTTGGTGTTATCAGCAAATTGAAGTATGTTATTTTCTAAACTAAAGCACATGTCTCCTGTGAATATTCCAAACAATGCTGGTCCCAAGACAGAACCCTGGGGGACACAACTGCTAACCAGTCTTTTGATAGAGAGATGTCCACTTACTCTTACTTGTTGGGATCTTCCAGTCAGCCACGCTTCAACCCATTTAACCAGATATAAACTGAATCCAATTTTTTTGTCTATTAGTTCATAGTTTGGCACAGTATCAAAAGCCTTCCTAAAGTATAGGAAGATCATGTCCACTAGTATACCATTGTCCAGACTAACACTAACCTTTTCATAGAAGGAAATCAAATTGGTGGTACAAAATTTGCCTGGAGTGAAACCATGCTGGGTAGGGTCCTGTATGCCCATGACAGTGGCTTCATTGTCAGTTCTAGATTAATAGTTTTTCCATCAGCTTACAGGGGGTGGATGTCCGGCTTATTGGCCTATAATTCCCTGCTATTTACTGCCCCTTTTAAGTACTGGGATAATTCTGGCTGTTTTCCAGTCAGACGGGACTTTGCCTTGTTCATAAGACTTGTTGAATAATCGTGGGAGACACAATGATGCTGCAAGCTCCTTGATGAATTTGGGGTGAATACTGTCTAGGCCTGGGGATGAGTCTGGTTTTATGGCTCTAAGGGCCAACAAAATGCCCTCTGTGGAAAAAATGTTAACTCAGTTGGGGAGGGACAGCTTGTTACCTTACAGTCTTTCTTATCACCAAAGACTGTGCAAAAGTAATTATTTAATGTGTCAGCTATCATGATAGGATCATGTAGGATTTTGCCATTTTCAATTAATGGGACTACTGATTTCTTCCCTTTCTTACTGCTGTTAACATATAAGAAGAAGGACTTCTGGCTGTCTTGTGTGTGCAATCTTGAACTGTAGGTTACTTCCTTCTGTTCTTATTAGTAGTTTTGTCTTTTTCTATTCTACCTTATATTTGAATGTAGTTGAATCACAGGGTTTCTTCTTGAAATCTGTGTAGGGACATTCCTTTTTCCTTATTTGTTTCAGTATTTTATTTGTTAACCACTCTGGCATTTTATCCTTGTTGTTGTATATTTTTCTTGCAGGGACATATTTATCTTCCAATTCCTTATGTTTGGTCTTTATAAGCTCCCAGCTGTCCTCCACTAATAGGTCCCTTACTTTATTTACCCAGTCAAAGAACTCAAGGGTTTCCCTAATGATTTTGTATTGTGCTTTAGCATAGTTATGTACAGAAACATTAAGGGTTTCAGTAGTAGATCCTGACAGCAAACTAAGCAAGCAATAACACACGACGAGGTATGGGTTATCTTCTGATAAAGAGCATGCCCAGGTGCGTTGTTAGGCATGAGGAGCGCCTCGCCGGAGTGCGATACACTGGAGTGATGTTCTTATCGAGAGATAACTCCACCCTCGGAGTGTGTTATCGCGCCTATAAAATGAACCCCTAAGTAAGCATTTAACAAAAAATAAAAAAGAATAAAAAACATTGCAAAATACTTTCAAATTGAGGTTTTAATAAGGATAGTGGTAAAATAGTCCCTCTATTTCTGCCTTTTCTGTGGTGTGTGATATGCACTGCATGGTGTGTGTCCCCTCCTCCCCGTCACACACACACACAGATACTACTAATGTTGCAAATGTTCATACTGTGCAGTGTTAATAGAGCAGAGGAGAGATTATATTTTTTATTTCATTTCAAAGATTTCTGTCCATAGTTCAGTGACTGAGAGGACTGCTGAACAGTTACTTCCAGTTTTTCTGTGAACTTTTGAGATCGCAGTCTGTACTGTGAGAAGATTTCCTGACAATATTTATTTTTGTATGGTATGTACTTTTGTTTCAGAAGTTGAATGTGAGACAGTCTTTTTAGTATGTTGGTAAAAGTTGATCGAGTCTAGCGCCGAGGACAGACTTCTGGTTTTGCAGTCTGCTTTGTAGACAGCTGTGGAGTTTCGAGATCACAGTCTGATTTTGCTGGGTGAAGTTGGGTGCCATAGTGATAATGCCAGATCCGGATCGGGTGACAGAGATGGTTACTGGGTTTTTTTTTGTGTGTCTTTAGCAAGATAAGGAGGCATGGGCTGTGGTTTGAAAGCCATGTCTTGGTGGCGGGGGAATCAGTTGGAACTTGCAGTCGGTTGTCTAATCACAGTCCAGTTCGTTTACCAGATTTAACAGAGAAGCTGAGGTTGTAGAGTGACAGGTACTTTAAAAACATATTTTCTGTGAAGTGGTATTAGTCAAAATGAAGTTTTGCTTGGAAGGCTATGGTGTCAGCTCTTCTGGATGCTTTAACTGCTACGCTTTCGCTTCAGTGAGCTCTGCCAGTCAGTGTTTGTGTTTATTGTTGGCAGAGCTCACTGATATTTGTTGCTATTGGGCTCCGGAGTGGCAGTAAGTGCCGGTTGGCTAATATATCTTCTGATAAGGACATGGCTTAGAAGATGTAGTAGCAAATTGAACTGCTGGATTTCCAAGGTCCTTTTTATAAAAATTAATATATTAAAGTAACTATTTCCTCATGTCCCTTGTACAGGTAAGTTACAGATCTCGGTTTCTAGACTGGTAATAATTAAGTATAAAATATTTTTCCCCTGGTGGGTTCCATGTTTTTTTGTTCTAAGCCCGCCAATAAGAGGGCGTTTATAAAGTTTGATTCTAGTGTGCTATTACCTACAAGCTGTCCCCAGTCTATTCCTGGGAGACTGAAGTCTCCCAGTATTATGATATCTGATAAGTCTGCAGCTGTGACTAATTCACTAATCAAGTAGTCATATTCCTGGGTATTTGAGAGGGTCTGTAACAACTGCCAATAATTAGTTTATCATTTTTAAATTGAAGCTGTAACCATAGACTTTCAGTGTCATATTGTGAATTCTTAAAATGTGTTAGTTCTGTGCATTTGCGTTTTTTTTTGTATATACTATACAAACACCGCCCCCTTTTTGTCTTTTCTATTTTTGTAAAAAAGGTTGTGACCTGGAATCTCACATGACCAGTCGTTGGTTTCATCCCACCATGTTTCTGTTATGGCTGCTATATCAATACTGTCTTGAAGAAGCAGAATTTCAAGTTCAATTTTTTTTATAGGTTCATACTTTTGGCATTTGTTTGCAGGAAGTTGTACTCATGAACTGGTTTTTTGTATTTTTCTCGGTCTAACTTGTTCGACTTTATTTCCTGAGCCCCCTCCGAATTTAGCTGAAAGATTATGTTACATATTTTTAAATTTGTTTGCCAATAACACACTCCCCCTTCAGTTCAGGTCTGCTTTAGATCACTTGATATGATCATCCTAGGTCTCTTTCATGCTTGGTGGTCATCAATACCAACCCCCACCACACCCATTTTGTACTCCACCCCTGGGTTTCAGTGCCCCAAATGCATTATTTTGCACTGAAACACCTGCTCTCCTTGACCACTGGTTTCCTCAGGTCACTGCTCATCCTTTCTACCCCCCCCGGAGCATCCACCCTATTGCAGAGTTTGGTGTCATCTGCACACCTTCCCTTCCAGCTTCTCTGCAATGTCATTTATAAAGACATTAAAGAGAACCAATCCCAGCACTGATTGAAGGCACCCCACTGGTCACCCTTCCTTTCTTGGAGTGAACTCCGTTTACCACCACTCTCTGCCACCTATCCCTTTACTAATTTCTTACCCAGTTTACCACCTTTGGACCCACTCCTAAGCTACTCAACTTGCTTATTAGTCTCCTATTTGGAATAGCACTGAATACCTTACTGAAATCTAGGTAGGCTACATATCTAGGTAGGTTACGTCCACTGCACCATCCTGATCTAGTTCCTTGGACACCCAGTCAAAGAAATCTATCAGACTTATTTGAAATACCCTCCCCACCCCATGAATCCATGCTGCCTTGTGTCTTGTAACCCACTGGATTCAAGTTATTCCACAATCCTTTCTTTCAGCAGTGACTACATTAACTTTCCCTCCACTGAAGTCAGGCTGACTGGCCTATCATTGCCAGCCTCTTCCCTGACACCACTTTTGTGAAGTGGGACTGCATCGGCCCATCTCCAGTCCTCTGGGACCACTCCTGTTTCCAATAAGCTGTTAAACAGTCTGTCAGAGGTGCACCCAGCACCTCCCTGAGCTCCTTCAACACCCTTGGGTGGACCCTGTCTGGCTTCATTGCTTTTTCCACTTTCAGATTTCCGAGTTCCTTCAGCACTCTGTCCTCTGAGAACAGACTAGTGGTCACCTCCCTTCCTCCAATGCACCTGACATTTTTGTGACCCCTCCCACCTCTTTCCTCTGTGAACACCGAGCAAAAATATTTGTTCAGGGTATCTGCCTTTTCATATTCCCTCTCTACACAATCCCACCCTTTCACCTTTTAACCTTATAATCCCACCCCTGGTCTTCCTCTTTTTGCTTACATACTTAAAAAATGTCTTGTTCCCTTTTGTTATGGCCTTGGCTATTCTCTCTTCGGTGTGTGCCTTCATGCTCCTTAATGCTCTCCCTTGTTCACTCTGTTTACCCTGATATGCCTCCCTATCCTCATCTCTCTGTGTCTCTTTGTATCTTCTGAATGATACCTTCTTAGCTTTCCCCTTACCATTTAACTTATGGAGAGCATTTCCCCCTATATGGTGAGCTCCCTCAGTTGAACTGTCAGCCAACTAGCCTATCAAGTATGGGGACTGGTGGGCAGCTGGGAGTCATGGAGCCCAAGGGTGCTGGTGCCATTCTGCTGCACAACAGGGTATTTCCTGTTTTCTATTGCTGCCCTGGTACTCTATAGGCTCAGAGGTGCACATGAGCACATATGTGTTTGACCATTCATTGAACCAGGCAAGATTTCCCTTTCCCATATCACCCTCTTGCTATAATATAACTTGTAGTTACCTCTGTGGCAGTGAGGCAGCCAACAGTGCAGCCCTTCCTCCCCAGAGGAGGACAGCATCTGTTGGGATGCTTTATTCCACCCCCCATGTGGGCCCCCAGTGTCCCAGGCTTGCTCCTGAACCAGAGACATCAGCATGGCAAGAGGTGGCATTACTGTTGTGCTAACATGTCCACTTTTTCTGAAAATGTATCAAAAAAAGTGGAACACATATTCAGCTTGTCAAAATATTCAGCAGGACAGGTGAATCAGGAATGCAACTGTCTGAGTAGAAGCTGACAGTGGGGAGATTCAGGAGGGATGTGAGAAAGTTGTATTTTACAAACAGAGAAGCTGATCTGTGGAAGAGACTCTCAAAAATGAGGGGGCATGACATGAATCTAGAAAGGGGAAGATTCAAGGGAAACATTAGGAGACACTACTTCACAGAAAGGGTGGTGGATGGTGGAATGCACTCTCTGAGGAGGTGGTGGGGGCCAAAACTGTAATGGGATTCAAGATGGCTTGGAATAGGCATAAGGGAATTTTGGAGACGGGGGGGGGGTAATGACCCTGGACCCCTAGGGGCCTTGAGTAACACTTAGTTAGAAAGCTTGAGCAGACTCGATGGGCCTGGAGGTTCTTATCTGCTGTCAATTTCTATGTTTCTATGTTTTTATGAACAGCCCTCCAGAACAGGTGGTAGGTGCAAGAAACATTAACAGCTTCAAACATGGCTGGAACTGAGTAAAAAGGGGGCAGCAGTATGGTAGGGGGAAAGGGGGTTGAGGGCAATAACCCTGACTAGACATTAGGTCCCAGGGTAGGATAGGATAATACAGGGCAGACTACAAGGACCAATGGTCCTTTTTGCTGACCTTTTCTATGTCTCTGTTTCTGTCTCAGGACACAGTTACCTTGTTCCAAAGTTATCTCACTAACAGCACTCAGCATGTGAAGATTGATGGACCCTTGTCTGACACTAGGGGAGCATCTACTGGTGTTTCCCCAGGCTCCATTTTGGGCCCACTCCAATTCACCTCTTCATAAACCACCTGCTCAAGCCTGTCAGCCAGCCAACATACTTTTATATGCCAATGAAGCTGCTGTCTATACCAAAACTCCAACTTTCACAGCCTCACCTCGGTCCTCCAGTATAAATTTCAGGACCACAGAAAGATAGTTCTCCCACAACAAACTGGTCCTATATTACGGGGGAAAAAACAAAGACCATGCTCTTCACTAGCCCCCCAACTCAGCAGGCAGAGGCACCCCCTTGCCATCTGCAATAACCTGGGATAAAATCTTGAACAGTGGAGACCTTTGAATACCTCAGAGTAATTCTGGACAATACCTTAACATTTGTTTCTCATGTAGACAACCTGGCATCCATGGTTAACAGAAGACTGGGAGCCCGGTACCATAATCAGAAAAACCTCACTGCAGATGCTAGATCCCTTTTAGTGGCCAGCTCCGTCCTGCCACTTATCAGTTATGGCCTCCCTGTCTATGCAGCTACCTGAGATACAGTGCTAAACAGATTAAATCTGATTTGCAATAAGGCATGTCGCTTTGTACTAGGGGCAGATAAGCGTACCCATAACTGCACCATACCCTAACAAATAGGTTACCACTGCCTAGCAGAATAAAGCTCCAGACATGTCTGCTATTCGAAAAGGTGCTATTGGGCCTATCTACCCCCTACCCCACCCTCTAACTGCTTCCACCCTGTTGCCAACTTGTACAAGACCAGGAGCATGGCCTGCAATGCCCTTAAACCTCCTTTCCGATGTATTCAACTGGGCAAGCAGTCACCTGCTGTCAGTGCCACTAACTGGTTAAACAAATTAACCGATACTCTGCTAAATCTCCCCAAGTTTGAACAGTTCAAGGGATCTTTGCAGTCCTCCCTTGCAATTTAATGCAACTGGAACTGTTAAACTTCTAAATTTGTGTTCTCTCTGTACTTACGTTGTGACTATTTTACATAGTGATCTACCATGATCTGTATAATTTTGTATGTATTTGACATTGTCTTGTATGTGTATTGTGCCTGCCTCGACTACATTCCTCTGGGATTGCTTACAAGAATTTGTATCATTTTCTTTGTTGCTCTGCCATTGATGTGGAACCTTTGTAAATGTGCACTCATGCTCAAAGGTACTCTCAAAATCTCAATTAATAACATAACATTAGATAAATAAACAAATAAATACTTAGTTTCAAAACTGAAACTGAATTTATTCACCTTACTGTGATATGGTTGTTTTGTTTGCATTTTTAGAATCCAAGTGCACTGCTACCACAGAGTTCTGCAGAACCCTATGATTATTACAGGTTACCTGCTAGGCTACATAAGTTTGTGGACACATCAGGTCATAGGTGAAGGATGGATGCACAGTCATGTGACACCTTTTGACCAATCACAGACCATGTGTTCTTAAAGCAGCAGTATTAGTCATTCTATTGTTTTTTAATAACACTATATTTCTAGCAAGAATATCAGTATGCCAATTTTTTTCTCATTTTCTTTAATTCCTGAACAGATATATGTGATTTTGAAATTTTTTTGAAAGTTCTTGCTTCCTTGCAATGTCCACTGTGAAAAAATGAAACATCCTGGTTTGGTGCGGTGCTACTTATCGTCAGAAACATGTGCTAGCACCACTACAATACATTTACAGCATAAATCCATTGTACACAATGAACAGGTACCCTCATCAGAAAATATTTTTAAATAGTGATAGAGGCAGCCATCTTTCATGACTTGAATCATTAATTACAAAAATAGTTATAAAAATGATTTTTTAAATATCTGAGGCAGTTAAAAGTATGTTGATTATGAATCTTCAGGTGTCATAAATATTTTAAAAAAACTATATGATAAAAATGTTTGTAGATTAACAATACTGCTGCTTTGAGCCCATTTTAGAATAAGAACTCTGTGCAATCTATCTGAACTTCTTTTGCATCAAAGTCAGATTATGTCCATCCATGGCATTACTTTTACTTTGATGTAACATATATATCGGAACTGATACCACAAAAACATGTTTTTTTATCGCCTTTATTGTAATGAACAAAAACGTTGAAGCAGCTCATGTATATGGTGCACGGATATACAAAAGTTGCAGCACTGCTGTGCAAACTAGTTTTTACTATTTTACAATTCGACATTGCAGAGGCTTTGTTGTCATGTTACCTCTGCCACCTTACACCAGAAGTGAAAAAACTGCACATGTATTTTCAGATACATTTTATATTTATTTCTGTTCAGTAATAAATAAAATGGGAGCACTATATTTCTTACTCTATAAACTTCCTGTACTGGTTTATTAAGTGAAAGTCTGACCTTGCACATATTTGAAAATGTTTTTATTAGTCAATAAACCCCAAGAGCTTTGAAACTGTTTACTTGGAAACCACACCAAAATAATTCAACACTGTAGTGACCCCTGCAGTGGGATGAGGGTTTGTCTCCCTGCAGGCGTCGCTACAGTAATAATCTGAAGACTCACGTGGGGGGATGCATGAGCTTTGCCAGGATGCCGGGAGGAGAAAAAAGATAAAATGCATCTGCTCCTGCTGCCAATCATGAAGATCTCTGGCACTCTCGGATCCCACACAATGCAGAACACTTGGTGAAGACCCATGGCGCAGAAGACAAACCTAAGGTTAAGACACAAAATTGGTAGTGCTGACCTCCCAAGAACAAAGTGAGGAGCAAATGAAGAGGGACAATGTGAAAACTTTGTGTAAACATACATTTTTGTTCAGGTCCCTGTGGTTAAGGACAGGGCATAGATCACTGGTCTTTTCTGATATGAGGAAATTCTAGGACTAGAAACCTTAGTTTTGTTTAGCCAGGGGTGCAAGGTGCAAGCTTATTAGCCTTTCTCTCCAGGAGAGTACACACTTTGATTAATAGGACTGATAAGTTTTCTGGGGGAGGGTAATGACAAGGGCTAGGAGGATGCAAGGGAGGAGGCATTATTAGTTCCAGCTGATGACCTTCCTGGATAACATCTTGGACCCATCTGCCATTTTTTCAAGAATAGGGAGATCTTGGGAGTCAAGGTGGATGGGGCAGTGGGGGAGGGCCCCAATGGAACCCAGACCCTTTGGGATTTTAAAATGGGCACCTGAGAACTGTTGCTTGGGGTCTGTGGCCCCTGTGGCAGACTATCTAGGACTCTGGGCACAGGAGGGGCAGGACCCTCTGCAAAAAAATTCATCACCATGCCCATCTGGGGCTGGGGAGCAAGGGACTTTAGGTAGTGAGGAGTCATTTTTGAGGACTAACTCCTTCAGAGTGAGCTCCATGTTGTGACCAAATAGTTTCTGGCCACAAAAAGGTGAGTTAGGAACTGACTGTATAATATTAGTAGCAGAACCAGCAAGCAACATGCAGCCATGAATATCTGTGAAGGCAGATGGCTGATGCAGCTAGCTGCATGGGCAGAAGATTCAGCGGAGCATTGTGAAGAATGCAGCAAATGCTTATCAGCCTCAAACTCATACACAAAATACTGCTGGACTTCGGTTTTAATATAGCTGTTGGGCAATTCATCCACCACATTAGATAAAGTCTTCCACAGGCTATTTTGATGTTTAATCATAGATTCCAGGCAATTAGCAATAATAGAGGCTTAAACAGGCAGAAGCACAAGTCTGTTTGCCCGTAACATTCAATTTTCTGGATTCTTCATCAGGAGGCAAAGAGCCTATATGGTAGGAAACCCTAGACCTATCATGAGCAGCCATAATGACCAAAAACTTAGTTCTAAGCTGGGTGGTATAAGATCCCTTCGTAGAGGGGGCTGATATTTTTTATGTGCCTTACAGAGGACAGCTAATGCCGGCCCGGTGGCGCTGAGGGCTGAGGTGCTGGACACCTTACCTCACGCTATGCCAGCAACCTGGGTTCTGGAATGACCTCGGGTCATCAGGGAGCCGGCACGGGGAGGAGGGAGGGAGTGGGATTGAACAGCCCCAAGGCAGCTCTCCCCTCCTGGGGTGGATGCCCACACCCTCTGTAGTTCTGCTCCCACGGCTGGAGGTCGGTGGGAAGTGTGGAAGTGCGAGGGGGGCGGTGTAGTAGCCAGGGGGTGGGAAATGGAAGGGACGAGCCAGTTCCCGGCATGTCGCATCTCTACACATGCGCGTATATGTCTGCAGGGTCCCAGGTCGGGGAGAAAAAGGAAAATCCATAAAGTACATATATATATATATAAAAAAAAAAGACAGCTAATATACTAGGCTGTGCCAGGCAGTCATGGTAGTAAAGCTGTGTGTAAGCCCCCTCTGGGAGCTTACTAGTTAATGTTTCTTGGTTTTGGGTGCCTGTCTGTCTGGACTCTCTGGGCCACCTGCTGGCAAAGGGGCACATGAGGGTTGGGGGGGGGTTTAAGTTTGGGATTTTGGCACATAGTAGGGGGAAAGGGAAGAGGCAGAGCAGGTAGAAGTGCAGCCTGATTTTTCGGCCATGAGGGCTGAGGTTTGGGGCAGGGATAGGACATTAGCCACCTCGGACCACCACCTTGACGACTGTCAGAGTTTGCTTGGTCGTTTGGGGGATTGTGGTGTGGTGTGACTGGGGTCTACGGAAGCCACTGTGCCATGTGGGATCTGGAGCCCAGGAAGCAAGAAGAGGGTCCCACCTCGTGAACTCCAGCACTGGGGTGGGACGATGCAGTGGAGCCCGGTGAGTTCACATGCAGCTGGGGCCTGCTATGGCAGAGGGAGTCTGGTCCATGGTTCAGTGGTGGCAGCCTGGATCATGGTGGGATAGTGGTGGCAACCTGTCTCATGGCTCTCCCCGTGGTGCAGCACAACTGAGTCTCATGATGGAGCAACTGGGGTCAGGTAGGAGGTTGCAGTGGAATCCAAAATGAAATGCCATCAAAGTGTTTCATTAGCAAATGCTTCCGTTTTACGGTTCTGGCGCCATAAGTGATGTATCTGTTATGTTAAATTTTGCACCCCTGCAACTCCATGGAGCTGTAGATTTTCCAAGGCTGATTAAATTTGTTTGAACTTTTATTTTCTGAGTGGACAATGGATTCAATTAAAGCACCCTGTGATCTGGATAACCAAGTGTTTGCCACTGCAGCTGTTGCACCCCTCAAGCGTGAGCTGCCTGCACCCTCCCGGAGACCTCTCAGTGGAACCCAGATAACAATTTGATTTCTGTGACTGTGTTTCTTGACTGCAAGTGCCTTCTTCCCCGAAGTTAACATCTGACATATCCCTAGTCCCTGGGAGGGAAGCTTTCAATGTGGGGGCTCGTCTAATATTTGAAGAATCGCGGGGGGGGGTGCTAGAATCCTGCCTGGACTGTGATTTTTGGGTGCTGCAGCATGGGAGACTTCGGGGGCCTGGCTTAGAGATTTCCTTGCTGCAAGGCACCATCTGTGGATTGTGAATTGTTGTGCCTGGAGAAGTGGCACCAAACCGCCTGCCTGAACTGCCTAGCATACCTATAATGTATGCAGAACTTTGAGGACAGTGCTCCATTGGCTAGAAGCTGTCTGGGCTGGGGCAGAGAACACAAAGTGGAGAGAGAGAGAGAGAGAATGCCATTTTGTGTTGGGACAGTGTGAACTGCACCATAAGTTGGAGGAGAAAGCAAACTTCAGAGACTGTTGGAGATATTCTTGGTCAGAATGGCAGAGGATCCATCGAAAACAGGCAAGAAAGTAACTGCTCCTGCTTCCCTCCTGTCCTGGTTGTGGAAAATGTTGGAGAAGGGCTGAACCCAGGAGAAGTGCATCATATGTAACAGCACTGGGAGAAATGTCAGGTGTCTGCCCGTTTGTTTATACTGCACCTGCGAAGGGGTGCCACCTCTCACCCTGTCTGCCCCTGCTTACCAGCCTTTGGGGGAATGGACCATCACATCAGCCCTGATAAGCACTGTACCATCAAGCCTGGAGAATCAGGAGGAGATGGGATCAGCTGTGAGTGAGGTGATCCCTGGGGATAAGGGGGCTAGCCATCTGCCCAGCCCTTCTCCCCCAACGGAACCTGTCCCTCCCCATGGCAGAGGAAGAGGCTGTGGGGTGGCAGGGAAGCTCAAGCTCAGTGGGCCCCCTGCCTATGCTACATACACACAGCTAGAATAACCAAGTGTTTGCTCCTGCAGCTGCTGCACCCCTCAAGCATAAACTGCCAGCAGCCCCCAGAGAGCACTCAGCAGAACCCAGGTAATTTGATTTCTGTGACTGTGTTTCTTGGCTGCAGTGCCCCTTCCCCCAAAGTTAACATCTGACATACCCCTAGACCCTAGGAGGGGGGGCTTATATGTGTAAATGGAGGAATGATCATGGAAGGAGATGCGAGGACCTCCAGGAATCCATGGAGATTCCTCTTAGTGGAGTCCTACCCCTCAGTAGCAAAGTCTAGCTTGTCTTGCAAGATGCATAACAGAGCCTGAAATGTGGCATCATCAAGAGGAGATCTGGAAGCATACACCAGTGTCTTCACTACAGAAAGAGACAGCAGAACTAGACTAAAACCCATAAACAGGTTGCTCTTCATCACCTTCCTCAACATCCAGGAAGTTTGGATTGTACTCATCTTCCTCAGGCTAAGAAGGGATGGGGGGATCACAGTTATCACAGGCTGCTGAGGCAGTACAGGGTGTGGCAGAGCGAAAGGGACTATAGCCCCTGAGGCACCCATATCCAACATTTAGGAGAGAGATATTAAAGGACATACCATTAACAAATTAATCCCCACCATAAGCTCACGAGGCAAGCAACGAGAATAATGAGGGTGAGACAACCTGAAATGGAACAAATAACAATGAATGCCAGGGGATAGGAGGCAAGAATAAAACTAAAAAATATAGTGGAGACAATATGGGAGGGAAATAGGGCAGAGGGTGGCAACTTAAACTGGAGAGCCATGTGTACAAATGCTTGAAGTCTGTGCAACAAGATTGCAAACCTAGAGGCTACAATGGCAGAAGCAGACCTGGATGTAGTCACCATCACAGAAACCTGATACAATGTAAACCAGGACTGGTAAGTGGCCATACCCAGTTATACTCTGTTCAGGAGGGACAGGGTAGGTAGCAAAGGGGAAAGAATGGCTCTTTATGTAAGGGATAACATAAAAGCCATGGAAATACAGGGGGAGCAGGAAGGGGAGGAGATGCTGTGGGTCACTCTGGAGAGAAGGAAAGGGGCAGCTATTCAAACAGGAGTGATTTACAGACCTCCAACATGGGGGAAGAGGTGAATTAGGAAATGACAGAAGAAATCCTAAGGATGGTTCACAAGGGGGAGGTACTACTGGCAGGAGACTTCAATCTACAGGATGTGGATTGGAGCCTCCCCGCCACAACTACAGACAGGAGTAGGAACATCCTAGATACCCTGAACTAGTACTGGAACCCATTCGAGAGGGAGCATTACTGGATCTAGTACTGACAAACGGGGACAGTGTGGCTGCCATTACAGTGGGGGACCACCTGGGGACCAATGATCACAGTACAGTGTCGTTTGATGCAAGATCTGGGTCAGAATCGAATCACACAAGGATGAGGGTACTGGACTTCAGGAGGGCCAATTTTAAGAAAATGGAAGAATGCCTCAGGAATGCCCTAGCAGGGAAAGGAAAACTGGAAGGAGTCAAGGAACAGTGGTCAAAAATAAAAGAGGGTATTAAAGAAGCGACAAACCTCTGTGTCAGGCAGGTTAGCAAGGGCAAGAGAAAAAAGAAGACCACTATGGTTCTCTAAGGAGGTAGCAGAAAAAGCGAGAGTAAAAAAGACGGCATTTAGAAGGTACAAGGAAAAGAAGGAGGAGGGAGATAGGGGGACTTAGCAGGAGAATCAAAGGGGGGCACGGAAGGCAGTTGGAGCGCTAATGTGCAAACAGAGGAAATGATTGCCAAATCAGTGTCAAAGGGGGATGAAACATTTTTTAGATGCATAGTGAAAAGAGAAAGACATAGGGAGGGATTGTAAGGCTGAAAGAGGAAGGAGGGGGTTGTGTGGAAAAGGACCACCAAAAAGCAGAAATTTCATTTATTTCATTTTGTATTTTTTATACTTGTAAGCTGGATTAACAAAACTGCCCTTTTTCACCAACGACAAGTTTAGACAAAAACATGAGACAAATACAAAAAATACAGTATACTATAAATAAACAAATATACAATTAGTAGAAATCACTACAAAATTATACAAAGCATGTGCAAACATCCTTATCCATCAACCATTGCTTTAACCTGGATTTAAAAGACCAAATTGTTTCACGTCAGTGATTTAGTGGGGGATAGTATTAAAAAGTAGTGGAGTCCTATAAGGTATAGATCTCTGGCCATGGGCTGTAGCAAACAGGGGAAGTCTTAAAGTAAACTTCGACTGAGACCTAGTGCCACATAAATTAAGGGATCTAGGGAACAAAGTTGTAATTGCAGGGGAAATGAGGCCTTTCGTAACCTTGTACATCAAACAACCCATTTTATGAGATATTCTATATTCAAGAGAGAAACTATGGGAGCAAGAGAGCAAAGAACAATGATGAGTTCGAGAGGGTACAGCAAGCATAAAGCGAAGAACAGAATAATAAGTAACCTTTAGTATATCAAGGAGCCTTCCCGAGATTGCAGAATAGATCACCAGGCCATAATCCATTGCATTCAACAGAAAACTATGTAAAAGTAAGTGCCTGGAATCCTTGGTGAGAGATTGCTTTACCCTGTAAAGTGAGACCAGTCTCTGCTGAAGAGACTTCCTAAGCTTAATAATATGGGGTTCAAAGAATAACACAGTATCAAATGTAATCCCCAGATAGTTATAAGTATTAACAAGTTCAATAGTGTTCCTGTCACGAGCCATTAACAGTGAAAATATTATCAGAAGAAATATTTTTTTCTAGAAAAAAGCATAACTTTGTTTTTGGTTTTTTTAATTCAAGACCACATAATTAGATGACAGCCAATTCTGGAATAGGTCAAAATCATGTTGCACCCTTTCCAAAGCTTCATTAGGAGATGGGCCAACGCTGTATATTGCTGCATCTTCAGCCTATAATACCACAGTAGATCGAGAACGTACAGATGGAGCAGCATTCATGTATAATGAAAAAATAAGTGGCCCGAGAATAGACCCTTGAGGTACACCACACTTAATGGGAGTCGGAAGGGAAACACTATTGCCAATTTTGGTACGATGAAACCTGTTAGTCAGATAATCCTGAAACCAGTTAATAGTACTACCAGAAAAGAAGAAGCCAGAAAGAACACCATCAGTCAGGTGGGTCCACAAACAGCGCCACAACAGTCTGACCTTTATCATGGGCACCATGAACGGCACCTATGAACCCTATCAAGGCCATTTCGGTGTTATGTAATGGTTTAAATCCATGTTGACAATCCATTAGCAAAGAATGCCTTTCTAAATACTCAAGGGTTTGGCCCATAACAATTCTCTCCAGAATTTTGGAGAGAGGTGAAAATAGTGAGATTGGATGATAGTTTGAACACAACGAGTGATTACCAGATTTACATACAGGAATAATAGTAGCCAACTTCCAGCAACTAGGAAAAACACCAGAAGACAAGGAGAAGCTAAAGATTACAGACAGAGGATAAAAAAAGATGTTAATACCCAGCTTAATAACCCAGAAATCAATTCCAACATGAGAGATGAACGGCCGGGGAGCATATATTGAAATATTGTACAAATACTTCTGCTCAGTATTTAAGGAGGAGGAGGAGGATGGAAATGGACCAAGGATTAAAGACAAGGGTATGATGGGGTAGGAGGTGGACACAAGTCCTTTTACAGAAGAAAGGTTGCTTGAGGAAAGTACAGTTACATAAGAACTTACCGTAACAGTGGATCTTCGAGAGAGGCTCTTGCAGTAGGCAATTACACATGGGACTGACGTTGGCAGGCAGCAGGATCCCACAGAAAAATTTCTAGCTAGCAGTCTCTGGCGAGGGACCACCCCCACATCAGGTGACCGGCGTCAGGAGATGTCGGTATAAAGGGGCGGTCCCTCATGCCTGCCTTCCAGTTCTTTCCCACCACAGGCCACAAGAGGCCGGATGAGAGAGAAGCGGATATCCCCCTTCCCCCAGGAAAAGGAGCTGAAAAAGCTTAGGGGGATGGAGGGCGGGAAGGTATTACCTACTGCAAGAGCCTCTCTCGAAGATCTACTGTTATGGTAAGTTCTTACGTAACTGTATTATCTTACTTCGAGAGCGCTCTTGCAGTAGGTAATGACATATAGGACTGAGTCCCAAGCAGTTTGGAACAAGAAGAAGCACACGGGAGGAGGAAAGCTACTCAAAGCAGATCCTCTAGCAGTGAAGGCCTTAAGAAAGGAGGCCTTGTAGAACAGCGAGCCCGAAGCCTGCTCTACTGCGAGAGGCAATATCCAAACAGTAATGTTTTGTAAATGTATGGACAGAAGTCCAAGTGGCAGTAGCACAGATGTCTGCCGCTGACACAGTCTTGAAACATGCCGCCGAGGCAGCGACCCCTCTGGTGGAGTGTCCTCTTACTTGACCAGGAAGGGTCTTGTTGTACTTGTCATAACAGAAGGTGATGCAATGAGCCAACCATTTAGACAGGCATTGCTTGGAAACAGCATTGCTTTCTCTTTTGGGTGCAAAAGAGACAAACAGTTGATCAGTCTTTCTGAGATCCTTTGTTCTATTAGTGTAGTATCTCAGGATCCGGTGAACGTCCATAGTGTGAAGCAGATACTCCCCCTGATTGGAGTACTGTGTAAAGAAAGCGAGTTAACTCTATGGACTGGTTCAAGGTAGATTCCACTACCACCTTGAGGAGAAACTTAGGATTGGTGCGCAGAGCCACAAGTTCCTTGTGAAAAATCAACTACGGGATTTTACACATCAGGGCCTGCAACTTGGAAATCCTCTGAGCAGAAGTAATGGCCACTAGAAAGAGTGTCTTCCATGAAAGGAACTTCATGTCTGCTGAGGCCGCCGGTTCAAAAGGAGGCAAAGTAAGTTTCTCAAGAACGAAGTTCAAATCCCAGGGAGGGATGGGAACTTGGATAGGAGGTCTCAAGTGAAGAACCCCTCTGAGGAAAGTCTTAGAGACTTCCAGTTGAGCAAACTTCCTATCTGCGAAGGGAACATGGTAGGCCGAAATGGCTGCCATGTGTACCTTCAGAGACGAGTGACTAAGGCCCAGGTCGAAGAGATGACGCAGGTACTCCAGCAGATGCTCAACCGAGCAGAAGAAAGGCTCGAAGCCTTTTGAGCGGCCCAGATTGAGAACCGTTTCCACTTCATGGCATAAGTAGACCTAGTGGAGGGTTCCCTAGTCTCCACCAAGATCTCAGCCACCTTGGTAGAAACCCCAAAGTGGGCTTGAGCGATGTCTCCAGGAGCCACGCATGTAGTTGAAGGGACTTGAGACCTGAATGGACCAGGGTCCCCTGATCCTGGGTCAGTAAGATTCGTGACAGCGGAAGAGGAAGAGGAGGTTCCTCTGAGTATTGTTGCAGAACAGAGAACCAAACTTGCCTGGGCCAGAAAGGAGCTGATCAGAATCATTCATGCTCCCTTCTGAGCCGAGTTTCCTGGGCGATGGGATCAGAGGGAATGGGAGGCATAGATGAATCTGTCCCTCCAATCTAGAGACAGAGCATCTCTCCAGAAAATGTCTCGCCCTTACATGAGCGAGCAGAAGTCAGGAAGCTTTGTGTTTAGAGGTGAAGCGAACAGTTCCACCTGAGGTGTTCCCCAACATAGGAAGATATCGTTCAGGACCCCCTGATCCAGTTCCCACTCGTGAGCTTGAGCAGACAAGTGACTTAGTTTGTCTGCTAAGGAGTTCTCGACCCCCAGAACATGAATTGCCATGAGGTGAAGGTCGTGTTGTGCTGCCCAATCCCAGACTCTCATCGCTTCCCTGCAGAGAGAGTAGGACCGGGTCCCGCCCTGTTTGTTGATGTACCATACCACACACATATTGTCCGTCTGGACAGCTAGGTGGCCTGGAAGAAGATGCAGGTGGAGGGCCTGGAGAGCATAAAGCACCACCCAAAGCTCGAGCACATTGATGTGCAGTGATTGTTCGAGCTTGGACCGAGAGCCCTGGGTCCGATGTGGACCAAGATGGGCTCCCCAACCTTTGCCCGAGGCATCTGTTGTCAGAGTCTGGGAGGGAGGAGGAAGGAAGAATGGAACTCCCCGATGAAGGTTCTCTCGAACCATCCACCACTGCAAGTCTCGAATCATGGGAGAGAAGACTAGGGCCAATTGGTCCAAGTCATCTACCAACTGATCCCATTGAGAGCGAAGCATCCACTGAGAGACCCTCATGTGGAGACGAGCGCGATGGACTGTTGGGATAGCAGCTGCCATAAGCCCGAGAAGGCAAAGAACTGACCTTGCACTGACCCGCTTGTGACCAGACAACAGGCTTATCTGAGTCTGGAGTGTGGCCACCCTGTCCGGTGGCAGGAAGGCCCTGCCTAGAGTTGTGTCCAGTATCGCCCCAATAAACTGAAGCCTCTGGGATGGGATCAAGTGAGACCTGGAATGGTTGATGGTAATACCCAGATAGGCAAAGACCTGCTGGGTAAGGGAGAGGCAGTGCAGGAGTTCCTCCCTGGACAAGGCCGCTAAGAGCCAATCATCCAGGTACGGGAAAACCTGTACCCCCCGGGTACGGAGGTAGGCTGCCAATACCACAAGGCATTTGGTAAATACTCAAGGGGCCAAGGAGAGGCCAAATGGGAGTGCCTTTAACTGGTAGTGGTCCCTCTGGAAAGCAAAATGGAGATATTTGCAGTGAGACGAGCCGATAGATATGTGCAGGTAAGCATCCTGCATATCCAGAGCGCACAGCCACTGGCCTGAGCGGACAAGGGGCAGAAGGTTCTGCAGTGAGAGCATCCTGAACCTCTTGTACTCCACGAAAATGTTCAGGGAACTGAGATCTAGAATAGGTCTTACATCTCCTGTCTTCTTTAGGACCAGGAAGAAGTGGGAATAGTAACCCGTTCCTTGCAGAGAGAGAGAGAGAGAGAGAGGGACAGGTTCTATTGCCTCTTTCAGCAAAAGTGCTGAAATTTCTTTCTGGACCAGAAGATGTTCCCGAGAGTACGAAGACCTTGGGGGAGGGTGACAAGGTGGTTTCTGCAGAAACTCTATTGAGTGTCCTTCTGCAATTAGCTGGAGCACCCATGAATCTAATGTTATCCTCTCCCAGCCCAGAAGGTGGAGGGAAAACCTCCCCCCTACTGGTTCCTCCGGGAAGCTCAGAGGTAGTGGGAGAGGGAAGGAGTCAGGTGGTGTGGGGCAGCGCCGCAGCTGAAGCTCCCGCTGCTTTTATGGGCGGGGGGGCTTGGCAGCTGGGGGGGGCCCCGACGTTTAGTGGCCCTCTTTTTCTGTGGTCTCGCTTTGGGCCGATTCCGTCTGTGAAAGGGATGGTGCTGCGATTGATGGGGATGATACATGGAGTCCACAGACTTTAGTGCCATCCCCCTTCTCCTGCAGGTTGGTGATGATGTCCTTGACATCACCCTCGAACAGCACCGAACCCCGGAAGGGCGCTTTCTGGATAGTGAACTGCACTTCCAGGACCAACCCTGACACTCAGAGCCAATCATGACGCTGCAGACCTACGGCAAAAGCTAAGCTTCTACCAGCAGTGTGCAATGCATCGTAGGTCGCACGAAGAATGTGTCGACTGGCCGAACGTGCAGAGTGGACAAGATCATCCACTTCCTTCTTGACCTTAGAGTCCGGAAGGGAGTCCAATTTCGATTCCACCTCACTAAGAATTGCCTTCTGGTAATCCCCCATGTGGCCGACGTAGTTCAGGGCCCTAATACCCAGAGTGGAAGAGGCAAAAATCTTCTTGCCTTACTGGTCCAGAAGGCGGGATTCCTTGTCAGGTGGAGACGAGCTAAGATGTTTGGGTTGAGCTGACTGGCCATGAGTGGCGCCAATCACAACCGAGTCAGCTTGAGGGTGGAAGTCTAGAAAGTCAACACCCTCGGGAGCCTGGTATAGCCTGTTCGACTTCCTAGGAAGTGGGGCTAAGGCCAACGGTTGTTTCCATATGGTGGTAATAAGGTTGTCATGAGGCTCGATCCAGGGTGGCACCAAAGTGGGAGCTGTCATGGGCAGATCCAGATGCTCAGTGAGTTTTTTACGCTGGGGGTCTGGCTCTAAGGATTGCCACTTATGTACTTCCTGGATCTTCTGTAGCAACTCCGTGAAGGAAGGATCCTCCGGAGGCGACTTCGGAGGACTCCTTGGCTGGAGCTTGGACGGAGAGCTCGTCATCTTGCTCGGAACAACTGTCAGAAGGATCCGAGGTGTCTGAGGAAGAAGAAGAAGATGAGGAAGAGGTAGACTCCCTCTCCTGAAGAGGGGAGGAACAGACCCCTTGGGAGTCCCTCGGGGATGCGTGTCCTGCCCCTCTCTGGACCCAGAGGGTTTAGCCCTAGTGTCCGGAGGTGGGAAGGGAGTGTGTCATCGTGGACGTACAGGAACCGGTACCGGCACTGTCGTCGGAAGATGATTCTCTACCTCTCTGGTGAGCTGAGCCTTGGCCTCAGCCCACCAGAAGGCCAGGAGTCTCTTGCAAGTCCACCGGTGGCTGAGGGGGCGGTGGAGGAGGAGGAGGGGTATACAGGTATGGACTATACCCAAAAGGTGCGTATCCATAACATGACAGCTGGAAACCTGGCATCGGGTATTGAGGAGCCGGGTACTGTGGCATCGGATATGTCGGCGCTGGGTACTGAGGCGCTGCATACTGCAATCCTGGATATGGTGGCATCGGATATGATGGGGCCGGGTACCCGGGAGCCGGAGGAGCTGCTGGAGCAGATGGCCTGGCAGGAGGCCCCACGGGCAGTTCTGGAGCGGAAGGCCCGGCGGGGGGGGGTTGAGAGCCCAGTGTTGGGGAGATATCGGGGGGGGTTGGTATGTCGTCCGGGGTCGGCAATACCAGTATCGGAGCCGGCGGCTGAAGAGCCAGCATCGGAGCTGGCGTCCGGGGAACCGAAGTCAGATCGGTCGGGCCAGAAGGTGGACAGTCTGACGGAGGTGGAACAGAAACCTCAGCGTCGCCCAGGGATGGGGGGGGGGTGAAAACCTTGGGGACGGGCTGAGGAGACTCAGGGTACCCGGTGGACAGTGAAGGCTACAGGGAGCTGGGAACGACGGATGTGGGGAGGTCCGGCGTCAGCTCATCTGCTGTGCAAACGTCAGACGAACCGACATGCAGCTTAGCAGCGGGATCCGAGCAGGCACCAGAGGGGGCCAGCGTCTGACTTAACGGACCCTTCGCCGGAGGCAGGCCACGATGGGGGGGTGGCCTGGTCGGGCAGAATGGGAGCCGCGCGCCAACCCGAATTGTCGGACAACTTACCGACCTTCGTGCGGGTGTCGGAGGAGGTGACGTCCAGCTTATCAGAGCCGCTCGCACCAGTAGGCCACAAAACTACTAATCTACTGGGAGCGGAGGCCTCCACAAGCCCGGAGGGGCCCAAAGGGCCCTGGCACAAGCCAGATGGGCGGGCAAACACTGCCTCAGAAGCCTCTAAGGCAGCAGTTGTGGAGCGGTCCCCCAGGGGGGACGTTACCTGTTTCACGGCGACTCCCGAGGAAGACACGGTGGGAGAGGAGCCCTTGTCCTAGTGCCTTTCTTTATCCTTTTTCTTGCGATAGCCTTCAGGGGAAGTCGACGCCTGCCGAAGCTTTTTTAGTTCTTTCTCCATGGAGCTCATTTTCTTTTTCAAAATGTGGGCTTCTAGGGACTGCTGCTGCCTTCTCCGGGTGGCTGCATTAAAGCTGAGGCAGTGCTGGCACTTCTCCACCGGATGGTCGGGGCCTAGGCAAAAAAGTCACAGGGAATGGCCGTCCTTGTGAGGAAGTTGGGTGCCACATGAGTCACACTTGTTTTTGTGCTCGGAGGGTGTAGGGGACGACATACACCGATGGATACCTGACGAAGGTTAAGAAAAAAATAGAAAATACTCGGTTAAAATACCGACGAAGGAGCCTGACGAGCAGGGAACTTTTCCGCAACGTGCTGGCACAGGCTAACAGCGGGAAAGGACTGGAAGGTGGGCGTGAGGGACTGCCCCTTTATATCGACGTCTCCTGACACCGGTCACCTGATGTGGGGGCGGTCCCTTGCCAGAGACTGCTAGCTAAAAAATTTTCCGTGGGTCCTGCCGTCTGCCGACGTCAGTCCTATATGTAATTACCTACTGCAAGAGCCCTCTCGAAGTAAGATTTATCAATGTTAAAGGTAGGCAAGGCAATGGGACTGTACGGGGTGCACCCGAGGATCCTGAGGGAACAGAAAGAGGTGCTGGCTGCACCTCTGACGACCCTCTGCAACCTGTCATTGGAAACAGGGGTGTTACCGGGGGACTGGAAGAGGGTGGATGCAGCCCACTACACAAAAGTGGGAATAGGGAGGAGGCAGGGAATTACAAGCCTGACAGCCTGATGTCAGTAGTGGGCAAGGTAATGGAATCACTACTGAAGGAAAAGATTGGGGAATACCTCATTGCCAATGGTCTACAGGATCCGAGGCAACATGGTTTCACAGGGAGGAGGTCTTGTCAGACAAATCTGATCAAGTTCTTTGATTGGGTGACCAAGGAGGTGGATCAAGGTGGGGCGGTAGACATGGCCTACCTGGATTTCAGCAAGGCCTTCGACACCGTACCACATAGGAGACTGATAAGCAGGCTTGGGAGTCTAGGAGTAGGACCTATAGTATTAAAATGGGTAAAAAGTTGGCAGAGCAATAGGACTCAGAGGGTGGTGGTAAATGGCACCCACTCTGGAGTAGGCTAAGTGACTAGTGGGATGCACAAGGATTTGTACAAGGGCCAGTCCTCTTCAATGTCTTTATTACTGACAGTATAGAAGGACTGGAAGGGAAAGTATGCCTGTTCCCAGAAGACACAAAACTCTGCAATAGAGTTGACACACCTGGGGGGGGTGGAATTGACAAAGAAAGCAATAACAGTGCTTGTTGATGACTCACTGGTAAGTGGCTGTGTGCCTCTGGTAAGTGGGTAAGTCAGAATCTGAACCCTACTTTAGTGTCTGAACGACTGTTAAGTGGGTGACAGAGACGAATGAAGTGGTGATCTGGACCAGGAGGGAGATTCAGAATGTCTGTGGAGACACACCAATAGGTAGACTGCTTGCCTTTTCTTCCAACAAATGGCATTTTTCCTGTTAAGGTGACAATGTGGTCACCAGTCAGGAGACTTTTTACTTCTGAAGTTCTGCAGCAGCAGATCTGTTAGAGCAAGCTGAAGACCTCAGGTAGAGACTGATGCTGCCACTTGGTAATCTCCATTTTCTGCAGAAAATTCTCCAGTGCCTTCCATGGTATCTCCTCATGGCCTGGTAAAGCCATAACAAATGGGGGGGAGGTTTGCACATCATGCAAATGGCCCTGGCAGCAAACACAAAGTGTGCAAGAGTCATCTCTAAATGTCTTCATGCTGCACCGACAGAAGCAAAAAAGCTGGCGATTTTTCGAAGTAGCTGTAGACAGCAGGCAATACGGATGTAAAGTAAAATACAGTGTTGCTCCAACTACTTGATAAAGGCCTTTTGCTTGATTCAATGAACAGTTGATGGTGGGAGAAAAAACTGAGGCGTTCTAAGGCTGCCTACACTGTTATATAGGTGGCAACAACATGAATTAGCATGGGTATCCCAACTAGGCAAAAGTTCCAATGTGGTCCTGATGCCCGACACTTTACAGTCGCAAAGGTTTGGCTCTATGAACGGAGATGTCCTCAAAGAAGATCAAGGAGGACAAAGAAAAAGTTGAATGTTCCACCACTGCAATGGGGACATCTTTGTTTTAATAACTTCTTTCTTTCTTATTATAAGTCATAAAGTATACATTTACAGGGAGACCAAAGCATATTTTGTGGCTCAAATAATGTCACCTCTTGTGTACTTATGCTGCTATGATCCCTCACCTTAAAACAAAAAAGAACAGCGCATCTCAAGAGACTGAGATGGTACAGTGAGGGTGGCCAGCCCAAGTCACTACAGTAGTACACAAATAGCTGCACTCAGCACAAATTCAGCACACAAGGAAGTGATTGTAAGTAAAAGGGGTTTATTGCAGACCACACACGAGAAAAAAAAAAAAACATTGCTTTGACTACCAAATTGGTCTTTGTCAGGGTTTTTTTCTCATGTGTGATCTGAAATAAACCCCTTTTACTTGCAATTACTATCTTGTGTGTTAAATTCGTGCCGAGTGCAGCTATTTGTGTACTATTACCCCTCACCTTTAGCTTTCAGTTGTCTCATTCTGACAAATGTGAAGAGACACACTTGCAGCCATAACAGATGTTTTGCTCTCCGTATAAATCATATGAATCTATATTTATATGTACATTTGTATAATTATATACAAATACATAGAAAGACCGTATATGTATTGAAACCATTGAACACAGTGGCATCAGTGGCAGCACAGTGCACCATCATGTTGGAGACCCAGGTTCCCAGTATGATTCCAATTCCCAGTTCCCAGCTAGTGGAGTACTGGGAGAATTACAGTTATGCTCTCTGACTTGTGGGAAAGACTTGCTATCCTAGTGTTGCCGCAGTGCTTCCTGTAATGGGATCTGGGAGTGGAACTGATGCAGTCAGTGGCTGGGAGGAGCCTGCTGCTCCCCACATCCTGGAACAGTTTTGAGTAAGCCAAGTAAAGAATAGTTATGTAAGAACGTACCATAAAGTACAGTTACGTAAGAACTTACCGTAACAGTAGATCTTTGAGAGGAGCTCTTGCAGCAGGCTACACCATAACGACTGAAGACAGCAGGTGCCAGGACCCATGGAAAACATTTAGTTGGCAGTCTATAGTGGGGTTCCGCCCCCTGACATCGGCCTGACACCCAACATCAGCCAATGGTATAAAAGGGGCAGTTCCCCACCCTAATGTTAGTTCTCCCACCAGAGACCCTGGCAAACTCAGAAATGGAGAACCGAGGAGGTTCGTCTGAAATGAGGAAATGAAAACAGCCAGTGGAGAAACGGTCACCAGGGGGAAGGTGGGAAGGGAAAGCAGAACTTGCAGCAAGAACTCCTCTCCCAGATCTACTGTTATGGTAAGTTCTTACATAACTGTATTATCTCACTTCTTGGGGGAGCTCCTTCAGCAGGCTACACCATAAGGACTGAGTCCCAAGCAGTGGAAGGACTAATCCTGCCAAATGGGAGGAGATAAAACTCTGCTGAAGTTGCTCATGAGAGCAGGCCTTGTAGGACAGCGAGACCAAAGCCTGTCCTACGATGAGAGGCAATGTCCAAACTATAACACCGAATTAAAGTGTGTACAGAACTCCAAGTGGCAGCTGCACAGATATCAGCCGTAGACACATTTTTAATGGATGCAAAGGAAGCAGCCATACCCCTGGTAGAATGGCCTTTGACCGGTCCCGGCAAAGGCATATCATATTTACGGTAGCAATAAACAAATACAGTTGACAAGCCATTTAGATAAACTTAGCTTAGAAACAGGAGCCCCTTCAGTCCTTGCGGCAAAAGAAGCAAAACTGTTCAGACTGTTGAACAGCATGGGTATTATCTAAATAGTAACGAAGCGCCCGCCGAACGTTCAAAGTATGAAGCAGAGCCTCACCTCTGTTAGAACACTCTGGGTAGTAAACTGGTAAGTGGATGTCATGATTCAAAGACCACTTTAGGCAAGAATTTAGGATTCGTCCGCAAGGATACGCTATCCTTGTGGAAAACTAAATAAGGCTTTTTACACATCAGAGCCTGAAGCTCAGAAATCCTTCAAGCAGAAGTAATGGCAACTAAAAATAACACTTTCCATGACAGAAAGCATAGCTCACAACTTTGCAGCTGGTTCGAAGGGAGGCAGCGTAAAGTTTTTCCAAAACAAATAAAAGGTCCCATGGGGGAACAGGGTCCCTGATGGGAGGTTTGAGGTGAAGAATACCCCGCAAGAAAGTGCAGGAAAGATCCGGCTGGGCAAGAGTTTTGCCCTCTACAGGTACATAATACACAGAGATGGCTGATAAATGTACCTTGTTGGAGGAGTAACTCAGCCCTGAGTCTGATAGAGAAAGTAGGTACTCCAATATGGAATTCACTGGACAGGTGACTGGATCAAGGTGGCGAGCGGAGGTCCAAATGCAGAACCGCTTCCATTTCACAGCATAAGTGGCCCTGGTGGAAGGCTTCCTAGTGGCCACCAAGACATCTGCTACTCTGGGGGAAATGCCAAACTGAGCAACTGCTAGGCCTGCAGGAGGCATGTGTGCAGGTGCAACAATCTGAGGTCCAAATGGACCAGGGTACCCTGCTCCTGGGACAGCAAACCTGAGCTCAGGGTCAGGGAGACTGGAGGTTCCACTGCCAGCTGCTGAAGTAGTGGGAACCAAATCTGATGTGGCCGGTAGGGAGCTACTAGGATAATCTCTGCTCCCTCCAACTGCAATTTGAGAAGGACTCTGCAGTAATGGAAAGGGAAGGAAGGCACACAAAAACCTCCCCGTCCAAGACAGCGACAACACTTCTTGCCAGAAAACACCAGGCTCTGGATCTAGCAAGCAAAGATTAGGCAATTTGGCATTGAGTGGGGATGCAAAGGGGTCCAACTCAGGCCAGCCCCACCTGTCGGATAACTCTTCAGCCACTAAATGAAGGAGTTCCCATTCATGTGCCTTGGACCAAGATCAGCTTAAACTGTTGGCCAAGGTGTTTTGTACACCTGAGACATGCATAGCAGCGAGTTCTAGATGATGCTCAATGGCCACAAACCAGATTTTCATGGCCTCCCTGTAGAGGGGGTAAGAGTGAGTACCCCCTTGCTTATTTATTTATAAGACCACTGACATGACGTCCATCTGAATTAGGAGAGGGCCCGGGAGCAGATTCATCTAGAATGCCTGTAGGGCATAGAGTATCACCCACGTATACCAAAATGTGGAGGTAAGTGTCCTGCATATCCAGGGAGCACAGCCAATCCCCCTTGATGAAGGAGGGGAAGCAGGCCCGGAAGGGTGACCATCCTGAATCTTTTGTATTCCATGTACTTGTTCAGATGACTGAGAACCGAGATAGGCCATAGGTCCCATTTTCTTTAGAACTAGAAAAAAGTGGGAGCAAAAGCCCTTCCCTCTTTGATCAGGCGGAACTGTCTTTATGGCCTGCTTTAGCAAGAGCACTTGGATATCCTCCTGAATGAAGGAGAGGTGTGATGGAGGGTAAAGAGAGTTTATGGGTGGGTTGTCCGGGGGTATCAACACAAACTACAGAGTATTCTCCATCAGCTGAAGAATCCATTGATCCATGGTTATTCTGTGCCATCCCTCTAAATAATAGAAAAGCAACCCCCACCGCCTCCCCCAGAGATTCTGCCGGGGGAGGGGGGTTGGGTAAGGAGTCAGGTCAAGGAATCGGGGACAGGCAAAGGGGCCTGGAGGTTTGGGGAGCTCTGGGACCCAAACCTCCTGAGGACTAAGAAGTAGCCTTACATTTAAAGGCACCACTGGTTTGTTGGCCTTGGGGCTGTTGCCCGGAGAACCTATGAAATGGCTGGCGGCGGTTCTGTTTTTGGTTAGTTCTGTACATGGTCTGTACAGATCTGACAGCCTTGCCAGATTCCTGAAAGTGAGTTATAACCTTTTCTGACTCCTCACCGAAGAGGACTGAGCCCATGAAAGGGCATCCATAATACTTGCCTGGACATCCGGGGTAAAACCCGAGACACAGAGTCAGGAATAACGCCAAAGACAGACACTGGTGGCCTAGCCACTGAATTTGTTGTATCGTAGGAGGAACATAGGATGTGAGTACCTATGTCCAAACCAGATTTCAAAATATGTAGCAGCTCAGCTTTCTGAGAACTATCCCTGCTGAGTCTGACCAGTTCCATGGCCTTCTCCTTCAGTGCATTCTGATACTGGACCATGTGGGCTAAAAAGATTAGGGAATGAATGGCACAGGTGGCCGAAGCAAGACTTTCCTGTTGAGCTGGTCCATCTGCTTTGATTCTTTGTCTGAAGGCTGAGTGCTAAGATGCCAGGGCCTCTTGGACCGATCATGGGACACCGTAATCACCATGGAGTCCGCAATTGGTTGCTCTTCAAAGAAGGGCTAATCTTCAGGAGCATATAGAGGCAATCAGCCTTCTTGGAAACAGCAGGGGAGCAAGATGGGCATTTCCAAGCAGATCTGGTGACATCCTTAAATAAATCCACTAGAGGAGGAACCACCACAGGCTTTTGATCCTTTTGATAGAGGAAAACAGCCAAATGGCATCTCTCCAAGTCCCAATCTTCAGTATCCTAGACTATATTTGACTGGGTGTGCTGCATGACCTCCATGAAGGTCAGGTCATCGGAAGAGACCTGGGGGTCTGCCGGGGGGGAGGGACATCCCAGTGTCAGATGACACCAAGGAGGAGGAAGAGGAATGCCAGTCTGACTCCTCCGAAGAGGAAGATCAAGAGGTCGAATTATAGTGCCTGTGGTTGTGCGACTTATGTCGGTGACTGCCCGAGGACCTGGAGGATGAGCGATAGTGCTTTCAGCCATGATGCTTAGAGCAGCCCCTACCAATGTTGTCTGGTTGTGGGGTAGACTCTTTTGGTGTTGGCGTAGGCTGCCAAGGAGGAGCCTGAGGCTTTGCCCCTGAGGGAAGAGGTTCCTTGGGAGGGGGCATAGGAGGCCTTTTCAGTATCTGGTCACCCTTGACCATGTTCTACCAGGACTTAAAGAGAGCCATGAGATCCAGAAGAGGATTCTGAGGTCCAGAGGGATTAGCTGGCGTTGGTGGGGGGACATCAGACGGGCCCCGGCGTCGATCCCTTTGGTGACAGCAACCCAGGTGTAGGATCCTGAGGATTTGGGTTGATGGGCGGTGGCCCAGCAGGCATCTGGTTATCTGGTGTCAGTCTGGTAGGCATCATCAGACTAGACGCCAGGCTCCCTGGTGTTGGCTGAGAGGTAACATTAGGGTCAACCAGTAACATTGGGTGCTCAGGCAACAACAGAGTGGATGTTGCCGGGGTTGACGTCAGGGTAGTCGGTGTTGACCAGACAGGTGTGGACTGTATGGTCAATAGTCCATGCCTGGGAAGCAGCTGGCACCATCTTAGAAAGAGCTTGCCAAGGCGAGCTAACTCCTGAATGGGGCAGAGGTGTCACTCTCCCTAGGGAGGTGAGTACATGCCCCTGGTGTTGGCCCCGGAGACAAGAGCTGACTTGGCAGATGCTGAGGCCAGGCGGATGATGGGCAGGGACCTGCCACCCAAGGAAGACCCACCCATGTCACTTGGCTGAGTACCCACAGTCTGATAAAAGGGCCTGAACATCAGGGGCTGAGGAGCTGAGGAAGAAGTCCCTGACCCCGAAGAACCACTGCCCGATGTCTGGATGAGGGCAGGTGGTTTGACCACAGGGAGCCTGGAGGAAAAGGGGGCTGCCATGGACCCCAAGTCCATCCTCCCATGAGAGGACATCTTGGAGCTGATCACCATCTCAAGAGGGGCCCGGGAACATGAGGCTGTCCTTGTGTTTATCCTGGTGTTTGTGCTTTCCATCCAACTTCTTCTCCCTATTAGAAGACGAAGAAGAAGAGGCCCCTGAAATCTGTTTCTCCATCACTGCTAATTTATTTTCTAGCAAGAAGCTTTTCAGGGCCTTCTGGTGGCAGATCTTGGTCCTCTGGTTAACCTTCAAGCAGTGTTCGCAGGCCCCTGTATCGTGGTCTGGGCCTAGGCAGAAGAGGCAGGAAGCATGGCCATCCTTCAACGGGATCTACTTACCACAAGGACACTTGGACCACTGCAGTTCGACTGACGAAGTTGAAGAAGACATGCAGAGAAAATATGGAAAACTTCATATTTTTTTGAGAAAATAACAAAGCGTGAGTGATCGTGAAAAAATGGTGGTTGACTAGAGCAGACGGTGGCCATGAAGCCCATGTGCTGGGTCAGCGGCAAAAAAAGAACTGAGTTGGGCAGGGGACCACCCTTTTATGCCACTGGCGATGCTGGGGCGAGCCAGCGTCAGGGGGCAGTCCCCCACTATAGACTGCTAGCTAGAAGTTTTCTGTGGGGTCCTGGCACCTGCCAGCTTCAGTCCTTATGGTGTTGCCTGCTGCAAGAGCTCCCCCTTAAAGTGTGAAATCAGCAGATCTTCCAGAAAGTCTCCTCCATTAGGCCACACCTTTGGAACTACGTTGGACCACTCAGAAATGTTTTGCTAGCTGAGTGTTGCCCACAATGACTTGCAGCGTCTATACGTACATAACATGGATGGCCCCATCACTCCTCGGTTCCCCACCCAAGATTAGCCTTGGAGGACCCTCCAGCCATGAGTAACCAGGAGATAAGATCAGCACTAGGCATACAAGGACATGCATGGGGCTAGAGACAGGATGCATGGAGTAAGGTTTTAGTCACAGCACCTGACATGACCCTCACTGAAAGCAAAAGGGGGAAGGAGGCAGGGTATGGCATGGCTTAATGAAGGAGATATTCTGGAAGATCTTCTATTACGGTAAATTCTTACGTAACTGTTCCATCTTCTTCAACAATAGGTCCTCCACTAGGCCACACCTTTGAACCAATTCCCAAGCAGTACACAGAAAACTGTGAAGATATCACAGTCAGATATGTAATCAAAATAGAAGGCCTTGCAGTACAGCCAAAAAAAAAAAAAGACTAGCTCAAGCTGTGGACCCTGCAATACGAGCAGACTTGATAGACCAAATGGCCTTCTTCTGCTGGCTTCTTCGCGTGTTCGTATGTTAGCAAAACCAAAGCCAGTATGTCTAGACTGTAATGTTTAGTTAAAGTATGAACACTGCTCCATTTGGCTACAGCACATATGTCAGCAGCAGGGACATTTTTGAAATAAGCAACAGAAGTGGCCATACTCCTTGTGAATTTGCTATGAATGGTGCCAAGAAGTCCGTCACCATACTTCCTATAGCAGAACATAACACAATGTGCCAGCCATCTGGATAGGCATTGTTTAGACACAAGAGCACCCTCTCTCCCGGGGCGAATGAAACAAAATGTTGAGAGGGCTTTCTGCAGTCCTTGGTGTGATCAATATGGTATCTCAGTATTCTACTGACATACATCCATATGAAGCAGCGCCTCACCCTGGTTGGCATGCTCAGGATAATACACAGGAAGGTGTATCCTTTGATTACATGTAAATTCAGATACTACCTTCAGCAGAAACTTAGCATTCGTGCACAAAGAGGCTCTGTCTTTGTGAAAGATGAAATAAGGAAGCTCACACATTTATACATAAAATTTGGAAATCCTTCCAGCAGAGGTCATATACTTAAAAACAAAGTTTTCTATGACAGGAAACATAAGCCACAATTCGTGGTAGGCTCAAAAGAAGCCAATGTCAATTTCCTAAGAATGAAATTCAAGTCCTAAGGCAGGACTAGATTATGGACAGGAGGTTTTATATGAAGAATACCTCTTAGAAACATATGGGACACCTCTAATTGGGCAACTTTATGACCATCAATAGGGGCATGTAAAGCTTATATAGCGGCTAAGAACATCTTAAGCAAGGAATACTGTAGGCCAAAGTCAGACAAGGAAAGCAAGTATTCCAACACAGCATTCACAGGACATGTAAAAGGGCCCATATTTCGGGAAGCAGCCCACAAAGTGAAACGCTTACAGGGAATAAGTACGTCTGGTAGAAGGCTTCCTAGCTGCAAGCAGGACATCAGCAACCTTAGCATACCCCAAAACATGCAGTGGCTAAGTCTTCAGAATCCATGCATGGAGATGTAGGGCCCTCAGGTCTTGATCCCTTGCCCGTGACAACAGACCCCGACAAAGAGTTAAAGGACGGGAGGCTCTACCACCTAATGCTGAAGCAGTAGAAGCATCTGGAAAGACCAATATGGAGCAATGAGGATGACAGTGCACTTTCGACCCTCAGCTGGAGCAGAACCCTCTGTATTAGAGTATTAGAAAAAGGAACTGGGGAAATGTGTACAGGAATTTCTCTTTCCAGGAGAGGGACAACGCATCTTACCAAAAAAACTCCAGGCCCTGGAGACAGCGCGCAGAAACACAGCAGTGGCTACGTTGACAGCATTTCCTTCAGCAGGTCTGATGAGGATGACCGATGGCAGGAAAAAGAACTGAGGAGTGATGGTGCTGCCCATGTTATATACGCATAGATGCTGCATGTCACTGTGGGAGGCCCCCAGCTAGAAAAAGTTTCTGAGTGGTTCTGATGCTGATGATGTATAGTTCCAAAGGTGTGGCCTAATTTATTTAGTTAGTTTTTGTTGACTGGGTGGGTGCAATAGGCAAACAAATGCTTATTTTCAGGCATGATAGAGGAGATATCTTTGAAGAAAATGGATGCATTCATGATGGATAGTGGATGGGTTCAGTAAGGGAAGATAAATATGGACTTTTGCAAATGTCAGTCTAATCAGATGCAAACGTCATGAGTGTATGTGTGCCTCACCCCCCAACATCCCACACCCCACTCCTAGCAAACTAGAGTTGCTCCCTATTAGGCTGGTGAAGTGCAGTGGAATGATGTTCCCCTGCCTGGGGGAATTTCTGCATAGATGCTGAGGAGGAGGAGGCAGGGGCCTGAATAAGGAACTGGGGCAAGTGGCAAATACATCTGGCAGAAGTCAACCTGGATAAGATGTTACTTCATAGGAGCAGATAAGGCAGATTAAGGGGGGATGTAGTAAATGCAAAATAAAAAAGATAAAATGGCTAGTATGCTGTTTGTTACTGTGGCTTTTCTCTAGCTCAACACTAAACATTCAATGTCTTATGCTCTTTTAATGAACTGACCTGAGTGTTACACTGGCTTTTGGATTCAGTGTCCATTGCAAAAAGCTTTTCAACCAGCTCAATCTTGAGATCACCGTCCAAGGGGCTGTAATAATCTCCTGGACTACTTGGCTGCAAAAACAAAGCAAAGAGGCATGTTAGAAGAGACGGTTGTTCCGACACAACTGAATACTTCGATTCATCCTTTTGGAACATTATTCTGCTAAAGAATCAGACTGAAGAAATGTGTAATTTTTAGACTCAAAACTGCAGAGCCATTTGAAGAGCAGTCTTGTACTTCTGGATGTACTTTAGAACAATCATATTTTTACTTTTATAATTTACCAGTAAATACAGTTTTTTAAAAAGTTTTCCCTTCCAGGGTTTAGAACGTATCTTATTCATCGCCTAGTCAAGAAGACTGTAGAAAGCATTTGACTGCCCCCAAGTTGATCTTATCAAGTGCCTTTGTTTATGTAAACCCAGTGTTTACCATGACAACAGACTGTCATGTTACAAACACAGCAAACATCAACAGTCTGATGCTTTTTAAAAGACACACAAAAATATGAAAAACACTGCAATTAAACATAACTGCTGTTTACATAATAGTTTCGCAACTTAATTCTAGTAAATGTTTACTGTTTGAGTAATCAAAATGAAGAAACTATATTTTCTCTAATGGTACTGCCAAGCCAGCCCCCATAAGAAACCACAGTTGCCTAAATGCCGTGCAAGCCCATTGTAGTCTTGTTTGAAGCATAAAACTGTGCGACTCTTCACCTACCACCCAGTCAACTCGAAAAATGACATCAGTTTGGTACATCAGTTGTGATTACTCACAACTGTATCAATTTTGGAACATATTGTGAATTTAAACAATCACATTTCACTTAATCATCCTAATCATTTGCATAGCTACTTTCAATCTTTAATATATAAGCACAAACTTCACATCTAGTCAGCATGTTATTGTCATACTCAATGTATACAGTATATGATCATGCCTATACTGCTAAGGAAACTTAAGGCCCTTTGTGACATCTCCAATGTAAATCTGGCCATGCCTTGTAGTGGGCTACCCAATGTAAACCAAGTAACAGCCTCATTCTTTTGGGCCCTCTTGTGTAAACCTGGGGTCTGACCCCTTAAAAAGGAAAACTGTGTGTCCCTAAGCATCTGGCTCTCAGTGGGGGACACACAATGAGCATTCATATTTACTCGAGACTTTGGGCAGGGGGCTGCAGATGACTCAAGGCTGACAGGGACATCAGGAAACCATATTCCACACAAATACCAAAGTCATCCCAAAGTAGTCAAGCAGCAGCATGCAGTTTCTATAGGCACTTCTTATCCCCTTGCAACTTTCTTCCTGGTCATCCATGAACATGGTCAGTTATTGCTAATGGACCTATCAGGTCATTTTAAAATAAAATCAAATTTAGTTGGCCAAGATTTTACAGCCAGTCCTTCAGGGCTTCAGATTCAGCAATTAGTACACACATTTCTCATCTGCACCTGGCTTACTCCAGGTATAGTCCCACTAAGAAACCACAACAAACATGTCCCAAATTTGCACTGAGATCTGTAGGGTCAGTTAATGCCCCCATGTTTTTGTTGTACTGGGTTACTATGAACAGGCATGTCTGGGCAACTGTGGCACTGTTTCGGCACAATTCAGCCAAGTTCATGACGGTTCAGAATGAAGGATGTAAAAACCCACTGAAGCACAAGGAATCCCATTCACTGGGGCTACTCCTTGTCCTACCAGTTCTGAGGGCAGCAGGCCAACATAACAATCTCAAATTTGGGTAAGCAGCCTCAAATTCTATTCAAAAACCCATGGCATAACTTCTCTTCAGAAAAGTCCACTGTGTGCACACAGGGAGATGGCAGCTGCCAAAAACTCAATGCTGATGGTCTCAGTCCACTCCACAAACTTTGGGTTCCTCAGCAAGGACAGGCACAGGTCACCCACCTTGTGTGGAGCTTTCTGCAGACAGAACCGAGTGCAGCCCCCACCCTGAAAAGCAGGCAACCACAGCAACATTCCATTGTGGCCTATGCTGTTGCAGCAAATCTCTCCCACATGACACCAGTGCCCACAAGGCTGGCAGAGGGATGAGAGGGAACCCTGAGAGTTAACCCCCTTGCTGTTAAGAACTGCCAGACAATAAAAAAAAACAAATACCAGGGACTAATAAACCCCAAGGGTCATGGGGATTAGACTTGCCGGAGATCTTTCCCGATCTTTGATGGGCAGACGTGCAGTTACAGCTGGACAAAAAGTCTTCCCTCTTGCTGCAGCACTGAAATAGCTCTCCACTTTTTTTTTTTTGGTTAATCTGTTTATCCCCCTGCACCAACCGCCTCCCATCTTCCGGTTTCCCCAGCCTCATCATACTGGCATCCTCCAAAACGTACCTTGTCCGGCTTGTTCCCCCAAGGCATACCCCCCTGGTGGGGTCCCTCAAACACCACCAGAGACAGAATCTGGTTGGCATGGACTGATGCCTGGACAGCCAGGTGCGGGGCCTGCAGGAGATGGGCATCATCCTACTGGTTGGTGCCTTTTCTGCTCTGTTTTTCTGCTCCTTGGGAGGTGTGGATGTGCAATGCTGTCAGGACGAAAGCTGTGTGCTCCCATGTGATGTGCCTCAATGGCCCCTGCACCTCCTGTGCATCTTGACGGCCCAGTGTGCCCAACTCCTGGATTCCATCTGGTGTCAGGCAATGCCAGGACCATGTCTCTCCGCCCCAAAAAGGAAGAAAGCAGTCCCTGGGATGCTTGATGCCTGAGTCTCCTCCTCGGGCCCTCCAATTTGAATCCTGAGCACACTTCTTAACATGGGCTGTTGGCATCACATGTGGTGGTGTTACTGCTACACCTGTGGGTCATCCAGCCCTCCACTTTTCGCCTCAGCCAATCCTCATTCCACCCGGGGCCCAACAGTCAATCAAGATGCAGTGCTTTCTTTAAAATTCCTCAACCCACATTTTTGAGCAGTGTGAGCAGTAAACTCTGCTTGCTCAGTTGTCATTTATCTGGTAGTCAGAAGGCGTATGTCTACCCAGCATGCTTCTTTACTAGGCCTCCCATATTATGATGCTACTATGCATCTGTTTGATTTAGAACATTGTAAAATACATAGTAAAGAGCTAGTGTACTGCCTACAACTGCTATTAGGTTTTAAAAGCAGTCAACCATTACCTTTTTTAGCCTTTTTCTTTTACCTTTGGTTAATTAGAAGAATGTTTACCTGATGTTAGTAGATATGCTGTGTGGAATAGCACTCTGCGTGGCACCTGACATACCCAGCTCTGTTCCACCCATTACATAATCAGCACTGCGACCTCACTGACTGTGACATCACTGCTTCTTACAGACAGCCACTCTGCTAAGTCAGTCCACCTATGATGTCACTGTCAATGAGATCACAATTCTGATGATGCAGTGGAAGGAGCAGAGATGGGTATGTCAGCTGACAGTCTGAGACCTCTTCTAAACATTCAACACAATATCATCACATAAAAACTTTCTAATGAGTAAAAAGAAAAAGAAAAATAATTCAGAAATAAAAAGTTACAACTGATGACTTCTTAAAATTTTGTATCATTGTCCCATCTATGTTTGGGTTACACTAGCTCTTTAAGGTCTGAAGGGACTCAAAGGCCATGATGTCCACACCTCCACCTACTTATTAAGCAGGGAGTAATAAGAATATTGTAAAAAACATGAATATTTACTTAGAAGGGTGGGGAGTTTGAGTCCCTCTTGCATCTGTTTGTTACGGTATCTGCACCCATGCTGAACCTGGGGAAGGGCAGCTTGCTTCTTTGTTGAAAGATTCATGCTTAGAACTGCATGTTGTAAAGGAGGGCGGGAGGTTCATGGAGAGCCCCCCTCGCAACAAAGCCCCACGGAGAAGCAGCACCCACCTTTAACTAGAAGCATCACAGAATAGGAATTTCCTCTTTCTTATGATTTACTTTACAACTTATTCACCAAAATATCCCAACCGAGCTACAACATCTCATTTTCTGTGGGGTCCTGCTTCTACACAATTTTACAGCTGGGAAAGCTGAAGGACAAGGAGGACATGAGCTTCTCAAGGCCACACAGTGAGTTAGCAGCTATAGTGGTGGGCTTTACACCTGTGATCTTCTGTTTTACTATTTCATACTTCAACCACAGGACCACACTGTCATTCCTAAGAAGTACTTTGACATCCAAAAATCAGTTAACTACTGATTATGTTTAGTTTGAGCTCACTAGAGCAGGCATATTTCTAAACACCCATTATAGCCAGCCTCTCCATTGCATATAACAGACCCACACATGCCTTGACTTGAAGCCTGCCTTATACAGTTGTTAACATGTACCTTTAACTACATTTTCGATAGCCATCTTTACATACTAAAGACTATCAAGGAATTGTATCTTTAAATTCTTAAAGTACTACCAATGCAATATGGGTGGCAGTGTAGCTTAGTGGGTACAACAAAGAGGTGTGAACCTGGAGATGCAGGCTAGTCACATGACTGCCAATTACTTACTGAGAGACCATGAACAAGTCACTTAACCTTTTTGTGCTTAACTCTCTCTCTTTACCTAACCTCCCTCACCATTCTACAACCCCCCTCACAATGTGCCCCCAATGGCTGCTGCCAGCTGGTCATGGATTATAAAGTGCTTTGGGATACAGTGTGCATGAAAGGTGCTATATAAAACCAATTTCCCCTTTTCCATAGAAGCTTACCTTTATTTCAGTAAGGCCTTCAAAACCATTCAACATATAAGACTGGTGAACAAGCTGGCCTGTCTTGGGAGTGGGTCAAAAGGTTATAAACTGGGTAAAAAGTTGGGTATGCAACAGAAGTCAGAGCGTGGTGGTAAATGGTGTCCACTCTGGAGAAGGCAAGGTGACCAGTGGTGTGCCTCAGGGCTCAGTACTAGGCCTGGTCCTCTTCAATGCTGTGACAGGGTAGAATAGGACCCTGTCCGTTTTGAGAAAGTGTTTAAATGCAAGGATCTGTATTTTTTCCTTTTCTGTCTCTTCTGTCTGGTTTCGCAACCAAATTTTCCTGTGAGACTTCGGGCTTGATCAACCCGAACAGTCTCATAATCCTTTGCATCTTACTGTCTCTCAGTTTTCTCTTGCTGTCTTTCCTCCTTGCATATCTATATCTGCTAATATATAATATATGAGAATCAATGTATGAAAATGAAACTGATAATGGGATCACTTGTTTAGAAAATGTTTAGTGATACTGTTGAAATGTGTACGTGTGTGTACATATATCTATATATATATATATATATATATATATATTTATAATTTGAGATAACTGTAAAAAGTTAGAGGTTACTTGGGTGCAAATGCCTGAGCCTTTTGCAACTGCTGTGTGGACTTCAGGAAGTTCTCAATGTTCTAGCAGCTCCTGAAATTTACAATAAACAGGATGCTTGCAAAGGATGGGGGTTGAAAAAAAACATAAAAATAGTTAAGCTGAGCTGCAAGGGAGATTTTTTTTACAAGAGATTTTATTTTGCTTCTGTATATAGTTATTCTGAACAGGTTTATTTTATTTTATGTTACTACAACAACAAATAAACATTTTTGTGGAATTTTACAACTGCTCCTGGGTTTTCTCTATGCTTCCTGACCTGTGCTTCCATGACAAATGCCTTTATTAGAGACACTGCGGAAGGGCTAGAAGGGAAAGTATGTCTGTTTACAGATGACACAGAAATCTGTAACATAGTTGACACATGGGGGGGTAGAAAAAATGAGGGATGATTTGAAAAAGATGAAAGGATGGTCAAGGGTTTGGCAGCTGAGTTTCAATGCAAAAAAGTACAAAATCATGTAGTTTGGGCAGAGAAACCCGGGGGCTACATATCAATTGGGAGAGGAAGTACTGACAGCCTCCAAACAGGAAAGGAACCTGGGGTAATCTTTGCTGATGACCTGAAGGTAGCCAAGCAGTGTGATAAGGCAGTGGGGAAGGCTAGCAGGATGCTCGGGTGCACACGGAGAGGTATCACCAGTAGGAAGGAGGAGGTAATATTACCCCTGTACAGATCACTGGTAAGACCCCACCTCGAGTACTGTGCCGGGTTCTGGAGTCCCCACATCTGGAAGAACATTGATAAGGTGGAGGCAGTAGAAAAAAGGGCTACCAAAATGTTGCAGGGCCTGTATCAAAAGCCCTACGAGGAGATACTCAAGGAACTGAACATGTACTCTCTGGAGGGGAGGAGGGAAAGAGGGGATATTATAGAAACATTCAAATACCTAACAGGTATTAATAAGGTACAGAAAGGTAGCATTTTCCATAGAAAAAGAAACTTGAGGACAAGGGATCATGCTATGAAGCTGAAGGGGGGAGGCTCAGAGGAAATGTGAGAAAATATTTCTTCACAGAGAGGGTGGTGGACACCTGGAACAACCTTACAGCAGAAGTGGTGGGTGCCAAAATGGTGATGGGATTCAAGCATGCATGGGACAGAAACAAGGGGACCTTGGTAGTAAGGCAGAGGGAGGAAATGATCAGAGATCAAGTAGGGTCTGCGGTGGCACAGTAAGCAGGGAAAACTGGGCAGACTAGGTTTGCCAAAAGGTCCTTGTCTGCCGACAACTTCTATGTTTCTATAACAACGACGGTTTTTGTAGCTACTGTAGTTAAACTGCAGTTAATCTTCGTTACCATGACAAAACTACCTAGGTAATGTGTGGGGAAATTGACAGGGTGGAAAAAGGGCCTTTGATACTGGATGACTGAATGGTCTGTGAAATCGTTTCAACAGTTATAACTGCCCAATTAGTGTGGACCTGGCCTGCTGTTAGCCACGTAATCCAACAAATACCACAACAGCATGGCAAATGAGATTACAACAAAACTCCATCCTAGAGTTAAAATGGTGTTCATATGAGTTCACAATAAGGCACTCAGTTGTACCCTAACTTTCAAACAAATGCACATGTACATGTACATGTAGGATACAACTCACACATACTAAACACACTGTTTGTGACAGAAAATAATCATCAGACCATATACTGTAAATAGTAAAAAAGTTAGCCTTTATATCACGTACAGCTGCAGCCTCAAACACAATATTGAAATCATGCTCTTACCGTGGAGCAACTGCTGTTACTACTCGTGCTTGGCGTGCTGCTCCCAGATGGAACCTGTGGCAAGCTGAATGCAGGCAGGCTGGTAACCTCAGGCACAGAACTTGGTTTCTTTGCCTCTGCTGCCCATGATTCGTTAAGAAGAGGCATGACAGTTTTGTTGTACACAGAGGAGTCTTCAAACCGCTGAGCTCCTACAATGAAAATAATCATAGATTATAAATTATAACAATACTGAAAACGATCCTTCTCTGTCAATCAGAACACAGAGCTACTGTCTCTTTCTGTGATGACCAACAGTAGACTCAATAATGGGACTGTATGCTAATGCCAGTGTTCTCACTGGCTAAGATTAGTGCTATAGCACTTCTCTGAAAGAATTCGCCAAACAGTTTCAGTTTTCTCCGATGTGCTATAGCATCTGTGGGAGAGTGAGTTTGTCAATTTTTTGGCTGCCTCACAATTACATATATACTACTGACAACTGGATCCAAATGGATGCATTGATACTGCACAAATAACACTGCATACTTACCATAGCAGTAGATCTTCGCGATAATCTCTTCCATTAGGCAACACCTTTGTAACCATACCCGCATTAGTGCTAGAACAACACAGAAATGTTTGCTAGCTGGGGACCACCCACAACAATGTCATGCGTCAACATCTATGTAAATGTAGGCAGCCCCATCTCTCCTCAGTTCCTCACCAGAGATTAGACTCAGAGGACCTCCACCTGTGGGGAACCAGGAGTTAAGACCAAGGCCCTGATTTTTCTGTGGTAATTTGGGTCTAAATTCTGTGGCAAGTTCCCCTGTTGCCACAGAACTTCTGCAGCATTCGTTTCCTATTTCTGCGTAAATTCCACGGCAGCAGTTGGGGGCTTTGATAACAGTCAGCAATCCCACCACAACACCACCCAGATAGGGGAAAAACATTTGTTTTTGGGCTGGGACCTATAAACCAGAGAAGGCTGTCAATTAATTCCTGAGTTCTTAGTATTAGAAAGTAAAAAATCCACCCCATCCATCTTAGTCCCATCGCCCTCCCCACCCTAGCCTGAGAGTCCCTAGGGCCGCCAGATTTGAATAAGTAATATTTTTAGTGGCTACCACACTGCACAATGATCCTCATTCTTACCTCCTTCCCATCAGTTGATAAGGCCCCTGCCTACTTCAAAGAAATCTTTCTTGTAAACTGGAGCGCCTTTGCCCTACTCAAACCAGAGTCAGAGGTAACCACTTACCTTGGATAACCCCTGAACGTCTGGCCTGCCTCAGGGCTAGCGATCAAGCCTGAAAGCATCATAAAGCTATCTAGCATCCTAGTAACCTCGCGAACTACCGCATGCTCTGAAATGCTTGCACCAGGGCTACAAGGCTAGCCAAGTCCGAATATTTCAAATCTGCCTTCATCACCAACATAAATTCCCCTTCAAAGTTCTGGAAGGTGGTCCACACCCTATTTACCCCCTCATCTCGCCCCCCCCAGTACTTAAAGTAAATAGCTCACTAGTGTCTGACCCACCAGCTGTAGCTGTGGAATTTAACTCCTATGATATCTCCTGTGCCACTGAGCTACTGAAATCCCTCCTCCTTCCTCATGCCCACCCTCACCCTCTACCGGTGTGCCCCCTCCACCACCCTCCCGCCTTCCCTTCTCTTTCACTACTTTAACCCCAAATGATGCCTTAAGTGTCCTCCTCACCATCAACCCCTCTAAAGGTGCCTCCCCTGACGGCCTTGAGCCAAAACTCCTCTCCCTCTCTACTTTAGCCATTGCCTACCCCCTCTCAATAATCCTAAAACTCTCATTCTCTACCGCCTTGGTCCCCTCTTTGTGGCAACACGCTGTGGTCCTCCCTCTACCCAAAGGGGGTGACCCCATATCCCCTGGCAACTATCGCCCCATTTCTCTCCTCCCTACCCTTGCCAAGCTTCAACAACACATTGCCCTCTCCCAACTTATCTCTTTTCTATCTGACACCTCCTTTTTCACCCCTTTCCAGTCTGGTTTCAAGAAAAACCACTCAACCATCACCTCTCTCCTATGGCTCACAGATTCCATCCTAACTGGGATGGACAATGGGCAAATTACCTCTGCCATCTTTGTTGACCTGGCCAAGGCCTTCGACATCGTCTCTCACTCTCTTCTCCTCGATTCACTCCCAGCAGCTGGCATGTCTCCCTCTACCACAAACTGGTTCAAGGCCTACCTTATTGGCAGAACCCAATCAGTTAAGATTGTGGACGCCACTTCCCTTCCCCTCCCGATTAGCACTGGAGTCCCCCAGGGCTCTGTATTAGGGCCCCTCCTATTCTCCATCTTCTTATACGACCTTCCATCTGTTTGCTCCCCATCCTCGCTATACATATATATGCCGATGATACAGTCCTGTATGCATCTGACTCCTGTCCTGATGAGGCTACAACCAGCTTACAGCAAGACTTCAACAAGGTTCAGCCCTGGTTTGCTAACCATCAACTTTTCCTCAATGCAAAGAAGACTGTCTCCATGACTTTTGGCACAAGGCAGAAACTCTCTAGTCTTCCCTTCCCACTCACTTTCCACACCCTTGATGGGACTTTACTTGAGGACACATCCTCCTTCAGGTACTTAGGTGTTTGGCTGGACCAACACCAAAACTTCTCTGGACATATTGACGCCATCGAGAAAAAACTGCACCCCAAGCTTGGTGCCCTGTTCAGCACCCATAGTTGCATCCCTCCTACGGCTAGGTGTGAACTTGTTCAGAAGACAATACTGCCCATTTTCAACTACTGTGACACAGACTATGGTGCTGTCACTAAGTCCTCCCTGGCCAGACTGGACACCCTCTTCAATTCATTCTGCCTCTTTGCCCTGGATGCCCCCCCCCACACCCATCACTGTGATCTTTATCATGCCCTATCCTTCCCCTCTCTTACAAATAGGCGACTCTCCCACTGTGTTAAATTCACCTCCAAGCACTGGTTGGTTGAGATCCCTTCCTACCTCACCTCTTCCTTTATAACACACACACCCGCCCTCCCATTCCCTTAGATCAACCGACTCCCGTACCCTGGCTGTCCCCTGCAGATCCACCCAAATCGGCCAATCCGGTTACTCTCACTGCCTCCCAAAAATTTTGAATTCCTTCCCCCCTCAAATCCGGCACTCATCCTCTGCCTACTCCATCAGCTCTACCTTGAATTACCTTGCACCTAGCTGCTCCTGCCATGTCCCTACCTAATTCCCTCCTCTAAGCCCTGGACAAACCCTACCCCTCTACCATCACCTTCATTTTACCCTGTGCACACCCACCCCCAAAATTTGTAGCTCTCCTCCCCTTTCCCCAAATTGCTCCCCCTTACTGACCTCCCTTGATCTCTCACAGAATGTAAAGGACCCCGAATGTTCTCCATGGGTCTCTTTCCTACCCCACCCCAAGGGGCTTGTATCTCCATGTACTCCCTTTCCCCACCATCCTAAAGGGATCTCTTTGGGAAAGTGCCTTATCCCCTTCTCTCTGGTCCCCTCAGTCCCCTTGCAGGGTTCTTTGCATCCTAAGGGGGTCTCCAGGGACACGACTCTTCCCACCTCACCCCTCCCTCCCTTTTCTTTCACGTAAGCACTTGTTTACTTATTAACCCGGCACTTACTATTGTTCACTCTTTCTACATATTATGCGCAACACTGTTTGTAACACCTGCCTTACAACTGTATGTTAATGCTGATCTTGTAACTTGAATATTTAATGTCTCATTCCTATTGTACTCCTTCCCCCAGGTCACACTGGGAGACAGCGACTTAATAAGCTCAGTGTGCCTTCCTGGTGGCTGTTTCAATAAAATAAATAAATAAAATTCTTCTAGTTTACCACTAGGCCAGAATGGTGTTTCTCATTCCAGTGCTTAGCACAGGCTCAGCACTCTGGGACAAGTAACCGGAATTCTGGCCCAGCGGTGAATTAGAAGGATGAGGATTGCTGCACAGTGTGTGGGACCTGATAAAAATATTTCTACTTCAAATAAAGGGACTCAAGGAGGTTTTCAGGGTAGGGTTGGGAGGGTGGTGGGCTGAGCTGGATTGGGGGGGGGGTTTACTTGTTTTGATTTTTAAGGTAAAGCCTTAGCAAACAAACTAATGGGCAGGGGCTGTTCCAAAAATGCTTTTCAGATTTTTATTTTTAAATTCCACAATATTCCAAAAAGTATTCTGCAGAATTTAATATAAACCATGGAATAGTTTTCTGGGGTTTATATGACCCATGGAATAATTTTCCTTGGTCAGAGTCGATGTAAACTACAGATTTGTTTTACTCACCGTTTATACTGACTCTTTGTTTCTTTTTTTAATTTATTATGCTTTATCCCCTCATCCACTGGCCCCAATCAGTCTGATCTACACATGCTCAGCCCCGCCACACAACTCGGGACATACCTCACTCCTGAACACCCCCTGATTACCTCCTAGGGGTAGCGCTGCCAGGGGGCCTGTCCCTGATGAAGAATGAGTGGTAGAATGGGAGCAAGAGCCCGGTCGGTGACACAGGGTCTGCGTCGAGGGGATGGTCGTCATTGTGCGGTGGCAGAACCTCTATTTTCCCATTTTTCTTCCCGGGAGGTATGTCATGCAATGACATTGGGCTGGCACACGAAACATTTGACATGTCTCCCAAACGTAGTCAGTCCCAGCTGTCATACCCCAGGCTACCACGAGGGGTTACCCGAACAACGGGGACTCCCCCCCCCAAGAGAATAGCAGTTCATAGGACGCTCGATCTTCCACCCCCCTGACCGGCCTTTCAACTTCCCAGGCTCATTCCCAAACCCAGGTGGTCAGCATCACGAGCGGTAGCAGTACTGCTGCACCAGCTGGCTGGCTAAATACTGACTCTTCAATATAAACTACGGAATAATATTCTGCAGTTCATGTAAAATGCGGAATAATATTCTGCATTTTATCCCACAGTTTGTGTTAAATTCCACTGCAATTTCCATGGATGCGGAACTGCAGAAAAATCGGGGGCCTTGGATAAGACCAGCCAAGGCATACAAGGCAAGGCATAGGGCTGGATATATAATGCATGGATTAGGTTCCAGCACAATATCTTCTGTAACCCTTACTGTATCAGAAGGAGGAAGGAGGGAGGGACGGCATGGCCTAATGGAAGAGATTCTCTTGAAGATCTATTGTTACGGTAAGTACTTAACTGTTCTATCTTCTTTGACAATATCAGTTTCATTAGACCACACCTTTGAAATGACTCCCAAGCAGTCCCAGAACATTAGAGGGAGGCTGGTACAAGTCTTGATATATTCAAGACACCAGGCCTTGCAGCACAGCAAGCTCAAATTCAGCATGTCTATGAGAGGATATGTCCAGACTGCAGTGTTTAGTGAAGGCGTGGACAGTGTTCCATGTGGATGCAGCACAAATGTTGGCAGCAGAAACGTTTCTGAAACAAGCAACTACATGACCATTCCCCTTGTGGCGTGACCATGAACCGCACCAGGAATTTCCTTACCATACTTCATATAACAGAACATAATACAATGTGCCAGCCATTTGGATGGGCACTGTTTAGACACATGTGCGCCCTCTTTCCCTGGGGTAAATGAAACAAAAAGCTGAGAGGACTTTCTACAGTTCTTGGTACGATTCACATAGTATCTAAGAATTCTATGCACATCCAAAGTATGGAGCAATGCCTCACCCTGACTGACACACTCAGGGTAATAGACAGGAAGATGTATTGTTTGATTCAGTGTAAATTCAGATACCACCACCTTCAGTAAAATCTTAGGATTTGTACACAAAGAAACTCTGTGGAAAGTCAAATATGGAGGCTCACACTTTATAGCCTGCAACTCTGAAATCCTTCGAGCAGATGGAACTCCAACTAAAAATAACATTTCCACGACAGGACACGAGATCCACAACTCGCAGCTGGTTCAAAAAGGGCCAGTGTCAGTTTCTAAAGCACAAAATTCAAGTCCCAAGGTGGGCCTGGACTGCAGATAGGTGGTTTCAAAAGTTCAATGTTTGTGGAATAGCGATGGGGTATATAGTGCTTGTGTAACTTCCTGTACTTTTTGTGGCTTTACTCTATTCCCACCCTTGAGCAGTAGGTATGTAAGTAGTAATTTGTAGGGAACAGAAGGCCCAGGAACAAAGGTGAGAACAGCACTGGAGGAGGAGGAGGAGGAGGAGGGGATGGTGGTGGACAAAAAAAATCCCTAAGCAAGGGAGGTGTGTTAGTGGAAGGCTTAAGTAGAGGTTGTGGGAGGAGCTAGTCCCCACACTGAAACTCAGGCCAAGCTCTCCCATTCAATGTTTGTTGAATAGCAATGGGGTATATAGTGCTTGTGTAACTTGTTGAGGCTTTACTCTATTCCCACCCTTGAGTAGTAGGTATGTAGGTAGTAATTTGTAGAGAACAGAAGGCCCAAAAAGATACGTCCTCCAACTCACGGAGAGTATGACCCCCTGGCACTCAGGAGAGGAAAACCCCGAGGTGGAGGAAACCTCTGAGGACCCATGGCTGGTGGTCTGCCCATCCTCTGGGCTTACTAAGAGGAGAAGGACCTAGGTTCTAGTAACCATAGCTAATCTGAGGGTGGTGAGCTTCTTGGAGAGACAATGATCCATCCTCGATCCATGGATGATGCAGACTGAACGATGATTCTGAGGTTGGAGAGTAGATCTTTTCTGAAGGAGCAATAGAATCCAAAATGTGAAGTAGATCCAGCTGAAGGAGGACAAATGGAGTCCAAGTTTCCAAGATGATGAATGATGCTTGTCCCAAGGGATTGTAAAGGTGGAACAAACAGAGGGACCATGAATTGATCAACAAGTTACTAGACAGGGAACAATGGAATTGCTGTGGTATGAGAAGTCACTGGTGAATGATGCAGCTTGTGAAGGGTCTGACTGTCTAGGTATGGTTTGGAGGCAAGGAATTCAGTAATGAATGAGAATTCACTAAGGAAGCATCCGTGAAGTAGAAAATGAGTAGAAGAGAGTCTTTGAGTGCCCTGGAGATGATAGTTCGTTTTCGATCCATGGACGATGCAGACTGAGAGCTGATCCTGTGGGCGAAGGGTAAGTCTTTTCTGCAGGGGTGGTGGAATCCTAGGTGTGGAGAAGATCCAGTTAAAGCAAGGTTAATGTAGTCCATATTTCCAAGGTGATGAAAGATGCATGTCCAAAGGGATTGTAGGGGCACAATGAGCAGGGAGAGCAAAATGTAATCAATATACAACCAGACAGTAAATGATGGGACTTGGGATGATTTGTAAAATCATGAGTGAATGATCCAGTTCATGTAAGGTTTGACGTTCAGGGTAGTCTGGAGGTAAGAAATTTATTAGTGAGCGATAAGTTGCTAAGTAAGCATCACAGAATAGAAATGGGTAGAGGAGAGTTTTGAGTGACGGATGGGAGTGATGCCGTAAGTGATTAGTAGAAGATTTGCGGAAGCGGTCCAGATGGTAACCTAATGTATATGGGGAGTGATTGGAAGTTCGGTATAAGGGATGGATGGCTTCATTGTTCATGATGTTCATGCCCCTATATGTGAATACTCTGCTGGTGCACTGCCTGAAGTAAGTGTGGGTATTTCTGTGGTGTGATTGTCCAGGAGATGCACTGTGGTGGCATATCGTTGGTTAAGTTTACAGGTAATCTGATGCCGAAATACTTGAGAGAAGCTTGGAGGTGGATATAAGGAACAGTCTGTAGGCTGAATTGGTAGTGAGATCGATTAGTGTAGGATGCCATATGATCTTAGTGCTACAACTGATTAAGACCCATTGGGAGGCATGATTGAGTTATCCCTGTTGTAATATGGATATGAGACCTAATCTTTATCGCTAAAAGTTTCACGTATGTTATTTTGACACTGGGCTTCCTCGCTCTTAGAATATTACTAGACTAAGGGTCTACACCACCCTGTGATGTTTAACTGTTCTATTATGTTGTCCACTCTGTATTATATTGCCTCCGTAACACCTTGTGCCCTCTGTAACACCTTGTTTTAATAACTGAAACATCTTGTTGTAATAGTTGTATGCATTTACTAATGTGGAGCCTTTACAAATGAGTCTCTGACTCAAAGGACTGTAATTCCGATATTTATAAATAAATAAAAAATAAATAAATAAAAAAGAGAATTTGCCTTGACTGTTCTGGATAGATTTCGGGACAGCCAGTTCTTGGTGATGGTCTTTCCTACAGAGATTAACAAAGGTAATTCCAGAAGAAGAGGCTGTAGGGTCTGCTGGAAGAGCGGTTAACTCGGCTAAAGGTACTAGATCACAAGGTGTGGATAACTGTATAAGGAATGGTGATGTCCAGAAGCGAAATCGATGGTTTGGATGGTGAGGAGTTAGCAATCAGCTACATGGTGGAGATCACATGACAAATGTTCTGGAAGGCATCTGAGACATTCTTAAAACAAGCAATGACTGCTGAGAAGTAGGAGTCGAGTAACTTGGTCAACAGAGTTGGTGTTGGTAGGTGAGGCTGCAGAAGGTAAAATGGATGATGTCTGTAGTTGAATGGGTTATCTTGTGATTCCTGGTACTCGTAGAAGCAATACTAATTATGAAGTTAGAGCATAGCAGAAGGATGTAAGTCCTTTCCGTGTAGGAGGATAGCCAGAGAGACAAGGTAGACAGGGAAGTCATGGTGACTGAATGGACAGGAGTTGGAGGGTATATCCAACAGAGATGGAGAAGATCTTTCTATTGTCCAGGCAAACTGGGATTCCATGAATGATCATGAGGAGCTGATTGGGCAGTGTAGAAAACTGTATGATGATGATGTAAGAGTCTATGAGGCATCTTAGCCAAGGGGTGTTTGCTAGCAGTAGTATTTATCCAGAGGAATAAACAAGTGATCCAATGAGTAGTAGAAGGGTACTGTTAGAATGGCCAGAATAGGAGTATGAGATGGATAATATGGAAGGGCAGTTGACCGGGTAGGAATATTGGTCGGAAATAGGGTACTAGACCCAAAAGAGCCACAGCAAACAGTACAAAGCCCTGAACCTGCAAGGCGGAGGAAAAAGTAGCAGTCCAGAGATGGAAGGAAGTCCAAAGTGAATCCTGATGGGCGGGAGGAACCATCTGGGGAAGGATGGATAGGCGAAGCTGGATGACGTGCAGTGCTGTAAGGAACAGGACTGAGTCAGCTCTGAGGCGAACAGCAGCGGAATGCAGGATGGCTGAAGCAAGGTAGCAGAGGATGATCCACAGAGGATTAAGGAGTGAGCCCAAGCACCAAACAACTAGGATGAGATACAAGAGTCCCACATCTGACGAAGGCTTCGAACAACGAGAGAAAGGCTAGAAGGAGCTGGAGCGATGACGGATGAGGTGCTCACATCTGAAAATAACACAAGCTCGTAAAGCAGCCAAAAAGGGACCTGCAGCAAGGAAGTCCAAGAGGCGGGTGACCTGAATTGAGAAAGAGACTGAACAAGCTGGCATGAGCCACATCGTGGGGAACCGAAGCTAATGTGGGTAGAGAACAATGGTCCATGAAGTGTAGATCGGAGACTAGTGAGGAAGGAGGACATTAAGAGCTGAGGGGTTCTGCATCTGAAGAGGAGCTGCAATCGGGTATGAGGTAGCAATTGCAGAACGGTGAACTATCGGGTGCAGACATGGGCTCTGTGGTGAAGGAAGTGAGGCAGGAAGACCTGGACATAACACGCTAAATAACATAGAACAGTGGAGGCAAATTCGGTAGATGGCTCGGGTCCAGGGGAAGGAGCAGGCAGTAGTCCAGTAGAGAGCATCCAAAGGATAAACAGATGATTGCAGAGGCGAGCTTCCAGTCCTGGTACTCTAGAAGAGATAATCAGTAACTGATACCACCAAGCAAAGGTAGAGGACTGAGGCGGAGAGGATGAGATCTTGCTCCAGATGGAAGTGGCATCTGGGGGTGATCTAGAGATGACATGGGATCAGTGGAGTCTTGTAAACAGGCAACCAAATTAAGGAGTCACAGTGTGAAGATCAAGTTATGAAGCCTGGAGGAGGTTTGGGAGGTGGAAGACAAATCAGAGATAGAGGCCCCATTCCTGAAGAGAAGTGGTGACCCACATCAGGCATGGGAAGCAGCGGGTTGAAACAGTCAAAGCAGAGGCAGGCTCAAATTCATGTCACTCTGTGAGGTAGGACCATGTATCAAGGATGCAGACCAGGTAAAATGGAGAAGGCACATCGGGCAAAGTCAGATTCCTGAAGGGAAACAGCATCCGGATGGCAGGCTGAGAATGCATACGGAGGAATCAGCAGAGTAAAGAGTCAGACACCCGTCTGGGATGCTGAGATGAGATGATCCTGACTAGAGGTAGCCAGACATAGGTAGGATGATGAGGGCATATGGAGCAAAGAAGTTCCATCCCTGAAGGGAAGCGGCAACCAGTATGAGGTAGACTAGGTATGATAGAACTCAGTAGTTTGTAGACATGGCTCCCACCCTAGGAGATGGGGAGAGCTAACCTTCGCTCGATGCTGTCCAGCAGAGTTAGGGACGGAGGATGTCAGGTTGGTAAGTAGTGGGAGGTAGTGAATGTAATGGAATCCCATCTGTGGTAGATGGGGGAAACCTACCTTCACTTAGCACCTCAGAAGACGTAAGCTAGAGACGGAGTCCGGAGTACTGCTGGTATGGGCTGGCTGAAGCTCAGAATGCTGCTGGAGAAGGAAGAGTAGATTAGGGAACCAGGATGAGATGAGCAGGACAGATGAAACACTGAATGGGAAGGAGACGTAACATGATGGGAATGGCAGGTATAGAAATAGGCAGTACTGTAAAGTGGTTTGGCAGTGAAAGCAGAAACAATGCAGGGGAAAGAAGGCGCAGGATTGGGGATGCAGACAGTAGTAGTGAGTATGCCGTGATGCCTAGGAGTAGGAGAATAGGAGCACCCCTTCATGCCTCCACCGCAGCCCCATACCCACTTTTCCTTACCCCCAACACTCTCCCCATACCCCGTTGGGGAGGTTATCCATGACCCTCTGCCCCCCCTCGCCACAAGGAAAATGTGCAAGCACAGCAGCGGTCGCAGGAGCTTCTCCTTGATGTTGCAAATGGTACGTGTGGAGGGAAACAAAAGAAAACATACCCCACCCCCCAGACCTCCATACACCCTCCCCAAACGTATTCCAATGGAAGCAGTGAAAAATCCATTCAAGTCACTGCTGCCACGGTAGATTTAAGTGAGGAACCAACTGCAGACTCTGATCCCACTGAATTTGTTGTTGAGTGTATTCACCAATGTAGGAGACATGCATAGGTTGCAGTAGGGTATACTGAGTGAGTGACAGTAAGACTGGAGTCATGAAATGGGTAATAAGCCCTCAGGGACTGAAACAGCTTGGCGAGTAGGGAACACAAGGCAGGCAGGGGAAAACATCTGAGCGAGTACTGGTAAGTTTGGTAGAACGCCGTGCAACTCAGTCAAGATGGTTGACAACTAAATAAGTAGTGTAGGATCATGTGATGACTTGGTCGCTGATGGAACAAGCTACAAATCATGGCACAGGTGGAGGCAAGGCTCATGGTATGGTTACAGGAAAAAGGCAAGTCAGGTTGGTGCCGGGCATGGGTGTAATGATGATCCACCTAATATCGGGTAGTTAGGCAGTCGAAGTGGAAAGCCAGAGACTGAGTCATGGCCAAGTAACAAAGCAAGTGGGGAGCAGGAGTAAACAGTAACATGGGTACTTACAGATGTAGAGAGCACCACAGAAAAATGCAGCAGGGAATCCAGAGAAGCATCAGGGAAGGGCGGCGTGCAGCAGTTGGGGAGGCAAGGAGGAGAATGAGACGCGCGCAGGGGACTGCTAGGAACCGTGTTCTTTGAGTCGTTATGGAGTTCTTAATAATTCTGCAAGTGCACACAAACTTGAAGTCATGTATAATGATCCTCCCTTCACAGTGTCAACAAAAAGTGGAATGAGGTCACAAATGTGTATTTTGTTGTTTGGGGCATCCGTCTGGAGAGGAGAGGAGAGGAGAGGAGGAAGCAGGAAAACAGAAAGGAACTGGGGACGCTTGCAAGCATCGGTGGTAGGGGGAATGGAATGCAGACGAGAAGCCCAAAATAAACAAATCAAGGGGAAGGACCCAAACACAAAGAAAGAGACAAATGGAGAAAGGAAGCTGGAGAGATGAATGGGCAGTGGAAGGGGAAAGGCAGTCAGGACACAGACAGCAGGAAGACACAAGGAAGAAAACAACGGGAGGCAGGGGGGCATAAGTCAGGGAAAGAACAAAAGGACGCAGCAACGGGAGCAGAACAGCACAGTCACATGAGCCATGCAGGGAGCCTAGGGCAGAAAAAAAAAACACTCCCTAAGCAAGGGAGGTGTGTCAGTGGAGTGCTTAAGTTAAGGTTGTGGGAGGAGCTATTCCCCACATTGAACCTCGGGCCAAGCCCTCCTAAAGAATACCTCCCATGAAGGTACTGGACACCTCCAGTTCTGCAACTGTACGACCATCAATAGGGGCATGGAAAGCTGATATAGTGGCCTGTGAGGAATATTGCAGACCAGAGTCTGACAGGGACTGCAAGTATTCCAGCATTGCATTTACAGGACATATAAATGGGTCTAAATTCTTGGAAGCTGCTCACAAAGTGAACCACTTCCACTTCAAGGAATAGGTATATCAGGTAGATGACTTTCTGGATGCAACCAGAACATCAGCAACTTTAAGGGGATACCCCAAATCGAGCTATGGTTATTTTCAGGTGCCATGCATGCAAATGTAGGACTTCAGATCCAGATGGACAAGGGATCCCTCGTCTTGTGACAACAGACCCCAACACACAGGTAGGAGTAGAGGAGCATCCACTGCGATCTGCTGCAGAAGTGGAAACCACATCTGTCAAGGCCATACTGGAGCAATAAGGATGAGAGTAGCACGCTCCATCTGCAGCTTGATCAGTACCCATTGTATTAGAGGAACTGAAGGAAATGCATCTAGGAATTTCTCTTTCCAAGAAAAGGACAACGCGTCTCACCAGAAAACTCCAGGCCCTGGATTGAGTGAGCAGAAATGCAGCTGTTTTGTGTTGTGTGGGGATGCAAAAAGGTCCAACTCTGGATTAAACCCTTTTGCGAAGAGGTCTTCTACCACTGAGGTCAGCAGATCCCACTCATGCAATCTGGACAATGGCCTGCTTAGCCTGTCTGCCTAAACATTTTGGAGACATGAGAGATGCACAGCTGACAGCTATAGATCATGAGACAGAGCCCAGTATCATACTGTCACAGCTTCCCTGCACTGTGGGTAAGAATGAACACCTCACTGTTTGTTGATGTAATGCATCACGCTGGCATTGTCCATCTGGATTAACAGAGGACTGGAACACAAATGTTCCTGAAATGCCTGGAGGCTACACAAGACAATTCTCATCTCCAGGATATTTATATGCAACTTGGCCTCCACACTGGTCCATAACTCCTGTGTCTGACAAGGGCCATGGTGAGCTCCCCAGCCGGAGACTGAGGAATCCCTGGTAAGACTCTGTACAGAAGTTTGTACAAGGAATGGAATGCCCTTTAATAGGTTTTTTGTCATCCATCCACCACAGCAGTGTTCTGTGAATTGGGGGCAGGACGAGAACCATTTGGTCCAGCTCATCCATCAGGTGATCCCTCTGGATCCTGAATATCCACTGGGGAATTCTCATATATAAGTGGGCCAGTGGCACTGTCACACTGGCCACAGCCATAAGAACCAGGAGATGAAACATTGTTCCTGCAGAAATGTTGCAGCTCCCCTATGTATCGACTGCACTTGAGCAATCAGGGCTTCTGCTCTGTCCTGAAGCAGAAAAGCACATCCCTTCTGTGTCCAAGGCTTCCCTTATATATTGCAGTCTTTGTCAAAAAGTCAACACAGATTTTGGCACATTCAATGTGATCCCCAAATCGTCAAACAACTGGCATGCCCGAGACAGAGTATGTTGTAGAACTTACCTGGAACTGGTAGGGAAACACATAAAGTCCTTCACTGCAAAGGACTGCTGCTACTACTGCAACGTATTTGATAAACGAGGTCACGTGATGCAGGGCAGCTAGAAGCAGCACATCGGTGGAGCTCCCATACACAACCCTTTTATATACTGTTTTTTTTTCCTTCCTACTTGATTAAAAACGAGCAGTGGTGTTATTGCATGCCTAATTATAGTAACTGCATCCATGGAGTGGTTGTTTGAGCTTAATTGATCATCTTTACTGGCACGTATCGGCAATGGAAGCAGAGATGAAGCCAGTCAGCATAGAACATACTCCTCCGTCAACTCCTGAAAAACCTACAAAAAAAACTAAGAGCCAAGGTTCGGGGACCACTTCTAAAGCAACCTCGTCCAATGTTCCCCCGATTCCTCTCACTGAGGACCGCTTTCTCCAAGAGCTGCTACCTTTTAAAGAAGCGTTGGAAGATATCTCGGCGGAGCTAAAATCATCACGAGGGGATCTCAGCATGCTAACGACCCGAATGGGGGACTCGGAGGCAGGAACCTCCTCACTAGAGAGGTGGAAGGAGAAAGCGGATCCAGAGATTACTCAGATGAGGCAGCAACTTGCAAAGCTTCAGCTAAAAACGGAAGACTTATAGGGGAGAAGTAGGAGGAACAACTTACTGATATTGGGCCTCCCTAAGGCCGAAGAAGGAGCCGACATGATCCTCTTCCTTCAAAAGTTCCTGACTAAGGTGGTTGGCCCGTCTCCCCTAAACCCCCAAAACCATATAGAGCGAGCTCATCGCTCCCTTCAACCAAGACCTGCATCTGGCACATCTCCAAGACCCATTATTGTTAAATTTTTGAGCTTTTTGGAAAAGCAACATGTTTTGACCAAGGCAAGGGATCTGCAAGCAATATTGTGGAGTGGTTCCAAAATTCATATCACCCAAGACCTCCCCTATGAAACAAGGCAGAAGCGAGCAGCTTTTCATCCGCTGGTCAGCAAGCTGATCACTGCTGGCATCCAATTTAAAATGAACTACCCAGCCAGGCTACAGGTGTCCATTGATGGAACCTGGCACACCTATGACACTCTGGATCAAGCTTCTAAGGACCTCAAGCTTAAGCTGCCCAATTTGTTTAAATCGGGCTGACCAGCTACTGCATTATTAGGCTGATAAGTGTCATTTATGGTGGAGAGGTTTAAGTTCTTACCTGGTTGATGGTTTGGTTCCCCCTTTTCTGTTTCCCTTGGATTTTCGTTGGCGGGGGATGGGGATAGACAGGTCGGGGAGTGGCCTAGCAGGCCCTGGGCCTGTCTAGCGAAGGGCGAGCTGTGCTTTCGAGGGGAGTGGGGAGGAACCTTTGTCATGGTCGATGTTTCCAGGGGCCGCTAAATAAACCGGACATTCTGGTCCGCCCGACTTCTTCCCCTCCGGTTGTATCCCCCTGTTCCTTTATGAGTGGAGAGGGTCCCGGGATATCTGGGAGGGCATTGCATAGAAGAGGAGTTTTGGAGGCTCCTTCCCTCTAATTCTAATCCGGGCTAAATACGGCAACTCTAGCTGGAGGCTTCCGCATTAATCCCTCTTGTTCTCTAGTAGGTTTATGCAGTTATTTCACAATTTTCTCCTGTTCGGTAATAGCTGAGAGTAAAGGGTTTTCATTTAATATTAGGATCTCCATTGTCTTGCTTCTGGTTCCCTGATCTCTCGATGGAATAGTACGGTTGTGTTATTCTACCTAAGGGGTTGGGGGAATGGGAGTTCCGGGATGGAGCTTGCTCTGAAGGGTCAGCATCGCGCACTAGAGCGTGGGGGGGAGGTCACCTTCTTGGGGGGGCTTATTAATAGAAACGCTCTGAGGTTACTGTTAGGGTCGGAGAGGCTCTCAGGGTACTGGCGTTGTTGCTTGCACACAGGAGTCGCCTCCCATTGGAAGGGTGCCTATAGGTTTCGGTTTTCCGATTCAAAAACTAAGGAATCTTCTACATTTCAGGTCCCGATTGGGATTTTGTCTGTATATAGTTGGAAGGGACTGGGGGGGAGGGAGGTCGCGAGGCATCGATGTCTCTCCTTCTTGTAGTTCGGTTGGGAGAAGTTACTGTAAATTTGAAGTCATTTGTATGTGAGTTAGTTTGTACAAGTATTGATGGAGGGAGGGGGGAGGGGGGATTTAGATATGCATTCCTTAAGTATTTGAAGGGGGGAGGGAGGATGTGCCTTTTGGGAAGGTTTTCTCCTTTACTGATGTTCACAAATGTGTCTTTCAAGCACAAATTAAATGGCAATGGTGTCGTTTAAAATTGCCATGTGGAATGTCAGAGGTGCCAGAGAAATGCCTAAGAGATACCAGGTTCTCAAATACTCTGCCCTTTTGAATATCGATATCCTACTGTTGCAGGAAACTCACTTAATGACTTGGGAAGTCAGTGGGTTACGCCGGCAGGGATATTCTCAGATTTTTGCTTCCGAAGGATAATCAACGAGTAGAGGGGTGGCCATATTGATGAAAAGACATGTCTCATTTCTGGCAGAAGAGTGCCTAGCTGACCAAGAAGGCAGATTTGTTATAGTTAGGGGCACCCTCAATAATATTAAAGTGGTATTGGGTGCTATTTACGGCCCTGTGGGAGGAGATTCGGATTTCCTTATGAGACTAGCTGACAAACTGAGTGGCTTCCTGCCCTCCTCGATAATACTCGGAGGGGACTGGAATATTGCTCTGTCTCAAGATTTAGATAGATCTTATAGACCTCTAAAACCACTTTCCCCTTCACAGCTTGCTCTAAGGGATTTCATGGACCTGTTGGGGCTATGCGACCCATGGCGTCTGTTTAACCCCTCCAGTCAACTTTTTTCCTTTTATTCCCAAGTTCATCGGTCATGGTCCAGAATCTATTTTATTTTGGTCAGTAATACCCTCATGTCTGATATTTTACAGACGGGAATAGAGCCAATTGTTATATCCGACCATTCGGTGGCATGGATCTTGATCTCACCAGACTCACAGGTCCAAAGAGATTCCTCCTGGAAACTAAACACACAACTCTTGAAGAAGGAGCGTACAGTTTCTCATATTAAGTCTTTGATTTCGTCTTTTATGGCGACCAATTCAGGTTCAATCAATCGAGAAGACCTGATTTGGTGCTCCTTTAAGTGTTTCATTAGGGGAGAATTTATTAAGTTAGCGTCTAGGAGGAAAAAACAGAGATGCTGCTTATCAGCCTTTCCAGAAACTGAAGGCAGTGAGTTAGGTCTGTCCCATGGAGGAAAGTTAGCATCCGCTAATGCAGGATATATATGTGGAATTATTATGGAGGGGGAGTATAGGGCCTCCGGAAATTCCACCAGGTTCTTTTTTGTGAAATCGTCTTCCACAGCAAAGCCCTTGGCAGTGTGCTTTGCTGCATCATGGCTTGAAAAAATGGGATCCTCAGGAGATCTTGGGATATATACCGCGAAGTCCTCACTACAGAATGAGAGGGTAGAACTAGAGTGAGGTACCATATAGTGTTCTCCCTCATATTCCTCCTCTAAAACTATGGGGTCAGAATTATATTCTATTTCGTTGTTGACATCTCTGTCAATGACAGGAGCCCCAGAGTGTTCCAGTGAGACTGGTGGAGGCTGAGAGGCAAGAATTTCTGATATGCTGGTAGAAGGGATTGATGGAGGTTGGGTGCCCTTAGACCCCATCTATGGTATAGCTGCTTACAGAGGCACACCAGGCAGGATGCATCGTATATTTTCTGAAAATGATGCCAGCACAGCTTGAGAGTTGATGACCCCCTGGACAGGGGCAGTGACTATCTGTGTCAACGATGGGCTTTGGTCTGATGATGATGGCGCCGTGCCATCCATAATAGGTACAGTAGCGCCTAAGCCATGCCCCGATCCTGGAGTCTCATCAATGGTTGGGGAAACCGCTGTCAACACTGCCGGAGCTGGCGATGATGCAACAGATGTACCTTGCTTCACCGGTGACCAGGACCTCCCTAGCAAAGTACACCTTTCGTTATCCCAATGTCTGTGCTTGTGACCTGACAATGAGGATGGGCACGATGTCGACCTTTCTTTGCCCCAGTCCTTCAATTTTGGCAGCTGTCACTTGGCCAACATGGATGGAGACACCACTGTTGGACCTTGATCCTTCTCCATGGCATAGCATTCTTGCAGTATTGCCCTGTAGCCTGGTTGAAGCGCTTGCAAATCTCACAAGTCCTCACACTGTGAGATAGGCTGAAACAACACAAGCAGACCTCATGGGTGTCTTCCTTATAAATTTTGTCTCTGCACTTACAATACTCAAAATAAAGCTTTTGGCAGCAGAGACGACAAATTAACTTTTACATAAAATAAATGATAAACAGCAATGGCTAGCTGATGTGTCCTTTAGTAAGTCAGATAAGGATGACTGACGGCGGGAAAAGAACTGAAAGATGGGTCCACCCATGTTCATACAGATGCCGACGCATGATGTCGTCATGGGCGACCCCTGACTAGAAAATGTTTCCATGTGATCCTAGTGCTGAAAGTTCCAGAGGTATCAACTAATGGAAGAGATATCCTCAAAGAAGATCAGAACTTGTATGGTAGATTTTAGTCTTTAAGGTATTAAAACCGTGCTGCAAAAGAAAATAAACTACAGTCAGAGAGTGATTTTGTCACTCTATTTTAAAACTGGTTTCTATTTTTGGTTTTTTAGTATAACAGCTATAATGGCATAAAGTGATCAGGGTTTGACTCAGTACTAAGTGAACTGGGGTGTTAATAAACTCCTCACACTACTCAGACTATAGCCTCAGTGTTTATTCACCCTGGTGCGGTTATTACTTCATAAACCCCAGCCCTTATCCCATTATGGCTATAGACTTTGAATTTTGTTGCACCACAAGAAATAAACTGGGTCCCAGCTTTTACATAACCATTTGATTCCACACCTATATAACATCGCCCCATTCATAAATCAGGGACCATGGCCAAAAATCAAGGACACCAGATCAGTAAGTGGTAATAATAAATATCAAAACTGTTAGAATACGTTTTCTGTACAAAAAAATAACTTTTTTAAAGTACTAAACTGTGACTTGAAGCAATGACATTATTTTGTAATTCTACATCCCGAAGCTTCAGAGACAGAAACATGCATTTCAGAGGGGACGAAAAGAGAAAGAATATTTGTAGCTGTGTTAGTGCTTGGCAAACTGAAGGGACAAAAGAAATGTTTCATTTGGAATATCCCTGAAAATCCAGGCTAGTTAAGAGGTATGAATTGACTGCATGCTGTTGCATTATATACGAAGCAGTTTGTAGGCAATGTTTCAGAATGGACACTGAGTCATAACAGCTATTCAAGAAATAGTCATGCTTTAGTACTGTCCCTGTAAGTATTAGTAGTCGTAGATTTTGTTTACTGTGTGGTGCCCTTCCCCAGAGGCTTAGGGTGCCTAATAATCCTCAGAACAGCATGCACTCAAACAAACATAAATAAAAAATAAAAATAATTTAACAGAAATGAATAAAATAAGACAATAAAAACAGCTGCAATTGCAATAGCATGTCAGTTACATGGGACATACTCAGGTGTTGTCAAATGCTTCCTTGAACATGTAAAACGTATGGCCCCTCTTAAAGGCCTCCACTGACAAGGCCTCTCTCAGGGCCTCATAGTATTGAAAAAGGTGAAAGTCTGGGGTTACTAGCATCCTCTGCTGTCAGGCCCAGATTAAGAGGTGGGCAAATGCCTTAGGCCCCCCACCATAGGGGGCCCCCCAAAACGGCCACGCATGCATGCAATAAATATATGCAGTGAACCATTTAAATGTGCCTGCTGCTTTAAATTACTTACTTCTGGCCTGTGCTGTTCATGTTTTTGCCAGTAGTGTTGCCCCGAGACTCGGAGAATGGGGGGGTCACATGGTATGCAGAAAAGCCGAGTCATCTTTATTATATGCCACTGGCACTTCACTGCGCATGTGAGCGCATGCTGCATCGTCGCCTCCGCAGTGTTGTTGGAACCTTAGAGGAGAGCAGACATGGGTTCCGTTTTCTCCGACCGACCGTCTAGCTAGACTTGACTCGTGACTCGCAGCATATTAAAAAAAAAAAAAAAAAACTGTGTTTGCACAAATTGTACTTCCAGAAAAGTCACACTCACACACAGATACTTAAGAAAGCAAGTGGGGAGCAAATCTAAGCAATACAGCAAACTAATGTGTGTCGGGACTCGGAAGGGACGGAGGGACAGACTTGGAAGCTGGGACTCCGGAGTCGGGCCTGGATGGTTAGGATGGGTTATATGCTGAGCGGGGACTGGGGAGAGTTGTGCAAGAGTGCCGTGACTCGCAAGGGGAGGCGGGAGTGAATGAATAGTCTAAAAGGAAAAAAAGCCAGACACTCAGTTGAGGTCAGGAGCAAGCCGCCTGCCAAGGACTGACTGAATAGGAGGGAGTCGGCAAACTATTGCACTACTGACATTCTGAAGGGGTTAATTCAGAACTTCTCCATTGCATTGCCAGATTTTTTTATGATCAGCGTTTTACCCCTAACCCAGTGTATCTAGCCAGACCCGGGACTACAGCTCAAATGGGGGAATGTTGACTGTTGTTCGGTTTGGTGGAGAACAACTCAAAAACTATCAATTTTGATGCCAGAGTGGGAAAGAAGGGGGCTCAAACAGTATGTAGAAAAACAGCACAACCCAATTTAAAGTCTGAAAATAAACTCCAGTTTAACTACCAGTCTACTGGGTCACCTGAAATAAGCATCCCATTCAGGAAAAAAGTCAGGCTCCCGCCGATTCATCAGATCCAGCATTCTCCTGCAGAACCAATTCTTTCTCAATATTTTCTAGCAATTTACTTGCCTCCTTGGGTTCACTGAAAAGGCAGACATGGCCATTCTAAACATCGCAATGCCGAGCAGGTAAAAGAAGTTGGCGCTGGATTTTTAGTGACTGCAGGGAGCTGCAAATTCTATTAAAAGTTTTGCGTCTGAAGTATGCACTGTAAGACAAGCCAGGAAATAAAGTGATCTCAGCTTCATCGTAGCAGAGTGCCCACTTCTTAAAATATTAGTGTAACCCCTAGGTGGCACTATCCCAAGGGCTACTACCCCTGCCTGCTTGGCTAGTAGCAGGTTAAGGGGCCTAGGTTCTGTAACGGGTGCCTCCACCTGGAGGTCAGGGTTGGTAGTGGTCAAGCTAACCAGGGCACAGCCCTCCGGGACACTGCAACCCCCCTCTTTCCCTGCTAGTGGCCTAAACATTGCACAATAATTACATTCACTATACGCCTGATACACCACTTACTTTGCACTTACCACCAGGGCTTTCCTCTGGCTCGGCCCTGGGGACACAGCAAATAACAGCAGTACAGTACTCTTGCACAAACTGGAACTACAGTCAGGGTAAATGCAAAAAAGGGTTAGATCTGATTTATTTAAGGGACTTGAACAAGGGAGGGGCGTAATCAGGTTAATTTGCTTAAAGGCTGTATCAAACAAACAGTTATGCATGCACTTCAGGGTCCATAAACAGTCACACACCCTGGGTACCCAGATTGAGAACAGTGGGCTAGCCAGGAATGTTGCAGCTGGTTGGGGCCCTGTGATGGAAGAAAAAAAAACAACATGCACAACACACACTATTTATAATCCGGAGCCGGAGGGCTCAGTTCGTGAAAAGAAAACAACAAGACAATCAGATGATACACTTTTAGATTAGGCTGTTGTTGCAGGGAGCTACCCTGATGATTACTCACGATACCAAAGACTGGACACAGGCTGGATGAAAATCGAGACAGCAGGTGGCTAATCTGGAGTGCCAGGAGAAGCAGGGCCCACACGATTCGCCGAGGTGTTGTTTCTGTTCAAGCGTGGAGCAGGGGGCTGATCCCCAGGCAGGTCTCTCGTTGGTGGCTTTCTCTGTGCAGTGGGGTAGTCTGGCAGGGCCAGCGTGGCAAGGCCCAGGCCGAATGGAGATGAATGTGGATTCAGTCCAATTAGGCTGGATAAAGCTTCCAGCAAGCAGAACACAGTTCACACAGTGGGGAACCAAATCACGACCCACTTTCAATACACAACACATTTATATGTAATGAAATTGTACTGTACCAGGCAAACCACTCTCCGGTCACGATCGCAAAGTCTCTGCACAAACTGCGGGATTCAAAAGCAGCTGGAAATCCTGACAGGCCAATCGCATTCAGCAAAATCTCTGGTCTTCTTCAGGTATGAGCCTGGTAAAAAATCAGTGGCTTACTTCGTTCTCACAAACTTGGATTTAGCCCGAAATAATAATTATCTTCTCTCCCTCTTCGGGGCAGCAGGCAGACATGCAGGCCACAACACAGGCCTTTCCACAGTTCTCCCGCGTGAAACTACTCAGACGGCTGCTTGACTGTCTCAAGAATATTGCTTCTTCAGCTCCCAACTTAGATCTGACTCAACTGCCAGCAAGCCAGGGACTTTCCCCAGAATCCAAAAGGTTTGGTTGGCTGATCTGTCTGTCAGTCACAACAAAGGCTCCCCCTTCACATGCAAAAAGGCACCAAAAGCCCAAAACTACAATTCCTACAGATTTTGACTCCAGACAGCTCCTATAGTCTGGCTCCACTTTAGGTCTCACCAGTACTAATTGGTCCAATTCGCAGTCCAGGACCAAGATAGTGGAGATAAACAAAACAGCCCTTGCTGCAAAGAAGGCAGGTTAGACAAACTACATTATCATTATCACTCTAAATGATTTTCAGCAAATAGTTACATCTTTCAACAGAGCTCCCTCTCAGATTACTTATGACTGCAATCCAGGCAGCTCTTAAAGAGACAGTACACAGAGGCTATACAGGCACTCTTTGGCAATCACATTTAAACTGCTAAAACGCAGGACACCAGCCTGGCAGTGAGCATTTAGGCAAGCTCGAGGAAGACTTTTCAGGAACCCCCATTTGTAGGGGGGTTACACTAGACAAAGCAAAAAAGAATTCAAAAAAGTTTTCACTGCAGTACAGTCACATCACATGAGGAGGAACAGAAAATAGCACAAATTACCAAAATTATCAGTTTTATCTCTGCTTATCAGTAACCTTGCCTATATTGTTTTAGCAACTAGTAATATAAAAGAAAAGTACTGATAAAGATGGGATAGATGGGGGGGTAGGAATAGTGTGAGTGGGGTTGCATTGGGGGTGTTGTGGGGTGGGGATTGTGAAGGGGGTGGTAGAAAGCAGGGAGTGCAAGGAAGTGTGGATCCCTGGCAATAGACTAAGCAGACAAAAATTATAATCACTTAGCTGATTGCCATGTACAATTTTGGTCCAAGCCAGAACCCACAGAAAATGGTTGTGAGTACTGCGGTAAAGACCTTTATACATTAAACTTGTATTTGTAAAACCAAAAGGCAGCACATTTCCAAATCACTGAGTCCAGGCCAAAGACAATTCAGCTTCACAAACATCAATTTGGTTATAACACTGGTTGTTTTTTTAATCTAAGTGTTATATACTGTACTGTTTTGTTTGCTGTGATGTACTGCTTTCTTGACGAGGTGCCTTTGTAAATGAGTCTTTGACTCAAAGGTCTGTAAACTGATGATCTAATAAATAAATAAAATAAATATAACACTGGCTTGTAGTCAGTTTGATCATTGAGGCCACATGGTGTCAGAGTACCCAATGTTACAATCCACTTTGTTTCTCTTTGCAGCAGTATTTTTAACCTGTCCACCCCTCTCAGGGGCAGTCTGAAATGCTCAAAGGCTCTGCAACAGTAGCCTTTTGTGCTGGAGTTGTGTTTCTCTCTGAAGTGTGCAACTGGGGTATTTGCCATATTTTTTGTTAATGAGTGCTGTAATGTGTTCCTGGATGCAACACTTCAGAGGGCTCACTGTTCTGCCTGTACAGCCACAGGTATCACATGGAGGGAAAGGAAGTAAAAAGTTTTCTAACAATGGATACTGACTGTGTACATTTCAAACAGCCTATGCCCTCCAGGTGCTCCACATTGTAAAAGTATTAAAAGCCTAGCCTGCAGTTCAGCAAGGCAGCAGGAGACACATGCCACCCCCTTCTACTGAGTGGTACTTAAGCTGCTCATGTTCAAGCATTTCTTAGATGCTCATTTCATTGCCATCTGCCCAGTAGTTCATTTCCCTACCTCCATCTGTGCTGCTCTGATCTGCTATCTTTCTGGGCTTGCTCCAGTCCTGCTCCCCTCTGCTCTGCAACCACTTCCTTTGCTTCCCTCCTCTCCATGGGTTCTACAGTTTTGGTCTGCCTATCTGCCACTCCATGGCTGCTCTGGCCCGGGATATTCTGTGGCTCACGTGAGCTTACAGGCATCCTACCCACCTCATTGCCTAACACATTTGCATTCTGTTTTGGCGGGCCATCAGCATCCTGTTCCCGGTCCACCTTTCGTGCAATGGCTTTGTGGCTTAGCCCTTCCTTTTGCCCTCCTGCTGTGCCACTTCATAGACTGCACGGTCTACCTCCCAGTATTCCACAGCTGCTCTGCTCGCATATTCCTAAAGCTGTTTTTTCTATGGCACCTGAAGCTCTACTGCAGAGCTCTTTTCTGGCTTCTTTAGCTCAGTTCAGTTCTGGCACTGCCAGTCCCACTTTGACACTCTTAGGACACCTCTCCTTTGGTATACAGCAGCAGCCTGTTGTAACACCATCATCTACCACCTGCCTAGTAATTCAGGCTGGCCATTAGTGTATGTATTTCATTTATTTCGGTATCCTCACTTAACATACCATGTTAATGCAAATATTATATTTGTAGTAATAACCAATGTATGTTTACATATTCATATCCTGAAAGTACGTAAAATTTGCACTATCCAGATATGTGAATATGGAAACATACAATATAATATGATTTGAGGCAGTGACAAGTGCAGTACTTTTCCAGCATAAAATGTCACTTTTTACAGTAGAAGAGAAAAAAAAATCAGAAAACAGTAAGGAAATCCCCTAAAATGCACCATTTTCAACCATTTTTTCAAAATTTTACGGGGGAGCATGCCCCCGGACACCCCTAGATTGCTTGAGAATTTTGACCCGTCATGATTACTGCATACACGTGGGCCCCCAGAGGTCAAGTTCCCCAGGCCCCCCCCCAAAGGCTTAATCTGTCCTGTCTGTTGTGCTGTGTGTGTGTGTGTGTGTGTGTGCACACACTTACCGGGCTCCAAAAATCCAAAGAAATTACTGCATCTCCTGGAGTGGGTGCAAGCTGTTCCAGATCATCCGGCTCTTCTTTCAGTTTATGGAATAGCATGTCCCCTTTGTCGGGCACTGGCACTCCACTACCGAAGATGCTGCTCATTGTCATCAGGTGGGGCTTGAACAACGACTCTGTCTGGTCCACTGAGAAGACAACGTTATTCTCCTCAATTTTACTACAAAAGAAAATGCAGATCCATTCTAAACAGTGTACTTTATAAAAAGGTACAGGTAAACACACACATTTTACAAGATAGGATAGTTCAATCTGTTACCATGAATGTGACATACTAAAACAAGCTGGGCCCTGGGATCTCTGCGATCTCCTGACCCCAAGCCAGGGTGGTGATGCCCATGCAGTGGTGACTTCAGAGTGTGCCCATCCTCTTGGTTAAAGTCTGCTAGGGATCACGCTTTCAGGGTGATTGCCCCACCCAATGCAACTTGCTGCACTCCCCAAGAACGTCTGGTCCTCCCACTCCTTGTCTTCCTTCAAAACAAATCTGAAATCTGCTTTGATGAAACAGGCTTTTTACTGATCTTATTCACTTGCTCATCTCCTACAGTATATTAATAGAGAGTCTCTGTATTAGGGCACAAGCCAGTTTCTGTTTTTTGGCTTTTTTTTTTTTTTTATGTTTGGTGTTTTACTGTATTTATCTGCAACCTATTGATGTATCATATCTGTATTTTTAAGTGTTCCGAGCATAGGAGAGGCACTTTAAACAATTGTAAGTCTAAAATAATACGTATGAGCCTAGAGAGGCTCCTGGCTTCTGGACTGGTCATTAATCTCTTAAAAATGACCAATCCAAGAAGATGGCAGCATAATTCAGAATCTCTGCAGTAATAACTGTTATCTAACCTCATCCAGCCTTCACCAGACCTTTCTTCGTTGCCAACTGTGACTGTCCTGTAAACTTACTTCCTGATACAGACTGGAAGTCATTTTTGACCCATCATCTATTTATATTCAATTATTCTATACTGCACTGCAACATACTAGGCCTCACCCTTCAGTACTATGGCAGATCTCCAACCACAACAAAGCTCACTTGCTAGAGTGGAAGTGATGTTTTCTAAACTGATGGCAGAGATTAATGACCTAAAAACCTCCACTCAACAGAATGCAACCACTCTTGAAACCTTTGGCCAGAAAATAGTGATTAATGAGAATGCATCAGCTTGTAACACTTCCACTATTCATGACCTTCATGATACTTTTCACAATCAGGCTAGAACTATTAAATCCCTACAAGCCAAAATCGTCGATACTAAAAATCGCAACAATTTACATTTTTTGGGCTTCCCTGAAGGTGCAGAATTAGGACACACAACTGCGTTTTTATTACATGAGCTGCTAGCAGTGTTTAAACTGCCTCCTGACCTAATGTTAATTATTGAGCGGTCTCACAGTACTCTGGGTCACAGGACAGCATCAGACTAACAACAGAGGCCCATCATTGCCCGCTTCTTGAACTACTCCCATACAGAACTAATAGTGAAGTGAACCAGAGAAGTGGGGAAACTACTGTGGCAGGAGTTTAATATCTCCATCTACAGAGACTTTTTGAAAGATTTAACTGCTAGAAGGAAGGCCTACAACCCACTAAAACAAATCCTCCACCAAAGAAGCATCAAGTGCACTCTATGTTACCCTGCAACATTACGCCTTTTTTGGTGGGGCTCTTCCTTCAAGGATTTTGAAACCCCTGAAGTCTTAGCCAACTATTTGGAGGTCTGTCTTCATAATCCTATCTTGAAAGTCTCAGCTGCAGTTGACAACCCGAATACAGCTCTGGTATCCACATGGAGGGAGGATGGTTATGCACAGGAGCGTGGGGAAGGTGGTGCAGAACTCGCAGCCCCAAGCAGCAACACCGCAGCTGATTTAATTCCGAGGCAATCAACACGGCTGCAAGAGAAGCTTTTGTCTGGACATTACTCATCAAGACATTCATGCTGTACTGGTGAGGTCTCACCCCAAGCATCCCAAGCTGCAGCCTTTCATCTGCAAATCGACCCCTCTACTCCCCCAAGCAGTAAGTCTGCCCCCCTTGGAGGATGACATGCACTCCTCGCAGGAGGATATTTCCCAGCAAATTACAGATAATCATCCCTCTAATCTGGGCCTGGTGCCTCAGGGTTGTATTTCTGCCGATTCTTCATGGGCAGAAGTTGTTGCAAGTTCCCTCCTCAAATCTTTAGAGCCACCCAAAAAGAAACGTAAGGCAAAGGCCAAAAGCAGAAACCTCAATAGTCACAACTCTGGTAATAAATCTAAGGTGGCATGATCTTATACGGTTAATTAAATGGGTCATACCTGCTATATCCTGGTAGGTTTGCCACCAGGATACTTAAAGGGAGTGCCAGTACACTTTTTCTGCCTAGCCGCCCACTCTACAGTCTATGCTACCTGGCTGCTTTCGCTCCCAGCAGGTGCAGAAGGCAAAGGCTGTACATCGCGGCATGCTTAATTTACTCTTTGTTGTAATGTTTAAACTATTAGCTTAATGGTCTTCAAAGGAACTTTGGTATATCAGTAAAGTTTTCTTAACCCATGATTTTAGTGTTAATTTATACATCATTACCTCACTAGACAGGCTCTTCATATCTAACCTTTTTTACTCTCCAATTTGGCAGTGCATCAGGATTATAGTCTTTGAGCTGTTCAGCTGCTTATCACCAATCAGTATGCATCCTGATTTTTGCATTTTCCTATTTTTTATGAGTGAACTATTATATATTACAAGGCAATATACTCCTTCCTTCCCCTGACGACAGGTTCATAAGTACTATTGCCAATTATATTTAATTTATCTCCTTCCCTCCGCTTCATTACTCTTACTATCTCCTTTTTATAATACGGAATTATCCTCAGTGCTCAAAGAGGTGGGCTATGTTTGGTGTACTGTTGCAAAGTGCTCTTGATCTGCATCCTCCTTATGCTCCTTATTTTATTCGAAGTCTACAGATACTACAGAGATCCACTGCTGTGTGGTCCCTCCTGTTTTGGAGCTTGCCGGGCCTAGTTTTTTAGACCTAGTCACCCCATATAACACCTATTTAGGCGATGTTTGAGTAATCGGAGCTGATCCTTACTATGCCTATTCCCTTTGTCCACAGTTACCACCGAAGCCTATACTTCCCCATATAACTCCGGTTTACATCTGGCTCGTGGCGTAGGGGCTTAAATTGGCCTCCCCTTTTTTCCCTTACTATTATATTTATTATGTACCTGTTCTGTAGTACTGCGAAGTATACTCAGAGTTACTCTTTTTTTTTTTTTTGTAGACACTTTTTGTGCTCCTACCTGACTGGGCATCTCTCAGGAATCTTCACTCAGCTGCTGGTGCTCCTAACCACCCCTCTGAACCGCAACCTCCGTCCACGGAATTGGGTTCAGGATCTCGGCTCTCCCGGCCCCCTAGGAGGGGCCCGAGATCCCCATGGTGAAGTCGGGATTAACAGCCAATGTTGGACATGTGGGTCCAGGCCACTGGAGGTTTTGTTGCCTCCCCGGGGTAGGGGTATTTCTTAAGGTTTCTCCCCTGGGCTCAGATGTGCAATGACATCCCGTGCATGCCTGATAGACATCTGCCGCAGCCCAATCCCCTTGCTATCTGGAGCCGTGCCCTGCAGTGCCTCCAGCTGCCGCCAGAGGTCACCAGTGCATCGGCTGGTGGAAACCCCCCTCCCTGGGGAAGGAGAGCAGTCCATGGGATGCTCGATCCTTCCCCATCCCCGCCAACCCCCGATGGCCCGAGCTCTCTCCTGAACCCGTGTCGCCAGCATGGTGCGAGGTGTGGCATCCAGTGCCTCAACCATCAGTGCCAGTGGGCCGGCTACTCAGAGTTACTCTAACGTGGTAATGATCTACCTTCCCTTTTACATATGTTCATTTGCGATATACCTGGCTCCCTGAATCCCTTGCTCCATGTCTAGGCCATACTGGCTTCTCGTATATGGTTCTTTAATTCACTGTTATTTCAAATTGGTATATCTTAAACAATTACTATTAAAGTTTATAAACAAGTTTTGGTGTTTAGCTTTATCTTTCTTTCTTGCCCTGTTAGCTTAGAATTAAGCTGTGGTCATTACAGCCCCCTGCCATTCTTGGTATTACTCCCTTTCAATACAACTTATCAGTAATACTTACTTTATTATATTATATTACTGGGATCAGACTTAGGTTTGGGCCGACATTTATAACTGGTCCTCCTTAGTCTCCTCCCAACCTCGACGCCCAAGAGTGTGGTCAGAGAGTCTCTTAGCTAGCTGGCTGACTCCTATCTCCTCACACCCATAAAAAGTTTTCCTTTGTTAATTAGTGTATTAGTATTGTTATTATTATTTATAACTTTTCTCCTTCTCCTTCTGTATTCTAATTTTAGTAAGATATCTGTGCGGCTCATGCTCCACATATTTTACTTTTTCAGCTTGAGTGTTCTTGCCACTCTCCGCATATACCTATGTTCTCTATATTATACTCTGATCATCCTCTGCTTCATTTACGTATCCCTTCCCATTCCTGCGATTATTCCCTTCCCTTAATACTGACCTAATGAGTGACATACTTTTATACACACGGAATGTGAAGGGACTTAATTCTCATTGTAAGCGGAAGCAAATCCTCTCATATCTCAAAAAGCATAAAACACAAATTGCTTTCCTTCAAGAAACAAAATTATTAGCAGAGGATATTCATAGACTTAAGAAAGATTGGGTTGGTCAGATCTATGAATCTTCCTATACTTAAAAAAAAAAAAAAAAAAAGAGGAGTTGCCATTCTTATTCATACGAGTCTTAAATGGTCCCCTTTAAACTCCCTTTCTGACACTGAAGGCAGATAGGTGATGGTTAAATTGAATACCAACTCTGGTCCTCTCCTGCTGGTCTATGTCTATGCACCCAACTCCGATTCCCCGGAGTATTTTTCCCAATTTAGCTCAACAGTTCCTATCCTTTAACACTGATAATACACCAGTTATTCTCAGAGGGGATCTTAACTTGGCTTTAGAAGCCAGCATTGACAGAAGTAGCCCCTCCACAGATGCCCACCCCAGAAGTATTAATGCTCTCTAATTACTAATGAAGGATATTGGATTTAGCTGATGTATGGCGCCTTCTTCACCCCCGGGATTGAGATTTTACTTTTTACTCCTCCCTACATAAGACATACAATAGAATCAACTATTGGTTAGCCTCTCCTGTTATAATGGAAAACACTATTGACTCATCCATCTCTCCCATCATAATCTCGGACCATTCCCCCATCAAACTGCAACTTTTGTGGGGCCCATTAGCACCCAAATCTTCTTTCTGGCGGCTGGACCCTCTTCTTCTCAAAGATCCCAATTTTTTACCCATGATTAAAGCACAAATTCAGGACTTCCTCTCTCACAATGCCCCTACTGAATCCTCTATGTCCACTGTATGGGAAGCTCTTAAAGCTACGATTCGAGGGAACAGTATCAGCTATGCTGCACATAGAAAAAGGTTAAGAGAGCAACAATTGGCCGATATGGAAAAATCTCTTAAGGCTAAAGAGAACTTATACTTTTCCTCTAATAATCATTGTCCTGATTCTCAACTTCACCTTGAAATTTTTCACCTTAGAATCAAAATAAACAAATTAATTTCCCATAAAACTGAATTGGCGTTGTTTAAACTTAAACACAAGTTTTGGGAACATGGTGATAAAAATGGGAAACTCCTCTCTTACCAGCTCAAAGCACAACAAATGGAACAACATATTTATTCTAAGTCTAAAAGATGATCAGGGTACAATTCATTCTGACAACCCCTCCATAAACCGTATCATGGAAACGGTTTACCAAAAATTATATTCAAATACAAACCCTCCATCTACCTTACAAATTCAACAATTCCTTAAACTTTACATCTTCCTCATCTTTCTTCTCTTGAGACAAATTCTTTAGATGAACCTTCTCGTTTCAAGAAATGCAGAAAGCCTTGTCCTCCATGAAATCCAGTAAATTCCCCTGGAGGTGATGGATTTCCCTGTCAATTTCTATAAAATGTTCTCTGACACCTTATGCCCCCTTCTTCTTAATATTTATCAAGAAGCTTCCAACACTGGCAAACTTCTCCCTTCTTGTAATGAAGCGGTCATAACCCTAATTCCTAAGAAAGATAAAGACCCCACATACCCCGCAAGTTACAGGCTGGGTAGATTATCTGCTAACCTACTAACTTCTCAACTTGAATCCTTGATTCCCAAACTAACTAATTGTTCAAAGCCGGTTTTATTAAACATAGATCTGGTTCTTATCACTTACGGTCCCTATTAAATCTAATTTACAAAGCCAAATCCCTCAAATCACCAGCTGCAGCCATAGCTATTGATTTTGAGAAGGCTTTTGATTCCTTAAACTGGGACTACCTTTATCAAGTTTTATCTCATTTCGGTCTCTCCCATACCTTTTCCTCCTGGGTCAAACTGTTATATAGTTCCCCTGTTGCTAAAGTACTTACAAATTCCTCCCTTTCCTCTTACTTTCAGCTGGCATGGGGAACTAGGCAAGGCTGTCCCCTATCACCTTCCTTGTTTATTTTAGCCATGGAGCCCCTGACATCAATCTGCTAGCATTATGGGCATACCTGTGGGCAATTCAAGATATGTCTCTCTCTCCTATGAGGATGACCTATTAATTTTACTCAAAAACCTGAATGAGGCTGGACCCCTGTTGGTTGATTTGCTTAATAATTTTACAAACATTTCTGGCCTTACTTTGAATTATGGTAACTCACAAACTCTGCCCCTTAATGACCACTGTAAAGCCTTTATGAACCTACCTCTTGGATTCCGCTGGACACCACGGGGTATAACATATCTAGGAATCAAAATTACTAGTAACTTAGGGAAGATATGGGACATTAACTTTAACCACTTATTAGATAACATCAAAACAATTCTGGACAGATGGAAGCTTCTTCTTAATCTTTCCTTCATGGGGAAAATCGCAGCCATCAAGATGTCCATATCACACAAGATTATTTACCTCTTTGCCAAAATCCCTTTAGTCTTACCATCCTCCTTTTTCGCTAAAATTGATAATTTAAAAGGCAACTTTGTCTGGGATGGGAAACCACCAAGACTTAACCGCAACAAACTTCAAGCACAATGGAAAAAATGGGATTCGGACTCCCCTGGTTCAAAGGCTACCTCTGGGCTTTCTGAATGGCCCAAACCATTAAATGGTTTCAGAAACCCTCCTCTCACTCACCACTATGGGTTGCAATGGAATCCGCATTCTGCCCGGGAGGAGTTCTTATTTCCTTCATCTTTAATCCCTTTTCCTCTAAACTAAAATCTCACCCGACTATATCATCCTGTGTTCTTTATCGGAAACTAACCCACAAATTCTTGAAATCTAATCCAACACCCTGGTTATATGCCCCCTTATGAGGCAATTCACTGCTCACTCTAGAAAATCACCCAATTTTCTGTCGTACGTGGTGGAAAAAAGGCTTTTTTTTTTTTTATCGGGAGATATCTTGGACCAGAATTCACTCACTCTTAGATCATTTTCAGACTTGCAGGCCACATGAAAACTTCCTAAACAGGACTTCTGGAAGTTTTACAAATTCAGGCAGCTTATAATTCTCTTTCCAGTTTTGTGTACAAACATACTCTTCTAGACCCACACAGTGTGCACTGGACTAATTTATCCACAAAACTGAATAGGTCCACTTACAAAGACATTATTGACAATCTACCTGATTAGTCTATACTGACCAAAAATAAATGGAGTACTCTCCTTAACTACAATATTTCAGATGCACAATGGAGTAATTGCGACGTCTTGCACATAACACCTTTAAAGATGCCCATAGTTCTTTAATACAAACTAAAATCCTACATCGATGGTATAGAACTCCCTCTGTTCTTGAATGAATGGGCCTATTAAATTATAACTGCCGGCACTGTAATCTGGCCAATGGGGGATCTACTTCATATCTTGTGGTCATGTGCTCCCATTAATAAGCTTTGGCGTAAAGTCTATTTACTTGCTTCCAGAGTAACAGGATAAAAACTACCATTTGACCCCAAGCTATTCCTTCTAGGCATCCTTATCCTCAATAGCTCTCCCCTCTCACATGCATATTTTCGATGGCTAAACATACTTTTTCTTCTTGTTAAACGTTTGATTCTTATGAAATGGAAATCAACTCTGGTTCCTTCCTTCCCTTTCAGATGTTCTTCAAAGCCTCTCTCAGTATGCCTCCCTAGACCGATTATCTCATGTTATTCATGACCGACTCACTGTATATGGCAGATGTTGGCAGGAATATTTCAAGTACGTTGAACCTCCTGGTTCCTCTAGACCCTAATCCTTAATTTAGCCTTTTTTCTTATTCTGCTCTCAGAGTAGGATTTTTGAAACTTTGTGCACAGGTATCTTTCCTTTTTCCCTCTTTCTCTATCCTCCCCCTCTCCCTTCCCTTTCTTCCCTGCTACTTTTTACTTTTCTTTGCACACTTTCTCTTATCTCTATCCTTCCATTATTGAACATTGTCAGTATTTCCATATTTGTCACTTTATGTAATTTACTGAGTTGATATAGCCTGCCCTAGCATTTATTTCGTACATGGTTGCCTTTTCTGAATTTACAATACCTCACTGATTGTAATCCTTCTGCTCCCCACTTACAACCTGTCTAGGTCTGAGTCTTATTATCAATATGTGGTTATAAGGCGTCTCCAATATGTTTACCCTATATACTGTGTTTGTTAAGTGATATTTTTATACCTTATATGGAGGACATTCTTCTACTGTATAAGCTTGTGTGCTTTCTTATATACTCAATTTCAATAAAAAGATAAAGTGAAAAACAAAATGACTGATCCAGCTGTCAATCCATATTGCTTGCTAGTAACGTATACTACGCAAGACTTCCTTGTGTGAAACCTCTCCCTCCTCAGTGCTCATAACAGAAATTAATAAAAAAACTCAAAAAGTAAGGTTATTAAACTGAAACACAATGGCAATAACAACCTCAAAGCCCATCATTTCCCAAGATTAACGACAGAGCCAAGGATTGGCAGGAGCACTACTGATCTCCTTTTTTAGTTTCTTATACTGTAATTTGGTCCAAATAAAATTTTTAGTTGTCTGCTTTGTCTATGTGAGTGAGGACTGCATTTTTCTGTGCGTCTTGTAACCAGTAACTTGTTGGGAGCTCTCTTGCAGGTTTAAAGGGGAAACATACTGGTACCATTGATGTGAGGGTAGCACCTCCAGTACAGGAGATAGAGAGCAGTACTGTACTATGCACTGTGGCATAGGGGCACGCAGAATGAAAGGGCTGTGCCTAGGAGGGCCCAGGTAAGTGTTTAATTTGGCTGCACCTGCATGGGGCATGATGACTAGCTACCACTACTGTGATGGGCTTATGCAGGGCAACTGAAGACCAGTCTCTTGCAAACAACTACTTCATACTGCCATTTAATCCCCTCTTTTCCCATTAGGGTTTGCCATCCAAATAAAGTTGTGTTTAATTTGTAGTCATTTGTCACCTGCAGTCTGTGTTTAGAGCCAAGTACATGCTTACTGGGGAATGTACAGCCTGGTGTGAGTCCATGGGTAGGGAGACTCTAGTGGCGAAGTGGGTAGTCCTGGCATCATAGAGGGCTGTACCACTGTTAGACCCACTTTAATCTTTCTCTAGGTCAAGGCATCCTGCTACTTTCTATCAATGAAGAAGAACCCTCCTCACTGATCAAGGGAGAACTTCAGTAACAAGCCCGGGAGTCACCGAGATATCTATGGTGACCCATTGTTAAATATGGCTGTTTGGGCCCATGACCTGAAGGCGTCTGAGAGGGCACTTGTCTTACACAGATACAATATACTTAACTGCATTTTGATGATACACAAGAAATGTGGCTGGGGATCCTAGTGGCTTTATGCAGTGCTGGAATTATCAGGGAAGGAGTCACATGAGTTTGGCTCCCATAGTTCTGACATGAACCCAGTAATTCATACATCACTGCCATTAACTTAAAATTGCACTCAGTTTAATGGTGGGGCTTCCATTATCTCCTAAACAACAACAAAACAGGAAAGGGACCTGGGGGTAATCACATCAGATGACCTTAAGGTTAGCAAGCAATGTGAGAAGGCAGTAGGGAGGGCCGGGGGTATACTGGGATGTATAGGGAGAGGCATCAGCAGCAGAAAACAGGAAGTTGTTATCCCTCTGTACAGACAGTTGGTGAGACCCCATCTGGAATACTGTGTCCAGTTCTGGAGACCCCATCTCCATGAGGACATAGACAGGATAGAGGCAGTCCAGAGGAGGGCAACTAAAATGGTGCAGGGTCTGCAAGAGAAGCCGTATGAGGAGAGACTAAAGGAGCTTAATATGTATACCCTTGAGGAAAGAAGGGAGAGGGGGGACATGATAGAAACTTTCAAGTACCTCAAGGGAATCAACAAAGTCCAAGAGGGTAGCATCTTTCAGAAAAGAGACTTGCAAGAACAAGGGGACACAATTTAAAGATAGAAGGAGGGCGGTTCAGGGGCAATGTGAGGAAGTATTATTTCACAGAGAGGTAGTGGATGCATGGAACAGCCTTCCTGAGGAAGTTGTGGAGTCTAAAACTGTGGGAGAATTCAAGAATGCATGGGACAGACATAAGGCAATTCTTGTGGGGGGCAGGAAGATATAGGCTGTTGGTTAAATAGGATCTGCGGCCTATCCTGTAGGTAGGGAAACGGGCAGACTAGATGGGCCTAGCGGTCCTTATCTGCCGTCAAAGTCTATGTTTCTATGTTTCTAAAGCTCATAAAATGGAGCTCTAACATTGACTGGAGATACAGTAATGCTTCCGCCTAAGGCTGTCCCTAGCAGGAGGACTGAAGCCTTGATCCTGCCAGAGGACCTGCCCTCACTAGTGCACACTTTTGTGACTTCCAGATTTGACTACTGTAATACTCTATATCTCAGGGTTAGTGTAAGGATCCTGCGTTGCCTGCAGCAAGTGCAGAACACAGCGGTCAGTTTGTTGATGGGTCTTGCAAGTTCTGTCATCCTGTACTGGCTGCCACTGAAGTGCAGAATCACCTTCAGGGTCAGTTTACTGACCTATAAAGCCTTATACGGACTTAGTCCAGGTTATCTGAGTGACCTCCTGACTCCCTATCATATTCATCGACCTCTTTGCTCCTCCAAGGTGAGCCTCCTAGTGGTTCTCAGGTCACTGCTTAAATCATCAGATCAGCCCTTTGAGGTTACCAGCCCAGCCCTGTGGAACTCACTGCCAAGACCCATGAAGGATGCCCTGGGGCCCTCAGTGGAGGCCTTCACCTGTTTAGGGGGGTCTTTGGGGTATAGTTAAGGGCTTCCCTTACACTGGCTACTATTTTATTCTGTTCTGTACTGTATTTTTGAGTGATTTAATTTATTCTACTATGATATGTGTTAATGTATATGGTTTTATTTTTTTTCCACAAAGCTTGTTCTACTTTCTGGTGAATGGGCGGCTCTTCAGCCATGTCCCCTGATCCAGGGATCGGGTTCAATCTCCTCCAATTTCCAGGGCGAGCATCTCCCATGGATTTCCCCCTGTGGCAGGGCCGGGAGAGAGCGGGCCATCCTCCCACCCCCAGACAGTCATATCCAGAATCCCCCAGTCTTTAGATGGTGGAATGGGTCCCAGGGAGAGCAGGGCATCATGCAGCCTGTTCTCCCATTTCTTTCTGTGGCTCTGTCCCCTACTGTGGTGTCAGTACATGTGTGTGGAGGTGTACTCGTCCTGTGAAGCTGCAGTTCCCTCCCTTTGAGTTGCTTGAGCCTGCACTGCCACCGGCTCACCACCCAGTGGCAATCATAAGCCAAGATGGCTTGCCACCCTCCCCATGAGAGGAAAGCAGTCTCTGGGACGTTCGATCCTCTCCCGACCCACCAACTCCCAGCAACCCATGGTCATTTCTGAACACAGGTCACCACAGTGGCAGGAGGTAAGGCATTCAACACCTTAGCCCTCCATGCCACTGGGCCGACTTGCACAGTTTTATTTTGCTTGATACCTTATTCTGTTCTTTGTCCTATGTACAGCACCCTGCGCCCCAGAGAAGGACATTAAACAAAATTTTACTTACTTAACTTAATCCTCCTACTGCACTTTTTCTTTTGTTTGGTATGAAATAATCTTGCATTTTCCATTTTTAGGGCCCCTATTTTGTGCTACTTTTCTCCATTTAATAATCACACTTCATAATTACTAATCATTTCTGGAACCAAGTGACATGAGTTGAGTGGAAGATGAAGTTTCAGTACTGGGCCTCCATGATGTCACTAGGTTCTGGTACTGCTCTTGTAATTATGAAAAAAAAATGAATATCAAGCTGGCAAAAGGCATCATCATCAAAGGAATAGAACTGTGTATATAGTTTTAATAACACTGGTGACATGGGTGCAAAGTGATCCACAGTGCCTAACCATAGGTAGAGATGTAGCAAGTTGAAACTTTGTTGGTGAAGTTGGTGCAAAAACATTGCATAATTCTTTGGACACCCCACTTTTTTTTTTCTTGCTTGTTACCAAAGCAACAGAATTAAGCAATAATACATAACAGGTGTGGTATGTCATGGGATATCATCCCACCTCACACCTTATGAGGCATGGTGCAGAAGGCCGAGTGCTTCATGCACCAAAGAAGTGACTATATCCCATGACATACCAAACCCTAGAGTGTATTACTGCTATTATGAAATGGGTCCATTTTTTTATTTATTATAAGTAAAAAAAAAAAGCTTTACTAATATTTTTATAGTGTTCTTATATGTGTGTATGTATACATTTAAAAATAAGTTCCGTTTTGGCCAGTAGGTGGTGATGTTTTGAAGGATATACCGGACTCACAGGATGGAGAGATTTGATGTAAAGTACCCAAGAAAAAACTGTTTGCTGGGACTTTTTCTTACCCGTGATTATGTGCTGGGATTTAATCATGAGTGTCCCAGACAATCAAGATGCTGGACTCTAATCTATTGTATAATTGAGCAGTAATACACAACAGGATGTGACATGTCAATGGGGTATCGTAGAGACTTGGGTGCACTGTGAGTCATGAAGCTGCAGCCAAGAGACTCGTATACCCGAGAAGAATGGATATCCCATGATATGCCGCACCCTGGAGTGTCGTGTTGATAAGGTACAATAAAAAAAGGACTTGAAAGAGATAATTTTCAATTCAATCAAATTTATTTGAGGAAAAAAATAGTCCCAACTTTAAATTAACAGGTTAAAAAACATTAAAGAGCAGCAATTGAGTCGATGTTTACAACAATCCCAAAGCCCCCCACTGATAACTAACCTACAAAGGACTTAAACTGTCCATGTTTCCTAATTTTTACCTCAATAGCTGTTTTTAAGGGGAAAGGACCATAAATCCTTATATCAAGGAGCTGGCAGCTAGATCCCTTCCCCTTCCTAGTACACTGAAATTAATGTACTGCTCCCATGCTCATATGTTTTGTGATATATGAGTTTATAAAGTGCAGGGGTGCACTGTTCTGAATTCAGTGGAGGTGGATTTTGAATGGCATATTTAAATATTTTGGATTGCCACTGGGTTTAAATCAACACCATTGTTTAGCTAACACAACTCTTTTTAGTTGAGTAGTGGCACTGATTTAAACCCAGTGGCACTCTAAAATATATAAATATGCAATTCAAAATCCACCCCCATTGAATTCAATGCAGCATGCCCCAGTGTTCTACAAACTCACACATCACAAAAATGTATGAGAGCAGGGGCAGAGCTTTAATTTCAGTGTATCAAGAAGGGGAAGGGATCTGGCTGCCAGCTCCTTGATACGAGGATTTATGATCCCTATCATCCCTTCCCCTAAACAAAAAACAAACCAAAAAAAACTGCTCAGGTAAAAATTAGGATACAAGGACTGTTTAAGTTGGTTAGGTATCAGTGGGAGGCTTTGAGATTGCACTAAAACTGGTGTTCTTTACGTCAACAAATACAGTAAATAGTTAAAATTGCTTTAGGAATGCTTGGTATCTATGCAGTGATTCTCAGCCATCTAAGGTAAGGTTCTCTTAAGAGAATGGCAATGTAATGAATTATTGTTCATGTTATGAGGTCTGTGACTGGAACTTTTTTGAACTGCTATTATGTCTGCGGCTTCTAATGGCTGTCAGACATTCATAGGTATCATAGGTAAGATCAAGCTTTGTAGACTTATGTCTTTAATGCTTGCCAGATGGATTTATTTATATTACCCAAAGTTGATTTCCTCACTCATTGCATTGTCCAGTCTAGTTTTAAAGACATCTATATTTTTACTGGCTATTACATCCTCGGGGAGGTAGTTCCATAAAGTAATAACCCTTTGGCTGTACCAATGCTTCCTAGATAGTGTATTCCATTTGTTGGAGCGCAACTGCAAGGAATGTCTTCTACCACTAGCTCCATCTTGGTTAAACTTTATACCAAGTTCTGACATGCAGTTATCTTGTCCTATTACCCTGTACAACATACACATGTCCCCTCTTATTCTACTGTATTGCAGTGAGTACAAATTGAGTATTTTCAATCTTTGAGCATATGGTATCTGTTTTAAGCCAGTTACAAGTCTAGTAAAGCGGTGTTGGACTGCTTCGACCTTGTTTATGTCTTCCTTTTTAAAAGGAGACCATATTTGCACACAGTATTCCAACTGTGGCCTAACCAGTGCTATATAGAGTGGAAGTAATACCTCCTTAGTCCTACTAGAAATGTGTTTAGTAATACAATTTAGCATCTGCTTTGCCTATCTTACCTGATTTCTACAATGCATATTAAATTTGAGATCATTACTTATAGTAGCCCCCACATCCCTTTCGCTTGTGGTTACAGTTAATATTTTGTTAAGGGTGTAATCGCATTGTCTATTTTTGGGTCTCAAATGCATAACTTTACATTTATTAATGTTAAATTCCAATCTACTATGTGTCGTCCAGGCACAGACATGGTACAGGGCTTCCTGTAAGGTTGTACTACTTTCAAGGGTATTAACCACTGTTCCCAGTCGACAATCATCTGCAAATTTGGACAACCACAGATTTGGTAAATCTACTTTCAATGAAGAAATGTACATATTAAACAGGACCGGCCCCAACACCGACCCCTGAGGAATGCCGCTTGTAACTCCAGCCCAATCGGAAAAAAATCCTTTTACCACTGCCCTCTGCCATCTCCCCATCGACCAATTTACAATCCAATTTGTAATATTGAAACATAATTTAAGATTTCTTAATGAGTTAGCTAATTCTAAGTGAGGTAGCTTATCAAAAGCGTTTGCAAAGTCCAAGAATATTATATCACCTGGGTTTTTGTTGTCAATCTCTTTATTTACTTTTCCATAAAAGCCTAGTAGATTAGTCAAACACAATCTATTCTTGGTGAACCTGTGCTGGTATGTGTCTATTGCCCCTATAGTTGATAAATGTTCTTGGATGTAGTCCTTAATAATCCCTTCCATTACCCAATAGGGAAGTCAGACTTATTGGTCTAAAGTTTTCAGGTTTTGATGCAGGTCCCTGTTTATGAAGTGGTACAACTACTGCTACCTTCCAACTAAGTGGGATATCACCAGAATCTAGGGAGTGTTGGAATATTTTTGTTAATGGTTTATAAATGTGGTCTGCAAGTTCTTTCAAAACTCTAGGGTGGAGATCATCGAGGCCTGGAGATTTATTAATATCCATTGATTTTAGCCTTTTAAGGACTTCTAGTTGATTAATCTTTACTGTCCCAGGTATGGACAGCTGCACATCCTTCAACGTAGTAAGATTAGATTTATTGAATACTGAGGAAAAATATTTATTCTGGATATCAGCTGTTTCCTTGTTATTTGTAGGTTCTCCCGTATTTCTAGCAAATGGTCCCACTACATTTGAATTTCCCCTTATACTATTGAGATGAGAGAAAAAAGTTTTTTATTGTCTAACTTTTGTTGCCATAAATATTTCCTAGTCAGATTTAGCACGTTTGATTTTAAATTTAATTATTTTTTGTCAATAATCAAGTTTCTTTATTCCTTAAGACCGCTGTATACTAAAGTTGATACTCGAGTCAGATATCAGATACATATTAAAATACAGGATACATCAAATGGTGCAGAAACCAGCAGTCACACGATCTGGCTTATTTTAATGATGAGGGTACTATTAAAGCAACATTCCAACAGATACAGTAGTTAGATACTTACGCACTAAAGAATTACAAGAGCAATGGGCTAAGCTAAAGAAAACAAAAAACAATGTGGCAATCCTCATCATTACAGCTGATTACAGCTCATATTCCACATAAAAAATAGATCAAATAAATATTGCTAGCTTTCTCAAACAACAGCATAGTACATGTATTTTAAGCTATGGTATACAGCTACCAGAATGAAAATATTCCAACTCTGACAGACAGCATTGATAAGATATAGATCAGAGCAACATGGTGGGCCAGCTCGGAGGTGCAGTGGTAGTGGTACCACTTGCTGCGCCGGGGACTCAGGTTCTGGAAGGGATTTTAAAAGACAAAAAGCACCTTCACCCACATAGGCCATTTTTCTCTATCACCATCATGCCGGACGATTACATGGGTTCCTCCACCCCCTTGGTAGCACCCACTTCCCCACCTCCACTGTCCCACTGAAGTGGTCTAAAATCCCATCAATCAGTAAAATAAATCACCCATTCCCCCACCCCAGTTGAATTCCTGACACTAATCCCACCCCAACCCAGTGAAACACTTAATGAATGCACCCTCAACCCAGCACCCTCCTCCCCTCTACTCACCCAAAGGATATCCCTGTCATCAAAACCAGTCCTATATACAAACAGTCCCTCGCCATGGTGAACACCTGAACCTCCTTGTTCCCAGCAGCTCACTCGTTAGTGAATGAATCGGTGGTGACATACTCTAGTAGTAACATCTGACTGGATGACCACAAGAACCAATCAGATGTTACTACAAGGACATGTCATCACAGATTCATTCACTGATGAGTGAGCAGCCAATGGACAGGAAGGCTCAGTTAGTTGCCACGGGGAGGAATGTTTTTCTCTTTTACAAGTGTGAAGATACAATATTTTGGCAACAGCACACATCCTTTGGGTGAGTGTGTGGGGGTATGTGGTTAATGCCAGAGGGTGGTGTAGTGGGGGTATTCATCATGTATTTCACTGGGTCTTGTGGGTGGGGGTAGTGTCAGGAATTCAAGTGGGGTGGGTGAGGGTGGTTTATTTTACTGATGAATAGGATTTTAGATAACTTTGCTGGGGCTGTAGGGGGGAGGTAAATGCTATGGAGGGTGGGTTGGGAGGGTACCAATTTAACAATACAGTGTGGTAGAAGGGGAAGAAATGGCCCACAAAGGTGAGTTTTTTTTTGTTATTGTTTATTTGTTATTTTAAATCCCTTTTTTTTTGTTGTTATTGTTTCTTTGTTATTTTAAATCTCTGAAAATAAAGACAAAGACAACTACACCTAGTGACATTTCGTTGGGCCAGGTGCCAATGCAAGTAGTTCCTATTGTCTTTGACAGTGAAGTCCTCACTTTACCAGATGAAGATGAGCAGAAACTAAGTACAGTGTCACCTTTGCTGTCTAAGTGCCACTATGCACAGTTTTTGCTTGGTGAAGTTGGCATTTTACCAGTTAAAAAGTATAAAAAGTGTCACTTCCTGCCATTAAGAAGTCAGGAAAGTTCACAGGAATTTAAACAGGCATTAAAGACCCATTTATGGTTGATAGCATATCTCTGATGATGATTTTATTGTATTTTATGAATTCAGTATTTATTGTATTTGTGTTTATTTCATTGTTTTTATGTGAAGTTCTGCTGTTAAGGTTTCTTGATTTTAGAACGGTGCATTAAAAATAAAGAAATTATTATTTATTATGTGTAGTGAAGTTTTCTGAATTCACTCACACTTATTGCCTACTTGTAAGACCATAATTCTCTGTGACATCACAATATGCTGTTGTAAAAATGATTATGGCATCACAAGCAGAGGGTTACACTGTCCAAGTAGATTAGTTTCAAGAGAGAAAGATCATACGTTCAGGTCAGTTTCCTCATTAATTAAGCAATAATGCCCGACAGGGTGTGTGCTGTGCTGGGATAACATCACGCCTTGGGTGGTTGGGCACACGGCTGTAGGCCGAATGCATCCAATACCTGAGGCGTGATGTTATCCCAGCACAAAACACACCCTGGAGGACATTATTGCTATTATACAATGGCTGGCTGTAATACAGAATAAAAAAAATCATTTTAAAGAATGTTTTTATTAGTGTGGAAGAATATTTTTGTTTCTTAAGAGAAGATGCAGAAAAAGAGACTGACATCTACAGGTTCACAGTGAGGCTAAGACTAGACCCGTGATGTTGTACTGGGATAACATCACGGGTCCAATCCCAGAGTGACCAATCAGAGACCAGGATTCTTTCTTGCCATTGTATAATAAGGAATGAAGGGGACAGACATACTGACAATATATACAAAGTAAACTGAATCTGTGCCTTAATACTTAACGTTGTCCATAAGTGAAGAAACTGGATGTCACAATATTCTGTTAAATATCGTAGTCCGACTAGTAAAAGGTTTTCCTTCACTGAATCAATGTAAACATTGCTAAGAAAATGTATTACAGTTTCTTTTGCTCAATAATTAAGATCTTCTGCTCTGGGCATGGGGAACAGGATTAGTAACATCAAAACTGAGTTATATGGCCACCTACCAAACAGTTCAACACCTCAACTTATTTCAATGCATGTAAGGAAGAAAAACGGACATATACAGTACACAGGTCCTTCTACCAGCCTCTACCACTGCACGTTTCTGCTCTCTGCTGGCCTCACAGGGCCACTGATGTCATTAGCATTGTGCAAGCAGCAGTCTAACGAGGTAAGTACTCTGTGATAATCTACTCAACACACAAGATATGAACTGTGACCTACCCAGCCTAAAAAATAACGTTATCTTTAAGGTTGGGTATGTCATCAACAAATATCATTTATCTTCAGATTTATCACCGCTGGTGTTCTGTAAAATGTATTTATGCTCCACTGCATTTGGAAGTACAGAAATAAACACTTGCCTGTCTTCCTAACAGCAGGAAAGGTCAAAGCAGGTACAGTAGCTGTTGTGGTACCTTCTTAGTTCCTGCAGCAGTACTTATACCAGTTCATACACTGAACAAAAATGAACATGGGACCTCACCTTCAGAGGCGTGGGTAGCGACTCTCAGTAGGTAGTAAAGTGAGCCTTTTTCACCTTGTCAAAGCTAAAAATATCTTCAAACACATTTTAAGACAAAGTCTCACCATTTAAAGAGAGAATAGGTTCCATCTACTTTTCCTTTCAAAAAAGAACATACACCATGCACCCAAGAGGAGAAGATGGGGACCATATATCCCTTGTGTCCCGAGTTCTCACTCAGTGTAAGCACTGCTCTGGATTTTGTGTCCAAGATGACCTACCTTAGTACGTAGTTGACGCAAACAATACACTGAGGCTGAGAATTGCGTGTGTTGTAGATGACAGTCCCGTGCGTCTCCAGCCACACATATCCACCATGCTTTGCTAACATCCGGTACTGGCCACTGATGGCTTGACCTTTTGTGCATACTAATAAAGAAGAAAAGTGCTTTATTAATAGTGTCATGTTCACATTATGGTATAAGGAAACTAGATTTCCTGTAATGTTAGTTCTGAACAGAAGTTGATATATTATATATAGTATACCCCACTTATAAGGGAGACCTAGAAAATTCACTAAGGAGGGGTTAGTCACGCTCCCACATAAGGATACCATAAAATGGCAAAGAAATCCCTGTGTCCTGATTGACTGAGACTTGGTTCTAGCCACTGCAGTAAGAGAGTGCCACCAATGGCTAAAACAAGTCCCTGCCAACCAAGCCAACTCACAGAATTCATAAGCCACCTATTTCCTAGTTTCCATCACAAACATGGCTACATCCTTTACTCATATATAAAAAAACTTTAACTAGGCCCTAAAAGTAAAAGCCCATTAAATTAAATAAAGTAAGAAAATAATTTAATGTTATTTACACTCACGAGCCCCCACTTACACACATACACAAATTAAAAAAAAAAATCAAGTACTATTGAGCGTTTCCATTGCTGGTGTTTCTTTGATGACCATGAAAAATCCCCTACCTATCCCTACCACTTTGCCAGAGAACTCCCTGCTCCTTACCTGGCAACAGATAAAATTGAGGTTCTGGCTCCACTTCAGGCCTATGTGTATATCTTTGTATGCCAGTTGAGCTCTGAAGAATGCTGAATTCATGTATTCCATGTTAGCACTGTATGTGTGTGTGTGTAGCATTCTACTACTGGAATAATGCAGAGCTCTGAATTCTTCTATTCTGTGGTAAACAATCACACAATGTACTGAGTGTGAAGAAAGACAGATGACTAACAGGTGAAAAACATCTGTGGAAGGACTATTTTACATTATTTAGCAACATTTTAGTATATTTTTGTGCCTTTGAAAACTTTTAGAATGCTCTTTTTTTCAAAGTTACCTATGGGCCCATTTTATATAAGCAATAAGAAGCAATAAGACATGGCTGGGTGTTGATCGTACTGAGATACCCGCACACCCAGAGGCGTAGTTAAGCACGATCCCATATACGGATATTATATCACAAAGGCTCACACACACTGTAGTTGAAACCATTCCCACAGTTAGGGTACTCAGCTGCATCAAGATCCACCAGTAACCCAATATTACTACTATAGTATCCCCATTTCATGTACTAGTCATGGCATAACATCTTCAAAATAAGTGAGGTACAGACAGAAAGGCAACATATTAGCTGGTTCTGTTCATGCTGTGGGACAGCCTACACTGCGATGCAAATGAAAAGATCTCTTAGAACTTGTAAGTCTCAGAGTAGGCTAAAGTGATGTTGAAGGATGGTTTCTTTAAGTTCGTGACACCTTCAGTAAGCTAACAAGATGTTACATATTAGCTGGGCTATTCTGGGTAAAATTGTTAGGAAAAAAGCTAACAGGCAAGCAATAATACTGATAGGGTGGGCAGTAGTGGGCAATACCGGACCGCCCAGGGACATAATGAGGCCAGATGCCGCAGGCGGAGGGCCTTATAGCCCCTGGAAGGTCCGGTATTGCCCATACCACCCACCCAGGTGGGTATTATTGTGCTTAGAAAATGGGCACTGTATTTTAGATGCGTGAAATAAACAAGTTTGCAGAGTAAAACTTTTACTATCTTAAGTATGTTATTTGTATAGTTAAAAAATAGTTCCTCTGCCTGCTTTTTTTTTTAATTTTTGAACTAAGTTGTTGGTTGTCGGTTGTCATGGCTACCTCTCGACACAGAAAAAAAACACTTTTTTTGTCCCAGTTTTTATTTCTGTTTACAGCCTGCTTCTTTTTTTTCCTTAGTTGTTTAGTAAAGTGGTCGACTCTGGGAGATTAGCTGTTACCTCGGGCGTCTGTATGCCCTCCCCCCAGTGCATATAGGGCTTGCATTTGAAAGTTTTTTTTTTTTTTTTTTTTTTTAAGTGTTTGCAGCTTGTTTCTTTTCCTTTTTGTCTTCTTTACTGTAGCAGTGGAGCTGCTACCTCGGGGAGATCAGCCGTTACATTGAGCGTGCATAAAACCAGAAGTACAGCACAAAGTGATACCACAAATTGTTTTTTTATTTCCCCAAATACGGGCATGATTTGCCTTTTTTATTTTGATTTGTTTACTAAGCTACACTTAAAACATGTATTTACCTGTGTTTAAACAGGTATATTTGTGGGTTTTTTTGTGGTTTACGTCGGGGAGTACAGCCGATGGACCAAGCTAAGCAGGCGGTGGAAAGTGGCATGAGATTGCTGTCAATGTGCAACATGACTGTGATTGGGAGAAATGCTCATGTTTCCTCTCCTCGACTGCATACAAGTAGGTTTTTTATGTAGTTTGTGCAGTCAGGCTTGTCAGGAGGAGATAGTGGTTGGTGTTGAGCGGGGTGTGGTATCTCTCACGGATGGTGACAGGCTGCCAGAGAAGGTGGCTGGAGAAGTGAGCGAGGTGCTGTGAGCTGATGGAAGGATTTCTTTTAGTTTGTGACACCGCTGTGCTTAGAATTTTTTACCATTTAGAGACACACAAAAAATTGTTAAAATGGGGGTGGGGAGAGGATACTAACTTTGTCTGCTGAGCCATTACTGTGTTTGTGTCAAGAGTCGGGGGCTGGGGGGAAATCTGTTGTTTGCTGACAGTCATGTTGTCAGGTAACAGGGCAGTGCCAGGCATGGGACAAAGGGATACTAAAAAAAGGAGAAAAATAACTGTATATTTGTAGTTTATGTGCGTTTACTTACGGCAGACAGGTGTCAATGAAGTAGGGAGCATTGGGTGGCCAGTATCTCTCGTTAAGCAAGAGAAAAAATAGCGGGGATTTTAAATTCAATTAGGTGTTTTCGGCCAATAACAAAGCAGGCTGTGGGCACAAAGATACCTCAGTGGGTGAAGAAGCACTGGGGCTGGAGCTTTTTATTTACTGGTCATCTATTGAAAGTTAATGTACCCCCCTACAGGGGTACCAGCCAATCAGGGACCAGGAAATTAAAAGCCCATTTTCTAACAGATATTTTTTGTCTGAAACAGTGTTCCTACCATGTGTTAAAGTGCATGATGACTCATGACCATGGATGATGGTATGGGGCGACAGTCAGACAGATTGTGTACCAAACTGAAATTTCTTGGGAGACACCAGCATTCATGTGTGCATGACATAATCCCACAGTGAGGCTGGCTGGGTGCAACTCAGAAGTGAGGCACTGAAGGGGGGATGATGGACTGCCTGGCATTAATACCCCTTCCCCCGGGAGACCAAGGAGAGACCACTGGTGTAGGCTGTAAAAACAGTCTCTTACATGCTCTCCAGCTCAGAGGAAAGAAGCAGCCATCGAAGCTTGGATTGTCATTTGGGGGGGAGGGGGGCTCTACAGAGAAACTCAAAAAAAAAGTGTGTGTCTGTCTGTCTGTCTGAGATATATATATGTGTGTGTGTGTGTGAATATTTGGGGGGGGAAAGGCACACTGAGCCAAAACTCATTTCCAAGTGCATCCCAGGAGCAGAGGGAGGATAAATGACTTACTCAGGGTAACATTATGCAAGTGAAGGTTGTGAGACTCAAACTGAGGTCTGTTGGATGGACCGAGCTCATCAACAGCTCATCATTGCTCTAACCTGCAGTCTATATTTCCAGCCACATATGAAGCATTTCCTTAAATGTTGGTGGTATACAGTATTTTGTAAATGCATAAAAAGCCTGCTTTCATTAATCCAAATACTTCTTTACAAAACTAAATCAAAAGGATCAAATTGAGGAACATTTTAATGATGGTGCTCTGCTGTGTCCATTAAATAGAATTATATGGGACTCCAAATCAGCTACTCGTCAATAAGTGTCATACTAATGGTGTCTGTACTATGACAGAAAGCCTTTTAACTGGCTTAATCTTGTTTTGTTTAAAGCACATAATGTCATCATACACTTGGAGATTAGCAGGCAGTTTGCTCTCGGTGACAGGCCAGGGTTTATGGATTTCAAGATGCAGTACACCACTCATTTCCTTGACTGCATGGTTAAGGTGTGTTCCTTTATTTTAAAGCAGAGGATTCATCAGGTTCAAAAATTTTAAGCTATTTGCTCTATCTACTGGCAAACTAACAGTTAACTCCTGGTAGCAAAAATGAATGTCACACTCTGGGGAAAAAGTGAATGCAAAATCAGATTTGTTGATACTTTTAAACAGCCAGCATAATGGCAGCAAAGTCAAAGCGAAAGGCTCTGCTCTCAGAACACCTCATGGAAAAATGCTGCGGACCTTGACAAAGCACTGGAAGCTTAGGGTGTGAAATGTTGGAGCTTTGTGGCAGCACCATGACTGCTGTTTGCTGTTTGTTATTTTCATAGCTGTTTGCACATATTAATGGTACCAGACAATTTTTCCATGAGACGTTCTGAGTGCTAGTCTTTTTGGTTTGAATAAGATATGTTTGGTCAGTACCACTAACCTCAAAGCAGCGACTTTACTATTTTTATAACAGTAGCAAACAAGAGGAGTATCAACCAAATAGTTCCCCCAATGTTTTGCGCAATACTTGAGGAACAGTTGCACAAAAGGTTGGGGTGCTTTTGTGCGGCACAGATTTCAACTTTTTAAAATGATTTTACTGTTAATATTATAAAAAACAGACATGAGTTATCAGTTACTGCCTTGTGCAATCACAGAATAGCCATTTTGCAATCATTATGGCATTATAATTCAGTCTGCATAGGCATACACAATGCACCCACAACTTGTAAACTGTACAAAAGTGGCCCTTTAGATGCAAAGCATTACTTGCCATGACAATCTAATGCCAAGTGTCAGGGTAATCTTTTGAAAATCTAGGCCCACATATTCAAAGAAGTTAAGTGGCACAAAATGGAGATGCATGGTACATTCTGGAAAATGCGTGGAAGCACGCTATTTGAAAGGGAGAAATGCGTCGTGCATGTTGGACTGCACGATTACACAGATACAACTTACGCAGTGCAGAATAAGGGGTAGGCATCTAAATACGCCACGCACGTGTATATTCAGCCAAAATGAGTGCTGCATGTGTCGTGCATCCCACAGTTGTGCCACACAAAGTTAGGCAAGCAAAGGGCTGCCCTAAATTGGCCAGCCACCCACAGGCAGGCTGCAGAACTGTAGACAGGCGATCCCGAGACAGTCCTTGGAGGTGCACCCGATGTGTTCCTGGCACCCACACACAGCAGCCATGCCAGGATGGTAGTACCCAAAGCCACAGCTGCTGTGACACCACTGGCACCTCCCAGACAGCCACCCCCCCCAACCACACCCAGGATGTAGATGCCCTGCTGCCACAATCTAGTGTGGTCAAGTGCTCCCCAGCACACCACCGAAGCAGACAGCCACAGTGCAGCATATGTACCGGGGGCCATGGCCAGCACCCATGTGACCATCGTAGCACCACCCAGTGGTGGCATGTGCCCATGATGACATCTGGGACACCGGTGCTCAGGATACTTGGCGGTAACTGTGGCAGCATGGCATGGGTCAGGGAGTGGCCAGTGGCACACATCCACGGTGGTACACCATAGGTGCACACAGCATGTCTGTGCCAGCACACACCACTAGGAGCCACACAGATGTTACTGATGCCTTCCATGCATTGTGACAATGTCACAGGGGCTCTGCCGTGGGTCAGTGTGGTGTTCTGCAGGATTTTAAATAATTGATTAGCAGTTTTTTCTTGGGACAATACTAACTGTTCAGAAAGTATTTATATAGGTTTTCTAAAAGTGTTATGTTTGTTAAACACAGTCAGGCAGGTGCTATGCATTTTCACAATATTTTAGCACTTTTATGAGCAAAACGCTAATCAATTTTTGGAGTTAAATAAAACCGTGTTCTGTTTGTGGACACTGCACAACTGTGGGCAGTACAGGGCAGGGGTGGCACCACCTGTGGCCAGGAATTGGCATGGGCATGCCTCACAGACACCGGACCCTTCTGGTGTTGTGCGTGCGGTGATAAAGGGTTGAGAGGCATGTAGCACTGTACTCAGGCCATTGCAGTCCACCCACACACAAACATGCCTTCCTCACCTGCCTGCTAGACTGCAATACCTCCTGATCACCTTTGTGGAGTGAGGTGCTGCCCTGCAATGTTGGAACTGTGCATGCCAATGGTATGCAAATGACCTGAATGCATTCCAGTACTGAGATGCAAATGTACTGTTTGGGCACTGACTGCGCAATGAGGCCATCGGCATATCCTGGCTGAATAGTGCAACTCTGCGTGCTGCACAAGTGGCTTCACATCGCGCAGTTCTGGATGCTCCACACTGATCTTAGGTCACCTACTGCACCGCGCATCTCCCACTGCATGATCATGAATGTTCAGGATATTCAGATGGACATGCGCAATTGCAGTTTACAGTGCATCCTTTAAATATCCCATTGTTTTGTGCTGGCGTAGCTGAGATGTGCAGCACATGCACTTGTGCGATGAAGCCTGCCACTTTTGAACATGGGGCCCCTAGTTCTCAGCATCACTCACACTCTTGCTGTCACCCTCACATGCTTCTCTTTTCTTTAGCTTGCCCATGGCATCTTTTTTCATGTCTTCTCTCTTTTTTTTCCTTTCTATGATCTGCTTTTGATTTCCTCTGTTCTCTTCTTTCTCCCCATGATACAGTGTGTTTCTATTTCTGTTCACTCCCCCCAACCCTGCAGAGCTTCTCTTTGTCTATACAAAGTTTAAACATTTCAACCTTAGTCAGGTTCACAATTCTACTAGTGCCTTGGAGAAAGCAGCAGCATTTGGTGATTGCAATATTTGCCATGATCTGTTGGGGTCAGGGGCAGGTTTTCCTGCATCATATGCTTTTAAGTGAACACACTGGATTTTAAAGGGACACTGTCAACCCTTCAAATAGATACTTCTGCTCAGTATTTACTGAGGAGAAAGCAGGGCAGGGCCCACAGCTCAGCACCACGGACACGGGGGGAGGGAGGTATGCACAACTCCCTTCACAAAAGAAAGGGTCCTGCAAGAGCTCCCTAAGCTCAGGGTGGACAAGGCAATGGGACCTGATGGCATACATCCCAGGGTACTAAAGGAGCTAAGGGGGGAACTAGCAGTCATTAGCAGAACTGTTTAGTGAGTCTCTGAGCACAGGAGAGGTCTCAGAAGACTGGAGAAGGGCTCATGTGATCCCGCTCCACAACAGTGGCAACAGGGAAGAGGCAGGGAACTACAGACCAGTCAGTCTTACCTCAGTAGTGGGCAAGATTATAGAGGCACTCCTTAAGGAAAGGATACTGCAACACCTGGAATTCATAGGAGCACAGGATCTAAGACAGCATGGGTTTACAAAAGGAAGTTCCCGTCAATCTAATCTCATAGATTTCTTTGACTGGGTAACCAGAGTGGTGGACCAAGGGCGTGCAGTTGATGTCGCCTACCTTGACTTCAGCAAAGCTTTCGATACTGTTCCACATAGAAGATCAATTAATAAGCTGGGGAGGCTTGGGAGGGGGGTCAGAAGTTGGTCAACTGGGTGGCAAACTTGCTGGCGGGCAGAAAACAGAGCGGTGGTAAACAGTATACAGTCAGAAGAGATGCAAGTCACAAGTAGGGTACCACAGGGATCAGTCCTGGGGCCAGTTCTCTTCAATATCTTCATCAGTGACATTGCAAATGGACTGGAGGGTAAGGTTTGCCTGTTTGCAGATGACACCAAGATCTGCAACAGAGTAGATGATCCAGATGGGGTGGGCAGAACGAGAAGAGTTCTGGTAAAACTGGTAAAATGGTCTGAAGAGTGGCAACTGGGATTTAATGTAAAGAAGTGCAAGATCATGCACATAGGGAAGAGAAACCCTGAAACTACCTACAGGTTAGGAGGGGAGTTGTTGGCAATAACAAGGGAAGAATGAGACTTGGGCATCATCATCACAGATTACCTGAAATCATCCAAGCAGACCACTAAAGCAGTAGGTAAGGTTAGAGGGATGCTGGGGGGTATTAGCAGGGGTATCACAAGTCATAAGAGGGAGGTAATAATACCTCTTTACAAGACACTAGTTAGGCCCCATCTGGAGTACTGCGTGCAGTACTAGAGGTCACACCTTCACAAGGACATTAACAAAATGGAGGCAGTCCAGAGAAGGGAAAAAACAAAATGGTGCAGGGACTGCATCAGAAAACATATGAGGACAGATTAATGGAGCTCAATATGTATACCCTGGAGCAAAGGAGGCAGAGAGGTGATATGATCAAAACATTCAAACATCTTAAGGGCATTAACAAGGTGAAAGTGTCTAACATGTTTCAATATAAGAAAAATAGCAGGACAAGAGGACACAGCATGAGATTAGAGGGAGGCCGATTAAGGGGTAATGTGAGGAAGTTCTTTTTCACAGAAAAGGTGGTGGATGCATGGAACGGCCTACCTCAGGAAGTGGTGGATATAAATACAGTGCAGGGCTTCAAACAGGCATGGGATAGGCATAAGGGAGCAATACAGATGAGTATGAATAGATAGGCCATTGACAGAGCAAAGGCCAATGGCGCATTCATAAGGTAGAAAAAGAAATGGGCAGACTGGATGGGCCTTGCGGTCCTTATCTGCCGCCAACTTCTATGTTTCTATGTGTTTTGCATCATATTATTTTTAGTTGAAAACCCATAGTTTATGATGCTTACCTTCTCTAAAATTCATTGATGGTGCTGGTTGTTTTATCAGTTTCATTTCTTAGTAGGAAGGAATGCCTGGTAATGGTATAAATATACCCTACCTTGTTTTGGTTCAAATCCTTGATCAACTCGCTCTGCATGCTTTCTGAATATTACAAACACCCATACACAGTGTAACCACTCATGATGCAATCATCTCTTCTCCTCCCACTGCATCAGGAGTGGCTAGACTGTGTGGGGATGTTCCCAAGGCCAAAAAAGATACAGTGGATGTTGCTCATGAAGTGTAAACAAACATGTTTCTGTGTGGCAACACCAGTATGGTTGGCAGTATGTTTTTTTTTTTTTTTAAAGTAAGAACCTGAATCAAACAGCAAGCTACACTAGCAATCTTCACAGCATGTAAGCAATCATAAAATGTGTATTTTAAACTAGGGACAATCAGAGACCTAAGGGGGGATGACAATATCCCTTTAAGGAGACAACCACAAGGAACACTCCAAGAGGAATCTTGCAGATCTCTTCTAAAAATATTTAAGTTGTCCCCTCCACTGCTTGGGGCTGTGGATGGCATAGCTCTATGGGCTGGCAACTATGAACATTTATATGTACTCCAGCTCTTTGGGGGCTGGGACAACAGGGAGTGAGACCTGAGGGCACCCAAACAACACACTCTGACTCCCAAACCAATATCCACTCAGAATATGGAATAAAACAACAGAGAGCTTTATTTTGGTCTTGGCTTCCAATCCTTCTCTCAATGTATCATAGCTGGCAGCTTCTGCGGAGGCTGCAGGGCATTGCTGTGCATTCATAATGTTCCACCCACACCTACTATTAGGCAAGGAGACTGCCAAACAGGAAGTCATGAAGTCAAGGTATCCGCCACTTTGAGGACCAGGGCAGCTGGCCAACTTTTATGTTAAGCTAAACTCTTCACATATTTCAGAGTGTTGGCCCGGGCACATATGAGGACTTGCATTCAGGAGGGAGCCCAACCCTCAATTAAAGGTAACAGGAGATGATATTTACATAGTTAACAACCCCTCCCATTTTCCTTTCCATGCCAGTTATGTATTTCAATATGCTGAGACCAGTTTTTGATAAATAATCTAGATTTTGGCTGCCCTTAGATCTGCACAGGGTTCCAACCTCCTCAGCAGCTACTACTCTTTCTTTTCCTATTTTTAGGAAATTCCACGACATCAGTAACACCTAAATGGCTAATTCCAGTAATAATACCAACCCAACCATACTTATGCGATGAATTTGAACTTGTCATATGATCATGGTATGTCTTACTATATTTTATTTTCTAGATAAAAGAAAAAAGAATGAAAATAAGAAACAAATTAATCTTGATGCATCTAGAATGTGGCCTTGTCTGGTGTCCGATGCCAGATAAAGTACTATTATTTTCCTACATAAAGTTCTCCACATGTTTTTCTTAATCTGTACTATTAGATGGAGTTAATGTTTTGCACATATTTTTATAATCACTGATTGGGTTGCATACTATTTAGTTCCTTTGTACTGATCCCTGCAAGCATGTTTAATATCGTTACCAGAATTAGCCATTTAGGCATAGAAAGTTAAGGTTAAATGCACTGACATATTTAGATGTGCACTAACGTAGAAAAATAATATCTGTACAAGTTGATAAACTAAATATTAAATTGCCAATTAAAATGTGATCATGGGAATGTAACTTTAAGAACTTCAGTATAAAAGGAAGAAGAGTAGCACTATAGCTCCGCCCCCTGAGGAGGTCCCAGAGAGAAACGAAGCTGCTGGTGTTGGGTGAGTAGTCCTCTGTTCTATGCGCTGTGACTCTACCCTGTAAGATGTTTAGTTCATTTTGCATAATAAATTGGTGATGTGCTGCACCTAGTACCGTACGTCTTACTATCTGCAGATTTTTAGTATTCAGAAGTGCCCTCTTCCTTTGCCTTGTGTCAAACTATGAGTTATCCACTCACTGATATAGCACCCCCCGCAGCACCATGCACACCAATCCCTTCTGTTCAAGTGTAGGGTCCCTAAAGCGCTACTATATGCGACCAAAGAAACAAAACAAAATGTGCTGTTGTCTGCATGAGGCCATGGTGGCTTCAGTTGAGACACACTGTACTAGGGCCGGTGTAGGGTAGTTAGGTAATGTAGGCAGACTGGATGGGCCTTTCTCCTGCTGACTTTGTCTATGAATCTGTGCATCTATGTATATTATTCTCTCAGTGCCTGCAGCATGGATATAGTCCATTATGCACTTTCGGCTTTTACTCACAAATCCCCAAGCTGTCTTGTAGGAACTCTTGATTCAACACACTGTGCATCCCCCAAAGAGACAGTCTCTTAAAATGGCCCCAAACTCTTTGCTCCAAGCAGGGGCTATCTCTCTTACACAGAAAAAACGGTGGCCTCTGGTTGATAACAGAGAGCAAGCATCTCTCTTCCTTGGAGCACCTGAAATGACTACCTCTTGCAGGCTCTGGAAACAATCTGTCAGCCCAAACTGTTTACCACACACCCTTACTGAAAGGCTCAGGCAGAGTGACCCTCACCTCCCTGCACACGGTTCTTTTTCCAAAAACAGCTTGCAGAGCAGAATCTGAAGTAACCCTTTAGACACTGAAGCAACCGTGCACTACTGTTAGGGAATTCACAGGGATCGGGGGGGGGGGTTACATTTAAATTGCAATGGCAAAAAAATATTACAAAGGTTGTGCTAATTAACTTTTGGTGTGTATGTGTTTCCAGTTTATCACACATTTTTTTCCTTTGTGGATTTTAAATGTATTTTATAACAGATTTCTCAGTTAAGAAAAGGTATCCTTTTATTTATGAAGCACCTTTACCAATAAGCCCCTAGTTCTACTGTGACCCTGTGGTGTATACCGTCCACCCTTGGGATTTGCCAGGCCTAATCTATAGATAGTCAGCTAACAGGCAGGAGTGATGTAGGCAGGCTACACCATGGCTACTGCATTCCAGTGAGCACTCATGTCTTGGTAGCCCTCTTGTGAACCACCACAGTAAAGCATTCAGCATCTCAGCCAGTGTCCCGACTTTTTTACAGATTCTTCCCCTCCTCGCTCTGTTTTCAGGGGCTACGCCCCCCTCCTTCCTCTTCCTCCTTCCATTTATGTGCTGAAAGAAAGCGTTGGTGCTGTCTGCAGCATCTACTGCTATCCCAGAATTTAGATCCTCCTTGGCTATCTTAATTCTTGTCTTGCAGTCTCCAAGGGCTGCTCTGTGCTCCTCTATGGCCTGCAGGCAACCGGTCTCTCTCTCTCCAGTGATCACAGATCTTTTTGTTCAGGATAAGCTGTCTGAGGGAACAGGAAATCAGTCTATAGAGGGACATAAATATCCTGGAGGAGTGGGCCAACAGGTGCAAATGAATTTAATGTGAGGAGTGTGAGGTCCTTCACTTTGGCCCAATGAATTCAGGTTGCAGTTACTAATTAAATAGAAAATAGCTATCGGCAATGGTCCCAGGCCATGAAAAAGACCTGTAGCTCATCACTTACAGGAAAGCTGAAGCTGTTACAGCCATGTGCTGCAGTGTTAGATAAGGCAAATCAAAAGCCAGGCAGCATAAAAAGAGGCATAACATGTCCTTGAAAGTGATGTAATTGGGACACTAGTAAGGCTGCACTTTGGAGTACTGTCTGTGATTTTGACCACCACAGTATAAACAAACTCTGGTCAGAGCCAATATTGCTGTGGAGAGCTTTTAGGAGCGGCAAGAGCGGTGAACAGAATATGCTGTGCTCTCACTGCACAAGAGTCAGCCGTAATACTGCAGCAATTACAGTACTGCACATGCGTGACACTCGCACATGTGCAGTTTGTCTCGGAGTCAGCCTTTTGCAACATGGCGGTGCTGATATAACTACATGTAACAGCTCAGTCCTCTCAGGTTACTAGAATCCCATTAGTATTAGTCTTAGGCATGTAGGAAAAGGCAGCTGGTGGGGAGGTCATTAGGGGATTTCTACATAATGACATAATTGTTTACTCAGCTAGCCTGAGAGAAGGATGATTATGTCATTTAGAACTCTCACAGCAGCATAACCATTTTAGAGTCAGCTTCTCTTGGGGAGCTTAGAATGTTCATCAGTAAGTTCAAATGTGGCAGTTAGACTGGCAGGTCGTCTGCCACTGGGGCTCTGTCAAAGGGAGCCCTAGTATTTCTCACCCTAGTTTGGTAAAAGCTTCAGTTTTCCTACAGGACTCTCTAGTTTCACTCCAGGGGAAGCGAGAGGGAATGCAGTTCTTGTGGATCCAAGGGGCAATCCTCTGAAGTTCCTGAAGTTCACAGCTGCCTTAAGGAAGAACAATGAGTAGAATCTGACAGCTACCAGAGAAAGAAAGGTGCCTTTTGTTCTTTCCATGACTGGGAAGAATGAAACACTAATCTGTGAGTACAGAATTGAGACTGTTCTCTGAGGGAGTTGCCTGAGGTGTGCATGCCCTAGATAAGGCAAGATCTAGATCACACCAGTCAGGACCCCTTTCAATCCAACTGTGCTGAATTTAAAGTTAAAGTTGGGAGTCTTTAGCAATTCTTTGGGGATTGGAGACTCATCTGGTGTAACCCTGAAGGAATAGCAGAGGCTGTCTGTGGCAAAAGGGTGAGGAACGCCACCTGGAGTTTCACGCAGAGCTAAGCACAAAGCCCTTCAAAGCCCTGCACGGACTCGGCCCTGACTACTTGAAAGAGCTTCTGATTCCTTACTGCCCCGTGCGACAGCTCCGTTCAGCCGACGAGGGGTTGCTAGAGGTTCTGAGGGTTATATTGAAGTCTTCTGGGACTAGGGCCTTTGGGTTCGCAGCCCCAACCCTCTGGAACTCTCTGCCTCGCTGGCTCAGAGAATGCACGACCGTGGAATCCTTTAAGCGGGATTTTAAGACTTTTTTTGTGGAGCAAGGCTTTTGTGGATTGATGCTGCTATGAATTGTTGATTTTATATGCATATTTTGATTTTATGATTCATCTGTACAGTGCCTTGGTGTTTGAAAGGCGCTAAATAAATAAAGTTTTATTATTATTATTAAGCGGTTTGTGGATGGGCACCCGTGTTCCTTGCGCAACTGCCATGCACCAGGAGGATTTTAAAGTGTGTGGCATATCCCACAGATATAAACTTTGGAAGAGAGACAGAGATGTTTTGTGTGGAAAACAGTACTGCCTAGCAAAGTGTCCTACAAAGGAGAGTGTGACTGTATTGCAATGATAAACATTTGGGGGGGCCACCCTTGCTTTAAGTAACATGTGTAAATAAAGCCATACTTCAAAATCTCAGTTACTGCTTTGGACATTCTGCTTACTGCTTCTAGTGTGAACATTATTGGGGCTCCTCAGCAGTTAGGTGTAGCATATGCCTAGCATCCTCTCCCCTGGACCTGGTTTTAAGTAAAAAGGTCCATTTTATTATACACCCCCACCTCCCATCTTCTAGATAATGAGCCTGGTATACCCTCCAGTGCTAGGGGTGGTACCATGAGTGTAGCTCTGCCTAAAGAAAACTGTATGCCGTGTAGTTGTCAGTAGTTCTTTTAAGGGGGGGGGGTGCCAAGCTAGCCAAAGGTGGTGTGGAGGTTACACACATACTGTATGTATGAAACTCATGCATGCATAGTTTAAGTCTGCCCCACCATGTTGTACACGGCAGCCGTCAAGTCTGCACTTGCGGAAAGGAAAAGTAGTGTACCAGGAAGTGGGTATGTTTATGCGGCCCGCAGAAGGGAAGGGCTGCATAAACAGAATCACTGGAACCTATACTCGAGCACTGGGGCAGAACATCAGACAGCGGTCCCGTTATGTGCTTCCACAGTGCTCTTTTACAAATCTGATGATGGCATAACATCTGTGGAGCTTGGCCTACACAACCGTAAAAATCAGACTCAGGAGGAGACTACTAACAAACTAGAGATCTGGTCTCGGATTTGCTCGTCATCACAGTCACGTTCTCATTCTTTTCTAAGCAGTAATTTCTGGTAAATGTGTCTTAACCATATTGATCTCAGTGCTGGTACACTACTTCTGGTTTTCCCCGACTGTATTAGGAGAATGTAGTAGCAGTCTTGAAGTAGTTGCTGCCAGTGGTGGCATGCTCTGAAAAAAGTGGTCCCTATATTCGTCTGCACATTTTAGAAATGACCCCTTGAGTTAAAGGGGACAGGAATTGATTACTTATGTGCAGCTGTTTCAAATGACTATATTTTTATAAATTATATTCATACCTCTAAAGGATCCCTATTTTAACTGTGCCTGAATAAAAACTGAAGCTGTCAGTTGTGTTTTGTTTTGGTTTTAGATTTATAGAACTGTTATTTAATACAACAGCAGATTATGTACATATGGACACATGTTGATATAGGAACATATTAGGGTAACAGTATCTCAATTACAAGGAGGTCTGTGTTAGGTTTGGGTTTTGAATGTACACATACACTAGTCACTTGTTACAGAATTGCAGATATATCATGTTTACGATAGTATAAGTCTCACTATTCAGAGTAATATGGACTTACTGTACACAGAGTTTAAGAAAAATGTATCTGAACAGTACACTGTGTAAAATTTGATTGACACCACTGTGTGAAACAGCTGGTGAATGCTTAACTTACAGTAGGGCAGGTTGTTTTCTAACCTATGTTTTACTTAACACATATATATTTTCATACTTATAAGACTTAACATTATTTACTATGTATTGCTTAATGAGCTACTGACGCCTCAAAGAAAACTTTGAAAAACATAATAATTAGATAAAATGCTGCTTGTATTCCATATATATTCTAGATTTCTCCTCCCCATTATTTACTACTGAGAAAATGTGCATGAATACATTGATTTGTATCCCTTGCAGTTATTTTAAAGTTAATATGCCTCTATAGCGTACTCCTTACTTCAAGTCATAATACTCTGTTATGGCATCACAATCTGTTGCCATGAGAGTAACTGCGATGTCACAAGCAGTGCATTATGACCTCACGTAAGGAGACAGCAACAGAAACAGATTAACCTTTTTTTATTTATATTTTATTAAAATATTTTTGGTTTCACACAAGAACCATAGCACTATAATATATCTTTACAGTAATTATACAGCCAATAAAAAATTATCCTCATTTATTTATACAATAAATTTCCTCCACCTTTTGTATACATTCTAGAGTGTTGTCTCCTTTATCCTTTAGTAAGCCTGTAGATATTACTCTATATATTTCTCCTGTTATGTGATCACATCTGATCTATGGTTCATGACCCATAGTAACCACTTGTTCCAAAATTCTCTACAATGATTTAATTGGAGATTTAATCCTTCTGTCATTTTTTCCATTACATAAATTTGTTGCATCACATCTTCCCATTCCCTCTGTGTTGTAGGGATCGGTTGTAGCCATTTTCGAGATATTCATTTCTTGGCAGCCAGTATCAAAATTACTTTCTTGGTATACTTATTTGTAATGTGGTTGGAAAATGGTGCAACAATGTTACCTGAGGAGAAAGATGTCCCAGGCCAGAAAAGAGCTCTCCCATGGCCTGATCTATTTCCCGCCAGAATGGTTTAATCACTGGGCAGTCCCAGAATATATGGATATGATCTGCTATCTCCTCTCCACACCCTCGCCAGCATTTTGTACCATGTATTACATCATACTTCCAGTAATCTTGGGGGGGGGGGTCTAAAATATCTAACTGTGCATTTCCATCCATATTCTTTCCAAACACCCGAGGTTGGTACTTTGTGCTGTAATAAGTAAATCGCTTCCCAGTCCTTATCTGATCATTCTATGTCTAAATCCTGCCTCCATCTCAGTTGTACTTTTTCTATAGCTGGTTCTGATCCTGGCCTAATGGTCTTATAAATTATGGATATACCATATTCTGGCGTTACTCCTTCCAGTGCTGGCACTATCGTTTGGACCAATGGGTGTGCCTAACAGATGAACTCTTCAGGAGCAAAAAGTCTGTTTTCATGCAAATTACTTCAGCAATAAATAATGGGGAGGAGGAATAAAGAACTAATGTGAAATACAAGATGAACTTTATCTAAATATTATGTTTTGTTAAAGTTCTCTTGAAGGTGTCAGCTGCTCTTTAAGCTTATTTGTCCTTGTGTTTTAATCATTGCCAATTACTAATGCTTGCACAAACACACACAGAGGGTTTTAAAATGAAGTTTCAGTTGGTTTATAGCTTGTGTCAGGGACTGAACTTTCAAGTCAGTGAAATTTGACCTTGGGATAGCTTTCTTTTGATGGAACTAATCCTGTCTTGGTGAAGCAATTTGCAAAGCAGAGGCTGTTTAGAAGTACAATAGGAGTTATGCTAAATAAATGCAAATATCTCTAAATGTATACAATTTACAGATAATAAACCTTATGAAAATTGTTCAGGACAACACAACATTTCAAATGAACCTATTCAGTAAGCTGCACAAATTATATTTTTTAAACAATGGGCCATCTGATTATCTCAATTTTAATTTTTCATAGCAGTTATGCCAAACAAATATAAATGTCTCTAAAAGTATATGAGTTATGCATAAACCATCAGTATGAAAGTCGTTTGGAACAAAACAACCTTTCAAATGAGCCTATTCATTAAGCTGAACTAATTATATTTTTTAAACTATGGCCATCTGATTACCTGAATTTTCATTTTTCATCACAATTTTCACCTTTCGGATGGCTATATTTAAAAAAATCGAACCAATTTAGATTTGTAACTACCCTCATGAGAAAAGTCTTTCCGCCCTGAACAACTTTCACATTGGTTGTTTTTGTGCACCTTGAATAGTTTTGAAGATATTTAGATTTGTTTGGAAGGTGTGCACATTTGCTCTCAGAGAAAGGCAGCTTGGAGTTCTGGGTCCATCATTCTAATTAAACAGAAAGGAGGGAGTATTTCTTTAACTGCCATAGAGATTTGCAGAATGGAAGGATACACTGAAAACTCCTAAAAGATGTGTTCCACGGAAACACCTTTTTTCAAGTGAAAGGAGGATGGCTGTAGGCTCTGCCCACAGCCATAAAAAGATACTGCAGCAATTGACAGGGTGCGGCACATAGCAATTAAAATGATTAAAGGAATAGAGAGGTTAAGCTAGGAGGAAGGTTAAGACAGACCAGGTATGTTGTCCCTTTAAACAGAATGCTGAGAGGGAGTACAATCTAAATTTTTTTAAAATTAAAGGAATCAGATAATGTGGCCCAGGAGAAACCTCTTCAGCTTGTTCAAGGCAGTAGAGATTGTGGGCATGCCTTACACTTATGCAGGGTAGAGTTACGGGTAATGTGAGGAAGCATTTTGTCACTCACGTAGTGAGGCTGATGTCTATGGAACAAGCTCCCAAAAGAAGCAGTGCAATCGGAGAGAGTGTTGACACTTTTTGACACTTTTTAACTCATGTTAGGTCAGTTTCTTGTGGAGAACAACATTACTATGCAACACATTTAATTCAATGGGGGAAGGAGGGTTCTCTGAAGTATCCTATTTTTTTTCTTTTTATGTAATGAAGAATGCTGTGGATGCCTGAATGGCAGAAGATTAGACAGTTGACTCTTGGTCTTTTTTGTCCTGTATTTTCCAGGATTCTGCATAGATTCAAAATAATTAATTGCTTAACCCCTTTAAACACTTGGAAGAACACTAAAACTCAACAGTTCATATACTGTAGTGGCTTATTTTGGAGTTCAACTCTTCATGACCTGCTCGTGACATCAGAGCCGTTTCCAAAGCAGCAGATGGTGATGTTGAAAGTAGGGTGCTATGACTCGATACAGAACAATCTTCAACAATAAGTGAATTGTCATGGGACAAATAAGTTTACATGCTGATATCTTTAATAACAAATGGAATGGGATGAAATTCACTAATTTGGGGGGGATGTTTTATAATAGATTTCTGCAGAAACCAGCTGATTTATTTTTTTCAGTGACCAGAAACCCTCCCATATTGCACTGGAAACTTCAAAATCTGGTCTGCATATTGTGGAGAGTATAGTGTAACTCAATTCTAATATATTTAATTAACATTTACATATGCATATTAAAGATCCTTCCATTAGATATATAGCATAAAACTGCTAACCACTAAACAAAATGCACTGTCTTTTTTTTCTCAATGATGCCTTTACATAATGCAAGTTAAACACACCTCTGTGTTGGGTCCATTTCTGACAATTGTTAGGTTAGAGTTATTACCAATGGGTATCTGAGATTTATGTAAAAATACTAAGATGTATACTTATTAACACAGTTTTTGTATTTTGGTACAGACGCATGTTAAATTCTAGGTTAACCATATACTTTAATTTACAAGCAATAATCAATTTAAGTTGAGAATGATTGAGTGCTCTTAGTCATTGTATGGGGCAGATAAGATGGGTAATGTTTTGTTTTTCTTTTTTTAAACAGAAAATGTATTTGTGCTTCTTGCTGCAGTCATAATTCAGTGCCTCATTACTGACAAACTTAAATCCTGATCCGATTAAAGGCATTAGTGTTTGTTTTAGCATCATTAAGCCAGTCTGTAACATAGAGCTGTAAGCAATTAAACCTTTTTTACAGTACTAATTATAAAAAAGTAGATTATACTGGATACAAGTGACATTTACTTTCCTTTCTGATTGAACTGTGTGTGCATTTACCAGTTTCAGTTGGCAGTGAAACTGCATTTCATAAACTAGGAAGGCTACAGAGTGCTAAAAACTTCTGTATGCTACTGTAGCACGGATGATAGACTGTATCTTGCCATGATACTGGTCACTACTGGGGTACCGAAGTGCGAGCAACGCAGTTAAACAGGCAGGAGACTTGCCAAACTAATACACCTCAGCGATACTTTATATTATGGTACTTACATCCGTTTTTTTTTTTTTTTTATTACTTTACCATATTCCCCCTCCTCCCCTGGAAACCCCTTCACTGCCCCCACAATGCTACCATTTTATTATAGGAAAGGAATGAAGTTGCTACTGTGTTGGTAGATGGATGGCTAACCTGCTTTCTACATCACAGAACAAGGTCCCAAACTGTCCAGAAAAAGCTTTCCTGCAACCTCCACAGGACCCAACCAACAGATTTACTGATAGTTCAGTTGAAAGCATCCTGCTTGCTAACCCATCTCACCGTGACCATAGTGGCCACAGAATGTCTCTGACTTGGGAGTTAACTTGGGGTGGTGTAGTCAATCTCTCCCTAACCTGTCACCATCAGCCACTTCCTGGTCAGTCAGCAGGTCTGTGTGAAATCAGTGGAACAAGGTTTGGGGCTAAAGGAGTCTGGACGCACTCCCATTTTAGTGCATCCTAACTTCCTAATACTAGCCCAAGGGAATTCCTAAGTGACCCCCCAAACCCAAGTCTTCTGCATGGCAGCCAAGCGTGCTAACATGCACACAGTAACATAAGACAGTACATATGGGAGGACCTTGAGATCGATCTTGTCTGTCTCTCCTGCATTGACTGTACCAAACAATATTGCCAGTTGTTGTTTCGTGCAGTGATGACATCATTTTAATCTTGGTTATGGTCACTGGACCACCTGCCCACTGCAATCTTACAACATTTTTCCAACAAGTAATTTTTTTCTGTAGCTTGTCAAAAGAGAGGTGGTGTTTCCACTCACCAAAGACATCTAGAGTGCACGTCCATGACAGAAGTTCATACAGAATGCCCAACATTCTAAAGGAGTTGGTGTAAAATGTCAGGCAATGGGATTTGTTCACCCCAAACTGATAAGCAAGTATAAAAGTTGGCATCAGGCATGGGGACATTGAATGAAAAGAAGCACATGGCATGTTTAAATATAGGGCAGAGCTATCGCTTACAGTTCTGGTGGCTCTTTGTCATGTTTTCTGAATCCAGTGCATGGTAGAACTCATATACTGAGCGACTGAGTAGTTCTTCTGGATGGTATCCCATTAATTCGGTAACTCTGAGAAGAAAGGAAAAATGCAATCTATTACTCAAAAACTCCAACAGTGTTACATTCAACAGATAAAACGATGACTTGAGTATTGCTCTTCAAAGTAAGGGTGGTCATGAATTCAGCACTCAAACACTTCATGAAAGTATTCCTTAGCCCAGTATTTTCAAATAAACTAACTTTGCCAACTGGGTTACTCATTTTTGTTGCATTCACAACACTTTTCTGCATTTATCAGTAGGCCTAGCTGTTCATTTAACTCATCCACAAGCCTGCTCATACATCAGTGAGTAACCCAACTAGTCCTCAGCTCCTTTAACCTGTCCCTCTCCATAAGCTCTCCTGACCCACCTCTCCAGGAGGGGACAAACTGCCAGATAGGGAACAAATGGAAATTCTCCAGAGTTAGATATCAAAGACTGGAGGTGTAGAAGTCTGCATGCTGCAATTGGGTGTATGGGAGAGAGTGGTACTGTCATTTGGCAAGGCCTTGCCCATTTTTCCTCTATTCTCCCTGATCTAGCCCTCCTTTCCCACACCACAGCCAGAGTTGCTGCTACACTCTTTGTCCAACACCTGCTATCGAATGCCAGGGAATAGGCCTATATTCCCTTAGCTGCATCCCAGATGGCTCAAGTTCTGAAATGCATAATGCCTTCCCATCATGCTTCAGGTAAACTGTCTCACATTGGTGCCAGGCAGAGCCTACGGACATGATCTTCTATTTCACATGGCTCCTCTTAGCTACTAGTGGACAGCAATACACTATAAGGAATAACCATCACCACCACCGCCCTCTTTAAGGTAGGAGGCATCCAAAGGGAATGCCTTCATTGCCTCATCCAGTTGACTGCCAGCTTGCTGGGCTCAGGATAGGAACCCAAGCCACCGGCATTACAAGCGGTCACCCAACTGCTGTGCTGTCATGTTGGTTAGGTTTTTCATTTTTATTTGAATTTAAATAGCATAATTTTTTTAATGGACATAGACATATCTCTGAGAAATCTAATAAAATAAAAACTCTTGTTTTTTTTTTTTTGTCAGGGACATTAGCAGAAAAAAATATCTGTTTCCTTGCTCCAGTATCTTATACAAGAGATCTTGGGATTGTCAGTTTCCTGCTATGTTCTCTTTGGCTTAGAAAAGCTGTTTTAACAAAATATACAATAACAATACATGTTCATAAATGTTCAGGCAAAAATCATTACATATAGAATAGTGGATGGGTGACCATCCACAACAAAGCTGTGTTCCCTTAAGAGAGTTGATGACATCATAGACGAGAGGTCTCTATGATGTCATCAACTCCCAAGATGGAAACACAGTCTTTAATGTGGATGGTCACCCATCCACTGTTTTATACAGTATATGGTTAGGGCTTATTGTCGATGGAAACTGTGGTTTTTTTATATTTATCTTTTTTGGTTATACAGTATGGTGCTGCTCCCACTTGTTCTGGCTTCTTCCGCTCCCATTTGCTCTGGCTTCTCAGTCGGACCATGTTGGTCCAAGAAAACTCCTTGTGGCAGCCTTGTCCCTCTGTGTCCGCATTGTTAAATTTTTAAATAAAACAATGTAATTTTCTTTTGGGCCATGGAGCCGTGTGCGACTCTTTGTGTGTCACTAGGTTGGTCTACTGCTCAGCGCTCACTAAATCGTGTTGCTGTGTTTGTACTGTGTTTCCTGGTGGGTCCACGCCCAGTGAGCCAATCAGGTGGCAGGACAATGCTAAAAAAGTTGCTGTACTATCGATGTGATGTCAGAACAATAGTAAAACAACTTTTTTGTTCTTTGAACTGTCCTACAACAAGATTTAGAAAGACACTGATTTCTATCCACAATAAGCACTAACCATACACTATAATAGTGTTTCCTGCAATTACATAAAAAGCAACTCTTAAGGAGCCCCTGACTACAGGGGGACACTCTGAAAAACCATGTGTTTAGGCATACAGTATTTCTGCTTATAATTCACATTTGCCAGTTTAGGTCCTCATTTTGTTTTTAACTATGTTCACTGATCTGAAAACTGTTTTGCAATCCTCCAGACTTCGGCTGCTCTGGCTGCGTGTCCACACCTAACAGCATAATCCTCAGTTTGTGACATAATAATAATTTCCACAGCAACAGGCAGTGATGTCACAGGTAGAACAATATGCTATCAGCTGTAGATAAGCAGTCAGACATTCTGAAAGTACAGAAGCTATACACTGAAATGTGTCAAAATGTTTTTCCCATGGTTTCCTAAGACATCAGGGGCACTTTAATGTACCACAATAAAAATAAAAATAAAAAAAATGCTAGGACCCCATCCTGAATCACATTTGGTAGCACTAATTGGTCATTTGACTAGCTAGCACTGCCATGGACACTGCAGTAATATAGGCCTATGCCAGCTGTGGTTGAAATTCCTTCAAGAAGCGCAGATGCAAATCTTTTTTCAAGTGGCCAGGAAAGGCATGGAGCTGCCACACAGATGGGTTGCATGACCAGTCATTACACCACGGTGGCCCCTGCAAGACCAATCAGAGCCTCCTGTGCTTTCCCCAAGTTACTGTCTGGTAAAAGCATGTGGAAATGGCCTGGGAGGCACAGCGATGCAAATGAGTGCAACAGTCTGGTGGCAGAACTGTGAATAAGGAGGACTAATAAACCACAGAGTGCAGCAGAATGCTGCAGCACCAGTAGAACACTAGGGTACACCATGCTTTAGGGTGTGGTTCAGGGAGTACAGTGGACTAACAAGGAGCACTACAACAGACCCTATGGAGTATGGGCCATTGGGCTACCAGGGCCCAATTACCTAGGGGTGTGCTAGAGAGGGGAGATACATCCAGGAGGGATATCAGTATGACTAGCTCCAAAGAAGTGTTACAACATTGGAGCTGCAACCAGCTTGTAGACAGTGTGACCTGGTAGCAGGTGAAAATTCTGTTTGCTCAGGGTAACAGCTGGACTTTTTAATCTGCATTACACTTCTGTCACTGGGAGGACGCCTGCCCCTGGAAACTCGAGACAACTTTTGAGTACAAGGCTATCAGGCAGTGGGGCAATGGTGTGTCTGAAATCCACCTGTTTTGTATTGCCTCAGACAGTAACTGAGAATGGAGCATTGGGTGGGTTCACTTACAGTGGGCAGCTTTAGAGCAGCCCCATGATAGCTACAGCAACATTTCATAAGAGTTTTTACTGACTGATTTTAGACAATTTGTTTAAAGCTAAAATGGTGGTTGATAGGGGATAAAAATGTTGCTGGACAAAGACATGATGCTCTAAACTTAACCTAGAGTTTAAAGTTCAGCTAGAAATGTAGAACAGTGGTGCAGCAAGGTACTTGCAAGGATATGGTTGCTATACTTGCCAACTGCAAGACCATGACTTTGGACATCTATGATGTTCTGTAATCAGGCTTTAAGACTGGTCATAGTGCATAGACTGTGCTAATAAAGCTGGTGAATGACTTTCCCCTAGCAATGAACAAAGGTCAGCTGTCCACCGGGTTGATTCTTTTAGATCAGCTGCATTTGATATAGTGGACTATCTGGTGCTGTTGGAGCCCTGTGGGAATATGGTGGTGTTTCTAATGTTGATTTAAACTGGTTTGGATTACACTTCTAAGTTGGGGTTTGGTCTATCTTGCTAGGGATATCTTCCCGATCATGGGCTGCCCTTCACTGCAGTGTCCTCCAGGCTTTCATCTTAGATCTTACTGCCAAGGTAGTTTAATCAGTATATAACGACACAAGGAGGGATCATTAAGGTCCCGACAACCAGCCTTTGCTGCATAGGTCCCCTTGCCAGCCTACTACCATCATCTGTGACTAATTTCCCTTAGATGAATCCCAGAGGGCTCCATATCCATTCTCAGGAGCAGCATCAATCAACAGGTGGAGCTGGAGGTGGAGTCAGTGAGGAGGAATGGATCTTGGAGGGCCTGTTAATTGTGGTGGGTAAGAAGATGTCATCTATCCAGGGCTGCCGGTGTATTTCTCTCAGTGTTCTTTCTGGAACCCTGACACATCACGGCAAGGCCTGAGGAGGGAGAGCAGCACCTGCCTACCAAGGACACTGGAGTGCAGCCATGCCCTCCCCCCCCCAGAACTTCTTACTGGCCCTGCTCCCTACAGAGCATACCTCCTTTTCCCATGACACCGAGCATGTGTGTGCTGACATATCCCCACCTTCAAGGGACTGCATATCCTTGTTCCAATGGCTCCTGGCCTTCCAGGGACACTAGGTGGCAGCTGTGAAGGGACAGGAGCCATCCTCCCTTCCCGAAGCAGGACAAGCCCTGCTCAGTGGCTAGCACCAGATGGCCCAGGATTTGGGGGTGCAAACCAAGGTCACCTGGATGGCAAGCAGTGACACTGCAGTTCATTTTGATATTGTTTTATTTGTATTTATTTTATTTAAAACATATTTTACCAGGTTAGAGAAAACAGAGCCCAGATGACTTGTTTCCAGTTGCGACCCGGAGGAGGGAGGGGGAGCATAGGAATTAATAGGGAATACATGCAATCTCAACTGAACTACAGTATACATTTTACAAGGAGCTACAAACTGTACAAAGAATAAGTGGGCACAAATATAGCACGGCCCCTGTATAGGAGCAAGGGACATTACAAACATGATAACATAGTGAATTATGATTGTAACTGCAATCATAATGTATAGATTTGGAGCCGACTGAGAAGACTGAATACTGAGGTTACCTTACAAAATGATTATGCATACCTAACAGCTAGGGATTGTTAAGGGATGAGCAGAACCAGGCACTAATTTTCTGTCTCAGGGTAGAGGTCCAGGGAGTGTCTGGAGCAGCTGTGACAGTACTGCGGGGAGTTGTAGTGAGCCTTGATCAAGGTTTTGATCTCTTGGAAGCTTAGCGTGGCAATTATCTTAGCAGCAAGGCTATTCCAGATGACAAGGAACCTATGGCTGATGGTGTCTTTCCCAAAATGGAGTCTGCAGCATGGAATAAGCAGCCAGTGATCTTACTCTGACCTCAGTGAGTGGACTGGGTTAAAGGAAGAGGATGAGGTCAGAGAGACAGCCAGGCAAGTTGTCGGCCCACAGTTTGGCGCCCACCAGAGCGGAGTGCAGCGAGTGTCTCACAGGAGGAGGACCCCACCCCAGGTCATTGTACATTGAACAATGGTGTGTATGGACACGGCAGGCCAGAGCAAATCTGCACAGGTGTTTAACAGAATGGTGAGTTTAGTTAGGGTGATGGGGAGGCTCCGGAGTAGACAAAATCCCCATAGTCCAACAGGGGTAAGACTGTGCACTCGATCAGGATCAGGAAATATGTGCATGCACAGCAGACAGCTTGTTTGGGTGCTACGTGGGGGGGGAAGGGGGTTTCCTACCGCAAAGACATGCTACAGACTCCCACACAGCACTCTTAGCAATGATGTTCATTTGCTCCAACTTATTATTTTATAGCAAGTGGTCTGGTCAAGACATCAGTGGTGATAGCTTAAGTACATCCACAGCCATAATGTCCTGGCGCTTCACCAATAAGACTTTGTCAGAGGATAGGGTTCTGGTGAGGACCTCTGTTTAAATACATGCTCATATCCAAACAAAATCATATCCACATGAATAATTAATTGTGCTCCAGTTTCAGGACTCAGTAAAAAAGATGTGCCTTTATTCTGTAAATACAAATTACAACAACATACATAAATTTTGCTAACCTATGTTTGTTAGGTTATTTGATTAAAAAAAAGTAACCTGGTCCTGTGGTTTTCCAAATGGTGATGTAAAATTAAGAGACATAAAATTCCCGTATGTCAGACTACTGACTTCCAACTGTGACTGTAAAGTTAACTTGGCACTTTACAAAGAATGGAGCAATAGTAATGAATTGCCTATCTGTCAAAATTGTACACAAGTGGCACAAATACCCTAGTTCTCATGGGACTCAAAAAAATATGACCTCCATTTTTTTGACGTGGAACCCAATGTTTGCAAATTCAAGATGAATAAGCTAGTTAACTTTACAAACAATCAAACTCAGTAGTCTGACATATGGGCATTTTATGTCCCTTAATATTACATTTCCATTTGGAGAACCAAAGGACCAGGTTACTCACTGTTTTTAATTAAATAACCTATCAAACATAGGTTAGCATGATTTATGTCTCAGAAGGGCTCACCACAAAAATACAGGATTATGGTGATGATTATGATAATGGTGATATGGGTTGTAACAGCACTATGAACTGAGGTTCCCGCACATCAGGAATTGAGCATATATAATATTTATGTGTTTCAACAGCAATATGAACTGAGTGAGGTACCTGCACATCAGGAATTCAGCATATTTAGTATTTTATGCATTTCTGTTCAATTTATTCGTCATTATCAAGGATATCTGCATGGAAGCACTTGTCATTATCTAGGATAGTTGCATGGAAGCAGAATTTATTTGTCTCTAATGGTACAACACCTTCTATTTTCCCATCTGAAGCTAGAATTCTTCATATACACACACACACACACACACACATATATAGATATATAGATGTTTATGGGTTTTTCTTTGTAGGTTGTCCCGTCCCTTCCGAGGCCCGGCCGTACATCGTGTGGGGGGGCATGCCGCTCACCGTGGTGCCAGCTCAGCTCCTTCCACCCTCCCATCCTTACCGCCACCTCTGCCTATGCTATCCCACCAGACCTCCACCTGGTGGGAGCAGAATTACGGGAGGGCAACAACCCACCCCAACCATCCCCAGGAGAGGAGAGCAACCAGCTGGCTCTGCTTAATCCTGCTCCTGCCTCCTCCCAGGCCAACACCCAGCTAACCCAAGGTTGTTCCTGAATCTGTGTCACCGGCATAGCATGAGGTAAGGCATCCAGCACCTCAACGCCATTGGGCCAACATCTGAAGGTAGAATTCTCTGTCAAGAAAATGACAGTCATGTCACAGGTGGGGAATAAACAGTGGGATCAGCTGAATATTAAGTGACACAAAATCATATTCCATGCAGATAACCATAGCAATAAACAAGTAAACATAAGAGGGGGTGGAACAGCAAGATGGCTGTGGTGCTGTTCCGCTCCCTGCTGCTCTCCTTGTCATTCCAAGTTTGTCTAGATGTACAACGGCTTTTTAGGAAAATTTGAACTTGCTGCTGAATGAAACCCGGGATATTTTTGTTTATTTTAATCCTGGATAACAGTATTCTATTTTAAAAACATTTTAAAGCATCCGTTGGCTTCCTCAGAGTTTGTCCTCTTTGCTTGAGGTAAGCCGCTGGTTAACATGTACCGAACTCGGCAAGTTTCACAAATCAGTTTGATTGTGATATGGCAGCTAATGTGTCCTGAGAAAGCAGGCTGTTCTAAAGTTTTAAGTCTGATATACATGAATTGCCCTGTTTGAATGGCTATTAAGTTCGAATTTAACGCCGTGGGCTAGAACACGCTTATATTGAGGTGGGCATACGTTTCAAATTGAAAATGGAGATGCTTTAAAATGTACGTGGAAAATGACATTATGTTCTAAGTTTCTACATGTTCGCTGTGGTAAAGTGAAAACCAAAAAGTGTCTCTGGTTTGGAGGAGAAAGAGGGAGAGCCTTAAGATGCTGTATGAGAATCTTGTACTTTGTGATGCTATATGCTAGCGTGTAAAATATTACAGGTATGCTAACATTGCCTGAGGGTGTTGGGGATTGAAATTCACATGATTTTATTTACTACGCTCAGAGAGCGATTATCTTTTCCTCCTTTTAGGTGTTTAGTCTTGTGGCTCTGAGGTCCAGGCTGAGAGGAACTGGAGAAGGGTTAAGAAAGCTAATTCCTTCATGAATTTGGAAATTTTTTTTGCCCAAATTAGAGAGAGACGGGCTTGTGGAAGGACACAATCCTGTAGACACCCCAGAGGTCTGAGTGTTTGGCATCAAGTTTGATGAACCCTAAACCAGAAAGGGGGAGACAGGCTAATTATGACAAACTGAATTTAGCTCTGCAGATATGCACATAGAATGGGAGAGATGACGGAGATGCACAGGGGGATATCCTCCATCAGGTACTTTCTGTCTTCTAGAATTGGCGTTTTTTGGATTTCACAAGGACGCTGTGGTAGCGACGTGGATGTAACCTGTTGGCTTGGCTTTTGACATTGTTGAATCCTGGTTAAATTTGATGATGGTATGATTTTATATGTATGTTTTGCCAAATGAACCTGCTTTTATTATAAAAACAGTGAACTCCTGAACATGCAAGTGAGACTCTAAACTCTAAACTACGGACTCCAGAATAAGGGCAGCCTAGAACGTTGAGAGAAAAGGGGGTTGTTATGAAGGAGTCCTATCACGATATAACATAATAATATAAAACCTAAGAAACTCCATTTGTTGGCCCCTTTGACAGAGTCAAAGAAAATCATTATTTTCTATTGAGTTTAAGCTCCTAGGAACATTATCGTTGGACTCCTGTATTTACTTGTTTCATTTGACAGTACACTGACTTTTTGGAAAGTGTTTCCATCAAAGTAAATAAGATCGATATAATATTAATGCTCAGGTGAACTTATAAATTGACTATTTGGCTGTGCCATAACGGAGCTCTAGGTAGTTATGTAGGAACACAGGAATTTTTGATATGGGCTTTTGGTTCACAAATATCATTTTGCAGTTTTTTTGCCGTTACATACATTGTCATATTTGATTTTTTATCATTTTAACAGGTATAGATATGGGAGCCAGCCTTTATGGAAAATGAACAAATGTGTGCATAAATGTGAAGTTAAATCACTTTACATTTTACTGCTCTGTGCCACTGTTACATGCTTTATATACAGTATGTATGTATGTAACTGTGTTTCAGTTTTTCTTTTTAGCATATTGTAATGGCTTATTAGCCGAACAATAACATTTGGATTGACTGATTGAAGCAAACATAAGAGAAATACATGATGCTGGATTGTGTCTCAATATTTTTAAGTTCTACAAAACTTTCACAGAAACGTTACAATGCTTGTAAATCCATGATAAGCTAGGGTACCAAATGCTAGAGAACAGAATGTGCTAAATGTACTGTTAACCTGTACACTGAAGTGTTTTTGTCCACAGCCTTAGTGTGACGTAGAAATGAATCTGTAGAAGACATACAGTGAAGCACACAGACTGTTTATCTCACACTAGCTTATGAATTGAAAAGAACTGGAAAATCCCCTTTTTAACTGATGACTTGCACCTTAATGCCAACAACACCCATGTAGCAAAGGCAAATGCACAAAAGATTAGTTTTTATCCGTTTTACTTTTGAAATCGAAACAAAAAGTCCAGAAAAATACATGCTGAAGTAGGAAACAAAACTGAGGTTACAGTGAACCACAATGTAGTCTTGCTTTACTGTTATGACTCTGTAACCACTGTGAAGATCTCACAAAGATCTTCAAAGTAGATTGATCCATTCTCAAAGCTTTGCAATCCTTTAAGTTGTCCAATTTTTAAGACATACTTCTGAAAGCAACATGACGAGGCTAAAATATTTTTAAGGGCCTTGTTCACAAAAGAGTTTTCCATACTGCGTGACAATGGAAAACACTTTTGGGGACTGAGCCCCGAGTAGTGTGTGTTGTGGATGTATTCCTGTTTATTTTTGTCACTAAGTAGAGTCAAGGCATTGCATCTGCCAGCCACATCTTCTGTCACTACTGTTCATTCATAGTGCCCCCAGTAGATATCAACCATATCACTCCATCTGGCACCCTGTATTCAGTAGGGGTGTGCACTGTGCAGGGATCTAATAGTATTTCCTGAATACCACAAACAGTACTACTGTTCATTCTCAATTGAACAAAAAAAATATAAAACACCCTTCCCCCAGACTTATTTTACTGTCCCACTCTACCATAAAACATTTGTTCCGCCAGCCCGGTGGCGCTGAGGGTTGAGGCGCTGGGCGCCACACACCTCGCTCACGCGGCCACCCGGGTTCGAAGCTGACTCGGGTCGCTGGTGGGCTAGCCAGAGTAGGGCTGAGCTGTCCCATGACAGTCAGTCACTCCGGGAGGGTCAGGCTATAGCCCAAACACTTGCCTGACTCCGAGCGGAGGCTTGGAGTACTGCAAGCCCCCAATGTTAAGGGGAAGGGCTGCCGACATACAGCGTGACGTCGGCGCTCAGCGCCTTGACATCAGGGAGTCCTATGCTGTAGGGGTGGGAGAAAGCGGAAAAATGCCTGCCATCGCTGGGAAGATGGAGCCTCCAGAGACGTGCCCTCGATGTGCCTCTGCCCGCCCGATGGCCCCCGGACCGACGAAATCAGATTGTTGGGGTAAGGGGGTTCTGCCCCATCGCTTGGGGGGTAAACCAAAGCTCTATAGGAGTTCCTGTGGGGTCATATGGGCAGGGTGGAAGGCAGAGGGATGTCTACCTTGAGGCTCCTGAAGGGTCGGGGATGGCAGGCAGGAAGGGGGAAAAACAGTAATTTCAAAAAAAAAAAAAAAAAAAATTTGTTCCCTATCCCTCCACCTGTTATCTGCACCCCAAGCCTCCCTCCTCCCCCAAGCACCCACACAATATCGTAAAATGTTATTTTTCAACCAACGGTGGCCAACTAGTACAACCCTCCAGCCTCCATGGCTGGCCACCATGTTGATCAAGAAAAAATGCGTGTCTGCACTACACTCAAATATCCCCTACACCTAAGGTGATTCTGTCCCTGTACAGGTCACTGGTAGGACCACATCCTAAGTACTGAGCCCAGTTCTGGAGTCCACACCTGAGAAAGAATGGGGGACAGACCGGAGGCAGTGCAGAGAAGGACCACTAAGATAATCCGGGGGTAGCAGGGTAAGACATATGAAGAAGACTCAAGGACCTCAATATGTGCTTCCTGGAGGACAGAAGGGAGAGGGGGAAAGAAAGAAACATATAAGTTTCTAAGAGAGATAAATGGAGTGGATTTGGGGTAACTATTCATCTGGAAAAAACACTGTAAGTAGGGGAATGAGTGGAAATGGGCTGGGGTAGGAAAGATATCAAGAAATGTTCTTTATGGAGAAGGTGGTGGAGCAGTGGAATAGGCTGCCCAAGGACGTGGGGGAGGTAGGAACAATCACCAGGTTCGAGGCAGGGTGGGACTGCTACAGGGGGAATAGTACAGACTAGGGGGCAGCATCAGGGGCTGAGGGTAGTCTGGTTAGACATCAGATCTATGGGACATCACATAGTTGACTGTCCATCAAGTCTGCCAAGTATCGGCTATGTGGCATTTTCTGCCATCACCTTCTATGTATCTATGTTAAAAGTAGGGAAATAAAACATTAAGTTTAAAAGTCCTGGGAACATTGGTGAATCTGTGGCGTGGTATTCATTGAAGTTTGAAAGATCATGCCACACAGTGTTGTCATTATTCTAATATTGGTATCCTTTGTGCATGCACTACTGTGTCACAGTTTACTTTATCTGACAAGACAGTGCCAATATACAGGTAATGCCAACTCTGTGTTGCATGATCATTCAAACCTGGAAACCTGCACATGATTACTGTAATTGTTATTTTTATTTGCCTAATTACACCGAGTGCAAAATTGCTAAGTCCTGACTTCCTTGCTTCATCTGATAATTTCATTAACTGCAATTGTTTTACACTATTGTACCCCATGTCTTCATTTGCAGATTATTCTACAGTACTCCTGTATATCATTTCGTAGAGTGTTCTGTGTATTTCTATGAATCTTTGTTACTCCCCAGTATCCCTCTTCCCCAAGTCACACCTGGAAACAAACTTCAGCTCAGTGTGCCTCTCCCGGTCACCAACTTTAAACAAACAAATAGATAAAAACATCTATATCTATATTTATATCTATAGTGGAGCCAGCCAGGATGCAATCCAATAACTTGCAGTAAATGACATGTCACAAAATACTGCAGTAAAAAAGGGCTTATTTGTCACTGACATCACTGTTCCCTGCAGTATACAGCAGCACTTTGTGATATATTGCAGCATTACTGCGTTGCATTCTGGCTAGTGCCACTGTACACAGACAGAGAGAGATAGACAGACATACAGACAGATAGATAAGTGGCGAACAATGGGGCTAATCAGATAATAAAGCCACTAAATTAGCCCCAGAGATGGGTACACTTATTAGTATAGTGCACTTATCCATCCTTTATTTTTCTGTATAATATATATGGATGTTGAACTTTACCTTCAAATTGCATTTGAGTCTGCTTAGGTTTGCCTCTGTTGGGTTTTGTCCCCCTGTAGTTCCACAGTCTCGTAGAGTTTTTTTGGTATGGCAAGTCTTTTGGCCCAAATGTGTTTTTTCCATAGTGTAGGGTCTCCATGTATATGGGAGTATGTCTGCAGTGGTCCCTCCTTTAGTTTGTTGGTGGCATAATGGTGTGTGGCTGAGTTTGTGGTCTGGAGAAGTGTCTGCAGTCGGTAGCAGCAGGTTCAGTCAGTAGCTGCTGGATTCTGTGGTCGGAAACAGCGTGACTGATGGAGTCTGCATTCAGGAGCAGCATGTGAGTAGTGCTGAAGGGCTGGCACAGATGGACAAGGTGGCAGCAGGATGGAGGACCTGGCATCAAGGGACATGTCAGCAAGAGTACAGTAGACCTGGCATCTGAAGAGAGACAGCTGAAGCATTGAGGAACTTGGCTGTTTGGTACGATACATGGGGTAATTTTGGGTTAATGTGAGGATACAGGTGGTTTTTATTTCAGGTGTGGGATTGTTTTCAGTGTCCTGCAAGTGCAAAAATTAGCATGATAATTTGTGTAACTGGTTTAGTAGGTTTTTTAATTAGGTGTTAACTGGATGGTAATTGTTTAATGGGTGGTTTGCACACATATTTTCTTGTATTTACTGGTGTTTAATGTGTGTGTTTTCCCCATGGTAAACATCATTAATTGGTGGGTATACTGTTTTAATCGAGGGGTTTACAGCTTTAATTGGGGAGGTATACAGGGAAATACACAATTATGGAACCTATGGTAGGAATCTCTCTTTCTCTCTCTCTCTCTCTCTCTCTCTCTCTCTCTCTCTCTCTCTCTCCTCTCTCTCTCTCTCTCTCTCTCTCTCTCTCTCTCTCTCTTCTCTCTCTCTCTCTCTCTCTCTTCTCTCTTCTCTCTCTCTCTCCCCACAACAGTGTTCCCTTGATTGATTGCCCCCTATTATCTGCCACCAGCAAATTCATCTATACCAATTACTCAATCTGTTATCACCCCGTTGGACATTTTCCTCCCTCGATTATACACCATCCTTGATTACGCACCCAATTTTGTCATGTATAACAGTTAGTGGATAATTGAGGGTAAACTGTATAATTTATTTTCTTTTGATTATATTTACTTGGGATACCCAGGAGAGTTGCAATATCTCATTTCAGTGGGGTCCTGTTTTTACAGTCAAGCGTACTGAAGCACTGAGAGGATAAGTGTCTTGCTCAGGAACACACAGGTGGTGGGATTTGACCAATAGGGCTTGATTCTCAATGGTTGACACAGGGCTTTCACAAGCCCTGCATCTAACCTTGTAGTGCCCTGAACACCTTGCTGCACTGTGCGCCTGATTCACAAAGGCCACGCGGATTTGCAACAATGTACCTCCTTTACGGTGTTTTGCGACAAATATTTGGTGCAAACCCCATAAGAAGGTCTGCAAAGTCAGACCAGCAAAAGCTGGTCTAACTGGCAGCATGTGGCACATGGGATCAAGACTCTTGACTGCCGGTCAGGGAATTCCGCAAGCCCCATGCGCCGCGTGTTTGGCGCACCCAGGGCTTGTGGCATAACTCATATAAGAAATCAAGCCCAATGTCCCCTGAGAGACAGAGCTGCCAACTATGTGCTCTAGCCATTAGACTGAAATGACAGTGCACACAGAGGCCCTTTATTTCTTGCAAATCATTCTCTTTAGCTCTCTTATAAGAGACCAAAGGGTACTGTAGTTTGTCTTCAGGAACATCACATCCTGCTTTTGTGACAGCCTTACCTGTCATCACAGTAAGTAAATTTCATATCCATGCTGTGGCGACTGAGAAATGTCTTGCTGTCCAGAGGGATGTCTATGTTGGAGGGGTGCTGAATAGGCTCACACACCATGATCAGACAAGTGAGCACAGGCTCCTTAAACCCACACAAGTTGTGTGGTTGGCAGGAATTGTATGCGTGAACATGCCCAGTACAGTGTAGGACCTGCAACAAAAATTTTTCAAAATCAGTGCAATAGTTCATGTTTTTGAGAATATAATTTCATAGGGTGGGGGTGGAGGGCAAGGAAACAGACCCTTTTTTTCATCTTACCTTCCATGTGGCAGATTTGAGATTGACAGTTCGCCCTCGGTTTGTAACAGTACATTTCATTCTCATAAAGAAATCGCGCTCTGTGTTCATATCTTTGTTCTTCTTCCCAAAGCCTGTAAAGAATATCAAAAAGCCATAGAAGGGTTTCTAGTTTGTTCTGTTTAATGTATAATCACTCCAGAAAGGCAGATTAAATTAAGTCTTAACACAGAAGTTGTCAGCAGATAAAGACCTCTTGGCCCACCTAGTCTGCCCTAGATTCCCTACCTACTGTGCTGCTGCAGACCCTACATGATCTCCGGCCATACCCCCCCCCAGCCCTATTACTATCCCTTATTAGCCCTTGTGTCTATCCCATGCATGCTTGAATCCTGCTACCATTTTAGTACTCACCACCTCTGCTGGGAGGCTGTTCTAGGTGTCCACCACCCTTTCCGTGAAGAAGTATTTCCTCACATTCCCTCTGAGTCTCCTCCCCCTCCAGCGCTATGTCATGACCCCTTGTCCTTGTGCATCTTTTTCTATGTAAAATGCTACCCTCCTGTATGTTAATACCTTTGAAGTATCTGAACATTTCTATCATGTCCCCCCTTTCCCTCCTTCCCTCTAGAGAGCACATACTTAATTCATTGAGTCTTTCCTCATAGGGCTTTTGATGCAGGCCATGCACCATTTTGGTTGCCCTCTTCTTTACGGTTTCCACCCCATCTATGTCTTTCCGGAGATGGGGCTTCCAGTACTGGTCACGGTACTCCAGGTGGGGCCTTACCATCGACACTACCTCCCTCTTTCTGTTGGTGACACCCCTCCCTATGCACCCGAGTATTCTGCTAGCTTTTCTCCAACTTTATCACACTGCTTTGCTACCTTCAGGTCATCAGATACGATGACCCCCCAGGTCCCTTTCCTGTTTTGTGGTTGCCAATACCTCCCCACCTAACTGGTATGTTGCCTTTAGGTTTCTGTGCCCCATGTGCGTAAGTTTGCACTTTTTGGCACTGAAACCCAGTTGCCATACCCTTGACCAACCTTCCAGCTTTTTCAAATCGTCCCTCATTTTTTCCATCCCCTCAGTGTGTCCACTCTGTTGCAGATTTTTGTGTCATCCATGAACAGGCATACTTTCCCTTCCAGTCCTCATGCAGTGTCAATAATAAAGACACTGAAGAGGACTGGGCCCAGTACTGACCCCTGTTGCACTCCACTGGTACCGTACCTTCTTCAGAGTGAACTCCATTTACTGCCACCCTCTGATTTCTGTTTCTTAACCAACTTCATACCCATTTTACTACTTTTAGGCTCACTCCTAGGCTGCCAGCTTGTTTACCAGTCTTCTGTGTGGAATGGTGATGAAGGCCTTACTGAAATCCAGGCAGCCCACATCCACCGCCCCATCCTGCTCCACTTCCCTGGTCACCCAGTCAAAGAACTTGATCAGTTTGTTTGGCAAGACCCACCCCCCTCTCATGAACCCATGCTGCCTTGGATCCTGTAATCCAATGGTCACAAGATATTCCCCAATCCTTTCCTTCATATTGTTTCCATTATGTTCCCACCACTGAAGTCAGGCTGACAGGTCTGTAGGTTCCTGCCTCCTCCCTATTCCCACTTTTGTGAGGTGGGACCACATCCGCCCTCCTCCAGTCCCTGGAACTTACCCCGTATCTAGTGATGAGTTGAACAGGGATGTCAGAAGTCCAGTCAGCTCCTTCTTAAGCGTCCTCTGTATCCTAGGGTGTATCCCATCTGGTCCCATTGCCTTGTCCACTTTTAATTTTGCTAGTTCCTTGAGGACTCTCTCCTCTGTAAAAGGACTAGTGTCCACCTCCCTTCCTGCAATGCCCTTTTCCCCTATCTGTGGCCCGTCACCTACCCCTTCCTTCTTAAATACTAAACAAAAGTACTTGTTTAATATGTCTTCTTTTTTCTGGTCCTCTTCCACACAAACCCCTCCTCCTCCTTGTAGCCTTACTATCCCTCCTTTAGTCTTCCTCTTTTCATTTATATACCTAAAGAATGTTTTATCCCCCTTTTTGACTGATTTGGCAATATTCTCCTCCGTTTGTGCCTTTGCACTCCTAACTGCTTTCCCTGCCTCCCTTAGTTTCGCCTGATAACCCTCCCTATCCTCTTCCTTCTGTGTTGACTTGTAACTTCTAAATGCCAGCTTCTTAGCCTTTACTTTTTTCGCTACTTCCTTAGAGAACCATAGCGGTCTCTTTTTTTCTCTTGCCCTTTTTAACCTGCCTGACACAGAGGTTTGTTGCTTTCTCAATACCCTCCTTTATTTTTACCCACTGTTCCTCTGATCCACTCAGTTTCCCTATCCCTGCTAGGGCTCCCCTGAGGCATTCTCCCATTTTCTTGAAATTGGCCCTCCTGAAGTCCAGGACCCTCATTTTAGTGTGGTTTGATTCTTAATGAAAGCAATTTAAAAAAAAAAAAAGTTTAGTACAAATGAACAGTAGTATTATTATGCTTTATTGTAACTGATACATTTCAAAATAAAAGGAGACCCGGCAGGTTTAAAACACCAAAGGCTGTTCTGCTGCTTTTCACTATGTAACAATGTTTTGTTGTTGTTTGTTTACAATGTATGACTCATTCATAATCTCTTTATGTCTTAGGTGCCAATAATATAATTTAAAGTCAGCGGTGGGAATCCAGAAATCCTCAAGAACTCAGTTTTAGGAACATGTTACAAACCCCACTCAGTTCCAGGAAATGTGGAAGGATCCTGTAATAAAGAGTCAGATTATACCACATTGGGAAATGTGTCCCTAGAGCCCCTCCCCAGAGATATTTCCCACACCTGACATGGAGACTGTAGTAAGTGCCCTAAATGGGGGTTCCCAGCCTCATCAAGAAGAAGCTCTACTAATCCTGCTGGGTGACTGCATACCAATTCAACACCCCTCAGAGGTCCTTTCTTTCTGTGCACAAAACTCTACTGAAGACGCACTTCATACACTCACAAAAGACAGTGCAGGATCTGCTTTTATTTTGAAATGTAAGAGGGTTACAGTAAAGCGTAATAACACTGCTCATTTGTATTCAGGTTAAACAGATTTAGGGTAGGTAATGTCAAGGCCCCTGGAATTCTGCTATTCTGCGGTTGCGGAATTTTCCGTAGAATTTGCATCATGCCACAGAATGTATATAGTGCTGCAGAATTCACTGTTTTTGGTGAATTTTTATTCAAATATACTGTTTTTCTATAGTAACAGGCTTTCTTTCCCATCTTGTTTATCCTGAAGCCCCTCCTCTATGCTCGGCATATGATGTCATTGATGACATCATATCATGTTTAACCAATAAGAAATGAGTAAATCATGTCACAGAAATGAAGGAGCCCTGCTGCAGAAATCAGAAAGTTCTGCCGCAGAGCACTAGGGGCCCTGGGTAATGTACTGAAATAATAATATCACAGCTTTCAAGGACCGCTGCTCACAGATAACCACCTTGTCACCTTTAAATAGTAGCTTTTTGGGCCGACCCGGTGGCACTGAGGGTTGAGGCGCTGGATGCAACACCTCGTTCAACAGCGGCGACCCAGGTTCTGGAATGAGCCCAGGTCATCGGGGGTCAGTAGGGGAGGACTAGGATCGAGCATCCGATGACAGCTCTCCTAGTCCTGGGGAAAGGGGTGGTTGCACACAGTGCTCTAGCGGTCCCTGGGGACACCCAGAGGAACTGCAGTTGTGCAGGTGCTAAGTGGGGGGGGGGCATGGCAGACGTCCGCATGTTGTGCATAGACGACATTGCACTTCCGTGCTCCCATCGGGGAGAAAAAGGGGAAAATGGCAGCACAGTCCATAGCAGCTTGATGGCCGCAAGCTTCACTGGCCAATGCTGCCTGAAATAAGGTGTGTGCTGGGACTGGATCCTCACCAGGCACAGGGGTTTGGGGGGGGGGCCCTCTCAATGGTCATAGCTGTATATGCCAGCTTGGCATGTCAGCTTCAGGGTCGGCGGTGAAGGAGAAGCGGTGGCTGGATACACAGCAGGACTGTGGCTGCAAAGTAAGAAAAAAGAGATGCGACTAAAAAAAAACAAAAAAAAAAAAAACTAGTAGCTTTTCATTCAGTAGAAAATGCCCTCTGCTGAGATAATACTTGATATGGCCTCTACAGACTGTAACCTGGACACAAACATTTTAAGAGATTTGCTTTGCGTGAGTTAATGTACAACCTGTTTGTTACAAGGGTAAGGGTGAATATCTGTTATGTATTGTAACTACTGCAAGGTAAACACACTGCTAGTTATTCATGAGGCACAACTTTTATTTTTCATTCATTCATAGTAGAGGGGTAAGATGGAATCACCATATGGAAGGTGTGGCTACCCTTTCCAAACTGGGGGAGGAGGCTTGTTCTCTGCCTAGAGAATTTATTGGCTCCTTCCCGATGCAGCACAGTGCATTTTGTTTTATTGTAGCACCCTGTTATCGTTAAAAGGAACAACTAAACAGTTTTTATACCTCTTGCTCTCCTGTTTGCCTTGTACTGCTTATCCCATATTTTGGTATGCTGTGACCTTTTTCTGTTACATGAATAATCACATTTTATAGCCTTTGTAAACCCTGAATCCTTCCCTCCTCAGCAGCTACTGTTCTCCATTTTCATACAGTCTGAACGTCAGTGGCAGTGGCTCATTAAGTAGCACACTCAGTTCTGGGACAGGAAGATTGGAGGGTCATGGGTTCAAGCCCCACAGCAGGTTTTTGGGGAACTATCCATAACCGACATTACAGCATGGTGGAATGGGGTGCTGCTCTGTGCAGGTTCCATCCTTCAGATGAGATGTTAAACCAAGGTTCCTTCACCTCTGGTCACTGTCCAGGTGGAAGTTAAAGATTCCATGCTACTTTTCAAAGAAGAGGACAGTAGTCTCCCTGGTGTCATGGAAAACCTTCCCCCTCTCAAAGTGTGCCTTTCCCGGTCAAAAAAGCAACAACTTTCTATGGCATCAGTTACTCCAGTCCAGGCCATTCAGAAGAATGGTATGGATGGGTATAATTAATGTCAGGAATGTCTGGGAAATATGAAACGAAAGAGCAGTAGCTGCTGAGCAGAGGGGAACCCAGTATTGGTTTGAGAGCACAACAAAGCTAGGTTATTCATTTATCCAAAAATGGTCAAAACTGCCATTAGAATTAAAGGCAAACATGGAAAGGAAAACAGAGGCATCCGTTGGCACAGCAGCAGCAGAGCTACTGTTTGCAGAACTGCTGAGCCAAGTTCAGGATTTAGCCAAGGTCTTTGGGGGCCAGCTGCGGTTAGGAGGATTGAATGTCCCAGCAAACGCTCTCCTCCTCCTCCTCCTCTGGGGAGGGATGGTACCATCCTCTGCCACGATACTGTCACTTGGGTGACCACAAGTGGTAGTGTGGTTGGAGGGCTGGTCACAGGGTGGGTTGTCACTGATGTTGGTGCATTGACACACACTGCATGCATGTGCCCTGATATCACTGTTTGTGATGTCCTGTGGGGTAGGGTGAAACAGAGAATATGGCCCCAGTGCCCATGGGGATGGTCCCCGGTGCATCTGGGCCCTGTTTCCCTACTACAGAAACTCCTGATGGGACAAAAAAGACCCGGGGTAAATCCTCTCACCCCTTCCCCACCTGGGGGAAAACTTAGGCTCAATAGAGGATGACAACTGTAGGTAGGTAGGTATGTAGGCAGGCAGGCAGGCAAGGGGGTCGGGCTGAGCCCCAGGAGCTCCTGTTGGAGACAGGTGCTGGAGAGACAGGAAGAGGGCATAAACCAAAGTGTAAAAAACAGGGAAGAAAACCAGGATGCCATTTAATAGTGTAAAATGCTTTCTTATCACACTTAAGAGGTTTTCATATCTGAAACTACAGGATTTGTAATGTTTTACATTCTCAATGAACACTGTTCGTAATGATTTTTCAAATGATTTATTTTTTTACTTGTAGTACATTGTTATCTCACAGCTCTAGCTGGCATTTTATTTTTCGCAAACGTTATCCATCTTTCGTCAAAAGATCATGCGACTTCTTCAGGCTATCCTAGGGTTATCTTTAGACGAGACTTACTATATGCTGGACTGCACCCTTCACGTGTATCACAACAGTATGAGAAAGAATCCACCTGTAATTTTTCTTTATGTCATATAAAGTATTGTCTGTCAGGATCAGACGCAGTGCAACTGTATGTCAGTTTCCTGCATGACAACTGCCTTTAAATTGCACTGTTTCCTGCAGAATACTGCAAACACCTGCAGAATTCTGCAGGAATAGGTATTCGATCCTGGTGGCCGCCACTGTATAATAAGATCCTAGTACCATGAAATTAATTTTGTGAATCATAATTCATGAAATGCAACAGACTATTAATTTAAAAATAAGAGTATGTGAGGTAGAAAATTATCAAGCACAAGAGACACACAAGCTCTTTGCTAGTTTGTTGCCCAGACAACTTTTGGTTGTGCTTTATCCCCTAATAATGTATGGGAGACGCTTGTTATGTATGGAAAACAAACTTATTATTTTCTTGTAATCTCATCGCTATGACGTCAGTGATAAACCTCCCTTAAGTATGTCAGCGATGAGTTTACAAGACAGAACGCTGGCACTAAACAGGATTCGTTTCTGGAACGGCGATCGCTAGTCCCTGAAAGCATTTAAAATTGGCGTTCCACTCTGAAAGTTTACGCTTGCAGGAACTACCAATCGCGATGGCCTCCACCCATCCACCCACCACACAGTAGCCCAATTTCTTGTGTGAATACTGACATTAAAAAATGTTTTTTTGTCTGCCCCATTATAGGTACCTGTAGATTCTTTTGAAAAGCAGTCCAGGTGTGCGCCACTGTCACACTTATTGCAAGTAACACAGATGTGCTGACATTACCCAGCAACCAACCTGACACCACGTGTCATCATCTGACCAACTGGATTTCTCGTCCAGGATTCATTTTAAAGTGGCAGCATTTTAACTTATTTTTAGCATGTTTTAGTGCCGCTACCTAAGTTTAATCATTTGGGGGGGATCCCATACACTATAGAAGATAATGCATGGGGTCGGATTAATAACCTCACTGCAATCGCTTCTCAAGATTACCATGTCAACGGTAGACCTCTCAAGCTTTGCTGTTGCCATGGTAACCTCTCTAAGCGATTACAGCGTGGTTACTAATCCTCTCCCATACATTATCCTCTATTTAACTGTTGGTCCCAACAAATTCAGTAACCACCCACAGCATGAGTGCTCCTACTAGCAGCTCCATTGTAAATATATTTGCCTCTGAGTGACATACAGTAACTTCAGAAATATACTGATTAAAACAACAGTTATTCTTTGAATAGTAAGCAAAATTTACCATTTTTCACACTCAGGTTCTCTTTTAATTCTTCATGATCGCAGGGGTGGGTAAAGTCAAAAATACTGTGTCCAGTTAGTTCTACCTGGTAATAAAAAAAAAATAAAGAAAAAAAATCAATGGTTATCAAGATAGTATAAAAATAATATAAAGAGCAGGACTAACACACTGGAACTGTGGGCAGCTTCCTGTACCCATCTTTTCACAAGACTGCCATGGTATACAATATATTTATAAAATGTCAAGAAAAATCTAGAAATTTCACTGGCCTAGAGATGTCACCTGACTGTGCATTAAATCTCTATAAATGCACAGTTAGGTGACGAATCTCAGTTTCCTCCCCCAAAAAACTATATGAGCCACTTTATAACCATAATAAGCCCGTACAGGGTGTACATTATAAGATTTTAATGCATTACCCAGGGTTGTAACGATGCTCGACCTTTGGCCCCATGCCTTACTACGCCCCTGGAGTGTGAATTAAAATCCTATAATTCACACACTGTCATGGCTTATTACTTACTTAAACTAAGGTCCTGCCTGCCTTTTCTGGTGATTGTTCAGGTGGCCTTTAAAGATCCAATCACAGTTATTGAAAAAAAAAGAACGGCAATTTGCTTGGTGTCCAGGCCAAATTTTCTCCAGTCACTAAAAACAGCAACTGCTTAATCTGGTACAATTTCAGTTGGTTTGCAGATGCCCCCCCCCCCCTCGGAAATGAGGCTGATCATAGGCAGTACAGTCATTTAAATAAAAACAACACAGGGAGCTAATATGGTATTCTCTTGATCACAAAATGAGCCAGGCAGCCAGCTGCGCCTCTGTGATTTGAACCTGGGATCTCCTGTTTCAATTAAATTCAATGTTAGTATTATTATGATTGCAACCTAGAGATTAGATTCTCAGCATTTAGGTTCAGTGTATACATATAGAATAGTGTATGGGAGCCAGTACACAACAAGGCTATTCTTCCACTGAGTGGTTACCATGATGTGACGCTCAAGAGGTCCCTCAGTCATCATGGCACCCACGAGGTGGAAGAACAGCCTTGTTTGTATGGGGGCTCAAATACTATATTTTATATTATTTTATATTTTAGCCTGGAGAGTTAAATTATCATGTCCTGATTGCACCATTGTAACTTACTATATTGTATCACTGTATTTTGTACCCTGTACTCTCCCGGGTTGTGCCTGAAAATAGGCAGGGTTATTGCCTAATGCACTTACCCGGTTACCAAAAGCTCATAAATAAATAAATATAGTGTATGGTGAAAGAACCACATGACAAGGCTTTCTTCTCTAATGTGTTTACTGACAGCAACCACAAGTCTCAACAGAAAAGAAAAATCAACAATGACAGCGGTCATGCAACGTCAGTGATGTCGCTACATCCAGAGCATGTGAGGTACTCCTCTTCCTTATCACACTGCAATAACCTCCCTGCAGCAAGTAGAAAAACAGAAATGTTTACTTACTCAGACATTGATTTTGAAGACCTCCACAATGCGCTTCTCCGATGAACTGCAACCTCACGGCTCTGCTCCCCCCTTCACTCACAACTACAACCCCCTTAGCAGCTGTCCCCTGATCTCTAACCTTATTATGATGATGCCCTCCCCCCCTCCATCTACACAGGAAGAAAAACAAATGCGATCCAATCCTTGTGCTTTGTGTAACAGTTTTTTTTAATTGGAAACCAGCCTGACAGTTGATCATGTACCTCATCCATTTGCAGCGCTTACAGGGGGAGTGTACAGCGCCCTAATGGTCTGTATTATGCGATCGCCCTTAGTAGCAGGACCAAAAATCATTCTGCTGCACTACCAATGTCACTACTACAGCAGAATGATTTTTTTCAGGTTGCTAAAATCTCTTGTGAACAAGCATTCACCATACACTATATCATCAATATAAAATGAGCCCTGACAAAGAAATACTAAAACCCATCATTAATAGCAATGTAAATTATACCATATACGGACTGTAAAATCTCTTACTGCTAACGTATAATATTTATATCATTCATACATTCTGTGCCTTACTTGGTGATTCAGGGATTTCCACTGATCAGACAAGTCATCTTGGCATGAGGGGAATTGGAACAGGTTTACATTTAAGCAACAAGACACCCCAGGGTGTGCACTGTGGTGGGACTATGGCATACTTCGGTGTGCTGTGAGGCATGGGGCATTACCGAGTGTCTTCACGCATCTGCGAAATGCTGTTATCCCACTACAAGCACACCATGGAGTGTCTTATTGCGATTAATAAATGGGTGCATTTGGAGGGGGAGGAGGATTGGTGGTGGTAAAACAAAATGCACACAAAAAAAAACAATGCTAAACATTTTAATGATTTTTCTAAAACTGCTCATTCATAAAATAGCCCTGGAACCTCCCAGCTTTGGTATGTCATCTCAGTTTCAAATATTATACAAAGCAAAACACATTTTTTCGAATTAGCAACTATTTTCACAGCAGACACTCATTTACCTGTTTCCTGACCTTTCCTTCTCCTTCTTTGTATTATTTACTCCCTTTCCTCAACAGTGGTTTTTATGTCTTTCCTACGCTCAGTAGACGAAATGTTTACCATGGATGGAATCTAAGAATTCAAATCTCTGTTCGGCTCTACTGTCAGAATGTTCTTGCCTGCACACACACACACACACACACACACACACACACACACACACACACACACACCCCAGAATACCTCAGCTGGAACCAGGGCTCCTGTTTTAACTGTAGCAAGCTAAAACAGCAGAGATTTCCCTGCTAAGCGGATAAGTTTAGAATGGGTATTTTTCATGGTCAACAAAGAAACACCAGAAATTTAAAACAAAGTACTATAGTACTTAATTTTGTAATGCAAGTAAGTGTGTGTGTGTGTGTGTGTATAATAAGATCATTAAGGCAAATTCATTTTATGGCAGTTTTATTTTTAGGGCCTAGTTGAAGGTTTTTAATATTTAAAGGTGGCATCCATGTTTGTGATGAAACATGGTGGCTATTATGAGGATGAAAAGGCTGATGATGGCCAGGGACTTTAATGAAGTGTGATTCTGTACTGTGATAACATCACTGTTTAGAATGGTCTCTAATCAACTGGAAGTCAAAAAAATGACATGCCATTTTATAATATTTTGTATGTCCCTCCCACACTTATTCATTAACCTTAAATCAACTTACATGGGGACCATTTCATCCATAATAATGACTGCACAGGGATCAAAGTTATTCACAAACATTTTTTTGTGATTCGATACATACTGTGCTCCATACTTTCTTATTATGAGTGGGGTATCATGTGTTTTTTTGTTTGTGCGCAGTGTTCACAGTTCAGAGCTCTACTAGACCACACTACCTACCTAGAGACTTCTTGTATTGAAAAAAGGCATTGTCCTATTTGACAACATAGAAGAGGATAGAGGGTGACAGTACAAATGTGGGACTACATCAGTGCATTTGCACGAGCAGGGCCTGAGTTTTCTTTTTGAGAAAAATACCTATGGGTGCTCTCTGCACCTGAAGAGACAGTATTGTCTGTCTTCCCATTTACCTTGCTGTTCTACTTGGATAGACTTATTTGCACCTCATACACTTGACTTAGCTTTCTGTCTCCCCTGACGCAGACGTTTTAGTTTTCCGATGGTTGGGATTGTTTGGACAACCTATATGACTAGTCTGGCTAGTGTGTTACTTTGTTCTAGTAACTGGCAAAGTCTGCTACAGACATGGGTTAGATGTGGCTGATGGAGTTTTTTTTGCCCAGTTTCTGTGGGTCTATTAATAATCGTGAACCACTGCCAGAATCCATTATTCAACTGCTGATAGCTGTGTTCCTCTACTCCTTGTGCCGCTGGAGTATACAAAGTCAACACCAGGCATTCTGTTTAGTACACTATCATCCAATTAAAACATTGAGCTGGCTGATTCTTGGCTGTGGCCAAGAAGCTGGGTTTTTATATACATTTTTTTATACTTTCATAGTTTATTGAGTATTTTCAGATACACCTTTAAAATGGATGCAGTCTGTTGATATTAAGAATGTTGAAGTGCAGTACATCAAAACCATTACAACATTTGATAGCAATGTTATCTACAGTTCTACAAGGTATAATCTAGAACCACTACTCTTTCTGTTCCCCACTAACAGTATGGCTGGTGACTATTTTTTTAGTGTTACAGTAAATCTATAACCATGGTATAAAAACAAATTAAAAAACTGCCACAACAGAGTGCCATGTTTGTCCTGATAATACATTACATATAGCCATTTAGGTACACTATAAAAGTATTGATGGGTAACTGAAACAGGACTGAGGTTTGGTTATTACAGTTAAATCAGCAATTGCTCTAATACTGGAATATCTTCCTGAGATCCTCTATAATGAAAGTAATGGAGTCATCTTGTATTATATTTATCTTTTTGTAGTCTTTAATCTGGACGTGATGGCTTCTATGGCTTTGAGTTTCTACATTTGTGTTCTTCATTCTTGTCTGGGGATTTATGAGTAATACAATATTAAATAATTTTTTTAAACAATACGGTACTGTTCATGAGTTTGTTAATCTTAAAACAGTGCTTTGTTTTGTAAATCTAGCAAAATTACCTACTGTACCCTGATTCGTGCTAGCACCAAGATCTTTTGGAAACTCAGGAGGCACGAAGGTTGCTGCATTTTTCAGAATGGCTTGCAGCTTGCTGTTGCGTTCCTCTTAAGAGAGGGTACAGTGGAGTGAGTACCAAATTTATTTTGATTTTGCAGTGATCTGTTTCTGATCCCAATTTATTACTGATTTTACAGTTTTTCACAAACACCTCAAACAAAAAATGGTTACATCACATCACATCACATCACATCACATCACATCACATCACATCACATCACATCACATCACATCACATCACGGCCAGATTAAAGACTACAGAGAGGCATCACCAGTAGAAAACAGGAAGTTGTTATCCCTCTGTACAGACAGTTGGTGAGACCCCATCTGGAGTACTGTGTGCAGTTCTGGAGACCCAATCTCCGCAAGGACACAGACAAGATGGAAGCTGTCCAGAGGAGGGCAACTAAAATGGTGCAGGGTCTGCACCGAAGACATATGAAGAGAGACTAAAGGAGCTTAATATGTATAGCCTCGAGGAAAGGAGGGAGAGGGACATGTTAGAAACTTTCAAGTACCTCAAGGAATCAACAAAGTCAAAGAGGTAGCATCTTTCAAAAAGAGGTGTGCAAGAACAAGGGCACAATTTGAAGATGGGGGCGGCTCAGAGGTAATGTAAGGAAGACTTTTTCACAGAGAGGGTTGTGGATGCATGGAACGGCCTTCCGGAGGAGGTTGTGGAGTCAAAAACAGTGGTTGAATTCAAGCATGCATCGGACAGTCATAAGGCAATTCTAGGGGTTGGGGGGGTAGATAGAAGTAGGTTGCTGGATCTGCAGCTTATCCATTAGGTAGGGAAATGGGCAGACTGGGTGGGCCAAGCGGTCCTTATCTGCCATCAAATTCTATGTTTCTATGTTCTATGATTATAGAATACACAACTCTAAGCTGACACTACTTTGTTGTTCGGACAACTGGAACCTCAGTTCAACCCAAGTTGATGAAAATTATTGAACTACCGAAACTGATTAAAGCTCAGGGAGGCTACCATGGGTGACTAAGTAGTTATTACTTGTTAGAACAGTGGCTGTAAGATTCTTCATTTATAATCACTGATTAATCTGTTTTCCAGATTTTATACTGTTTTACAGCAAGTAATTTATAATTCAGATAAACTTCTAGGATTGAACGATGACACAGGTTACAATACTTATCTTTAAAGCTTGTTTTTTGCTTAGTGAAATGATTATTCACAACATTGCTATAAGAAGAGAAAAGCACGCTGAAGGAACAAGTGGGTGATACAGTATAGAAATTCAGAGTAGGTTTCCCGGCTTACAGCAAAGTGCAAATATGGTTAAAAAGGAAGAATTTTATTCTGTAATACACAAAATGTTAAAAGGAAGAAAAAACTCATTTTTTAAACAAACACGCTAAAGTAAATAAAGCTGTAGCTGCTGAAGGAAATATGGAACAGATGAGGAATGAAACCCTTGTAGAATGATTTACAGGAGAGTGTCAATAATTTATGACAAGTAACAGGGGTAAAATAATAAAGAAATAAGGAGGAAGCACTTTATTCCTTGGAGAATGAATGAAAAAAATGGTAGCACATACTCATACAAGACTGAGAATGCTGAAAAACAGAGTTGAAAAATTGAAAGGGTTGCTAAGCAACAATATTCATTTAAAACTCAGCTCTTCCATTACACAGGAAGCTCTGAGGATGGAGTGTCACAGCTCCGAAACGTTAGCACATAAGAGGCAGAGTTCGCAGTAGTATTAGGAAGGAGAAGGAGCAGCATTCTCAAATAGAAAAGAAACAAGTGATTCTTTCAAAGAATGAAAGCAGCGGGATCTAATGTTTAAGCTCCTACGATGGTTCCTGGTCACTAAGGTGGCTCGTGATTGAACACGCCAGGAAGGAAAGTAAAGGAAATGGTTATTTAACAGCCATATGGATTAGGCAATGGAGCCAGGAAAAAAAATATGGAGGTGTAAAGGGATGCTGAACCTGCAACGAACTTGGTAAAGCTTTTTCATTAAGACATTCTGTTTACATCTGAGTCTAAACGGGACAAATGAAATTCCAAATAGCGATGAATAAAAAAGAATATGGTTGCATGGTGTAAACAGACATAACTGAGAGAAAAAATATTAAAATAAAGAAATTTGTCAGCACCATTACAAAGTGTAGTTATTCACTGCCAATGGGCCAACACAGGGTGCAACTGCATTAGTTCACTTTCAGTGAAGACTACTACAGTTTTAACGTTCCCCTGGCAGATAGCACCTGATTAACCACAGAGTCCAGTATTAAGGAAATAAGCTTTAGCAAACAGTGACCTGTGGATTTTAAACTTCTATCTACTTAACTGTAAAAGAGCTGGAACAGCTTAATACTCTGAAATGACTGTGTTTCAATTATTGCATCTGTAGCTTTAAGAACGCTGGAATATTTAATACATGTGTTTTGATTATACAATACATTGACTATTGTGTGTAGTTTGACTGTATATCTAATATTTTAAGGCCTGAACTTTATAAACCACATTTATTTTTGTTTAGGATTTCCCCCTTCAGAAATGTTTCGAATACATGTGGTATTTAATGGCCCAGATAGTGCTTTACTGTAACATCATTACTGTACATTAGGAGAGTCAGAAAATCCAATATAATTCGGGGAATAATATAGGGGCTTGTATATCAACTAGTGTTATCACATGGTCACTACATAGCTACATTAGGGACATTCTGAGGCATCAGCAGTACATTTTAAAAATACCTTTAAAAATCTAAGGATATTAATGGTTTAGCCTGCCTCAGGTTTGGCAAGGCTGTTTTTCTGGGTCTCGAATTAGGTACTTCCATTTCTTAAAATGGTGAGATTCTGTTGATTGTTTGAAAACACTGTAAACCCAAAACAGGACCTAAAAGAAGTAATGTGGACTCTAATGAACAGGCTAAATTGAAATTTACAAGCATTAACAAATCCAAACCTAAAGGAAACCAACAAACAAGTGCTTCAAGTGAAAAGCTTCTAGGTTATGAACTCAGTCCCATATGCCTAATGAGGAAAGGGAGGGAAAAAAGACTCACTCCCAGCTGACTAACCCAGAGCTTTTTATAGGCATACCAGATAAATGAAAAGGGAAGGGAAAAGAAGTACCCTGTACATCAAGGGAGGACAATGAACAACTTTTTTTTTGCAGAAAATTACTTAGAAAAATGTATTACCTTAGTCAATGTGGATATCTTAAACAATAGCATGTGTGAAAGCCTCAACATATGCTAAATCATACATACAAAATGATAATAAACATGGGTATATGTTTTACATTGATGTTTTGGAGGACCCCAATATTTGTAAAAATTTCGCACGTTTTCAGGCTTGAACTATTTGAATCTAATCCTAGAACAACTCTGTATAAGAAATCACTGGACCCAAAAGATAGTTTGTGTAACTGTAACCAGATTGAAAAAGAAGGTCTGGTACATGTTCTACTAAAATGTTCATGGTATAACAAAATTAGGGTATCACACCGTAACAGCGACGGGAATACAGCGAAGACCATCACAGCGACGTTTCTGGCAGTTCACTGTGATGGTCTGCTGGGTTCCTGACACTGTTGCCTCTGGGGTGTTCGCCCCCTACCTGAACGAACTTCGACTTGGAGTTGGTTAATTTAAGTGCGGGGGCAAAGCCCCCCACACAGAAAACACTAGTTCCCCCAATGACAGCACAACACTAGTTGGAGGTGTTGTGCCGTCGCTGTGCTGACGGTTGGCAAATTCCATGTTGCCGCGGCATGGTGGAACCCAAAATTAGGAATAATTGGTTACAGCCAATTCCTGAGTCTATAATTTGTACAAATGAAAGTGAATTGGTTACTGTTCTCTTGACAGCTGAGGACCCACTAATTATCCATGGAGTGGGGAAATTCCTGTTGCTCACTAGGAAAATAAGGATGAAAAAACTCAGTTTAAACTAAACTAAAAAAGTAAAAAATCAACTGGTACCCTATAAAAAATATGATTTCTATGTGCCTATGATGATGGTATAGTAATGCATTAATTGTACCTATGCTTGAACATGTCCCTCTGTAATGTTGTTTTTTTTCCCATCTAATGCTCATCCTCAGCAGTGGGCGGCGGTCCTGTGTCGGCCAACTGTACCAGACTCCGTGGTCATTCAAGGCACCCTCACTCTCATGCCCTAGTGCACCACCAGAGCCAGCCTGGGAGCTTCATCCAACGGCGGCCCCTGATTTTTCTGTTTTTTCCCCCCATTACCCGAGGCCCTAGAACGCGGTTGCACATGTGTGTAGAGAAGCGTATGTGCACCATGGCTCCAGTGACAGTCCTCTCTGCCCTCCAAACCTATTGCCAGGGTTGGCCCTCTGGTGTGGCACTGCTACTTAGCCTTCACTAGGTGGCAGCCAAACACCAGGGAGACCCCACGTCCCTTCCTGAGGAGAGCTGCCTGCCAGCTGCTCAATCTGCTCCTTGCTCCCCCGGCCAACCCCTGGCATCTGGAGCTTGTATATGAACCCGGGTCGCTGTAGTGGTGTGAGATGTGGCATCCAGTGCCTCAACTCTCAGCGCCACTGGGCCAGCTTGTATGTAATGTTTTATTCTTTATGTTGTACTTGTAACCATCATGTTTTTAAGATTGAACAATAAATTTGACTTGACTCGATATCTTAAACAGTACTGTTGGAGACCTGTTCCATCCTGGGAAGGAAGGACATGTCAGTCCACACACCCACATTTCCCTACTCTGCAGTTGCCTACTGAATCCCAAACTGATACTGTAACTGAGGAAGAATCTTCTAGCATCCCTACAAAATTTCCCTTTGAATAAGAATGTGAAGAAGCAAATAATCCTTTTCCAGAGAGCAAAAGTTGTTATAACCGAGGAGAGAGGCGCCTATTGAAAATCTACACTCTTGTTAGATGCTGTTAATATTGGAGGTGCTTGAGAGCCACTACTCAGATAGATCATATTTCATATGGGCTCCTGTTATCAAGCTCTTCTAAACAGCAAATTTATAAATTTTTAGCTCTTCAACTAATTCAGTTTTTTTATTTATTTAACATTTGGTGACCTGGATATATACACTGAGGCACAGCCCATTTCCAGGTGCAACCCGAAGAAGAAACTACAACAGGGAGTGAAAATAGCTATAACAAAGTGATGACAATAGGTGCATGAACATGTAATAAACTAAGTGAATACCAAGATGCGGAGGAATGTGCTGATATCAAATTTATGATGGGGCAAGAGGAGGTTCTATAACAACTAAAAGATGCAGCAGCAGGCCTGTGAAACCTTGGGTAGCACCAGAGCACTAAGCCTCTCGTGGAAGGCTATGATGGAATCAATCTGCACAATGGATAGTAAAATTGAGTGTACCTTAGCATGGTTCAAAGTTTCTGATGCACAGCTTAATGAACTCAAAATGGTGGTGGAACAGGCAGATAAGAGGTTGACCATGGCAATGGCAACTATACTGAACCTCACAAAGAAGAACAAGTAACTGCAAGGGTGACCTGAGGCACTCAAACATGAGGCACTTACAGTAAATATAAACATCACTGGAGTCGCAGAGGGTATAGGAGGGCAAGATATTTGAAGGTAACTTAAGGACTGGATTACTGCAAAACTTTAGCTTGCTGACAACTTCAATGTCAGCATGTGCTGGTGGGCAATTAAGATCAATTCCTACAATGTTTTTTTCAAGGAGCCAACCATGCATGATCATACCGTGTACCAGGGAAGGTAGACAATGGACACTGCCATAGCAGCAGCCCACTCCAGCTTCCCACTTTCTATTGAAGGGAAGTTCTTCCCACATCTGTCACTCCAGACCCATCTGAGGAGAAAACAATTTGACCCCATGCAGCAACACCTCTAATCTTTAGGAACTGTGAACTTCCTTTTGCTCTCCATCTGCCTGTGGATTGTTTATGGAGGTAAAGCTGATCAATATGGGCTGCTGGATGCTGGCAGATGGGTGGAGAAAGCAGAAAAGGAATTCCAGGTATGTAAAGATAAATTCAGATGAGGACCAAACTCAAGACAAACTGCGGAGATCACTGGTCCAGACTGTCCTGCACAGCAAGGGAGAAGCATCTGATAATGAACTATGAGTAAGATCAGGGCTTGCCCTGCTCCAGAAGAAGTGAAATGTGGAATTTGGGAATTTGTTTCTTGTATTTGGCCTTCGGGCCAGAGATCATACATATACCTCTCATGCAAGGTTTTCCCAGCTATGTAAGCAATTGCATGTCCTGTGGGTTGTGGAGAATATTACTGAGCACAAAGTTCACTGTGTTAAACAAAAGGGTACCATCACTGGCTAACCCACAGAGCATGCAACAATCCAGCCCTGGGTACTGTAATTAAGGGAGCTACCGTAAGTAAAAAGCGGCAATCCTGGTACCATGTCTATTAAATACACCTTCCTCAATCAGCACACCGCCCCCTCTCCAATCAGGCTCTATCAGTATCTTAAGGGACACTTTGTCTCTTCCTTTCTGTTAAAAGGCCAGCCCCCCCTCAGATAAGTAGTCACTCAGCATTACCACTAAACTAGCTCAGTCTAACACCCACACTGCTATCCTAAAATTCTAAGTAAACCTGATTAATCACCCCTGCCCCCCCCCAGCCCACGGCAAGTGCAACTTAAGTTCCATCAGTAGAGGTTGACCTTGTTGCTGAACAGCTACAATAGGACCACTTCACTATCTAGCAGTGCTTACCATTCTTATAACAAACATGTCCCTTAATTGCCCAAAGGCCAATAACAACACATCAATTGAACTGCTAATAGAAACTAAAGAAATAACTCAAGGCACTGACCTCACCCCGATATTTGACGGATGCCCTCCTACTCCACCAGCTCAGACCACCTGTGCTAAAGTATATTAGAAAATGGGTTAAGAAAATCCTGGGCTCTGACTGGCTGATAGACCTGGCAAGGTGGTCATCTATCAGACAACACAGCCCAGGTATTAACAGTGCCAGTCCCCACCAACCTCATCACCAATATTAAGCTGACATTCGAATGTTCAATTAAAAAAGCATTCCATTTGTTTTATCTCGCTTAGCGAGTAGTGAGAGCAGAGACCTGCCCCCAGTGCTCCACCCATTCTCCTGATGCCACGGCTCTTGCCAATGCCTAATTACTCCTATCTCTCTCTTTACAGCCCCCCCCCCCACTTTTACTTTTGCCGCAGGAGCGGCCTCAACGTTAGCAGCTCCTTGCTGCTCTCTGAGCTTCATAGTGCATGAACTAAACTGCCGGTACGCTCTTTAATAATTTCACCCCTCGGGAAAAGCTTCCCTTCCTTGCCTGCATTCCAGCAGGCTTTTAAATAATATTTTGAATTTAGTTTGCAGCACGCGCTGCTCTTGCTGTTGCCTCCTTACTCCTCCCTCTCTTTACAACCCCCCCAAAGGTGTTTACTTTTGCCGCAGTGAGGCTTTACTACCGGCCTACTCTATTAATGCCACTGGAGTAGCTTCACTGAATAGCAGCTCCTTGCTGCTTTTCAGCCCCTGCCATATGGAATAAACGAAACTGCCCGTGCTGCTCTTTAATTAGTGCCTCCCTGCCTTGCTTGCATTACTGCAGGCTTTTAAATAATATTTTAAAGTTTGCCCCTCGATCATTTATTCTTACAGTTTGCGGCACCCATCGCTCTCGCTAATGCCGCAAGGCTTTTAGTTTAATGCCGCGGGAGCAGCTTCACTGAATAGAAGCTCCTTACTGCTCTTGAGCCCCATAGGGCATAAACTAAACCTCCGGAGCAGCAGTTTGGGAAGGTGGGAGGAGGTGCTTCATACCATGCACCCACCACCTCCCACTGGCTCCACTTGGCTTCCTGTTGGGGGTGGGGTGAGTAGGTAATGAGCTAAAAAAAAAAAAAATTCAAATGCAGGCGGAGGAACTATTTTATTATAAAAACTCATTGAAAACTAATTTTAACTAACATTTTTTTATGAAACTTATTTTCTTTTAAAGTGCCCATTTTCTAAGTGCAATAATACCCTCCAGGGTGGGCGGTACTGGGGAATACCGATCTCCCAGGGGCTATAAGGCCCTCTGCCTCATTACACCCCCCTAGGCGGTCCGGTATTCCCCAATACTGCCCACCCTGCCGGGTATTATCGCTTACTCAGCTAACACTATACTACCCATTCTTACACCACCTTGCGCTCCCTCCCTCAACTCCTCCTTTAAAGCTGACCCTGGGTTCCAAGCAACATCGAACATGCTGGAACCTACAGCATTATCTACACAGACTCCTACTCATATCAGGTAACATACACCCCAACGCAGGCCCTAGAACCCCTTGCTCCATTAAAAAGAATTGCTCCCTAAAACTCGCCTCAATTAACATCAGAAACCTCTTATCAAAAAATGGATGATCTACAGGTATGGGTTACACAGCATGACCCTGATGTGCTAGCTATAAATGAAACCTGGCTGACCCCTAAAGTTCCTGACACCTCCGTCGCACTAGAGGGCTACATATTATTTAGGCATGACAGATCGGGAAAAAGGGAGGGGTGCACTACATTAAAGAATCACTCAACGGGCAAGCCCTACCACTCCCAGCTACTGAAAGCAAGTCCCAAATACTACCCATCAGGGTCCTACTCCGCCAGAATGGCAAATCCATTACTATTCTTTCCCTCTACATCTCACCCCGAGATCAATCAGCAGGCTTTCAACTGGTCCTTGACTACACAGCCAACCAGCCTGCTAGCAATGAGATAGTGATCCTTGGTGACTTCAATACAAACTGGCTGGCCCAAGGCTGACCCTTTCAAGGACACCATAGCAGCTGGCAACGTTGCACAGCCTGTAACCACCCCCACTAGGATCAATCACAGGACTGGCTCTAGCTTTTTCCTCAACCTTGACCTTACCACCCACCTGGACAGAATAACACACACTGAGGTACTGCCTGACACGCTAAGTGACCACTCCCCAGTCATCTGCCACTGGATAAACAAAACCCCCAAAGTTCCTCCCAAGTTCCAATCCCAGCATGTCCTTAAGAACGGACAACTAAAACACCTACAACACTTCCTTGCACACTTTAACTGGTCCCCTTTATGTAACACCCACTGTGTAGACACTGCACTTGACTACTTTATCCGCCTCTTCAACAACGCTTGCGACGTCTACGCCCCCTTCCGAAAAAAGAAGTTAAAGTGGGTAAATAACCCCTGGATCACTGCCGGCCTGCTAAAAAAGATGCATGACAGGGACAATCTGTGGCACCTTGCAACTGCATCAGGAAGACAAGTGGACTTGCAATGGTACAAAGCCCGTAAGGAACTCCTGTACCCTCGAAATACAGCATATTAAAAGAGAGTACCATAAACAAGAGCTCAGAAAATCATGGGGCAATGGAAGGTGGCTCTGGGACAACATTAAAAACCTCTCTGGGAAGTCATTAAAATCACTCTCAAACCTGATCCTTGCAGATGGTGTCGTTACTCAAGACCCCGCGCCATAGCAGACACACTAAACAGGGCCTTCACTGACCTTTCTGGCATACTACCCCCTGAATAACTAAATAAGGGTCCCAGCCCTCTAGCACCTGTGATACCCCTCCCTCTGGCAGTCCCCCTCCTTTCTATTTTAACACAGTCCCCAAGTCGGTGGCGAAGAAATACCTCAAAGAGGTTCTGGGTAATGCTAGATACAGCAGTGGCTCCTTGGGCCTCAAACTCCTCCGCCTCACCCTAGACTCTGTCCTCAGACCCCTTACTGCACTAATCCCTCTCCCTCTCATATCACCAATTCCCTCAGCATTGGAAATCCGCCTCCGTAGTTCCGGTCTATAAAAGTGGCAACAGGATGTTTCCCTCAAATTATCGGCCGATCTCTATCCTTCCTCCCCTGTCAAAAGCATTAGAATGTATTGTAGCTGACCAACTCATGGAACATCTGACCAAATACAACCTCCAGTGTGCTGCACAGCACAGCTTTAGGAAAACACATAGCACTACTACGGCCTTGCTGGAATATACTGACTTCATACATAGTGCACTTGATCGAGGTCAATTGGTGGGGTCTATCTACATTGACCTCACCAAGGCCTTTGATGCGGTGAACTACGTACTCCTACTCTGCTCGCTCCATGCAGTCGTACTTTTCAACAAGGTCATACATTGTTTCACAAGCTATCTAAGTGCTAGGTCACAGCAGGTCAGAATTAACAACACACTTTCTTACAGCTGCTCGGTAAACTCCGGGGTTCCCTAAGGCTCTATCCTTGATCCCTTACTTTTCAGTAGCTTTCTTAACAACACACTTCCAAAAGCATGTCTTATCAGCATCATTCTGTATGCAGATGATGCTCTCCTCTTCTTTGCTCTCACTGAACCAACTCACCGGGGCCCTCCAAACCAGTTTTAGTGAGGTAGAAAGCTGGTTCAAGGGCCATAAACTGCACGTGAACTACAAAAAAACAAAAGTGATGCTTTTCAATACCCCTCATAGCCATCACACAGTGACCTGCCTCACCATACTAAACAAACAAAACCACCTGCTGGAGCAAGTAAAGGACTTCAAATATCTAGGCATAACATTGGACAGCACCCTATCCTATGCAGCCCACATCAATCTAATATCCAGAGCAATTAATTCTCGACTTGGCGCACTTCATAGGCACCACCACTGCCTCACCCCTGAGGCACTCAAACTAGCTGTATCCAGCTCAATTATCGCCATGGTCGATTATGGTCTTGTATTCTACAGTGCAGCCTCTGATACGTCCCTGAAAAGAGACACCGCTGCTCTCAACAAGGCATGTCAGCTGGTTACGGGGCCCACAGATACACCCACACCTGTGACCTTTACACGCTAGCACAATGGACGAATCTCAAGAGTAGGAACACCTGCGTCTGCTATCAACAGCTCCCAATCCCTGCAACATACACATGTAAGAACTAAAGAGGCACAATCTATATTTTCCATTTATAGATGTCAAATTCACATTCAGTGCCCTCAAGGAAAATCCTATGGGGAAAATTGACTGATGTTGGAATAGATACTTAATTATTTTTTTCTGCAAAAACAATATCATAACATCTGGGCTAGGATTAGGGTGGGGTTAAAACAGAAACTCTCTCTCCTAATGTGTCCAATCAAGGGGTAAGACATGGGTGTATTCTCACACTGATGTTATTTAACCTCGTCATACATGAATTCATAGGTGAACCAGAAGACTCTTTTTTAATTGGCCAAAAGTGAATGACAGAAGAATTTCATTTCTGTAATTTTAATTCCTTGAACTCCAATTGGCTTGCAAACGAAGCAACATAACTTTCTGCCCTAGCGTCTAGCTGGGGGTTGTTAACTCGAAGAAATCTAAAAGCAATGTTTTGTGGCAGTAGGTGTCAGCTTCCATATATTGTGGGGTAAAGCTACGTGGTAACAGTTAGTGGACAAAAATATACAGATGAGGAGTGTCCTGGCCAGGCAGTCCTCAAAAGGTATTTTGGGGGCAACACCAAAGCACTGAAAGTTTTCCGCACTAAGTCAATTTGCAAATAACTGATGCCACAGAATTAAAGCAACTGTGCAATGAAAAATGCACCCCACCAAAAAAAAAGCTAGTTTCAGTAACAAGTAATACAGATATTAGCATACATGTCAAATCTACTTTCCTAGGTACCTTCTATCCATAGGGTTATATCATACCCCTTACTAGGTCTACAACAGTATTTCTAAGCCAAATGTGGAGACCCATCTTTTCTCCTTCAGAAAAAAAAAATAATGAAAACATTTATAAAATACATTCTGGTGGAGTTAGAACATTTTTCCACCAAATAAAACTGGAAGATGTTTGAAATCTTTCAAAGTGAAAAAATGTAGTTTCAAATGTTTTGCTCAAATTTTTTGCACTACTGCTTTTCGGGGTTGGTGTAACTACAATATAATTAAGAGAATTTAGAATCATTTTCCTAGGTCTTTTTCTAATGGTTCCTAAAGGCAACTTAATCTGTTTGGTATGTACTCCAGCAACCGTTTTCTTAATGGCCAGAATCTAGGCTACCCTGAGAATAATAAAATACCGCTCTGAGCTCTTCACCAGGTCAGATATGAGGCTTGCCAGATGTCAAGAGGGCCCCTCCAGATAGTTGTAGCACCTCTGCTTTTACTTGGATTAAATGTCTGCATGACATTTGATCCCCCTCTTGTTTTGTTCCCCCCAGAGCCCTGCTCCAGGCCTGCCCCCAGATCCCCGCTGATAGGCCTGCTGCACTAACAGCTCACGAACAACTGCTCTTATCCTGTTCTCGAGGTGCATGTTAAAATCCACTTGTATATCAGTCTGGTGCACCCACTAAGAACTGGGAGTAGGGGGAGAATTAAGAACCCCTCTTAAGCACTGGTGAGAAGAGCAAGGTCAGGGAGTGGGGAGGCCCAGGCTTGTTTTGCTCCTAGAGCCAAGGTTCATTATCAGCCTTGGCCTCTCGCTCAACTGGGGCTGGGAAGAACACAATGGAAAATTATTGGACTTGGAACCTTCTGAGGAACAAGGTCCTGTCCTGATCACCTGGATCCTCCTCACAGTCTCTGAAAAACCTGTGTCTTAACATGTGGAACTCCAGCTTATGGTAGCACCAGCACTAAGACTGAATGAACACTACAAATCAAGCTACACAGACTCTGGTCAATGGCAGTTTTGGTGTTTTAAATAAATGTGAGTAGACCAGAGACCCATCGAGGGATTTGGGGGGGGGGGGCATGGAAAGTGTCTGTTGTTAAATGGCCAGTGGCTGCAAATCCAGGTAAACCAGTTTGAGCAGGCCATGCCCCATGGCTGCTCAACAGTTCCCCAAAGTTGCACATTCGTGCAGGTGACCCTGCGAGTGGGAAGGGTCGCAATGCCACACAATCAGATGTGCAAGAAGGTGCACAGTGTTACTGAGCACTTTAAACATCAGCACTGGACACTGTACTTGACCACTAAAAACCTTTGGTATGAATTCTAAAGTTAAGTGCTTTTTCTTCTCTGGTTGCTTAATCTATATTTTTTGCAAGATCCTCTGTATGTCTGCTTTAGCTCCTAAATGTTGGATGAGGGGACCTGTAGGGGGGAGGGGTAATCTGCTGGGTAGGGAGGGAGAGATTTTCCCCCGGCACAGGGTGACAAGCTGATAATGCACATTAGTCTTGGATGAGCAGGACCCGGTGAGGGCACCTACCTAAGGGCTGTATGGGCAGGGAAGGGAGAAACCCCACTGTCAGGTCCTCTCTGCAAGCACCATTGCTTGAAGTTTCAGACTGAGATGTAAGAGTGCGGTTTTGCTAATGCAAGGTAGTTTACAGTTAGGGAATGACAGACCTCATTTGGGGAGAGTCTGTGGGGGTGGGAGAGGTAGCTGTGGTGGTTCATTTTTGCCTTGGAAGAGGATACTTAGGGGAGAGGGAGGGCAGGTCTGAAGGGACACTATGTTTGGGGGGACACGCTGAATTGGAAGTTCATGGTAAGGATATAAGCGGAGAATGTGAATATGGTAGACACCCGACAACTGGGGAGGGGGGGCACTAAAGAGTTCAGATGCAGTAAGCAATATCCAACTACCAACTGGTAAAGATGTAGGGTTGTGTATGAGCACTGTTATGGAATGTGAACTGGTTGAAAACCCACATTAAAAAGGAGGAAGATTCTGGACTATATTAAGAAACAAAAACCTGAAATAATGCTCCTACAGGAAACACATATGGTGGAGGGGAAGCTAGCCCACATTAAACAAAATTGGGAAGGGGACTGGCAGACTGCCACGTTTAATTCTAATGCCAGGGGCATGGTTGTGTGGATCCGGCCAGGGGCACCTTGAAGAGTGACCCAGGCCAGTAACAACCTTGGGGGGAGAGGGGAGATACACAACTGTGCAAACTGAGGTTGGGCAAGGCATATTGAGGATGGGCAGGGCAAACAGTTGGTTGTTGGGTTGATTTATGCTCCGATTTGTGACTCAATGCACTTCTTTCAAAAACTCTCTTTAGAGCTGTCCAGATGGAAGGGGGAATGGATCTTAGGAGAGAATATGAACTGTGTATGAGATGATTTTATAGACAGATCCTTCAGAAACCTCCTGTTCCATGATAAAAGTTCAGGGACACTAAGAAATCTGGTCATAGACCTTGGTCTGTTGGATTTGTGGAGGCGCTGGTCTCCCGGTGGTTGTAAGCATACCTTTTACTCACATGCCCATGTCTTCTGCACTAGGATAGACATGTTATTGGTTCACAGTCACTTACTAGCTGGTTAGGTGGGAGGGGGTTAGACATGACCCTATCTTAACTTCAGATCATGCCCTACTCAACCTCTAGCTTGGGAATGCAGGGGATGCAGCAGTCGACCAGGGTGTGGAGGTTGGACCCCACGCTACGAAAAGTATGGCATAGGGAATACATGAATGATGAGATTCAGGAATTCCTAGCTACAATCACCCCAGGGATGCATCCTACACTATGAGATGGAAGGCATAAAAAGCATACAGTACCTACAAGGGTTGTACCATATCCTATGCCAGCCACATCAGAAACCAATCACTGGAACAGATTTCAGCTCTAACTACTAAAGTTCAGGCTTATGGACAGGTCCATAAGGCCAGTTCATCCCCACAGCTCTATCAAGCATTGCAGAAGGTGAAGAACAAGCTAAACACACTCACCAGTGCTCAACTGGAACGGCAAATCTTAGTGGCCAAAGAGGAGCAGTATTTTGATGGGCATCACAGTGGGAAGTGACTGGAGTGGCAGTTGAGAGCAAATGCAGGAGCCACACATATAGCCTGCATCAGAACAAAGGAGGGGAAGCAGAACTCGAACGCGGGAAGAAAAGGAACTGTTTTAAGAAATAATATGGTGCCTTGTACACATCAGAGGTCAACCCCACAATGCAACAACTGGAGTAGTTTGCTGAAGTGGCCTCTGTTCCTACTATCCTGCCAGACCTAAAGGACTCAATAGATGCTCCTCTGGCCTAGGAGGAGGCAGAAAAGTGGTGCAGGTGTTGCAGGGAGGTAAAGCACTGGGGCTAGATGGCATCCTCACTGAGTTTAGCAAAACATTCCTCTTCTTCCTGAAGTGGTCCCTATAGGACATCTCCGAGTGTGCTGAGAGAGGTGTGTTACCCTCGTCCATGTGATTGTCCACAACTGTGGTGCTGCCTAAACCTGGGAAAGATCCAAAACTTTGTCCCTCCTACCATCCAATATCCCTTCTGATTGCAGACTATAAAATCATGGCAAAATCAATGGAGATTTGACTGGAGGTGGAGCTCCCCCTGATAAGAAATCCTGATCGGTCAGGGTGTGTTAAGGGCAAACAGAGGAAAATGAATACTATAATAGGAGGACCCTAAATATATTGGGGTACTGGACAATGGGTGAAGGAAAGGGTAGAACAGGAAAAGCAGGTATCGTCACCCTGAATGCTGAAAAGGTGTTTGATCCCAGGGAATGGGATTTCTTGCATCATACCCTGGAAAGATTTGGGCTAGGACCAAGATTCAGAAGCTGTTTCAGGCTACTATATACCAAAGTGCTAACCCAGGTCATGACTAACGGATAGCTGTCATCCTTCCCCACACCTGCAAGTGGAACAAGGCAGGGGTGCCCCTGCCTCCTGCTCTACAGGCTGTCCAAGAACCTCTGGCAGCAGCCCTGAGGGCTACAGAAGACATGACACTGTGGGATTTGGGCAAGGAGACTCCCACCATAAAGTAGCCCTGTTTGCAGATGACCTCCTAATCTATGTGCAGGACCCTGAGCAAGCCCTACCTAAACTGTCAGAGGTCCTTTGCCAATACGGCCAATTGGCTGGGCACAAAAAAATAATGTGAAATGTGAGTAAATTCTCCTGAGCGTGGGGGGGGTGGAGGTGGAATGTCAACCCTCTAACTAAAGCCTCCAATTAAAGAGATAAGCACTCAAATACATGGGCATCATGATCTCCAACAAAGTGGCACACTTATTTGAAAATAATTGCCACCAACTCTTGTGGGGCATAAAGACGACCCTGGAGGGTTGGGTGACACTGCCACTCTCCATTATTGGGAGGATAAACAGCATTACAAAATAGAGAGTAAAAATGCTATAACCTGATTGGCTGAGAGGTACTTTCAGCAGGGCTATTATCCAAGCACAAAAGCCCTGATGAAAGTGCCTCCAACCAAAAAGGCTCAGCACTCACCCCAAAGTCATCCGCCTATATGCCCAAATCTAAGATAGTTTCCTTGCCCTTAAGCAGTAATCAGAGATAAAAAAGAAAAATGTTACAATATCTGGTTAAACAACCTCCCCTTCCTGTCAGGCTGCCCAGACGCATAGTAATCACCCCATTCCCAAAGAGCTCCCAAATGGCATTTGTGAAGAGAATTTTTTTTTAACAGTGCTTCACCCAACGAACTCCATTCACACTATCTTGCTTACCACTGAAGCTGCCACCATGGACCACCTGCTAAAGCCACCACCATTCACTGCTCAGTTGCTGACCACAAGAGCTGGAACACTTGCTAAGCAGCTGCAGTGCGCTCCCTTCTTTATTTTTTTCAACAGCTCCAGTGATTACTATACCAATCACTACTTGCAATGACTAGGGCCGTCGATCGCGTGGTCACCAATCGACTTCACTTATGGAAGAGCAGTAATGTAACAGCTGACATGACACTGCCAATACACAATCATCATTGCCCTTTGCTTTAAAAAACAACATAGCTACTTACTCTTGTGCAGATTCTACCAACTAGGTCTGGAACATCACTTGCATTACTTTATTTTACTTTAAGAAAAAAATTAAAGCGAACAACAACACCAAAAACACTAACAGCACCTTATAGTAAAGTTGGCCATCACCTACTGGCCAAACACTGATATGCTCCCTGAAATGGACTACTGTTTTCTTTTTGTAATTTGTTTTCATTGTCTTTCTTTTTTTTTTTTATAATTTAAATAAAAAAAAAACTAGCAAAAAAATGAATTTCTATTACTAATGAATGGATCCATTTAATAATCACAGTAAGGCACTCTGGTGGTGCATTCTGGTGGGCTAACAGCCCTTCTTGAGTGGTGGAAGCACTTGGCTTTGCTTTGTGCTTTAAGTCAACCCGAGGTGGCCTGTCATCCCACCATAGCACACCTCATGTCATGCCTTATTGCTGAATTAAAATGTGTATTCTGCCAAGACTCCTGTATCTGTTCCAGTGTATGACAATTAACATTCCAAGTAAATTCCTCATGCAGATACATGGGCATCTCAATAGTTTCATCTGAAGAAGCAAGACAGCCAGAATCTGAGCTGCTACCCTAAAGGGCGCTGTGAGAGAGGTTGGTGGGGGGGGGTTATCCCTACTGAACATGCATTCATACTATCTAGCTGCACAGTTAGCTTTCCTGGAAAAACATAGAGGGACTCAGATGCCAGCCTGGCAGAAGACGGAGGAGTTGAATGCATGCTATACATACCTAGAGGAGACGCTCAGTCCAAGACTTAGAACACTAGCACTGGGTAAGATTAGAAATCCCTTCACAAGGACGACAGCACAAGTTTGGCTACTAGCCCACAAACTTACAGGGTATGGAGGTGTAGTGTCACCCATAGTTAGTTTGACCCAGGTATTTAAGGGTTCTAGGGGATATAATGTGTTCCTCAAGCAGGGGCTTCTGGCTTGAGGGAGGAGAGACCTAGCACAAGTGGGAATGTTCTACTCGCGGGGTACCCTTAAATCCTTGCAGTTTAGGAGGGCATTCCATCTAGATCCAGGAGGTATTTTTACTGACCTACAGATTAGGGGCCTCCTGGAAAGAACTATACAAGCTGGGGAGGGGGCCCCAATTATGTCACCCATAAAAAATGTAGTTCTGAAGCCTCAGCCATGATCCAAACCACACTCTGTCTATTATAAAGTAATGGGGCACATCAAGAAGAAGAGGGAGGCTGACTTGGGGAAGGGAATCACAGGGGATGCATAGCAAAGAGCAGTTAACCAAGCGGCATATGGAACCAGAAACAACAAACTCAGGCAGATCCAATGCAGTTTTATGTACAGGACCTATTACACGCTCAATAGGCTCCACAGGATGAAACTGGAGTTGGACCCCAAGTACCCTAAATGTGAGAATAAAGAGGGCACCTTCCTCCATCTGGCGTTCACTTTCCGTAGGGTTAGGGGTTTCTGCTGGGAGGTACACCAGTTAGTGGAGCTGATAATAAAGAAGGACTTACCCTTCCCAGCACTGGAATTTCTGCTAGGTGCAGATTCACCCCTGAAGTTCTCCAAAGAAAATCTGGTGTGGGGCCTTGTACTCCTGCATGCAAACAAGACTAAGCTCTACACTGGATGGGTGCTGCTGCCCCCACTACAGCCCAGTGGTCGAATAACCTGTTGGATTGCCTCTGGCTTGAAAGTGCCCAATAAACAGCAAATAATCAAGCACAAATTCTTGAGTCCATCTGACAGCCAATCATTGAGGCGATAGAAGGAGATCACTTCCCTACCTAATGGTAACTTTATTCCAACGAATTCCGTGGGCACATTGAAATCCCAACTTGTTGCCCTGTAGCAAATGAACTCTGTCTGAATTCCAATCCACTGCATCTAATGTAGTTAAGCACTATGCCTGTATTAAGTTGTAATGTACTTAATACATTGCCACAAACCGTAATGAAATTGTTGCTAATCCTTGAATGCACATGTAATTCAAACTTCCAACACAAATTTAAGAACAAATATGTGTGCATGACATTCTCTACCTTCGTGGGCTGGGCTACATTTTGCATGATCAAACTTTTCTTAACCAACAATGCATTTTATCATCAGTCAAATGAAAAATCATGTAGTTGTGAATCAGTAAGTGATTATGTTAAGATAACAGCTCTATTTATCAATCTATGATACTGATACTTGGAAAAACTATAATTCTGTTTTGCTAAATTCCAAGCTAAGAAAGAGGCACTTGTGCTGGATTAAGAATGGCGCAATTTTTCCCCACCTTTAGGCAAAGTAGATTCTGCAGGGATTTCAACATAGGATAGAATTTGCTCATGTCGAGTAGGATGAGTTAATAAAAGTTGTAAAGCAAAAATGATGCACAGCAAAATGCCTTAGCAGCAGTCAAACTTCACAAAAGCCACACCAACACTGCGAAGTATGTTTTATTAGGTTATCCTCCTATAACATTTTCTGGTGCCTTACTAATGTATATTTCATGATGTTTGTTTTCGTTTTTATTTAGGCTGTATCAGACCCATTGTCTGGTTTGCGCACACTCCTGTTTTTCACCTGTACTACAGAGGTGGATTATACTGTCGTGGGCTTCCACTATCATCTTGAGCTTAAACCTCCCACACAACCACTTCTGCATATGTTGATGACACTGGAGGACTGCTCCTCCCCCACCCCAAAAGGGCTCCCTATGTTTACTGTTCCACTTCTTGTTTTTGTTGCACTATACCTTGCTTGCCTAATCTAATTACCAGTGTAATCTTTTTTTTTTTTAACTAAAACTTTACTGATTTTAGAATAAGAAACAATACAATAAGGAAATATTAAATAAGACAATTATAACACATATAGCCTGGTCAGGGTCTATGGGCATTCCCTTGGATATACAGGCTAAAGGCAGTCAGAATATTGTACATATCCAATATCATAACATAACAATAAATGCTCTTGCAAGCTAACTGCATCAAGTAAGTAGGATATAAGTGTAGGCATAAAAACACTAAACCCAAAGTACTTAGGATAAGATGGGAAGTCAATAGCCATCCTGTTTATGAGTAAGTGAGGACTTTGAGGGGGAAGAAGGGGGTTGGGATGAGTGAGTACTCATCTGCTGACGTTTTAACAGGTAAGAGAGCATATGGTGTCCTGCAGGAATTTTGCAGCTCAGGGAATCGAGAAAGGCTCCCCAGCAGTCAAGGTAACTGTCTAGCCGGCCCACTGTCGAATAATGGACTCTCTTGAAGCTGGCTATGATGCCCATTTCCTGAATCCATTCAGTGACATCTGGAGGATGCAGTGACATCCAGTGTCTCAATCTGATTAATTTTGCAGACACAAGAGTACTCAACATCTACAATGCATGCGCTTTTGAAAGAATACCAGGTGGGGGAGCATGTTCAATGTGTCCCAGCATTACTGACCGAGGTTTACCAAAATGATCTATGATCTGGAGTATTTGGACTTTAAAAACAGGTTGAAATGCTTGGGGCTGCACAGTCTTGAAAGAATAGTGTGGACCTCATCTTACCGTATAACATAAATAAAGATGGTGATCTGCTGACTGATATGGGCTTTGAGTATAAAGTAAGAACATAAATCTCAAGACAGCACAGTAAGCAACTTTGGGGTAACACCTACAAGACACATAGACAAGGTGTCTATTTTACACAAAGGGTGATCAAATACTGAAGAGACTGTTCCAGTACATCACAGATGAATCACACACTGACGTAACCCAGGGAAACTGTACTCAATTGGGGTGGGGCAGCTGGTGGATACAAGGCTAGAGCAAGACCTGGGGGTGATCATACCAGATGACCTCAAGGTCAGCAAACAATGGAAGAGGGCAGCACTAAAAGCTAGTGGCATCCTGGGATGCATAGGAAGGGGCATCACAAGCAGGAGGCCTGAAGTGATCATGCCTCTGTATCGATCCCTGGTAAGACCCCACCTGGAATACTGTGTACAGTTCTGGAGGCCACACCTCAGAAAAGAACTAGATAGGCTGGAAACAGTACAGAGAAGAGCAACAAAGATGGTGCAGGGCTTGCTCCAGAAACAATACGAAGCCAGGCTCCGTGAACTCAATCTATACTCCCCAGAGCAGCGCAGGAATCGTGGGGACATGATAAAGATATTTAAATACCTTAAAGGCAGCAATAAGGTGCAGGTGCACAATCTTCTTCAGGTAAAAGACTATAGCAGGACAAGAGAGCATGACCTTCACCTCCAGGGAAGTAGGTTCAGGAGCAATATGAGTAAATTTTTCTTCAAGGAGTGCATTGTTGAACCATGGAATAGCCTGCTGGAAGGGGTGGTGGGGGCAAAGATGGTGGAGGAATTCATGTGGGCATGGAACAGGCATTGCAGGATACTCAAGCAGGCAGCTAAGTTGGGGAGGTAGGAAAACAAGGGCAGACGATGAATCATAAAGTCCCCATCTGCCAGCAACCTCTATGTTTTTAAAAAACTGTTAGACTACTGTACAGGTTCCTGGGAACACATCTGGTCGCCACTGTATAGTGGGGGGTAGACTACAAGTGCCTTTGGTGCACATCTACCCCAATATACCCAAGTACCTAACCTTTGTAATGTTGATAACTTAAATTTGTTGTTATTTCTGTAGTTAGTTTAAAATGCCCCGACACCATCACAAAAACTTGCAAAAATGTGAAATTTAGACAGAATTCAGTGTATGTTTCATATAGTTTCTATAATTCTTTCCTTTTTTCTGTATTACTAATGACAGTTGTATGAAAGAGGATTACTGTCTCTTAGACTTTATCTGCTCCTTCTGCTTGCCTACACCTGACATCATAATCCCCCATTTACAGTATCAGAGTTATCTTCACAGCCACAGACTATGACGTCATAAACAGAACAACGATGTCAGGTGTAGACAATCAGCCAGAAGAGATAGGGCAGCAGTCCGGCTGACATGCAAATGTCCTCAGTAATAAAGAAGTAAGGGCAAGAATTACAGTAAAAATATTAAACATAAGCTGAATTCTATCTAAATATCACAGTTCATCAGAGTTATCACAACAGAATCAGGGGCTCTTTAATGGTTCTGTATGTAAGCAGCATCTTTGGAGTTTCAACATTCCCCCCCCTCCCCCGATGAAGCACTGTAATTGTGCTATAAAGAGCCAAGGGTTGGAGCCAGCACTCTCTCCAGTTCCTGATTAAACCTCATTTTTGCAGTAATTACAGAAATGTCATGTGTTTTGCTTCACAGCCTTGAGTGCAGCAGCTGTATGTTGGAGTGGTTTGTGCTCGGTTTTCAGCTGGGCACCAGCTTTTTCAGTGAGCACATGCACTTTGTGTTTGTCAACCCTTGACGCAAAGCCTGCAAAACAGAAACCATGCCAGAAGTGTGAGAAAGCACCCTCCCACATCCCAGCAGCAGTGCGTAGAAAAAGACACTGTATGCCGTAGGTGTGGCAAAAAGGGACATTTCTAGTCTGTTTGCAGGTCTCAGCAGTCAGTCCATGAAGTTCAGGAGGAAGACTACGCACTTACTTTAGGGGACCTGTACTAATTCCCAACCCTCAAAATCCCGACATGGATTTGCCAGACTCTAAAATCCCAACTTGGTTGCATTTCTGACTTTTCTCTACCCACATGTTATTTGCCCGACATTAACGTCATAATCCTGACTATGCTTCTGCCTCACATGCAGAATGTATGCATATATGGCCACTGCAACACCTGAAACAGCCCTAAAAGCTATGTGTAAAAAGCAAATGCTGCTTAATGACAAAATAAAGCCACTCACTTGAACCCCATCCATGTACTATCTGAAAAAATGTAACTGAGTTTTGAAACTGTGTGCAGTGTGCACCCAAAAAAAAAAAATCTTACTTTTGCTTCTTAATAGTGCCATTCCATGAAATCAAAGCAAAATTGCTAACCTGCAAACCCAAACAGGTACTCGATCTTCCTAAAAGGCACAGACAAGAAAACAGTCCCAATAATTCTGAGACACAGTATTTTTTAAACAGAAACAAGTCCCATCCTGCAGTTTAACATACCTTGTGTAGCAGACTTTATTTATTTATTTATTAAATTCTCGGATTACAAATACCTTTGAGCAGAAACTGCTCAGGTTCCACGTCAAAGGATGAGGGTCAACATGCATTCAGGCTCAACATACATTAATGATACATTAATTCGGGCAGTAGCTTCACTAAGTCTACTTTAGCTTGCTCCAATGAATCAAACCCATCCTGAAAGAGTTGTAGGCAGGCTGGGTATTGCAGCTTAAGTTTAATACTGGCAGCTGCTTATTTGGGAATTATTGAGCTGCTACTTCGTCACACACCCACGTTTGGATACCTGAGCTCTTTTCAATAACCTAATAAATAAGGCAAAACCATCTCTTTCAGACTTTAAAATCTTATGTTATTATCAGTTCTACTCAAATTATGCTATTGTTCCTTGTGACATTGCCTCGCATTTGTACCGTACAGGCTACATTAAAACCCCACAGATATTCTAAGTACGTCATAAAGTTATGACAGTTTAAAGTTATTGGCTGATTTAATATGATGAACTTTGCCAGATTTTCGTGCTGCTTTATATGTAAATGGTATCTGAAAATACAGCATGCAGCTATAAGTAATACTGAGGTATAGGTCCTGCAACACTAAGCCCGACTAAAGCCAACATGACAAATGTCAGGATTTCAACTCACAGGCTTTTGAACCTTTCGGAATTCTGTTTTTCAGGATTTTGGTGTCAGGCAAAAGTGCAGCAGGATTTAGTGCGTTGGGAAATCGTACCTAACCCTTATTTTAGGTACTGTGGATGCTGCAGGTGAGGCACGCAAAGCTGACATCTATATGAATGCAACTGCCCCATTTTAAATAGATACTGGCCCAGATGTTATCATAATATATGAGACAGTATACCGCCAAAGATACCCCATGTGTCATGAGCAGTGGGGTATTTAAGGAAAACCTGAAAAGAGGATATTTTGAGATCATTATAGATGTGTATGTTGTTAGTAATACACACAGAGACGTATGCGCACGCACACACACACACACACACACAACACAACAATTGTTGGCAGGCCAGCAAATATGAAACTGAAACTTGTCTTCTGGTTGGGCAGTGTGGATCAACGTACAATCAAAGGTTACCCACATTTGTCTGATGGACTAGGTACAATTCAACAGCTATAAGAAATAAAAATAAAGCTTGATGCTACACCATATTCATTGCAAACATGATATCCCCTCCTCTAATGTCCCAAATACAGGAAGAGCATCAAAGAATGGAAGACATATTAGTGTGCCGGCATAGCTGTCACCAAAAGTGAAGCTCTGTGCATGTATACTGTATGTGGAACTGACTAGACTAAATGAGTCTGTGTACAGGAAGAAATGTTAGCCTCTCCTCAGCTGAGTAGACCCTACTGTAGGTACACTAACTGATGCCAACATTTTGGGATGCAACTGTAAGATTCTGGCAGATTCTCTGATGTCAGCTAAAATTAGAGTTTTTATCACTCCTTTTGGTAGATTTGTCTTTAACAGGCTACTATTCAAGATAGCATCCATGTCAGAACACTTTCAGAATCGTGTGGTGTCTAAGGTTTCAGCAAGCCTAGCTGGTATAGTATTGTCTGATGATGTACCGATCTGGAAAGCACTCAAGCAGAGCGTGATGACCACATGAGTACTGTACTGAAAGAATTCAGGTGCCTGGTATCTGCTGGAACTTTGAGAAGTGTGAACTGAAGAAGCACAATGTGAGATTTTTAGGACATATTTTGCAGATGGAATCAAATGTGATCATGAATAAATAACCCTCCCTAGAAGCACTAAACCAATGAATGTGAGTGATCTAAAGTTTCCTGGGAATGTAAGTTGGCAACCCTAGCAGACAGTAAGAGAGAGAGAGACAGACCCCCTGAGAGATTTGCTGTCAAAAAAAAAAAACTGTGGTTCTAGGAACGTTATCAGGAGCCAAGCCTTTGAAGCCCTAAAGAGAAAAAATGTTAAATGTTGTACCTGTGTTAGCCCCATATGATCGAAATAAAGAGCTGAAGGTATCAGCACTCATTGCTTCCTACAGCTTGGAGGCAGCACCGAAACATAGGAACTCTGCTGTAGAACTATGGAAATACATGGAAACCTGTTGCATATGCTTTGCGTTCTTGGACTCCTACTGAACAGCCTTATGCCCAAGAGGAGGAGGCATCAGAACTAACATAAGTGTTTTGAACATTTGAGACATTCTCATCGGTGCTCATTTCTGCCTGGAAACTGATCTTAAGTCTCTACTCAGCTTGTTAGGTGTAAAAGAAATGGATGCACTTCCACCAAGAATCCAGCATTTCAGGGTGGGCCTGATGAGGCAGGCATTCTTATTCAGTTTCACAACTGCCAGGCAAGACCTTAAGCACTGCTGACACAGTATGTCACAAATGGTGCCCAGAGCTGGAAACAAGATTTGTAGGGAAAAAAAAGCTCTGTTGTTCAAGTTACAGCTGGACATTCATCCATTAGTTTCGAACCAGTAACATTACACTAGCTAAATCAGTTCCAGAACACCACAGCATCACTGTATAAAATCATCAATGAAAGCCACTCTTGCACCTCCTAGTAGCCATTTAAAAGCAACACTATGTTTACATGGAGCCATCATTTGGATGTACCACTACCAGCGTTTGTGTAGAGGCTTTTCACCCTCAGGGGTCACAACTGTTATGGGTCAGATTGTAGCACTTGACCCTCTGGACCAGATGGTGGTGGGTTCAGGGCCCACACCAGGGCTTGATCTCACACCCTGTGCTAATAGTGCAGTGCAGTGCTGAACAGCAGCTGCCCTCTTGGAAGGTGCAGTGCAGTCCACCAGGATGCACTGCAGTGTTTCAGGTTACTGCACGACAAAAGGGATAAACTGCCACAGAAGCTGCCTCAGCTGCAGAATGCTGTAGTATTGTGTTGCATCCTGGCTGCCTCCACTGTACAGTCGCTGGATGAGACACAGAATAGAGAGCTCTTCTGCCAGTTTTCTTTGGGTGCTCTGGTTGAAGGTAAAGATCCTATGGAATTATGTGGGAAAAAGTTGAAGGTAACTCCTTTGTCCTAGTCAATATCTCCTGACTCGGAAAAAGCAGGTTCCACTGCAGTCATCCACAGTTGTGAAAGGGATTTTGCCAATACGTAACAGATGCCATATTAAATTCCATACAAAAACTCACCTTTCTATAACTCATTGTTCTGTACAACACCTTGAGATATCTATGGGTATGAAAAGTGCTATATAAATATATAATCCTATTCTGTTCTAAAGTCAAACTCTCAATTCGAGTCCTGCAGGTGAACAGTGGTTAGGTAAATCAGACCATACCTGTGTTAGTCCCATATACTTGTTGACATTTTCTGATAGGAAGATCATGTCTCCATCTTGTGTCACTACTGCAATAAATCCTTCGAGGGCTTTCAGATACAGTCCATCCATCTGGCTGTCTGTCTCTGCCTCTTCTGGCCATGCTGAAACAATGGAGAGTATTGTTAACAGTAGTTTGAGGCTTTTTAAAATGCTTAGACTAGAAAAGGTTTATAAGAAATGTGTTGCTATTATGGTTTGCTAATACAGTTTTCCACAATTTATCTAGGATAGTCCAGCTGGGATGCAATACATTGTTTTTAGTGGGGCCGTACTTTTACCCATGTTTACAGCTGGATTGACAGAAACACTAAAAGGTGACAATACTTTCTCAGGGTCTCACAGTGAGCAAGTGGCTGCAGTGGAATCTGAACCTGGGTCACCTGCTTCCCACATCTCTGCTCTCACCACCAGACCATGCTGCTTTAACAAATTCAGGTATCAAAAGATCTTTCATCTATTTTGTATTCTTTTTTCATTTGTAGCCACAGTAGGAAGTTTATGTCTTTTGTTTTACCCACATGGGTCTGAGGTATGAATATTTATGGATTAATGACGCCAGTTCGACAGCAAAGTTGTTGACCGACATTTCAGCGATGGATTTTATGTCAACTGCAACAGCAGTCGGCATAAGTCTGTCCGAAAAAACTTTTGTTTCCTGCGGGGGGCTTCACCCCCACACACCCCTCCCCCCCCATAATTAATATAATCAACTCCAAGTCTAAGCTGATTTGGGGAGGTGGTGCAAAACCCCAAGAAAGCAGTGCCGGGGTCCCGCTGTAACAGTAAAGTGATCCGTTGCAGTGTTGCTATACTGCTGTTCACGCTATAGGTGTTGCTGTCTGTTCAGCATATGCATATTTATCTATATGATCGAGCAACAGAAAGCAAATAAGGGAACGTAAGTAAGTAAAAGTTTATTTGTCAAGCACCTGTTCTCTGAGGCTCAGAGTGCTATAAAACAGAATAAAATATACCTAGGAAACTAATACAGAAAATAGCAGAAATGCAAATAAACCCAATAAAATCAGAAATCACAAAAATGTGCACATTCACAGTTAACCATAAAGTAATTCATATAAGGGTATATACACAAATATTTATATAATGCCTTAATATTTCAAGTTGAGCTGTCTAAATTGCAAGAGGCCATCAATAGGAATGGAAGTGCTGCACTATGAACAAGTAATGTTCGATCTGCATTAGGATGATGAAACACTAAGAGGCCCATGACCCCTGACCTTTAATGTTTCATATTCTACACCCACTTTATGCACCTTGTCACTTTTGGGTATTTCTCTTGTTTCTCATCACTACTGCAGGTTCTTCTCCATTGAAGGAAGGTTCTTGACCCCTACAGGTGCTCCATGTAAATCCTAAGTCATCATATGACACAACAGCAGATGGTGCTGTGGGATTAACACCCGCACAGGTGCCTTGTGGATTGCTGAGGGCCTTTAGCACCTAGTAGGGTGTTAATATTATGATGAATACAGACCTAAAGTGTTTTATTTTGCACATAAAATAAGTTCTCAAAAGCAAATGTTAAAAAATATAAAACAAATGTAAACGTTCAAAAGAAAAAGTGGTATTACAAAATTTGTTTCAAAAAGGCAAAGTAGTCCCTCAGAAGCTGGGCTGTCAATAGGGGGCAATAGTGTTGCTATATTTTGGCCAATGAGACTGTGCTTCTCTCTCCACCCCACCCCACAAAAAAATAACTTTTCCGATCAAATAATATTGAGATGATTTGTGCTATGACATTCTTAAAAACAATAAATAAGGTATGTTAAAGATTTCCTATTTGTGACTTGACTTTATAAAAATGTCATCTGAAGTGTGCAGTTCACAAGGGGACAGTAGTGATTGACAGTGGAGAAGGCATGGGTGGCATGGCTGTGTTTAAAAAAATGTCTCATTCAGACATCTGTTTGGTTCTACGAGAATAGATGAAACTGTGTCAGGGAACAAGAGATGGACAGCTGTAATTCAAAAACAAAAAAGAAGTTTGTTTTACACTACCAGACCTGATTACAGTGGGATGGAGCGGTGAAGAGTGAGAGTCTTCTGTTTAGCTAGATAGAAGAATTGATGCAAAATGTATAGGAAATAATAGATTTTCTCAAAGACTACAAGCTACACTTCGAGAAATGAGAGCTACTTGTGATACTTGTTGATATTTTGTTTTAACATCTTCCATTCTGTCACTGCACTGTGTACATCGCACCCATTCCATAACAAGACAGGAGAGAAATGGTTCAGAAGAAACTGCACCTCCTCAGTCCCCAACTGTAAAAGTTCTTGTTCATTCTGCTGCCAGTTTGCTGGGTCCGTCACATTGCTGTTCACTAAGAGGGAGTACTCTGTAAAGCCAGAGAAGCACTGGTGGAGACACTCCATGAAATTTCTAACAATATTCATCCTGTTCCTTTGCAAGTGCTGGAACAGTATTCCTTACTCCTGGTAGCTCACTGCCTTGGAACAATGCTGTTCCTGCTATAATAATCTCTCTCCTGAACTGAGCTAGTTTGGTTGCATCTACCTTTGTAAAATTTTCTACGAGGAACAGTACTAACAGTGTTCATTACCAAGGAAAGAGAGATATGAGCATCCTTGAAGGCATGATAAACTGCTGACAGACCTGTTAATAGGTCAAGAAAAAAAATGGGAGATCCTGGGGAGCAGGTTAAAGGAAGCAGCAGATTAGTACAAGATAAGGGGGATGGGAATAAAAGTCATAAAAAGGGAGGGGAAAATGAGGTGGGACACAAAGGGGGGGGGTACAGGCAGAGTGGAAGCAAGGTATAGAGGGCCATGTGTGCAAATACAAGGAGTTTTGGAAATAAAATTCCAGACCTGCAAGCCATCATGGCACACCTGGATCTTATGGCCATTGTTCAGTCATGGTGCGCAGGGAGCCACGACTGAGACACTGCCATACCAGGCTACATTCAGTTCACAAAGGACAGGGAGGGGAGGAAGGGTGGAGGGGTTGTGCTGCACATAAGAGAGGGTATCAAAGTGATGGAAATTCAAGGGAGCCGGGGAGGAATAGAAGGGCTGGAGCTGCTGTGAGTCACCTTGGAGACAGGAGCCAGAGCGACTTTTCCCACTGGAGTGATTTTCAGACCTCCAACACAGGGGGAAATGACTGAATAAAGCACTGGGAAAGCCATCAGAACGATGGCAGAAAAGGGGGACGGTATCGCTAGTGGTAGACTTCAATCTGCTGAATGTAGATTGGAGCCTCCTAGCAACATCCTTGGCTAGAAGGAGGGCCATCCTAGACTTCCTGCATGGAACATTTCTCAGGCAATTAGTCAGACAGCCCACTCATGGTGGGGCAATACTAGATCTGGTGCTTACAAACAGGGAACGAATTGCAGATGTCAAGGTGAGATGCCACCTGGGAACTAGTGTTACTGTACACAGTGATCTGACATAAAGGCACCAGCAGAGGCAAGCCACACAAGGACAAGGCTCCTGGACTTCAGGAGGGCACATTTTTTTTTTTAATTGGTGAATGCCTCAGAGACCACCTATCAGAGAAGGATTTGCCTGGGTGGGGTGGAGGAACAGTGGGCCACATTAAGGGATCATATAATGAAGGCAACAAACCTCTGTGCAAAAGCACTGAGCACAAACAGAAGGAAAACAAGAGCACTGTGGTTCTCAAGTGAAGTGGTGTGAAGATAAAGCTAAAAGGGTAGCATTCAGGAGGTACAAGGAGATGCAGAGGGAAGGGGATAGGGAGGTGTACCAGAAAAGGCAGAGAAGCAAGAAAAGGCAGTGAAGGGTACAAACTAAGGAAAGGATAGGTAATGTGGTAATTAAATGGGACAACTTTTTTTTAGCTACATAAGCAAAAAGAGGAAGACAAGGGGAGGGACTGTGACGTTAAGAAGGACAGGGGAAGACTGTGCAGAGGATGATCAAGAAAACACAGATATCCTGAACAGATACTGGATACAAATCCATTCACAGAGGAAAGAGTGCCGGAGAGGACTTGTGAATCTGAAAGTGGACAAATTATGGGACCACAGGGCATAACCAAGGGTGCTGAGGGAGCTCAGGTAGGTATTAGCTGCACCTCTGACAACCCTATTCAACAACTTACTGGAAACAGTAGGGGTACCAGAGAACTGGAGGAGAGCAGATGTAGTCATGTTTCATGAAAGCGGTAGCTAGGAGGAGGCTGGCAACTACAGACAAGTCAGTCTAATGTCAGTGGTGGGGAAGTTAAGGGATACATTTTTAAAAGAAAGTCTAGTGGAGTATCTTGAACCCAGTGGGTTACAAGTCCTGAGGCTGCATGGATTCATGGGGGCGGTGGTGGTGGTGGTGGTGGGGGGGGGTTACACCAAACAAATCTGATCGGTTTCTTTAACTAGTTGACCAGAGAAACATATCAGGGTGGGGTGGTGAATGTGGCCTACTTAAACTTCAGCATGGCTTTCGACATTATATCACATGGGAGGTTTATAAAGAAACACAAGGAAAGCAAAGTCCTGTACTCATGCAATGAAGTAAATTAGGAACTATGATCTAATATCAGAATAAAGGAGTTTATTCACTCAGGTTAGAGGATCTCCTAGCTGATTTACTTTGTTGTATGAGTGCAGTTCTTTGCTTTTAAGTACTTGCTGGTCTGGCTGGACAATTCTACACCCCTGCGGTTCTTCCAGTGACGTGCTGCTGTCTTGCTTCTTCATCATATGGAAACTGGGCAGTTTGGGGATGGGACCTAAGGTGGTTAACTGGGTGATGGACAGGCCAAAGAGGGTAGTGGTAAATGGCACTCACTCTGGGGAGGGGAGAGTGACCAGTGGGATACCGCAGGACTCAGTACTGAGACTACTCCTCTTTAATATCTTTATAAGTGACACTGCAGAAGAGCTGTAAAGAATGGAATGTCTCTTTGCAGATGACACCAAAACCTGCAACAGAGTAGATACTCCAGAGGGGGTGGAGACAAGGAGTAGGGACCTAAGAATACTCAAGGAGTGGCTGAAGGTATGGCAGCTGGGTTTTAATACCAAAAAAGTGTAAAATCATTCACCTAGGGCACAGAAACCCAGAGGTGATGTACAAAATGAGGAAGAGGTACCTTGGGGATTCAGATTCAGACTGTGACTAGAACAAATCTGGGTTTGCCTACTGGCACTGCCATAATCTCACTGTTAATAGTGACAAGAACGGGTCTGCTTTTTCTTTTCCTTAGTTACTGAACTTGTATCTGGTTAGGAGGAGGAGGAGGATGATGAGAGCTCTTCTGCAGCTGGATCAGGCTCTGACTGCTTGCGTGTTTTTGGAAGTAGCACTAAAATCAAAATTTAGAAGTGACGTAAGGAACAACAGTGTGGAAATACAGGTGATCCTTGGTGTAATCTGTAAGAGGAAGACTTTTATGGCATTCTGAAAAGCACTGCAGTAATTTTCCTGCTACTAATAAACTGTTCAAAATATCTCTTGCAAACAAAGAACATCTATTATTGTCCTTGTATGCTTAAACAGAATATGGGCAGTCACTCAGAACACAAGGCAGATGATGAGATGAATGCTGTAACGAGACGGTCCCTCTGTGCCACTTTATGTAACTCTGTTGGTGGCCACACGTTCAGGGGCATAAGACTTTATTTAAGGTTACGATTTTCTAAAACCTTTTATAGGCAATGAAAGCTGACTACTCTAGTCCCCACTGCTCTGTGCTGATTAATTTAAACTCTGGGTAACTGGTCACACACTGAAGGGGTGTAAAAGACTTATTTATATGGCTCCTTATCTCAACTCCAGAGGCACCCGGCAGGGTGGCCCACTGTCCCTACTCCTTTTTGTTCTCTACCTAGAGCTCTTGGCAACTGCCATTCACAGCCGTCCCAGTGCAGGAGGGGATCTCCCTGGGGGGCAGGCATTACAAAAGTCTTGTTGTTTGTAGATGATGTGCTGTTAACCTTAACCTCCACGGAGGATTCAATCCTGTGGTGTGGGAGCTTCTCCATGAATTCGGTGTACTAGCAGGTTAAAAATTAAACACCCTTAAGATGGGTACTTAGGACCGTTACTTTTTTCTCTTTTTGTTAATTCACTTTCTGACTTATTTAAACACACTGACATTATTTAATACGCAGATGATGCAACCCTTTTTTGTTCTGGATATAACTTACCCACCCTTCAAGTAATATTGCAATCTTAATTTAGTTTACTTCACACTTGGTTTGAAGCTCATAAATTAGTATTAAATTCTATTAAAACAAAAACAATGGTTTTCTCCAGTGTTAGGAAATATTCGGCATCTGAATTACTGTTGTGTGATAATTTTGGTGACCAAATTGAGCAAGTGACAGTTTTTCTGTTATCTTGGCCTGTTGTTAGACTCACCCCTTTCATAGAAACATAGAACATAGAAACATAGACTTTGACGGCAGATAAGGACCGCTAGGCCCATCTAGTCTGCCCATTTCCCTACCTACAGGATAGGCTGCAGATCCTAGTTAACCAACAGCCTATTTCTTCCTACCCCCACAAGAATTGCCTTATGTCTGTCCCATGCATGCTTGAATTCTCCCACAGTTTTAGACCCCACAACCTCCTCAGGAAGGCTGTTCCATGCATCCACTACCCTGTTTGTGAAATAATACTTCCTCACATTGCCCCTGAACCGCCCTCCTTCTATCTTTAAATTGTGTCCCCTTGTTCTTGAAAGTCTCTTTTTCTGAAAGATGCTACCCTCTTGGACTTTGTTGATTCCACTGAGGTACTTAAAAGTTTCTATCATGTCCCCCCTCTCCCTTCTTTCCTCAAGGGTATACATATAAAGCTCCTTTAGTCTCTCCTCATACGGCTTCTCTTGCAGACCCTGCACCGTTTTAGTTGCCCTCCTCTGGACTGCCTCTATCCTGTCTATGTCCTTGCGGAGATGGGGTCTCCAGAACTGGACACAGTACTCCAGATGGGGTCTCACCAACTGTCTGTACAGAGGGATAACAACTTCCTGTTTTCTGCTGATGATGCCTCTCCCTATACATCCCAGTATACCCCCAGCCCTCCCTACTGCCTTCTCACATTGCTTGCTAACCTTAAGGTCATCTGATATGATTACCCCCAGGTCCCTTTCCTTTTCTGTTGTTGTTACTACCTCCCCACCCATTGTGTATTCTTCCCCTGGGTTCTTGTTTCCCAGGTGCATTATTTTGCACTTCTTTGCATTGAATCCTAGCTGCCATACTTCTGACCATTCCTCCAACCTTGCCAAGTCCCTTTTCATCCTTTCCACACCTCCTTGTGTATCAACCCTGTTGCAGATCTTTGTGTCATCTGCAAAAAGGCATACTTTTCCTTCCAGTCCCTCTGCAATGTCACTGATGAAGACATTAAAAAGGACTGGACCCAATACTGAACCCTGCGGTACCCCACTAGTAACCCCGCTTCTTCAGAGTGGACTCCATTTACAATTACCTTCTGTGTCCTGTTGTCCAGCCAATGTTTTACCAGGCTACCACCCTGGGACCCACTCCAGGCTGGTTAATTTGACTATTAATCTTGTGTGGGACTGTGTCAAATGCCTTGCTAAAGTCTAGGTAGGCCATGTCCACAGCCCCTCCCTGGTCTACTACTTTGGTCACCCAGTCAAAGAAATCTATTAGATTTGTCTGACATGACCTTCCCGCTGTGAACCCATGCTGCCTTGGGTCCTGTGCTCCACTGGCCTCTAGGTACTCAACTATTCTTTCCTTCAGAAGTGACTCCATCACTTTCCCTACCACAGAGGTCAGACTGACAGGTCTGTAGTTTCCTGTCTCTGTCTTGGTCCCACTTTTGTGAAGGGGAATCACATCCGCCTTCCTCCAGTCCTCGGGTACCACCCCATCCTCCCATGATTTATTAAAAAGAGTAGCCAGTGGTTTCACTAGTTCCTCCCTTAATTCTTTTAGAATTCTGGGGTGAATTCCATCAGGCCCCATTGCTTTGTCCACCTTCAGTTTTAGGAGTTCTTGCAGAACCCTTTCTTCTGTGAAAGAACTGGGATCGACCCCTATCAAGAGTGCTTCTGTTAATTGGATTAGGCACTTCCCTCCTCTTTGTGAATACTGAGCAGAAATATTCGCTCAGTATTCCAACTTTTCACTGTCCCCTCTGCCCACCCACCGTTCATTCTATTCAGCCTCACTATCCCTCCTTTGTCTTTCTACGCCGCTGATGTACCTATAAAGGTTTTATCCCTTCTTAACTGAGTTGGCTATCTTTTCCTCAGTTTGGGCCTTTGCTATTCTGACTTCCCTCCCTGCTTCCTTCTGCCTTAACTGGTACAGCTCTCTGTCCTGCTCCTTCTGTGTTTCCTTATACTTCCGGAATGCTATCTTTTCTTCCTGACTTTCACAGCCACCTCTTTTGGAGAACCATAGTGGCTTTTTCTTTCATTTTGATTTGTTTATTTGCTTCACACAAAGGCTTGTTGCCTCTGTGATGCCAGTTTTAATAATTCCCCATTGTTGCTCCACACCTCCTTCTAGCCTGTTTGCTAGTGCTTTTCTGAGGCACTCTCCCATCTTGCCAAAGTCAGCCCTCCTAAAGTCCAGTACCCTCACTTTTGTATGGCTTGACTCTGTAGCTGAGATTAACATGAACCACACTGTTTGATGGTCACTTGTCCCCAGATGGCAACCCACTTCTAGATCTGAGATCCTCTCACTGCCCCCGTTTGAGAGTATGAGGTCTAATATTGCTCCCTCACGAGTGGGTTCCGAAACTAGCTGTCTAATGCCTGCCACCTGTAGGGCATCAAGAATGGCCCTCTTCTTGGATGTGGCTGCAGAAAATGTGCTCCAGTTAACATCTGGCATATTCAGGTCTCTCATCAATAGTATCTCCCCTTTCTCTGCCATTCTAAGAATGCCTTCTATCATATCCTTGTCCATTTCTTCCCCCTGACATGGGGGTCTGTACACAACCCCTGTGCGGATTGTGGTGCCCTTTCCAGTCTCCAAGGTGACCCACAGTGCCTCCTCTCCTCCCTGTTTACTCTTTTGTTCAGTTGCTTTTATCCCTTCCTTTACATAGAGAGCTACTCCTCCCCCTCTTCTCCCCTGCCTGTCTCTCCTGTAGGTTATGTACCCTGGTATGTTAACATCCCAGTCATGGTTCTCTGTGTACCATGTTTCTGTGACTGCTACGATATCCAGGCATCCCTCTTCCATTAGGGCCATCAGCTCAGGGAGCTTGTTGCCCAGACTACGGGCATTGGTACTCATTACCCTCCATTTCCTGATGGCCTTACTCCCTTTTGCCCCATCCCTGTCCTTCTTGCCTTTGTCACTTTCTCCATTTACCCCTGCCCTTCTCCCTATCGACACCTCTATGTTGGTGTTTGCTGCACTTACTACCGTGATTACTTTCATACGAGTTCCATGTTACAGAGTTAATTAATAAGCTGCATAAGACATTGGGCTATCTTTTTAGAATACGAAAAAATCTTACAACTGAAGTTAGGCATAGGTTAACTCAAAGTCTATTATTATCAGTTTTGAACTATGGTTCAATGATTTATTCCTACACAACTAAAGGAAGTTTTGCTAAACTAAGTAAGGTCAACTTATCATAGTGTTATTTGATTTGCCATTTGTCATCCCAGGTCTACACACTATTGTCTATTATACAGTTTATTTAATTGTCTATCTTTAGATCAGCGTTTTAATTTTCACTTTTTATTGTTTCTGCATAAAATTCAACTTGACTTACTCCCAAATAGTATAACTATACTATTTTCCAGAAATGACCATTCAATAAATACTAGAATGCATAGCAGATTGTTGCTTAAAGTTCCCCTGTACCATACAAGGGCTGCTCAGAATTACATAACTTTCTCACTTATTATTATCTACAACAAACTACCCAGCATCACAGTAGGCTGTTCTAGAATGTCTAGGTTTTAAGACAAAGTTAAGGAGCTATATGCTAATGAACTCTGTATGTATGTGCAATAATTGATTCTTAACTTCTGTACTTATGTGTTTACTGAATTTTATCTAATGTACGTATTTGTTACACTAGACAGCTGTGAAAATGGGTTATTAACCCACAGATTTTTCAGTATAAAATAAAAATGAAATGAAATGAAAGATGGAGGTTTTTCTCTATTATTACTCATCTTCAATGCAGCCGAAATGTAAATTTCCCTTTAAGTGGTACAAAACAGCCATTCGATACCAGAGTTAAAATTGCCAAAAATCTTGCACATTTAGAACTACTCAATTATGATCCCTTAACCCTTCAAGCATCCTACCACATGCTGAACACTGATTTTCATACAAATTTGCAACTTTGCTCTTATCTCCATATTCGAGAAGAAGCCCTGCCTAGAGCTGCTGAACAAATGTCCCCACTTGTTCATCTTCTAAAATCCTATCTTCTAGGAGACATCTGGGCATATCTCATCAGCCAAACATATAAGGCACTGCAAGCCTTATCTACCACTTCTATCATCTCCATCCTCCACAGATGGAACTGCGAGCTGGGCACCGCTCACTGTATGGACATATGGCATAAATATACCACCCTCTCCCACATAGTCACTTCTTCCTCCTACTGGAGAGAGTACTCTTGGAAGTGCTGGCTCTAGTATTTCCGCACACCAGTGGTGATAGCCAAATATGTAGGCCCAACTGCCAGGCAATGCTGGCATAAATCAGATCAAACATATGTCCTTTAGGCCTGCCCATGCCTTCAACCTTACTGGCATGCTGTTGTATAAGACATTGAGAATATATTTGATTGCCCCGGTGTGATCATTTCCTTTTTAATACTTGCCACTATTCCACCAGATTACTGCACACCGAGTAAAACATCCTTAAAATTGGTCATATTATTGATCCTAGTGGCCAAAAAAGCCATTACCAGGCTTTGGAGCACTAAGAAAGTTCCCACCGAACTGAATTGTGTGTACTGGAAAGGATGTCAGCTCAACCTGTGAATTGCATACCCTCATTTTAAATTAAATGGTGTAAATGGGTTCCACACCAGCTATATAATTACTCAGATTTTGTCCCATAAGGCTGGGTCTCTCCCCTGACCTGTTCTCTCTAACTTTCCGCTGACCTTCTCTTCACGATGGTCCTATACCATCTCCTAGTGCTTTCTCTCTCCTGAGCTCTAGGATATATCTTTTTGTTTATACTACCTTTTTTTCATATCTACACAGATATGCCTTTTGTTGACTATTTACAACTAACTCGAATCAGCTTCATTTATTGTTTTGACTAAGCTGTTAAAAGATATGGATGTGTTGTGTAGCTGAAAGGAGATATCCTCATGGAACATGTGTGGACTACCTTGTGTACCTGTACTGATGGGGGCAGGCCCGAATGTAGAGTCACTCAAGATCCTGTGGTGGTGCACTTGATGGAAAATACAGCAAGCTTGCATTTTAACCCCCCCCCCCCAAAAACAGGCCATAGTGTGCTAGCATAAATTTAATAAAGAATGAAGTTCCAGTCAACTTGCTTGTACTGTTTCAAACAAAAACTGGAAACCTCAACTGTAATCCAAATGGGGAGGACAAAAATTCAGCCAGCAATTCATGTGACCCTGGAACCTTTCTATCCATTAGGGTGTCAGCATTAGAGCGCCGGGTCATTATAGCGCCAAATGCCAGATTCATCACCCCCTCCATGAGGTCCATCCCACCCCTGGAGTTAGTATCCTTAGAAAGAGGTGGTGGGGGTGTGGAGGGTACAGCCCCCACAAAAAGAGAGGATGGGGACTTCCCCGTAATAACTGGGCGCACTGCTGCTTCCACTCTGAAGTTGTGGAACCACCCTGGAATGCAGCAGACCAGTAGCAGAATGGCGATTCAGAAGAAATAGAGGGCAGCACACAGGAGCAGGAAAGCAGCCCCAAAGCCTTAGATTCTTTCGCATAGGCAACAATGGTTCAGACCTTCTTGTCTCACACCATTGCGAACACAGCTCTTCTGTATCAGCTCTCAAGCTGCAGCCCTTCTGGCTCAATTATCTGAATGCAGTCCTTCTGTCTCACACCTCTCTGGATGCAGAATCCTTCTGGCACCACTTCTCTGGTCACCGCTCTTCGGAATACCACCCACGATACAGGAGCACTGTGTAGTGACTTCTCAGTTCCCAAAGAGCCCAGATCCCCAGAGTGACCCCACGGTCTGACTCCCCAGTGGATCAAGAGTACACCCATACTCAGGCACGTACCCATGACTCCCTGTTCCCTGATCTACCCCTTTAGGTAAAGGCTAGCTGGCCATTTACCTGACTCCAAAGCAGGTTAAGAAACAGTGCAGGGATATCTGTCCACTAAGAGCAGCTTAGAATCTTTGGGTGCAACAGTGCCCCTCTAGCTCACTCTTTCCGCAATTTCTTCCACACAAGGCTCTCCAGAAATAATCTGTCACTGTAGTGAACCCAGGGAAAAGTTCAAAGGAAACCACATGAATAAATTCTGAGGAAAGCTTGCACAAATTATAGGGCTGGCTAGGCCTCTCATTCTGTCTCACTATCAGCAGGTCTGCACCCTTCTTTGTCTCTCCCAGACTGTCCTTTGGTTCTCCAAAAATCTGGCAAACTCTTTTTCTCCATTTGTTTCTCATTGGGAAGACAGGGCTATTCATCAGACTTTTAACTTGTCCTGTCTTCTGACTGGTTTAAAAAGCCCGCCAGTCCAACTGGGAGCAACCTATTGCTTATCCTCCCACAATCCATCATTTGGCTTTGCAGCTCAGTGATTGCCTACTGTACATGTGAAGGGTCACAAAGATGGCAGCCTTTCTGCTTCAATGGAGCCCTGAGCTCCAAAAGTTGATTAAGTGTGCTGCCCCACGATTAGATGCAGACCCCTTAGGTTGTTATCCAGTGGTGGTGTGGAAACAGCTCTTGTGCTCCCTGTTGAAAGCTCTGTTTCTGCCCCCCAAATTGCTGCAGTCTCTCTGAATGGCCAGGAACTGCTCTCTTAAAGATGCAGTGCCAAATGTCCCATTCCTTCCATCTCCTCCCCCCAGTGCCTCCAAGACCCCTGATACCCACTGGCATCCCTGGGGCTGGGGCACATTAGGGAAGGTCTGTGGTTGATACCGATGCAGCTTTTGGGGCTCCTTAGCTGGCAGGTGCATCCACAGCCAAAGAGAACTTTGAGGTGCCAAAGACAGCTTGCACACTGTGGTGCAAAATGCAGCAGTTCTGTTTGCTGCTCCTCTGGTCCCATTTCCAGTGACAGTCCTGCGGCCAGAGTGAGTGAAGAACTATAAGGGAGTTTGGGGGCAGCACAGACAGTATACAGGTAAGCCCCCCTTCCTGAGGCGGGGGCTACAGATAGGTAAATGTATCAACCCAAGTAGGGTGGCATCTTGGAGACAGAAGGCATATGCCCAGTGGAGGTAAGGAAGGTGAACAACAAACAAGGGCACTCCAGAAACTTTGCTTATTCTGGTCACATAAAGCACAACATGCACAGCAGAATCAGTTTAAGATGCAGTAAGATTATTTGATCTTTTTTTCATAGTTAATGACATGGCATGGGGTGAAACCCTTAAAGCCGCGAAGACAGAGCTCGTCTGCAAATTCAGTAATGTTTAATAGTAAAAAAAATTCCTGATACTTGTTGATATTTTATTTGAACATCTTCCATTCTGTTATTGCTCTGGAGTGCACTTCTTTGTTTGTTGTTCATAGCTTTGGGTGAGCCATCCTGGGCAGCACAGAACACCACTATCCACGAGTGTGTTGTGTTCTTGTACCTGTGGTGAGGAGAATGCTTGACTGGAAATTATGAGATGTGAACCTGTCATGTTATTGCTATGGCATGGACTGTAGTCATTAAAAGTTATGCCCAAAACATGAGGAGTAAAGCACAGCCAGAGCCATGGCCAGAATGGAGGAAGGGGATGCTGGAGCCCAGCTGGCAGGCAGGCAGGGCCAACAGGGCAGATACCAGATCCCCAGCACCCCAACCTCGGTGCAAAAACTGGTGGGGAGGGAACCATGCCACTGGAGCAAGCAAAGCCACCTGTGGGAATAAGAATAAGCCCCTGAGAAGCACAGCACAGTGCAGTATAGAGCCATGGATGGGCAAAAGTGTACTGAGCCCTTGAGGGCAGTTAATGGGTCGAGTGCCCAGCAGTCAGTGGGACATGTGCAGGACTGTCACTGGGGTGTGTACCCGATTGTCCTTGGGGCATTGTCCGACTGTAGGAAGGCATGTGCCTGGCTGATGAAGAAGGCATACTGCAGACAGTAGTAGTAGAGAAAGTAGAAATTGTAGTTATGATAGGATGAAGTGCTCACAAAAGAAGACTAGTCAACTGCCTGGGCAGTCTGGTGGGTATGGTACTGAAGCAGTGTAATGAAGATACAAAAACACATGCTGAGTGAAGCACAACTACATCCTAGGACAGACAAGCAGGAAGGGTAGGCAGAAGAAAAAGTGGTAAGCAGGGCCCAGCAGAGCAGAGACAGACTCCAGAGAGGGTAAAGGCCCCTCCAGAAAACCCCAAGGGAGATGGGGGTACTAGTAGGCACGGATTCAGCAGCGAAAGAAGAGTCCCCCCCCCTGAGGGAGGCAGCAAACCGAGGGAGGGGACAGAAAGGAAACAAGGAGAAAGACAGCAATCAGGGTTACACCAAAAGAAAAGCAGGGAATGCAGGAGAAAGTGGTGCCACCCAGGCACATGGCAGCCATGGAGAAACAGCACAACAAGTTGCAGAAGGTGGGCAGCAGAAATGCGTGACTACCAAGTTATAACCCCAGAAGAAGCGGTGCAGGACTTGAGAAGCGGGCACAGGGGGCAGCAGGAACTAGCGACTTCAGCCCATGGTACAATGAGTGCAGCACTGGGAAGCCAAGTTGACAGAGGAAGAGAAGAGGACCAGGAGGAAGAAACACCCCACAGAAAGGATGGCAGAGGTGGCAGCAACAGGAGTGGAGCAGATCAGAAGCACACAAAACACAGGAATGACAGTGGTAGAAACCCAAAGCAGAGACAATGGGTGAGTGTGCAAGGGAAGCAGAGACGCTGCTGGCCCAACAGCAAAGAAACAAGAATCCAAATGCTTGTGGGCTTGCACATTTAAGTAAAGCTAGTTGGGGGCATTGCACAAGTAGCCCACTACCCCACTGTACACCAGGCTTACACCCATATAGCCACACGCCAACTGCGGTGCATTTTGAAAATCCCAGCAACTGCAGCTACAGTGCATTTTGAAAATCCCAGCAACTGCAGCTGCAGTGCATTTTGACAATCCCAGTAACTGCAGCTGCAATGCATTTTGAAAATCCCAGTAACTGCAGCTGCAGTACATTTTGAAAATCCCAGCAACTGCAGCTGCAGTGCATTTTGACAATCGCAGCAACTCTAGCTGTATTGCATTTGGACAACCCCAGAAACTCAAGGTGTAGTGCATTTTGAAAGTCCCAGCAACACAAACTGTATACAACAACTCCAGCAACACCAACTGCAGTGCATTCTGAAAAAACACAGCAATAACAACTGCTGTGCATTTTGAAACTCCCAGCAACTCCAGCTATCTAAAGTGCGACAATCCCAGCAATTCCAGCTGCTGTCCATTTTGAAAACCCCAATTCCAGCTGTTGTGCATTTTGACAACCCCAATAGCTCTAGCTGCAGTGCATTTTGAAAATGCCAGCAATTCTATCCACAATAATTTATGAAAACCCCAGCAACTCCAGTTGTTGTGCATTTTGACAATTCCAGCAATTCCACCTGCAGTGCACTGACAACTTCAGCAAAACCAACTGCAGTGTATTTTGAAAACCCTGGCAACTCCAACCGATCTGCATTTAAAAAAAACAGCAACTCCAGCTGTAGTGTGTTTAGAAAATCCCAGCAACTCTAGCTGTAGTGTGTTTGGACTATCCCAGTAATTCCAGCTACAGTGCATCTAGTCAATCTCAGCAACAACTGCTTCACTGCATTTTGACAATATGTGTAACTCCAGCTGCAGTGCATTTTGACAATCCCAGCAGTGCATTCTGAAAATCCCAGCAACTACAGCTGTACTGCATTTTGACTATCCCAGTAATTCCAGCTGCAGTTCATCTCGATAATCCCACCAACAGTTGTAGTGCATTTTGAAAACCATAGCAACACCAGCTGCAATGCATTTTGACAATCCCAACAATTTCAGCTGCAGAATTTTTTAAATCCCAGTAATTCCAGCTGCAGCAGAATTTTACAAACCCCAACCACTCACACTTCAATGCATTTTGAAAAACCCAGCAACTCTAGCTGCAGTGCATATTGACAATCACAGCAACTCCAACTGCAGTGCAGTTTGACAGTCCCAGCAACTCCAGATGCAGTGCATTTTCACAATCCCAGCAGTTCCAGATGCAGTGTATTTTGACAATCCCAGCAATTCCAGATGCAGTGTATTCTGACAAACTCTACAACTCCAACATATTTTGACAATCCCAGCAACTCCAGATGCAGTGCATTTTGACAATCCCAGCAATTCCAGATGCAGTGTATTTTGACAATCCCAGCAATTCCAGATGCAGTGTATTCTGACAAACTCTATAACTCCAACATATTTTGACAATCCCAGCAACTCCAGATGCAGTGCATTTTGACAATCCCAGCAACTCCAGATGCAGTGTATTTTGACAATCCCAGCAATTCCAGATGCAGTGTATTCTAACAAACTCTACAACTCCAACATATTTTGACAATCCCAGCAACTCCAGATGCAGTGCATGTTGACAATCCCAGCAACCCCAGATGCAGTGTATTTTGACAATCCCAGCAACTCCAATGTATTTTGACAATTCCTGCAACTCCAGCTGTTGTGCATTGTGACAATGCCAGCACCTTTAGCAGTTGTGCATAATCACAATCCTGGCATCTCTAACTGCACTGCATTTTGACAATCCATACAACTCTATCTGTTGTGCAGTGTGACAGTCCTGGCGACTCCAACTCCAGCAAGTGTACACTGTGACAGTCCCAGCAACTCCAACTGCAGTGCATTTTGACAGTCCCAGCAACTCCAGCTGCAGTGCACGGTGACATAATTAAGGCTTTGTGGCCATGGTTGCCACTGGAAGACACAGTTATTGGCAGTAGGGTCACTGCACCTCCACTGCCAGTAGATGTCATTTGTGAGCTCACTACAGTTCAAGATATTAGATATAAGAGCAAGGGATCCCGTGGGTAAACTGAATTAAACAACAGACATCTTTTTTGCTCTATTTTGGAGTATGAGGTGACTGCATGTGTTGGATTTAAAAACGACCATATGATGCAAGTGCTGTATGCCTAAATGCTTATTTATTATTAACTTTTTACTTATAAACTGTTTTACTTACATGATTTCATGTTTAAGTGACTAGATTAAGTAAATTGTGGGGTTGCTTGACTATAGTGATAATAAGAATATGTTTTTTTTCTTCACTAATGTTGATTAGTCAAACATATTTCAGACGCTGGCTGAACCTTGAGTTCTCCAGCAGCAACTGTCAAAGGAAGGCAGTTTTCTTTCTGTAACTCTGCTAGGACCATGGCTCTAGCCCAAAACAAACCACACTGTATCCTGGTTCTCAGAAAACAGAATGCTCCCCCGACCTTTACCCCAAGGCCTAAGCAATATTTGCTTTGCTATTATGTTTTGCAAGCTAGAAGTGCCAATGTCGAGAAACTGTGCTACAGCACTGTTACTTTCAACCCTGATTGTTTCATTTCTATTTTATTTAAAAGTTGCATAAATGACAGGATAGGTTCTATGAGAAACAAGTCTTGTTTACACAACGTCCCAAGTCAATTAAAACAAAGACTACATAAGCTGACAAAGACAGATCAATTAAAACAAGTACAAGTAGAGTGTTCCTGCAACAGCAATTTCTTTAGGCCATGTTTAAAAATGCTAAGGGTTGATGAAATTCTTAACTGGGAAGGAAGCTTATTCCATGAAAGTGGGGCAGAATAAGAAAAACATTGTTTTCCAAAGTGAGTTTGACACTGTGTTAAAAAACAAAACAAAAACACCACACTGAGACACATCTCTAAGGCTATAATTGTGGATGGGAACTATAAGCCTTTCGGCTAGATAAGTAGGGGTCTGTTTATTCACAGTTTCATAAATAAGGGGATAACCAATGAAAAGTGCATCTAGAAGACAACAGCCAATTTCACTGAAACAGTAGGGTACAGTGGTGTTAGTTCCACTTTTAGACTTTAAAATAAACCATAAAACTGACAGTAGACAGAATTCACTGGAAGGGGATTTGAAACATTGGCATGTCGGTAAACAATATCACTGTAGTCCAGAACTGGAAGGATAGCTTAAGCAGTAATATGTTTATGATCCAGTGTTGACAGACAACTGAATGTATAATAAGGTACCTGTACATTAAGTTTATACTGTATATGTGGTCTGCTGTACATAACTAACATATTCTTACTTTCCACAAGGTACAGCAAACCCCATGAGCAGTTCTACCTAGACATTTTCAGCCCCTGCTAACTTTGGTCAGTAGCTGAAAAAAGTGCAGATCTCAGGTTCATGTCCCCATACCTCTCGTTTGTCCCTGATTTTCAGGGACATCCCTGATTTTACCTCAAAATTTATCTCTGTCCCTCCTACAATTTGTGTTTCCGTCACTAAACAGAGATGGTAAGCACAAAATTAAGTCAAACATTAGAGGTACTGTCTTGTTCTTTTTCAGAAAATGTGTTTTACACTAAGCCCCTTATTCTACTAACTTCCTGAGTGGATACCACCAATTTTTAAGATGTGTCCCTGATTCTGGTCCTTTGTCCCTGATTTAATGAGGCAGGAGGGTAGAGGTATGCATGTCCCAAGCCCGACTGGCCTAGACAGTAGAGCAGTACAAGTGGGAGACTGCCCACTATGCATGGGTGACTTCTGGTGACCAAAGTGGAGGGGAGGAGGGAGCTATGTGGACAAGATTATGTTGCTTTAGCAACTATGCCCCATCATTTACAAGCATCAAGTGTCTATGTGGAAGGAGGAGGCCCATCCTATCTAGACTCTTGCTAACATTAGAGAGAGGATGGTCCAGACCACACCCCATGGCAGGGTTGGTGGAGCCCAGGAGAAGGTAGGGGACAATGGAAAAATGTAAGGTGAAGTGTAGGCAGATGATGCTATGCAGCCTTTTGAAGCACAAGGATCTCTCTATCCCCTGTTCCCCCTCTTCATACAACTCTTGTTGCAGTCAGCTTGCAGCACGGTGGAGTACATCAGAGTAGCCGGGGGGGGGGGGTGCTTGAGCAGAGGGTTGCCTAATGCCAGTTGGGAATGCTCCAGTGCTGTTGGAATGCAAGCTTGTGGAGGGGGTCGAAGCGGTGACTACTACAGTACCTGTTCCCATAAGGAAGAGTTGAACATGACAAATATAAAGAAACTTGGGAAGTCTGCTGGAGTTCAAAGAGCAGCAAGGTAATTTGCTGCTCTGCCCCATCTGCAGTATATTTACAACACCCCCTTGCCCCTCCTCCAGTAAATACTAAACCACACTCAATGCTCAGCTTTTTTTGGTACATGCAGCCTCTATCCTTCTTGCCTCCACTATTACCTTTCTCTCCTAACAGGAGCAATGGTCATGTATTTATTTGTAATTCTTGCCCAGGAGAGCCACACTAAGCAGTGACAGCTTATTTCCAAGTGTGTCCTGGAAAGGGGAGAGAAAAGGGTTAAATGGACTTGATTTACTGACAGGTGAGAATGCTAACCAAGACACTGGGGACAATCTCCTACTCTTACGATAAGTTCCATAGGATTATTAACTTCCACCCCTCAGTGTATCACCTCATCCGTACGATGGCACCTCAACTGTGCAACTCCCCCCCACCCCGTGCTGCACTTCAGAATCAGTGTTTGGTATTAGCCCAAGTGACCGGTGTGGGACTAGAACCCACAACTTTCTGATCTTCCAGCCACAGATTTGAGCATGCCACCTACTAAGTCACTATGGCATCCAAGTCAGCACTTTAACAATGATGGTGGATATGCTGTTGCTCAGACGATCAAGAGCTTTTAACTTGCAAAGTGAACAAATTCTCATGATCTATCTCCTGTCTTGCAGTATACCTGAACAGATGTATTTTCACAGTACAAAGCTAAACTCTTCCTGAACACAGTTAACAAGGATCAGAAGAGTGTTAGGCCAACTTTGTGCAGAAAAAATATTGTAAAAGAACACAAAAGAAAGTTCCGGCACTGAGGTTATATCTTCAGCAAGTTTTAGCACTTTCATTCACATTGCTGTTCTTTCTTGACCAATAGATTGTTGCTCACCAGCAGCCTATTCTGAAAGGAATGGTGAAAACGGGGCTGAATTTTCAAAGTCTGAAGCCTGCTTTGTGTCCAGGGCTTTCAAAGGGGCTGTGTCAGACCCATTTAGCTGGGCATAGTTAAGCAGGCAAGGGGGGCTGTCAGCAAACAGTTTTGTATCCAGCAGCGGATGCAAGCGAATAGAGACTATGTCTGCTTAGGTCATTTATTACTGGTTTAAGTGCAATAAGCAAAGAGATGCAGCTAAATTAAACTTCGCTGGCGAAGGTGGTGTGAAGTTGAGAACACTGTGCTATGCAAAGGGGGCAAAGTTTCCTGAATTCTCCCCAACTTTTTGTGTTTAAGTTCTTTTTTTAAGTTTTTTTAATGTTTAACCTAAATTATTATACCACCCACCACCCAGTCCTTTTTAAATGAAGTTACATCAGCCCACCACACTCTAGTACCAACTGTCCCCCTACTGCCAGAGCAAAGTATTAATATACTATAAAGATATCCCTTCCCCCACCCACACTGTCAGTAAAAGACAACCCCTTCCCCTCACCATGTGCCTGTCTTCGCCGAGTCATATAAATGTTTGTGAACCCCACACCATATCATCCTTTAGCATACTCCCACCTTCTAGTACCCAAACTCCCTCCTTCACCAGCCCCAAATTATAAGGCTAGAAGTCCTCCTGACCTGTGAAAATATAAAACTGTCCAGCACTGAAGCAACCAAGCAAGATACCCTCCCTCTTCAGTGTCCTGATGTAGAATGAATGAATGAACAATGATGTCGTCACCTTTAGTAACACATGGTTGGTTTACAGGGAGTCAATCAGGTGTTACTGTATGTGAGGATGTCATTGTTTATTCATTCTACAGCAGGACACTGAAGAGGGAGGGAGGGCATCTTGTTTGGTTACTCCAGCGCTGGATGGTTTTCTTTTCTACAGATCAGCAGGACATGTGCCCTTATAATCTGGGGCTGTGGGGGGTACTTCATTTAAAAAAGACTGGATGGTGGGAGGGGGTGGAACAGTTTGTCACTGTGGGGGAGTGTGGGTTAAACATTAGAAACCCAGGGTTTATGAATTAAAAAAAATACACCTTGCAAAGTTTTCATCAAGCAAAGTACTACTCTGCTCAATGAAAACTACACAAAGAGGTACTCTGACGATAGTTTTGTCAGTGAAATGCCACTACACAAAGTCTTCAAAGGCTTCTACTTGCTTGCTCCTGGTTTAACACAATGGGATCTTGACAAGCCTTTTTGTAATTGAAAGTTGTTTCATTTGTATTTATATTTATTACATTTTGCATTTAAGCATAATTTCTCACACTTTTATAGACAACATTTGTCAGGCTGTCATAATCAAGTGTGTAATTTTATGTGTTCCTTAGTTTGATTCCCTCTACTGCCTCTGAATGTCATAAATTAATTATGCAAATAATGAAACCAATTGATCTTCACTATATTGACTGATCAGCGTACAAATGTGAGACTGTCAGTCAAACAACCCAGCCCCTTGGCGAAGACCTAGTGGTTGAAGCGCTGGGCTTGCTGGTACTGCAGGAGCTTTCTGTTACTAGTCCATTTTTCTGCACCAACAATTAAATACTTTTTTGCATCTGCTATCCTGGCTCATTATCTTTGCATAACAGACTGTCAATTTGAATTCAAAGATTTTCTTGAAGCCTTGTATCTCCGCAGAGCTGGGTGGTTCCTGCCTTGCAGCAGACACCCACACTGCTGTGCACACTGCTTTGTCCTGTTTGTTCAGAGCAGGACACTTTGCATGGTGAAAATGTGAACTGAAATCTGGCTAATTCTCTGACTTCGAATATCTCTAGTTGCAGGCATGTCTACTGCTCAATGCACGCTGCTAGCAACTACAGACAACTGTCATAAATCAGCTGCAGTTTTGAAAATAGTACCCTCTGTGTCTAAGTCACTGACAGACACAGTCGCCGGTGCAGGACACAGGTGCATCACCTGTGTCGATGGCTTCAAAAATCTAGCCTAGGTTTCAAGCAAAATTCAATGCTAACTCACTCTTTGTAAAAGTAATGCTTAACTTTCTTTTTGTGCTTCTCTAAACCTATTCCTTGGCAAAAGATTCCAGGCAGGGGCACTTTAGTCCCAGGATAAGGGCATTTCCAGAGTTACACAAGGAACATATCAAGATGCTGCCATAAGTCAGTTACACAACAAAATGGTCTAGCAGCATCCCCATGCATATATACTGCCCAAGAATTAGAACAGTAATGCACGAGTCATACTCAACAAGAGTATGCAATGTGTTCCAGGGTGTCTGACAAAGTGATGGAATTCTACCATCTGTGTACTCATTCTGCCCGGAAGAACTAGTGGGGGGTATATTAGCATAGACTCTGGACTTTACATAGTATGGGAAGTCAACTGAACTGTCTATCCCAGTGCATTACCCTAAATTTCAATTTCAAAACAAAAAGGGGAAGGGGGCTAAAAGGAAAGCTTGCAGATTATGGAAAGGACAACCCTTTTCTCATTTTGTAATGTCAGCTACAGAAAAGTAACTGAGGTATCTGGGTATACCTAAGAGTATAACAACTGAGCCAGGAAGAGGTAACACTCTTTTTTTTTTTTTTACTTTCTATCTAAACTTGTAAAGGTCTATTTGGATCAAACAATAATTCAGTGTACCCCATCTAGTCACATCAGCATTCAGTCTCAATAATATAAGTGAGGTTAGCCTGATACTGCAGTACAATGCATTTTAATAACAGGTTACACCTGAAGGCACCACTGGAACAGCTGTTTGCTAAAGATAGCTGGAGCACAATGAGCAATGAGGGGGAGAATTTAAGACTTCTCTAGATATATCCCACACCAGTGGTGAATAAATTGGGCGAGTAAATCATGTTATTTTGGGATAAATATTTATTTTCACTTAGAACACCATTTAAATAACTTATAATGTATGGTAGAACATTGTTAACCCACAAAAATCATCATTTCCCAGTGTTGTTAACCCATCGATGTGACGTTTCATCCTTGTTAACCCATCGATGGTACACTACATCGATGGGTTAACAACTGGGAACAGTCTGCGCATGTGCACACATTTTTTCTCTCAGGAACTGACGGATGCACGCAGCAGTGATGGAATGACTAAACGGCTGCAGCGGTGACTTATTTGAAAAGTAAGGAGCCCTCTTCAATCTTTCTTGGGACCATACACTATAAAAAAACAATGTATAGTCCCTCTATCAGCAACTGGTTACTATTAACCGTCTCAAGGTTGCCATGGTGACATAAACCTCTTGAGCTTCGCTCTCGAGGTTTACAAGGTCACTCAGGTGACCTCTCAACAGTTAATAGACCAGTTACCGATATAGGACCATACATTATCCTCTATGTTATTTCCACTTAGAATCTGGATATGGAACACAGAGAACAATGGGCCAGATAAAGAACTTACAATGGAAAGAAAGGCAGTTTTAAGCTAAAACAAAGTAAAACACCAGTAAAAACACTACAAATGGTGTGGTATATATCAAACACGTAATGGACTGCAGTAGAACAACACATTTATCTCCACACTAGTGGTAAGACCTTTATAACTAACTAGTGGCTTTGCCACTCGCGAGTTATGGGTCTTACCACTCACTAGTGGAGATAAATGTGTTATTCCACTGCAGTCCATTATGTATTCCCTATTTAACTCTGCCAGTGAAACCAAGAATAACAGACAGCAAAATGTTCCAATTTTAAAGAAGTATGTGTAACTTTTTATTTCTTAACTAGTTTTCTTTTCCTTTTTGCTCATTAGAAAGTTTTCTGTGAAATAATATTTTTCTGGATGTATGGAACAGCACTCTGCCTGGCAGTTGACATATCTAGTTTTATTCCCCCCACCACATCATCAGCACTGTGACCTCACTGACAGTGACATCACAGGTACCTGACGTGGCAGCTCTGCTGAGTGGCTCTTCCTGAGCAGCTGTGATGTCACAGTCAGTGAGGTCATAATGTTGATGATGTAATGGGAGGCACAGCGCTAGATATGTCAGCTTCCAGGCAGTGTGCAGTTCCACACATCACACCTACTAACATCAAGTAAAAAAAAAATCTAACTGAGAAAAGAGAAAGTACATTAGATATAAAAGGTATTTGTTGACTGCTTTTAAAAACTAATATTAGTTTTAGGCAGCACACTAGCTCTTTAAAACTGGAAAGCTGAGAATAGTCCTTCAAGACTGCAGTTAGACAGTTCAGGGATGCGCTGTAAGGAGTAGGGTGATACTGCCCACAAGCAAGAGAATTTTATGCTAAATCCTTCCACTCTCCAAGCCAGGGAACACTTGTGCTTGCCTGACCTTAAGAGCAAAGGGCACTGTAGCTATTAGGAACAACAAAGAAGAGAACGGGTGCCTGTGTTTGTCTGTCTGCTCTCTGCTCCCCTTCCGTATGTCGATGCCGGTTTGAAATTTCTACCGCAAATAACATTACAGCGACAGGACGCTGTAATGGCACCGTGAGACCCCGGCACTGCTTTCCTGGGGTCTTGCACCCCCTCCCTGAATTAACTCTGATTCGGAGTAGATTATATTAATTACAGGGGGTGTGGGAGCAGAGCCCCCTGCATGGGGGGTTCTGGGGGCAAAGCCCCCCCAAAAAAACAATGTGTTTTCGGGCAGATTTATGCCGACTGCAATTACAGTTAACATAAATCTATTGCTTTAACATCAGTCGACAGCGCTGTTGTTGAACTGGCATCGTAGATCCCTCCGCTTCAATGGACACTGTTCTGATACCGAGTTCGTAAGAACAGATGCCGTGGGCAATAAGTAAGCAAGGTGAAATCAAGGAGATAAACTCTTCAGTAAACTCAAAATGTGGCAAGGCATCAAATAGATAAACAGTCCCAAAAAGTCAGTGCTGCAATCGGTGAGGTTGTGGGTCAGTGCAGTAGCTCTGTGGGTAGCCAGCATTGTTTACGCAACAAAGCCATAAACAGCAACTGCACTCAGACCAATAAGAAAATAGCAATCACGTGCTTAAATAATAAAATATTTTATTTGTGAGTATAACAACAGCCTGACATGGCCCACGGTAAACATTGTACCAGCTTTCCCAGTGCTTCGACTCTGAATGAATCTTCCTCAGGGGGTCCACAAATCAGATGATCACTACAGATGAGCCAAAGCTGAATTTGCATTCTGTGAATGTGTCAAAATTCAGCACTGTTACCTTTGACTCGGCTCAATTGAACCTTTAAGCTACTTTGGGATCACTCCGACCTTCAGCCAATTAGCTAAAATAAAAACACTTTAGCCCTTCCTAGGTGGCCGAGCTAGACCTTAAATCACCCCCTTCTCTTTCTCTTGTCATTCCCCACACTCCTCCCTCCCCAGACATTTTATTTTTTGCAAGGCTATGCCTGGGATTTGGTGGGGCAATAAGCAACACTCTCTCACCGAGCACTGCATTGGCACACATGCCCCAAAGTGTCTTTTGGAAGCTCGTTTCTTTGCTATAGCCACATGCCTGCTGGCTCTCCCACCCACCCACTCTGTCCTTCCTACATCCACCTGACTTTCACGTCTGCATCTTGAGGTGTTCTGGCACTCGTCCCACGTGAAGCCATCGCTCCTGTTGGTGGTGCACTATTCCACTGTTCCTGCTCCCATCTCTTTAGTTCCATCGACTCCTTGTTCCTTGGTGCCCCTTCATCTTTGCCTAGTCATTTTCCATCGTCTTCCTGTGCTGTGATCTTTTGCTAGCTTGGGACTCTTGGGAGTGCACTGGGGGGGGGGGCATTCTCCTGCATCTGGTGGCCCCTGGCCTGTAGATTCTTCTGATGGCACACTCCCATTCCAGCTTTGCAGGGCGGGGCAGGGTCTCCTCCTTTCCAGGCTGTTATGCCTGCCCTCATTTCAACTCTACTTCACTTTCCAGGGCCCTGCCTGTGTGTCTATGGCTGTTGCTGTGCTACATCTCTGATGCTTGTTTAAGGTTTTTGATCAGATGTTCCTTACTGACCCATTAAACTGTCTACATGGCTGTCCAGCTTTCTCTTCAGGCATCCTTAGTTCTACTTGATATAGCCAAATGCATCTGGTCACCTGTCCCAGTATCAAAGGGATTTGAGGCACAACCATCCACTGCAGTCCCTAATTAAGCAATCAACCTTTGTAGCTTCACACACATAGTTGTCCACTGAACTAGTGAACTGCACAGCTATTTCTGGTGTTTGGTGGGGCAGCAGGTGACAATGGCTTTTCACCAAGTGCTATAGAACCACGCATGCCCCAAGAATCTTTTGGAAACTTCTTTCTTTGCTCCCACCATTCTTCTCTCCTCCTCCTAAGGCAGCTCATCTCTCTCCTTCTGGGCTTTTACATAAGGTACCTTTGGCCAAGGGACCTGCGGTCAAGTAGCACCTCTAGGTCTGAACCCTCCTCAAGAGGACTCCTGTGACACTAGTACCCTGAAAAGGTGGCAGTTCTCTTGGGAACTGAGAGTGTGGAAGGACACAGACATACAACACATCCTATCAACTATCAGTTAGCAGTCCTCCACAGAAATTCAGTTTCACAAGCACTGTACTGTGCTGCACAATTACCCACTGCAGTACGCCAAAAAGGGTGGTAGTTCCCTTGGGAACAGACAGTGTGGAAGCCACACGCACACACACATGTGCACACATACACACACTTGCGCGCACACGCACACAAAAATCACGACTGTTGGTCATTCGTACCAATTCAGTTGCACAAGCACTATACTACGCTGCACAACCATCCACTGCAGTAGGGTGGGTGGTGGTGGGGGGGTGCCACGTATCCCTATTTGTAGACTCCTAAACCCAATACTAAGGACCCAAAGCGTCTTTGGCAAAAGTGGTGTGTCCAAACCAAAGCTGAACTGAAGTTGCCAATTATCACATTCGTTCACCCTTAAGAGATCGGCCCTTTGGATAGGGAACACATAGCTGACTGAACTTCCTGAAGTGTGACTGGTGGACACAGTGCTTTATAAAATGGGCACAGGATTTTAAAGAGCTACTGATGCCTCAAAGAAAACTTAAAAAAAAAAAAACATAATAATTAGGTACAATTATGCTTGCTATCCATTTATATTTTATATATTTCTCCTCCCCATAATTTATTACTAAAGAAATGTGTATGAATATATGATTGTTGTCCCTTAGAGTTCATTTTGAGTTCATCTGCCTCTGTTGCTTACTCCCTACTTCAAGAAATAATCTTCTGTTGTGACATCACAATCTGTTGCCATGGGAGTAACTGTGAGGTCACAAGCAGTGCTCTGTGACTTGGGTAGGGAGAAAGCAGCAGGAATAGATGAACTCTTCAGGAGCAAAGATCCTGTTTTCATGCAGACAACCTCACTACTAAATAATGGGGAGGAGGAATACAGAACCAATGGCAAATACAAGCTGGACAGTGTGTAAATATTATGTTTAGTTGAAGTTCTCCTGAACGTGTCACCAGCTCTTTAAGGAATCTGATTGGCTGCTAGCCGTGTGTTAGAAGTGTGAATGCATGGTTAAAACTAGTCCTTTTAAAATGGGCACAGTACATCAGAGAAATCCTTGTGACAACTTGCCAGCATTACAACTTGAAAACTCAGCATCACTCCTGACTATGTTACTCTTCTGCTCATCCATTCTCCCACTCCTTTCTTGAAACGCCCCAGTACACTCTGCACCAGCAACTAAAGCCACTGCAGGAGAGAAAAATATTCACAGCAACTTTCCCCCTCTCTCTCTCTCTCTCTCACTTAGTGAGACCCACTCGCTAGCCTGCTTCATGCCCCACTGGCCCCACAGCATGCCATCCTTCAACTGAACCTCTCACTTGCTCCATGTTCAGTTAAAAAAAATAAATTAATAAATAAAACTTTCCTGTACCAAAACTGCACCATTCATCCCAGAAGCACCACCACCAGTCCGTTAATGATCCGATCGCCCACGCTGGCACCCATGCTCGCTCACTCCCTACCAGCTGCATTTTCCTCTGAGAAAAAAAGTAAATGAATAAATTAAATAAAAGAATACACACATGTGTATATCTGTGTGTGTATAGCCAAGAGTCACCAAGACCATTGGGAGGGCCTGCACTTGTTAATCATAACAACCATCTGTAACTACGGTGGCCACAATAGGACAAAAGTTCTATGGGCAAAAAAAAAAAAAAATACAATATATAGCAGGTGGAGGAACTATTTTACATCAAAAGATACTGAAGAATTTTTTTTTTACTTAAACATAAAAATGACGACATTTACATGCATGTAATAAGAAAATACCCATTTTATAAGCATAATAAGCCACTCTGGAGTGTGCATTAGACAGTTCTAATGCATGGCTAGGGGGCTGGACGCACTCAGCCTGCAGCCTCATGACTCACTATGCCCCTTAGCCATGCATTAGAACTGTCTAATGCACACCCCATCATGGCTTATTGCTTACATATTGACATCAAGGGGCATCCGAGGCAAAGAGAGATCAGAGTAAAACTGATGAAGCTGTGCTCTTGTGGGAGACTGGACAGAGGCATGTTTACACTGCCACCTTTGCAGCACATCAACCTGTGCGCACAGTTTGATGCATTGCAAAGTTGGCAGTGTAAACACTTACTGGACCATGCTAGGAGGACTTCAGAGCCTCTTTTTGTTCCGGCCCATTAATGGGTATGTTTATCATAGTGAGCATGTTACGTGACAGTGTAAATGCACTGCAATGCTGCACCCATAAAAGCAGCCGCTCCCAGACTCCTCCACTCCTCCCAACCTAACTCCACAGCCGCTCTCTGGCTCAACCTGCATCAGTGCGAGGGTGGGCTGGTTAAAGCAGTAATCGAGCCTACTGGAGCAGTCAGAGTAGGAATGCAGCGGCGCAGATCTCGAAGCGCTGCAGCCATGTAAACACTGCCAATGTCCTGCAAAAGGACACATATTCCAGCTGATGTTGCAAAAGGGCAGATACTTGGGGGCAATGTGAGGGGAATATACTTCTCAGTCTTGTGGACATGAAGGCTTTGGGTGAGGAGGCACCCCGGCTGTTCAGCTGAATCTCAGTACCAATGATTTTGATTTGAAAAGGGCATACTCCATTTGGTATTGTAAAATATGCTCCATTTCCCCTTACCTGTGTCACTTGGGTGTTATAGGTCAGTGGCCAAGCCCAGGTATTAGCAGCACAATGTTCAAGATCTTAATGAAGAGTCTCTTTTTTAACATACTATAATGTTCTGTCTCTCTCTGTATGGGGCTGGGAGGCATCTGCAATTAATTTGCCCCTAAGAACATTTTCATTGCCTCCCAAAGGGTTGCTGTGGAAATGTTAGTGCAATTATTAAATGTGAAGTATTGGCCAGTCTCCAACTCTAATCAAGAGCAAAAGGCAGGTGACTGAGAAATGTACTACTCAATCATCATTTATGGTGGGGTTGGAGAGAGTTAACCCATTCTACGTTTTTTTTTTTTTTTTTGTGAACTCTTTTTGTTGCTCCCCTGTGATCAGGGCATCTCACAGAGGTGCTCACTCGGACAACTCTTCTACTAACCCTGCCTGAAGCCTGTCTCCCCTCCAGCTCCCCCACCGGACTTCGCAGCCCCCTGGATCACTCCCTGGGGGAGGGCCTTCCTCTCCTACCTGGCAGCCTGTTCTAGAATTAGAGGGTCCATCTGGTGAGGGGCTAGGGCAGTTGTTGGGGAGGTAGCCCAGTGCTGGGGATATGGGAGCAGTCCGTTGGAGCCCTTGTCACCTCTGTGGTCCCGGGGGGTTCTTCTTAGTGGTCCCCCTGGAATGCAGACATGCAATACTGGCAGCACACCTATGTGCAGCTGGCCACCGCCACTCCGCCCCCAATGCAGCACTGATCCTCACTACCTTGTAGGGCTCCTGGTCTCCACCAGGGGTCACAATGGAGCGAGGCTTACCCCAATACCCACCCCGGGAAGGGAGAGCAGTCCTCCAGATGCTCGATCCCCTCCCTCCCCGCCGACCCGAGTCCGTTCCTGAACCCGGGTCGCCAGCGTGGCACGAGATGTGGTGTCCAGTGCCTCAATCCTCAGTGCCACCGGGCCAGCTAACCCATGCTACTGTTAAAATCACTGAAGCATGATAAGATAATACTACCCAGTTTCACCTTCCACACCACACAACCAGGTGACTATAAGGGCCATGCAGTAAAGAATAATAGGTACCATTTTGATCTCAAGGGCAGATCGCATGACAGACATCCTTAAAACCTAGCAGTGCAAAGTTAGCACCTATGCATAATACAACCCCCCCCAATCCTGTCTAATGCAGCATTCAGCGCTAAAATAAGTCCCATTCTAAAAAAAAAAAAAAAAACTATGGAAAATCATGCTGTAGCTCACTTCATACAGCAACATAGAACCTTATAGCAGGGCAATTTGGAGCATGCATGGGACCCAGTGTTAACCCCCATCAGTTATGTTGATTTCTGCGATGCACCCCCAACTGAAGCCATTTTGCATGGAGTATGGCAACACCTCACTGGTTAGAGGAATAAGAGCTGTGGTACACCTTTCCTCACCCACATGCGCTTTAGATGTTTCACTTCTTTGGGTGAGAGATAGGCTACTTGGAGAAGAGCTACATCACACCCCAAGGTCTAAGATTTTGTTAGTGCCACCCTATACTTGATAGGACAATTAAGGCCCGCACAATTCAGCTGACAGTCATTGAATTACTACATGGGACCATAATACTCTTACAGTCGATACAGAAGAGCAATTCCCAGCCCTCCTCCCAGCACAACGAATAGAAAGCACTTCCTCAAATATCCCGGATAAAAATATAATATAGTAGCCACATTTGCTAAATGAGACATGGACTATGTGATACCCAAATAAAGCTAAGAGAACTTCCTCACAGTCTGGAAACTATCATGCGAGTTAACAAAAAATACCAACAATTATTTACTGGAGTGTGCCTGATAGGTATCCAGCTGGGGTTTCTGGTTATTACGTCTCAAGTATGATAAAAAGCTAGTCCAGAGACAATCTTCAACATGGAATGTGAAGAGATGCACCACTATAGAAAGACCCAGCATCCCATCCCCCACTGTCTTCAGTATCCAGGCAGTGGGAGTTCCCCTCTTCCTCTATAAAATAGTGGAAACCAACAAAGGGAGGACTGGAGGACAAGGAATATATGAGTGTAATGCCAAAGGGCAGGCTTTACCAGCCTAAGCACCAAGGCAAGGGGGAGAGGGCAGATAGCTAGGTGATAAGTTGGGGGGGATGTGACACCTCCACATCAGGCGGTCTCAGCAGACCACAAGGCCTTCATCTGCTGCCTCATTTCTATGTTTTTATGTGGCCAGTAAAAGTATACAGTTAACTGTGGTAACACTAAGACCTAGTCATAAACAATCCAGTAACCATCCGTAGAATAGCAGGGTGAAAGAGAAACTACCACTGCTATTACATTTATTCTATGGACTTGCCGGATAAAAAGACACATACCTATTTTTTTCTTTTCAACTTTTATACCCTGAGACATAGCTGGCTGGACTACAGCACTGGAAGGCTCAGTGACCTGCTCAAGGTCACGCAGTGACTACTCGTCTCTTGTAAAATTCGAACCTGTGATCTCCTGGTGGCCAAAGCTGATGGTGTTCTTAACCACTAGAGTGCACTGCCTCCATACCGGTACCGTAACCGATGCCATGTAGTGCTGATTTGTCATGCTATGGGTTCTGTATGTAATTCAGTGTCATGAGGAGTCACATAAGCAATACTGGATTCTGTTTTACCTGTATTATGAAATAATAAGCTGTGCTTAGTTTTTATAAGAAAAACTGAACAGAAATATTTCTCAAGAAGAAAGGACAGCTTCATGGTATACACAGTGACTGCCTTTTGATTGTGAGCAAATATACTGAAGGTGTGAGCGAATGTATGTGTTACATTACAGAACTTTAGGGGAAAAAAATGTTCTGACATGGGTAAAAATAAACCCAAGATTGTTCAAGTGGCTACTCAGAGTACTGATTTACGCAAGAAATACCAGAGTCATCGTGTTCTGATCACCCTTCCCTTATGTTAAAAATAGCACCTGTAAACAAGCTTTGATTACTCCTCACCAACAGGATGTACCTGTCCTGAAATTTTGAACTCTTTTCCGTTGATGCTTGCTCATTTCCTTTTAAGATGTTCTCTTGGAACAAAAAATGCCTCAGTCCCAAGAATGAAATTGTTTAGCATTTCCCTGCAAATGGATTTCTTAAATATACTCTGATGTTATCCATCAACACTATCATAGTAAAACAGAAGTAAACATTTTTTTTTCTTTGCTTTTGTTTAACAATTACAAATGAAGGACGTTGGCATATGTTTGGTTCATGTAGATCTTAATAAAATTAACTGTCTGGCCCTTCCAACTGATAATGATCCTTGTTTGTGGAAGTTAGAAGAAGCAAATGCAAAACAGGATGACATACAGTAACCATGATCAGCACACCACAAATGTCATACTAGGAAAAGGAAAGGGGTTCGGGCTTTTATGTAGAGCATTTTATGTAAACTGTATCCCAACGTGCCTTACAAGCAGAGAGTAATTGTACCCACCATTAGGTGTAAGCAGAGAGGCAAAGTGAGACAGAGAGAGGTTAAGCACAGAGACAGGCTTAAAAATACTGTGTGGGCAATCATACAAAACAAGGCAGAGTTTCCATCAAGGGGCTGAGATTACATCAGAGAGTCCACGAGAGAGAGAGAGAGAGAGGGAGGGAGAGAGAGAGAGAAGCTTGAGAGGCTCCTAATGTCATCTCAGCCCCAAAATGTAAACATGCACTACGCTGGACATGGCTTCCCACATTTTGTTTTTTATAATGCACGGTTTTTATGGTTTGCAGGTTTGTTTTTTGTTTTTTACACATAAATAAAATGGCACGGAAACAGCCCCCCCCCCAAAAAAAAGTGGACAAACCTTTCTGCAGCTTGTGTCAGCAGAGTTTCAGTGCATTTTGGGTTGGAGCAGCAGCACTGAGCGCTGATGCTGATGAAGTAAAGAAATGGGAAGAGGCAATGAGGTGGAAAAAAAACTTTATAAAAACTGCTGCATACTTGTTTACAGAAGGGCTGTGGGAGACAGACTGTGGTTTGAGAGCAAAGTGCAAGGGAATGTTCATATGAGGATTTTGTCAGCAGTGGGTTGCTGTACAATAGTTATGACATCACAACTTCTGGACTTTTGAGTGCGTGGATTTCCATATACATTAGACGTGGAAGATACTATAAATACTGTTTACATTTACCCATGCTTGGGTTCTGTGATACTTCAGCCTTAATTTCTGCGGCATGGCTCCTGAAGTTTTGTGGCATGGTTTGCTTGTTTCTGCGCTATCAGCTATTTACTTCCGCAGCAGAAAGCAGTCCAGTCATTGGCTTAAAATCATGCCAAGTCACTGATTACATCAGTTGCCGAGCAGAGTGGAAGGGCTTCCAGATAAACAAAAAAGTGGAAGGGAGCCAGGAACTATCCAAGTTTGAAAGCAAAATCAGCAAAAACAATGAATCTGGTGGCATTGCATATATTCTCAGCAGGTTGCAAGTTCTGCATCCACTGAGTCACAGAATTCAAGTGGCCCCATCCATACATAACCTTTTGATCCAGGCTGAACCCATGGGATGCAAGAAGATTTGCTTTCACACAGAAAAGGGGGAGAAAGAGGAAAAAGAGCTACAGGAGGCTACGCAGAGATTACATGATTTTCTCAACATCACAGTAAACAGCAGTGGTGGTGGTGGTGGATTCAGACCTAGATCTACAAATCCACAGTTCTGAGTTGTAACCAGTAGGCTGTACTGCTGTTCAGGATATAAACTAGGGTACACAGACATTATAGGGGTTGGAGTAAGACCAATGGTCCATCAGATCAATAGCTGTGTGGTCTAAAGGTAGAGCCCTGGCTTGGGAACGTGGAGATCACAGGTTCAAACCCCATGAGAAAGAGAGAGAGCTAGAGAGAGAGAGAGAGAGAGAGAGACAGAGCGAAGCATGTGTGTATTAGATATACTGACTGTGTGACTCAAAAGAAGTCAATGAACCTCTCAGTATCCAGTCCATCTAGTTGCAGAAATGGGTAGAAGCAGGACTGGGGCTGATCAGAACAGACCAACACGTTAGTGGGTGAAAAACCACAGCAATACTGTCACAGGGGAGAACTCCAGCCCCTGCAAGAGCACTCTAGCTCTGTGCAATGCAAAATGAAGTATGGTGGCACTATGGTGCATGTGTGCCTCATTTAGCGCCACCAGACTTTGTGGGACCACTGTACGTATGTAGCCCTACATTTGGTGTTACATACAGAGGCAGTAAAATGAGGGCAGGCCCTTTTAAATGATTTTTCATTGTAAGTGATCCACTCACAAATAAGGCTGCTGGCTCCACCATGATACAATCATGCCCAAAGAGCACGTTAGGCAGAGCTGTGTGAGTGACCTCTGGCTGATATGCTATGTGAAAGAGATTCTACATTATCATGTAAGTGGGGGTGGTTATATTTGTGGGTGGACTACTCAGTAAAGGAAACAAAACAAAAACCTCAAACCTCAATTTTATTATCCTCACAGGTGGGATATACAGTACTTTTATCTTTACGTTAGAAGACATTGTCAGAAATGGCTACAGCTGACCCAAACATCCACTGTCATTTCCAAGAACAGTCCAGAGAAGCATGGAATTGGTTGGCAGAAAAGAACCGCTTGGCCCACACAGTCTGCTCAGATGTTCCCTGCTTAATCTGTCTCCTTAGACCCTAATTGGTTTCCAGTGACCCTCCCTCCCATCTGCCTATTTTCTAGTATATTCCAGTGCCTATCCATGCTTAAAGCCCCCCACTGTTTTCATCTCCACACTTCCACTGGCAGTCTGTTCCATACGTTTACCACCTGTTAAGTGAAGACATATTTCCTCACATCTCTCTTAACCCCTCCCCCCCAGCTTCATCCCATGCCCCCTGGTTCTGGTGCTCTTTCTCATCTGAAAGAGACCGCTCCCCTGCACTCAGTTCACCTCTGTAAGGTACCTGTATGACTCTCATGTTACCTCTTGCTCTCTTCTTCCAGAGTGTACATGACAAGATCCTTCAGCCTCTCTTTGTAGGGCTTCTAGTGCAACCCCTGCACCATTTTTCATTGCCTTCTTCTGGACTGCCTCCACCCTATGTCCTTTCTCAGGTGTGGCCTCCAAAACTGGACACAGTTCTCTACATGGGGTCTAACTAGCAAGCAATACAGGGGCAACACCACAACTCTCCCTCCCTCCCTCCTCCTGATTGAGATACCTCTCCCACTGCATCCCTGCATTCCACTAGTCCTACCCACTGCTCTGCCACTCGGAGGTCATCAGCTATGGTAACCTCAATGTCTCTTCCCTGTTTCTGCCAGTAGCCCCCTCCCCACCACTCCTATACTCACCTCCTGGATTCCTGTACTCTAGGTGCATGATTTTGCACTTTTTGGCATTGAACTCCAACAGCCATGCTTTTGACCGCTCCTCAAGTTTCACAAAATCTCTGCACGTTCTCTCGACCCCCCTCCTGAGTGTTCATCCTATTGCAGATTTTGGTATCATCTGCAACAGGCATGCCTTCTCTTTCAGTTCTTCTGAAATGTCACTTTATAAGACACTGAGGAGGACCAGTGCCAGTACTGAACCCTCTGGCACCCCGATGGTCACTCTCCCATCATTAGAGAGAATGCCACTAACCACCACCCTCTGCCTCCTATCTGTTAACAATTAACTAACCCAATTAATTACTTTGGATCCCACCTCTAGGCTGCTCAATTTCTTTATCAGCCATCTGCGTGGCACAGTGTAGAAGGCTCTGCTAAAGTCCAGACAGACCACATCTTCTGCCCTTCCCAATCTGTTTCCTTGGTGATTCAAAGAAATCAATCAGATTCATTTAGCATGAAATTCATATCTCACCCATTCTTCCTCCTCGCCCTCCCCCAGGGAACACTGCTTCCCACTTCCTCTCCCTCCCCTCCAGGAAAATGTCTGTGGGCAAGCTGCCTTCTCATATCATTTCTCTGAGCTCTGGTTCCTCTCTTCCCCTGTCTATTTACTCAGGCTTCTCCTCCATCATGTCCATTCTTCATGACTTTACTTCCCTCTCCTGTAACTTTATCTGATCTTTACCCCTTGTGCTTCACCCTCCACTGTCCCTGTTGTGTTGTCCTCTCCCCCACACACCCCTCCCTGGCTCTAAGCAGTTTCCTACTAACTTTAGATCCTTGGTCTGTGTGGCATTAAACTGCTTCTCATCAGTGATCCATATCAGGAAATGTTTTGTTCCTGTACCTACCCTACTGCACTTGCACTGGTAACTCTTGCACCCTCGTAGTCTGAGTGGTAAAATGCTGTGCCTCATCTGGAGTCTGCACCCAATATCTCTGCACTTCCTTTTGTACATCTTATTTTGTGTTTGATCGGTCTATCTGCCTGCACACTGTGATTGTGCAACTGTAATGTATTTGACTTTTATTTTTACTGTAATGTATTTTTATTGTATTATTTTATTATATTGTTTTCAGTACGTTATCTACACTTACACATCATGTATTGTTTACTCCCTATCCTCCACACACCCCAGGACGCATCTGGAATGCACTATTCCAGCTCAGTATGTCTTTCCTGGTAAAACGTTCCAAATAAATAGGCAGTGTACCTGCCAGGCCTTCTGGCTGGGAGTTTCCCAATGCCATTATCACTCAGCTGCCACCTACATGTTCCATTGACTGCCCCCCCCCCCCGTGGTGTGGTGTTTTCAGGGGATGGTCACCATCTCCACCCCCAGGCACTCAGCAGGTTAGGGTAGCAAGCTTCATGGCACAGCATCTGAAAGTACCAGACCATCATCCAGACAGAGTCAGGAATACCCCCCCCCCGGTACACAGTATGTACATTACCATTCGAGGCAAAGTCAGGCATATGCATGCGTGTGATGGTCCTTCACCCTCCCACAACAGCACCATGCACAACCTACTGCAGGCTGAACATATCTGCAGTGTAGAGGATTGTGTATGAACAGTCATACACAACCGGGTTATTCTTGAATCGAGCTGTTTCTCTGGTAACAGTAGACCTCGAGAGTGAATCTCGAGAGGTCTCCTATTAACAGGGAAACAGCGAGATTTAAGAAGAACCTAGTATGTGTATGACTGCTCATACACAATCTTTTATAGTGTATGGACAGTCATGGTTATGATTCAGATGAAAAAAAAAATGTCCAGAATGAAAGAAATAAAGAGTTTCCTTATCCGCCACTATCCTGCTGTGTGACTTTCCTCTTCATAGATCTCACTGTAGTCAAATCAAGGCTGATTGGTGGATGCGGATGACATTTTTTATTTGTCGCTTTCCGAATTTAGTTAGTTTACTGCTGCTTTTTTTTGGGGGGGGGGGGACATAATGCTGTTGACCAGTGCTGCTGTCTCTGTCGTATACCAACTCAAAACCATGAGGTGTCAAGGCAAGCAATGGCAACTGCTACTCGAGAGCTTTGAGGCGCGAGACAGCATTCCATTTTGTGCTGCACTACTGATGTATTGAGTGCGGCACAACAACCAGTATGACGGAGTGAGTGAAGCACAACAACACTATTGCAGGCATGGATTTTCTGCTGAATAACGTTCCACCATACACTATAGGTAAGTTATAGCACCCCTTCATCAGGAAGTAGCACAGTCCTCGACCCACTGTGAGAGGCCACTGCAACAGCAGGGTCACCTTACTTGGACTGGGACAGCTACCTCATGGTCCTAGCCATTGAAGCAGCCTCTCAAGGCCACTCATGAAGAAGGGTCACCTGCTTGGTAGCGTAACATGATACTGTAGTACTGGGCAACAAGGCAACCCCTGACATAAAATTTTTATCACATTTTTAAATACCTTTCCATTTTATGCAACATGTAATAGTGTGTCCTTAATGGACCCCCAAGTAGCAGCTATGATTCTTTCTGATATTCATATGGGTTTTTCCAGTGACTGTTTCCACTGTTGTATGCAGCACATGGAAAACAATATTACAGAGCTATTGTTCCAGTCTGCTTCCTACGATCCTAATCTTTGTTAGCCTTTTAGCTTAAGAGCCAGAGTTCCTATAGGCCAGGAAGCTTTCTTTTCAACAATCTCCCAAAAGCCCTGCGAGACAATCAAAGGGGAACAATGTTACTAAGTAAAGGTGCACTGCTGAGAAGCATAAACAGGCTTTTTTTTAACCCCTTACGTCCAGTATTTTAGGATTGTGATGACTGAAGTGGCTAAGGTTCTATGTTGTCTATTCATCCTGCAGCAGGGCAGTGACTATACCATTTGGAGGATGGACACACCTCCAAGATTATCAGCTGGAATGCTACCCCTACTCATGCTTTGTTACACTCGATGCCATTCTCCAGAAGAAATCAGTCTAGTCCAGCTTTCAAAGCCTGAACAGTTCTATCTTCCACAATCTCAGCTGGTAAGCTACTAGTGACCCTCAGGTACAAAATTTGTTCCTACTTCAAAGACTGGGACTCTGAGCCCTAAAGGGTCATTTCCTCAGCACTGGACTCACTGCCAGGGGACCAGGATTGCCACAGCAGCATAAACCACAGTCTAGTGTGACTCTGACAGTTGGTGAGAGGGTACCAAGCTGTCATCATCTCCCAGTTGTTGTTCTAACTCCAGTTCCCAAGTGAGGAGACCCTAGCTCAAAGAGAGTCATGGCAGAAGCCATTTTATGTAGTTGTGCCACCAGGGGCAGCCTACCTAAAGAAATGTTCATAGAAAACAACAAATAAAAGCTTGATGACTTCACTAGAAGAAATGGACTTTGTCATCCTGTTAAACTTAGTTTAAAGGAATGGTGCTACGTGCAGCAGCTAGGAAGCTAGGGCTAACACCCAGAAAATCATTGGACTTTTTTTTAAGCTCTGCCAAAGTTTCATCAGGTATTTTCCTATGACAGAAAAAAATGTTTTTAAGCTGCTATTTAAATACTGTGTCCCCTCCAGCCTGGGGAGGGCGTTCCACATAGTCAGCGACTACAATCCAGCAGGCCTATGCTAAGTGTGAGTTGGAGTGACGATCAATACCCTATAGCCACCCTACTAGCACAGAGGGAGCAGAGGATGGACACCACTCAAGGGGACCAGTGATGGGAATGTAGTACTAATGGAGGTTGGAGGATCAACCCCTGAGCGCCCCTTAATTGGGGGTCAGATCCCCCAGGGTCCCTACTTAGTGCAAGACATCCCTGTGCCAAAGCAAACCACTTGGTGTGGAAGTGCACTGGGAATGCACAGTGAAAATAGGTGATTCCACTACCAAGGACTTCCAGCAAAAGGTCCATCCAACAGTGAAGGGCTCATGCCATCATAATTACTATATGCCTAAAACTGTTGTACCCATGGGACTGCTATTCAGTCCGAGTCTAAACTGTCAATGTCATCTCAGAGAAAGTGTCTTTAAAATGATAAACTCAGAATTGTGCCAACCTTATGGCCTATAATGCTGTTTAAATTGATTGCCATTCTGCCTGTAGAATAAAGATCAACTTGTTGTAGTAAAATAAATATGGATTCAATGTTTTAGACTCTACCTTATATGAGGACATTCTGTTTACAGTTAGATACTGTTTGGAAGATAACCTTTGCTTCCTGGCCAAGTTTAGCCTACCCTGCCTGTGGCCACTTGGGAGGTCACCCGAGATCTGGCGGTCAAGTAAATAAACATATTCATGTACAGCTTACCCTCTTATTAAACATGTATAGGTTAACATTTCTCCCCTAGACGTGAGAGGAGGCTTACATAATCCACACATTAATCCCCTCTTTGTAAAGTAATGTTTTCACTTATCCTGCACATCCCTCCACACTTCGACTGCACAGCCTCAGGTTCTGCTTGCATTCACCATCTCAAACATCCATGTATGTTCTACCCTGTTTCTCCCCTTTTCATACACAGGAATACAGGCAATTCATACAGGAGGGAGCTTTATACCCATCTAGCCTGTGCGGTGATTTCTCAATGATATAGATGCCAAACCTTCCCTCTTTTAAGAAATGGTCCAACCTGTATATAAAGATGTACTAAAGATGTTCAGATTTTTCACTAGTAACTACTACCTCAGGTAAAATGTTCCAAAGATGGACCACCTTTTGAGTGAACCAACGTCCTCTCTTTACAGTTTTAAAGTATTTGGCCTGCAACTGGAATTCATGTCCTCTTGTTTCCCTACTGAAGCCCTTAGTTCCAAATTAAATAAATTTCTCATATCCTCACAGTTCAAAGCTTCATACACTGTGATAAGATCCCCCTGTTGTCTTCTCTTTTCCAATAAATACAATCCCAGGCTACTTAATCTCTGTTCTTGTGACCGATTATCCAAACTCCTAATTATTTTTTTTGCTTTCCTCTGGACCCTTTCTAGTTTGGAGGCAGTATACCATAGAGGTTAAGGGCACTGAGCTGCAAACCAGGAGACCTGGGTTTGAATCCCATCAGCCCCACTTGCACACTGTGCGACCTTGAGCAAGTCACTTGACTTTCTTGTGCTTCCAGGTCACACCTGGAAACAAACTCCGGCTTAGTGTGCCTTTCCTGGTTAAACAATTTCCTCTTTCCCTTAGTTCACTGATGTCGCCCACTTTTTGTAGTGACCAGAACTGGCCCCAGCATTCCAAATGTGGCCTCACCAATGCCCTGTACACAGTCAACACCACATCTCTACTGCTACTCTCTATATTCCTCCTAATGCACCCCATTATCTTATTACATTTTGCAAAAACCTCACTACAATGTTTAGTAAATTTTAGATTGTCTGTTATAATTACTCGCAGATCGCTTTCACTTTCAGTGACTTCTAGGACTGTGTTCCCTAGTCTGTATTCTGCATTAATATTTTTATGGCCTAAATGCATTACCACACACTGCCTAGTTTGGCACGCATTTTATTCTCTATTGACCATTCATGTACTTCATCCAGTTCAGCTTGTAATGTCCTGCCCTGTTCCACTGTATCCACCATATGGCCTAGGCTTCTGCCATATGCAAATTTGGCAAGCCAGCTCCCTCTGTCTATTTTCATACTGGATACATACAGGTATATGTTGAACAGAGTTGGTGCCAGCACTAATCCCTGCGGGACCCCACTAGTCATCTCTATGTTCCCAGAATCTTGCCCTTCCACTCGTACCCTCTGTGATCTCTTACTCAGCCAAGATCTTATCCAACCTATAATCTTGCTATTTATTCCTGCTTTTCCCAGACATTTAATTAGTTCGCTGTGCGGCACAGTGTCAAATGCCTTTCTGAAATCCAGATAGACCACATCCACCAATTTTCCTTCATCCAATGCTAGACTCACCCTCTCCAAAAAAAGTTAATTAAATGTGTTATCCAAGACCTCCCTTTCCTGAAGCCATGTTAAGTTTCATCCCATAGATCATTACTAGCCAGATGTTCCTCCATTATGCCTCTTATAACAGTCTCCATAGTTTTCCCCATAACAGACGTAAGGTTCACCAACCTGTAATTTCCTTTATCAGCCCTGCTCCCTTTCTTATGGCTAGTGACGACCATAGCTGCTCGCCATGCCTTTAGTTTTCCGAACACCGTGCCCATGTCCCCTGCAGCATTCTCCTCCCTAGGCTGAATATTTTCAATTTCTCCCCTGTAGCTCTTGCCCTCTAAGTCACTAATCAGCTTGGTAGCCCTAAAATGGTCCCTCTGGATCTCTTCAATGTTCTTTCTGTACTACAGTGAGCAGAACTGGATTCATTACTCCAGGTTCAATGGAATCACCTTGCTTGACCTGCTTATACCTCTCAACTGAACCCGATTACAAGGGACATGCCTCATTTTAACCCTCAGAATAGCTCTGTCCCTCACTCCTCCCTCATGGAAAAGGTGCTGCCCACACAAAGAATGTGCTGTAAATTCAGAATTTAAAGCAGAAATACATAATATTCTAAGATGTTAAATCAAAAATTAACTTTGTACAAGTAAACACAATGGTTTCCACAATGTTCTGAGTTTGTAGCTCCATGTTTGAGTGACAAAAGGTTGAGAGGTATGTTCATTATCAAAACACACACACACACAAACCCGAAGGGCAAAATAGTCAAGTCTAATGGTTTGAACACTAAAAAGGGAATCAAAGATTCCAATCCCAGCATAGCCACTGAATATCAGTGTGATGCTGAGAAAGTTAATTAACACCCCCACCCCACATAACTCTGTCTGCTCACCTGTAAAACTGGGCGGAAACAGGACCCCACTGGAAATGAGATGCTGCACCTCAGTCAGACTGTCCTAGCAAACAATCTGAAAATAAACACATCCCCACTGAATAGCACACATGTCAGATTAACACAACTGAAGTTCCTGTACAACTAGGCTAGCCTAGGACAGTGCTCTCTCAATTATCTACCAAGCTGTTATCCCCCACCCTCTGTTACCTGTTAGATTTTATTTGTACAAAATGTTTGTTATTCTACGCAAGCAATAATATCTGACAGGGTGGTCAGTATTGGGCACTACCAGACTGCCCAGGGGTGTAAAGAGGCCCGACGCCGCAGGTGGAGGGCCTTATAGCCCTTGGAAGGTCTGGTATTGCCCATACCACCCACCCAGGAGGGTATTATTGCGCTTAGAAAATGGGCACTGTAAAAAAAAAAAATATAGTTTAATAAAACAAGTTTATAAAAAATTAGTTTAAAATAAGTTTTATAATAAAATAGTTCCTCCTCCTGTATTGTAATGATGTGTGTGTCTCCCCTCCATACGGATTTTTGTTACTCTACATAAACACACCTGCAGAGATCAAATGTCACAGTTGTGTTGTTTGAAAAAGTTCACAGTCCTCACCAACTCTCCAACACACTGAGACATGCAGACTGTGACTTGTTTTTGTTTTCTTTTTTACTAGTAGCGCTTCATCTTCCTCCCCCTCCACAAACACACACTTTCGTGAAGTGCCGATACTACTGCAAGGAAATGACGAGACAAGGGCAGCAAAGAGGTATATCTCTCTTTTTTTTATCAAAAGGTGAAGCTGGTATGCTTTTTTCCCCCATTTATTTTCCTTTGTGAGCAGGAAAAAACAGCGACAGAAAGGCAGGCATAGCGCGAGGCAGCCGTGAGAAACATCAGAGACAATGCTGCTGATTTACTGTATTTGCAATGGAAAAAAAACATTTCTTTCTTTGGTTTTTGCACTGGTGGTGATTTTAAAAGTTGGAATGCCTGTTTGCTGTTGGTGTGATCTGTAAATGTGGACTGGGAATGAAGCTGGAGCGGAGCTGGAGTGAGTATGGGTCAGAGTTCACAAAATAGTGGTCTTCCAGTAGTGATGAACTCGAAATGTGCGAGCGCTACTAACCGAAAAAGAAACTGTTTTGTTGTACTGCTGTGAGAAAAAAAATAGTTTTGTTGGGCTATTGTTTAAGTGGGGCAGTGGCTGTTTTGAATTGGTACTGAGTGGGAGGGGAGATGGAGTGGACCAGTGGCCCAACCGTCGGCGACTGAAAAGACGAGCAAAGATGATTGTGCTGCAAGTTTAAACAAAGATTTCTTTTTTTACAAGAAAGAAATGAGGATTACACACAATTGTTTCTTATTTGCTGCTTTTTTATTGTAATTGATTTGTGGGTGGGGCCTGTTGCACTGGGCTCTCCTGCTAAGGTAACAAAAAAAATGACGGCAGTTTGAAATTCTGTGCCCAGTGCTTCAGCCAATGAAGAAGCAGGCTGGGCACAAGGATACATGGCTTAGCATCTGGCAGGTTTGGACTGGGACTTTTTATTTGGTGGGCATCTATTATCTGATAGATGCCCACCTAAATAAGTGTCTCAGCCAATCAGAAGAGAGAATTTTCTTTGCCCATTTTCTAATGCCCCTTATGTTCCACTATCCTCATTTATCTGCCACCCTCAATTATTCATCCAATTCTGCTTGTAAGAAAGGGTCTGCAGTATATGCAGTGGGTAGGTAAAACAGGCAGACAAGATGGGCCAGGCGGTCCTAATCTGCCATCAAATTCTATGTTTCTGCTGGCCTGGTGGCACAGAGGGTTGAGACGCTGGATGCCACACCTCGCTCCACGCCAGCGACCCGGGTTGGGAACGAGCCCGGGCCGTCGGGGGTCGGCAGGGAAAGAGAGGGATTTATTTATTTATTTATTTATTTAGTTTTTGTTGACCGGTAAGTGCACTAGACAAATCCTGCCTATTTTCAGGCACGACCGGGGAGGGGATACAGATGAATTCCAACTGACCTTGAACCAGATTAAGCTGTTGGTGGTATTTTTAGTGAATGAGGAAATTTGACCAGGACACCGGGAAATTCTCCTACTTTTTCGAGTAAGTGCCATGGGATCTTTAACATCCACCTGAACTACCACCAATCCAGGCAGATGGGACCTCGGTTTAACGTCTCATCCGAAAGACGGCACCTCAGAAATGCAGCACCCCTCTCATGCTGCATTACAGTGTCAGTACTGGGATATTAACCCAAGTGCCAGATGTGGGAACTGAACCCACAGCCCTCTGATCTCCCGGCCTCAGAGGCGAGTGTGCTACCTACTGAGCCACTGACACTGACAAGATTGAGTGCCCAACGGCGGCTCTCCCTCTCTGGGGAGGGTTACCAGTCCGTCCCGCTGCTATATCGCCACCTCCTGGGTGAACCCGGGAATGGCGATGCGGGTCGGGACGCACAACGGGAAGGGGCAGTGCTAGCCGAGAGCCCGGGGGAGGAGTGGCGTGTGTACGCCTGCCTCCTCACTGGCTCTCCCAGTGTGCCGACACTGCAGGAGATAGGCTCCATTTTCTCCTATTCGGCCCTATCACTCCTAGGTGACGACTCCTCCAACGCCAGACCACATCACCAGGCGCTCACCAGGGCAAACTCCAATGTGTTTTGCCAGCTCTGCCATTGTTAGGGGGAAGATTGGGCAGTTTCTTCCCTGCCCCGCCCGGGGGGGGGTGTACCGGGATACCTAGGGATCCATTGAGCAGGCGACCACTCTAGGAGCAGACTCCTGGGGGTACCGTGGGAATGTGCAGATGGCAAAAAAAATTGAGGGTGTCTGAAGGAGTGGAGCGACAGTGCGGTAAGGAGGAATAAAGATAAAGTTAAAAAATAAATAAAAAAATTATATGTTTCTATGTTAATCCAGGGTGCACTGTAAAATAGTTGCAGACATACATGCTATAAAAAGGGGCTTACCGGCAACACTGGAGTGGGACATGTCATTAAAAAAAATAGGAGCAACTTTCTTTTTTCATTATTGGAGTTACAAATCCACATCACAAGGACATTCCTTTTCAACTAGAAACTGCTGTCATGACACAAACGGCTAACATTCCAATGTTTTCATCTTGTCCTTCACTCAGACATTATGAGAATATTAAAATGTCGGCCAGCTACCAGGGAATCAGTGTAGTTTTACGGTTAAAGCTCAAAGCTGTGAATCAGGAGATTAATTCAGGTTTGAAACTCCTCTGCTGCCAGTTACCATGAGCAAGTCACCTAACCACCCTCTGTGCTTAAACTCTTCATTTTTTGTCTCGCTCTGTACTTAACCTCCCTCAGTCTTAACCCCCTCCATGCTTACCTAATGGCTGTTACTGGGCATGGCTTGAAAAGATGCTGTGTAAGACTAAGTAGTTTTCCTTTCCATCACTCGTTTTAGGTGTAACAGAATACCTCTGTAGCATGAATCTGCAACTGTGGTAATCAAAAAAAGAACAAAGCTACTCCACTTGTGTTGGTGTACTCACGGTATGTCTCTCTAATGCATCCCATCAGCGTTCTCAGTGTATGTAAGCCTCTTTTCTAAACTGTTGCTACTCAGAACTGTGCTGCCCCTCAGTTGTTTATGAACCCGATTTTCACTTCAAGGTTTACAAGAAGTAAAACTGCCTGTGCAACGTGCTCTAATAATGAGGTACATACTTTGAAATCTTCTTCTCGCCTAGATGCAACACTTTAAGGCCATACATTAGGGTTCTGGTTTTCTCTTGCACTTCAAAATGAATCACAGTCTTCATGTGGAATATGTAACTGAATCCAAGAACATTTCAATTCACATAATTTCTCAATGGGAAATTGGCATGCAGTCCTCTTTATAGAGCACAAGAGACTGGCCTGCCACTCCTCTCGGCTCACTAAAGCTCAGTGAGGTCAAATGAGGTTCTCATTTTTAAAGTTAATAACAATTATAATGGAAACAAAATGACATTCTCATCATGGGAGACCTTAAATTGTTTGGTGTCAAACTGCAGCCTCTTTGAGAATATGCTGTCTAAACTTAGCCTCACTCAAATTATATCTAACCCAACCAGGCTCTCCTTGAGGAAGGTCCCACGGGCTTATTGACTGGACCATGACAAATAGGCCTGACAGAATCCTGCAAGCTGATATATTTCCTGATACTATGTCAGACCACACCCCAGTCTAGTGCATCTGGAAAATTAACCGTCCCATAGTGTCTCCTAAACTTATAATTCTCCACGACTACTCAAAGTTTGTCCCAAGGTTATTTCTCTCAGACCTTGTGAACACTGGTCCTGTTGTCTACACCTCCACCTCTGTCACACCTGCCCTGGCTGCTTTCACCCAGGCCTTTGTCTCTCTACAGGAGACTCATGCCCCATTTATCAGAAAGAGGGTAAAAGGCGTGGCAACAAATTGGCTCCACAGCAACCTACATAAGTTTCTCAAGCAGAGAGACAGGAAGTGGCACTGTTGTAAGGCATCCCAATCACTGTCTGACATACAGAAGTACAGATGGCTGTGAAGCAAAATCCGCACTGCTCCCAATTTTTTTTTTCTTTAATGGGGAAACCCTGCTTGCTTCTGCGAAAGACTCAAGGTCTTTCTGGAGCAATATCAGGAAGCTTGTAGGAAGCTCTAATAAGCAGCATCCCAGTGACATTCTGGTAGGAGAAGTACACTCAACGCAAAGACAATTGCAGATGCTTTCAACCAGCAATTTATGAACTTTTCAGTTTTCACCTCTCAGTTCCTATCCTCCATTACGGAGGACACCACTGGCAGCTCATGCCCCCCTGATCCCTCCTCCATTTTACCTCAAGGAGGTGCTGACCAATGCTGTCTTCAAGCTCCTAACTAGCCTCTCTCCATATATGAGCACTGCTTATGATGGCCTTGAACCTTAAACTACCGAGAATCGGTGGCCCCATCATGGCCAATGTGATCAAGCACATCTTTAACCTCTCGCTTGTGTCTGGCACTGTCCCTGACAGCTGGAAGCTTGTCAGAATTGTCCCTGTCCCTAAAGCTGGGAACATAAGATTTTTTGAAAATTGTCACCCCACTGTAATACAGTACTCCCGTCTTTAGCAAACTACTTGGGCGTGCTGTGGCCGACCAACTCACTGAACACCCTACACCCATAACATCTTAACGCCTGGGCAACATGGTTTCCATAAGGACCAGAGCACCTCTACTGCTCTCATAACTGTAGTCACCAGCATTAAATCTGCCATGGATCAGGGTCAGCTCACTGGGGACATTTCTGTTGAGCTGTCTGATGTCTTTGATTTGGTCAACCACAGTCTCGTGTGTTCCAAAATGCAGGACATGGGCCTGTCCACTCATGCTGTCACCTGGTTCAAGCACTGCCCGTCAAAACTATAAGTGGTGACAGTCAATGGCTCCATCTCTGATTCAGCTCCTGTTAAACATGGGGTCCCCCAGGGCTCGATTCTCTAGCCTAGTCTCTTCTGACTGTTTCTCAACAGCCTCCCTACCATTATCACTAAGTGTAGCACCACACTGTATTCTGATTACCTGGTGCTCCTCCATAGTTCTAAGAACATAACTCTCATCAACTCCCATATTACTGAGGACTTCAACAAACTGCAAACCTGGTTCATCAAAAACAAGCTAGTTCTGAATGTTAAAAAGACTCAAACTATGCTTCTTGGATCACCTGCCAAACTAGGCAACTGTCCAGACTCCTGTCTATCAAATGCACTGAGGTTACCCCCCTTGAAGGTGACACTACCCTTTAAATACCTTGGGGTTATACTCTGTCTGCACTGCGACCTCTCCCTCCACATCCACAATGTTTGTAGGACTGTAAATGCCAAGCATGATCTGTCACATTATTAAAAACTGCCTTACACCCAATGCCCACTTAGCCCTTGCCAGAGATGTCCTATTCCCCTACCTCAACTTAGGCTTATATCCTTCTCTAGTGCATCCATGGCACTGCTTGCCACGTGTGAGAGCCACCTACAATAACATTTGCAGATGTGCCCCTTCACTAAACAGAGCAACCTGTCACTGTGACCTCTACAGCTGCCTAAGCTGGCTACCCCCCCAATAGCCATCACTTTGTTCTAGGCTGTTTCACAGACAAAGTAATTATGACTGGCACCCCCACTTCCACTGTGGCCCTGCTCAAGTCCTTCCACCTATCCTGCCCCCCTGAGATCCAATGAAAAATCCCTTCTCATTGTCCCCAAAACATCTATCTGCATGAGGGGAAAGGCCTTCAGTGCTACTGCATCCAAATTCTGGAACTCTCTGCTGCTTGCAGTCTGTAGCTGTTCCTCCCATGCTCAATTTAAAAAGTCTCTATGGGTTCAGCTTAAGGCCAACTTGAGTTGTAGCTGCACATGATCTTCCAGGGCATCCCCTGTCCTCAGGCTGTTTAGCCTTGCCATCAGTAGGTCTAAACTGAACCAGTCAACACACATTTCCCATCACTAGGTATAATGTGCTAGAAGCTTGTGCATTTCGTTTGCTTACTCAGTTCTTGTTTCCTTTGCATTCAAGGTAGCCTTTAGCTCACTAGCTCTTCTGGCCTGCTCATGAATGTTTCATGAACTACTGTACCTTATATTTGTGTTTTTATCTTTCTGCTCCACAACATGCTTTGTTGTATTCGTTAATTTGCTGCATTTGCCCTTATTGTATTGTATTTACTGTATGGTCCTCCCAGGTCGTGCCTTAAATTAGGCACAACTGTGTGTTGTGCACTCAAATAGTCAATAAAAGCTAATAAAAATAATAACTCAGTTGATTTCTCTACCATTAATTCACTTTTGTTCCCGCATAGTAGCTTTGCTTACACATCCCAAGATTTGGTACTATAAAAGATGACATTCCTCATAGGCAAAAACAAACATTTATTTCAGAATCTCATGAGGCGGCTGTTCTGCAACCCACAGCACTTAACAGATAGGAATCCTACTAAGAGATTACTTGGTACTCATAAGGCTGAACAAGTAGTATAACTACAGAGCTCTGTTTTTTACAGTGTTCATTCATTACAGCATGTTTTGATGTAAATTATTACTAACAAAATGAAAAAAAAGAGCAACTTACAGTACATAGCCAGGGCTTCAGTCAGTTCAGGGTTTTATTTAACTCTAAAAATTGATTAGAGTTTTGCTCATAAAAGTACTAAATCTTTGTGAAAATGCATAGCTCTTGCCTCACTGTGTTTAACAAACAGAGCACTTCTAGAAAATCTATATAAATACTTTCTGTACAGTTAGTATCATCCCAAGAAAAAAAACTGCTAATCAATTATTTAAAACCCTGCAGTTAACTCTGTTTTAGAAGTCTTTGACTTCCAATGATACATTAGAACGTACAAAATAAACAGCGATAAATTTACAGAGTCCTGATACAAAAAGGACAGTTAGGTGGCATCCCGTTATGCAGGCATGGACTAGAAATGGTTGATTTTTTTCCTAAAATAAACTGTAAATTACCAGTAATATTTCACTTTGCAAAATGTCAGAATATTGACTTCAAAAATTGATACATGGGAAGCATTTTTACTGCCAAATTACAGGGACAGCTTCCTGAACCAGTTCCTCTTCTGTCCCCAGTCTCCCAGGGCATAATGGGGGCCCTTCTTATTCCCAACCCCCACTGGGGCTAAGGTAAGGAGGTAATCGCGATTAAAATCAGCTATACTGAGTTGTATTCATGCTTATAAGCAATCCTCTACTAGAGTTGTATGGTGCTGTAACTATCCAACTAGGGCTCCTGATCTGGAGCACGATACGCTATAACAGATGTCTTCCAAGTGTATTGTTCCTCTCTTTATTGGGGGGGGGTAGAAGGTTTTTCTGACTGTTACCACTATATAATACAATACTGTTATGTAGTACTGTGATGTTTTGTTAAAAACGGAAAACAATAAAATCTTTCATGTTAAAAAAAAATAAACAGGGACATCTTCCAAATTTGGATCTGTAGAAGTTGTTCACTTCTACCAGTTCAAAAAACAAGCACAGGCCAATGTTAAATACTCACTTGCTTTTATTTGCTGTGTAGTTATTGTGCATATATAGCACAACAGTTGACATTAATAAATTAACATGAGTTATAACATATAGAATAATGGCTATGTAGTGAGTTATAACAAGACTTTTACACACACCCAAGGTGTGGGGCTAGATATAAATGCTCACAGGGTTTATAAAGGCATCCCACACTGAGGGTGTGTAAAATTCGAGTTTTACATCCCCCACCCAGCATTTATTTAATATAATTGCTGGGGAGCATTTTCTCGCCACAACAATTATATAAAATAAACCTAGTCCTACGGAACCATGGACCAGCTGGGTTTCAGTGCAGTCTGTGGCTCGTGGTAAAAACAATTGCTTTTTTTTTTTCTTTAAACAGTTGAGGTAAAAAAAAAAAAAATTTAACGAAGTTGTTCATTTATTACTTTTAAATTAACTTACTGCCACCGACTCCGAGTGCGGCAAACTGTGTAGTGCTGGGGAATGGCAGCCGCATCAAGGAGTGAAAGAGCAGTGACTGTGCATGCTCACTGCAAGGGTAACCCAGCACATGTTCACTGTTATAACTTGCAGGGCATGACGGGGAACTTATAGCCGGGTTTCCCTATGGGAGAAAATGCTCCCCAGTTATTACAGTAAAATTGTCATGACTGGAAAAGGAGTAGTCAACACGTAATGCTGCTTTTGAGACTGTGGGCCCGATTTTCAAAGGCTGATGTAGGGCTTGCATCAAGCCCTCCGTCATCCCGATGTTGGCACAACTAATGAACTCCTTTGACTTCTGCATCCAATTTTAGAACACTGGACACAGTTGCTGCAGTTTCCACACTTTATGGCAGCTTGCAGCAAAGGTTTTGTGCAAGCCCCATAAAAAGGGTCCCCCAAATGGCACAAGTTAGACTAAGGGCAGCAGGTCTAACTTGCAGCATTTAGCACAAGGGACTTGTGTCAGGGGTCTTTCACAGGCTGCATTGGAAAACTGCGATTGTCGCAATTTCTGACTCAAGTTGCCTCTTGCGTCAAACTCTGTGAGAAAAGTCCCTTTCTTTGATCCAAAGCCCTTTGAAAATTGGGCCCTGTGTCTTGTAATTGGGCAAGGACTTAAGAGAAAAGGAGGAGAAAAGCAGAGAGTGAGTAGAATTAGGTATAACATTCAGTATTCTGATTCTATTACAGGGGCACGCCCAATAACCTTCTCCCAATTCAAACCAATATTCAATTTATTCATATGCTTTACAAGCAGGCACTTTCAGCTTGAGTCCTACGGAAATCTGTTAAGCAATGTTTATTTATGTTCTAATTATGAACTTTTGATTTATTTAAGTGTTCAAAACACAGGTAATCAGAGTAATATAGCTCCTTGCTTAAAGTGACAGTAACATGTTAGAACATCTGTTTGACTTGCTTTTTTACCACAGTATGAGACTATATTAATTCCATGAGTTATAAGCACTGCATCATGGTTACGCATGATATGGGTTGTGCAACTCCTCTGTCACTCCCTGAGAAACAAAGTTCTAAACAGTAGCACATATGAAAGTAGCAAATAACAGCATATGTGGAATGAAAAGCAGGGTAATATTTCAAGCAGGATTTAGAATCTGCACAAGAAAATCCTCTACCTTGCATTTTCTAGCCTTGTGACTGGGCAAGGACTTCAAAGGGAAAAGGAGGAGAAAGGCAGAGAGTGAGTGGAATTAGGAAGACAATCCAGAATTCTGGAGCTGTGATAGGAGAATGAGGGGCATGCACCAAAAAGCCCTCTCACAGCTCAGACTGATACCAATGTGCTTGCATGTTTTGCAAACGAACATAACAATACATAAATGAACGCCTTATTGGCACATTTTTTTTAAATGTTTTTTTAAATGAATTTCAAGCCAGCATTTTTGCTGTTCATTTTTAAATACATAAAACAGTAGTAGTAGTACTAGGGAATCTTCTTGCTCAGTAATTCATCCCAGTTCATACCAATACGAGGCCAGAACATCATAATAAACAGCAATATGTGTTTCGCCCAGGCAATGCCTTCTGTTCTTGACCAGACACATGAACTCCTCAATATCATTTTGGTTCCTTAACTGTATTGTTTATGTCAAGGTACAGATAATATGGTTATTTTTCTAAGAGTCTAATGCAGAACAAGTACTACTCCAAAGATATTAGCAAGCCCTAACAATGCAGTTAGTTGTTTTCAAAACAAGAATTTTCATTAGATGTTTTTAACCTAATGGAACATCACATTAAAAGTGCCTTGTTTCATGTTTGATACAACAAACAATATTTACCTACGTGTTTAAACATTGCAACTGAAAGCCACATTTACAATTATTGGAATGGCCATGACATGCAACAATGTAAACCTTTTTTTTTTTCCCCCCTTTTTACAACGAAACTCTTAAAAATAATTTCTTAGAAAATGGATTACACACTGCAGTACTTAATAGCTCTCTTAACCTTAGACCAGGTTTTTGAGATGTTTTCTTCTAAAGGCACTGGTGTAGCTCGCAAAGACTCATTTTTCCACAAGGAGGCAAGGTATTTAAAAAGAAAAAAGTGTGTGTATCTATATAGCCATTGCAAAAAAACTTTGGTAATGCACTAATTAGGGTTAAAGTAACAAAAGTAGGGGAATGTAGAGTCAGGCTTTAACCCTAACACCCCAACCCCACTCTTCAGGCAGTAAAAAAAAAATACAGGTTACTCACCTATAACAGGAGTTCAAGGAATGGTATATGTTGTTCATCCACACTGTCTGGCAGGTTCCTTGCCACTTTAAATCTTGCCGGAAGGTCTTCAAGCTGGCTCCTCCCACCCACCTGGGTGGTAAAACTCTCGGCTCCGCCCCATGACACCAGATCTAGCCCGCTGGAAGACAGGTTGTGCATCGAAGCGGGGGAGGTCGGGAGGGTCGTGTGGATGAACAACATATACCATTCCTAGAACTTCTGTTACAGGTGAGTAACCTGTATTTCTAGGGACATGGATATGTTGTTCATCCACACTGACTGGCAGACTCCTAGCAGTTCTCCAGGAGGAGGGAGGCAAGGCGCACACCCCCTACTTAGGGAATAAAGACTGGAGAACCGAGGCCCCAAAACCAGCATCCCGGCGTGACTCAAGGTCGGTGTGGTAGTGGGTGATGAAGGTATGTGTTGACTTCCAGGTAGTAGTCCTGCAGATTTCCTGGATAGGGATGTCCCTGGAAGCAGCTACCGATGCAGCGGTATGGCGGGTAGAATGAGCTCTTATCCCTCTGGGAGGCTCCATGCCCGCCAACCTATAGCAGAGATCTATGCAGGAGGTGACCCACCTGCCTATAGTCTGCTTGGCTGCAGGTCTGCCAGGTGCGGCTTCAGCGTAGGTGACAAACAGCTGGCAAACCTCTCCCTGAACTTCAGCCGTCCGCTCCTTATAATAAGCAAGCGCTCTTCTAGGGTCCAAAGTATGGAGCCTATATTCGGCCTCTGAGGTGTGATTGGGGTAGAACACCGGCAGAGTCAACACCTGGTTAAGGTGAAACTCCGACACCACCTTCGGAAGGAATTCCGGGTGGGGGCGCAGGACAACCTTGTCCCTGTGGAAATCCAGATAAGGAGACTCGATGGAAAGCGCCTGGAGCTCTCCCATCCTTCTGGCTGACGTGATAGCCACCAAGAAGGTGGTCTTCCATGACAGGTGGGAGATATCGCACCTGTGCATTGGTTCGAATGGTCTGCCCATGAGTTTAGCCAATACCAGCAGTAGATCCCACGGAGGTGGAGGTTCTCGCACTGGAGGGGATATGTGATCAAGGCCTTTGAAAAAGCGCCCGACCACCTTCTCCTGTGCCGACTGCTTCCCCCGCCCGGTAAGCAGAGATGGCTGCCAGGTGCACCTTAAGGGTCGTCGACCGAAGCCCTTGTTGAGAAAGGGACCACAGGTAGTCCAGAATGCTTGCCAAGGAACAGAAGGAAGGGTCCAGGCCCTTGCCCTGACACCAAATGGAAAATCTCTTCCATTTGAAGGCGTAGCATTTTCTGGTCGACTCCTTAAGGATGTCTCAACGACGTTGAGGACCTCGTCGGAAAGACCCAAGGCCTGGAACTCTAGCCGCTCAGGAACCAGGCTGTCAGGTGCAGGGACTGAAGGTCCAGATGGAATACCTTCCCCTGATTGACTGAGATCAGGTCCGGGCGGGCTGGAAGCCGCCTCAGGAGCCTGGAGCTGAGACTGAGGAGATCTGGATACCAGAACTGACGGGGCCAGTCTGGGGCTACCAGAATCACCTGCGCCTTGTCCCTCCTCACCTTGAGAAGCACCTTGTGGATCAAGGGAAATGGGGGAAAGGTGTAGAAGGGGCCCAGGGTCCACGGCCTCGAGAAGGCATCCCCCTGCAGCGAGCCCTGCTGAGGGGGGCGGGCATGAAACAGTTTCAGCTTCGCATTCTCCCTGGAGGCAAACAGGTCCGCCTGAGGCGTGCCCCAGTGGGAGAAGAGATCTTGTACTACCTCCGGCAGGAGAGACCACTCGTGTGACACAGCCGCTATCCATCTTAGGGCATCGGCCAGGGTGTTGGAGGCTCCTGCCATGTGAATGGCAAGGAGATCCGCCTCCAGGCTGCTGACCAAATGCGGAGAGCTTCCCTGCACAGAGGCATGGAGTGCGTCCCGCCCTGGCGGTTTAGATAGTACATGGTCGTAGTATTGTCCATCTGGACCTGAACCACTTGACCCCGTAGAAACAGAGCGAAGGCAGTGAGCGCTAGATGAACTGCTCGAAGCTCCAGCAGGTTGATGTGGCATCGGGACTCCCGAGGGGACCAGAGGCCGTGTGCTCTGTGCTCCCCCAGATGGGCACCCCAACCCATTGGAGAGGCATCGGTCGATAGAGAGACCGTCGGCTTGGGGCGGACAAATGGGATGCCCTCCTGCAGATGTACCGGAACGGTCCACCACTGGAGAGCAATCCACATCCCCTGGGTCACTGTCACTAGCTGATCCAACGGATCGAAGTGTTGTGACCACTGGCTGGCCAGTCCCCATTGAAGGGGATGCATGTACCAGTGGGCCCAACGGACCATGCTGGTGCAGGCTGCCATGAGGCCCAGGAGGCGCAGGAAGTCCCGGGCAGGACGCAATTACCCAACCAGAAATGATTGGGCAAAGGAGGAATGAACCTCGGCCCTGTCCACCAGGAGCCGTGCTCTGGCTCGAAGAGAGTCGAGCTCTGCCCCGATGAAAAGTATCACCTGCTTTGGCATGAGTTCCGACTTGGCCTCATTGATGAGAAGGCCAATCTGAGAGCAAACCTGGAGGGCCAGATCTCTGGACCACTCCACCTCCGCTCTGGAGGAGGCTGCAATCAGCCAGTCTTCCAGGTAGGGGTACACCCGGACCCTTCGGCGCCACAGGAATGGTGTCACCACTGCCATGCATTTGGTGAAGACCCTGGGAGCTAGGGAGAGGCCGAAGGGCATGGCCTGGAACTCATAAAGAGATCCCTCCGCCCTGAAGTGGAGGAATCTCTGATGAGACGGACGGATTGGGACGTGAAAGAACGCGTCCTGGAGGTCCAGGGAACAGAACCACATGCCTCGTTCCAAGGATGGTATTATCTGAGCCAGAGTGACCATCCTGAAGGTCCGAGACCTTAGGAACCTGTTCAGGTCGTGCAGGTCGAGAATGGGGTGCCAGCCCCCCCGTCCGTTTTGGGACCAGGAAATACCTGGACACAAACCCCGGGTCCGCAGAGGATCCGCCACCTTCCTGATCACCTCTTTTTCGAGGAGCAGGGCAATATCGGCTCGGTGGGCTGACAGCGAGGCTGCGGACCCCGTAGCTCCCCGAGGGGCGACGGCTCAAAAGGGTGGGGTCTGCTCGAACTCCAGAGGCAGGCCCTTTCCTACCACCTCCAACACCCAGCGGTCCATGGTGATAGCAGACCAGGCGGAAAGAAAGTGGCGGAGCCATCCCCCCCACAGGGGGGAACCCAGCGGGGAGTGACGAGGCTGGGGGCGACACCCCTCAACCCGCCACTGGGCAGGCTTGGAGGAGGGACCAGCTGAGGGACCTCCTGGGCCTTTACCTCCTGCTTCCTGTTGGAGGAAGCCGCGGCTTTGGGTTTGGGATGCCAAGCACGGCCTGCTAGCCCGATGCTGGTGCTGTTGGGCTGGATGTGCATCAGGCGCAGAAGGACGAAAGGGCTTGTGCTGCTGCTGACGGCGGCCTTTGTCCTTCTGGGCGGAGGTGACCGAGTCCAGGGTGGCACTGGACTTTTCGATCCACTGGAGGTGACCTTCCACTCCAGGGCCGAAGAGGTCGGTCCCCAAGAAGGGGACATCCGCCAATTTGTGCTGGGTATCCGCCGTAAAGGTGGATATCCTCAGCCATGCTCTGCGGCGCATGGCCACTGCAGCCGCAACCGATCTGGCACAGGAGTCCCCTATGTCCAGAGCTGTTTGGAGCTGCTGCTTCACCACCACCCTACCCTGGTCCCGGACCTGCCGGACTGTGGTCTGGAGGTCGGCTGGGAGATGAGGGATCACCTCATCCAGGGAGCCCATGAGGGCATGGGAGAAGTGTGCCATCAGCACGGCCGAGCTCGCCTGGTGGAGGCCAAGGGAGGACGCAGCATACACCTTGCGCCAGGCATAGTCCAGCTTTTTGGACTCCTTGTCGGGGGGCTTGTCCACATCCCTAGCGTTCTCGGAACGCCGGAAAGCGCTGTCGGCGACCAACCCCTCGGCAGAGGGGTGCTCCAAAAACCCAGGCAAAGAGCCGTAGGGACCGCAGATACTGCGCCTATCCTGGCCGAGGGCGAGGACAGAAGCAGGCCGCCAAAGCTCCAAGGCTGGCGACAATAATGGCCTCAGCCACAGGAAAGGCCTCTGTGGGTGAATCTCCTCGGTCCAGTATCTCCGTCAGGGGATACTTGGCCCATTTGGAAACGGGCTCGAGCTGCATCCCGGTGGACTCTGAGATGAGCTGAAGCAGACCCATAAAGGACGATGGGCGTTCGTCCAGTGACTGACCCCCAGAGGACTCCAAGTCAACCTGCCTGGAGAACAGGGAGGAGTCATCATCAGACCCCGAAGAGTCCGCGAAGAGCTGCCTAGGGCCTGAGCCACCCTCCATCTGCCGAGGACGGTCGGGAGTGAGGGTGACCGACAACCTGTGGGGCAGGCCTTGGGCCGACCGAGAGTCCTTGGTTGGTGCCCCCGATTTCGGTTGTGGAGGCGGAGGTTCCACCACAATTGGTGGGGCAGCACGTTTCAGCCAAACAACCGGCCCAGGCTTGGGCATTTCGACTGCAGCGAGAGGCTGTTTCGGCCGTTCGGGTGACAGCCACTTGATGGCCAGGGAAGGCGTCGGTGTCGACTTAGTCCCAGACAAAAGTAACTGCTGCCACATCAGCTCCTCGTAGCATCGACGCAATTTGCGCCGGAGCCTCTCCTCATCCGAGGAGGAAGACGAGGAGGAGCGGCGTCGCTGCTTATCTCGGTGCCGAGACCGAGACCGCCGATGTCGGTGGGATTGGCTGGACGGAGAAGAGGTCCGAGACCAAGACCGAGACCTAGGTCCTCGGTGTGTCCGAGGGTGGGCCTGGGAGGGAGTGGGGACACCCGCCTCCCTCGGCTCAGACGTCTTAACCGGGGACTGGTGCATCGATGGCACAGGCAAATCCTCGGTTTCCACCGGGGGAACCGGCGAAGAAGGGTTGTCGGCTTCACCAGTCGACAAACCATCAGACGGGTCGAGAAAAATCTTGACCGCTCTGCGGCTGTCTCAGCCGGGCTGACCACGGATGCCATGAAGCCAGAGCTTTTAGCCGCAACCTCGATCGAGTCGACGGTCGCTGTCCGGGAAGGGGACCTCTCCCATTCCCATGAACGCCAACGATGGGACTTACCCTTGGGATCCTTCTTTTTGGACCGAGAAGAATGTTCTGATGGCCCCTCTTCCTTCGTGGAAAGGGAGTGGCAAAGCTCCTTGAACGAAGCAGAATACAAGGTACCCAAAGAGAGCGGGATAAATGCCATGACCGAGGAGGAGGAAGATGCGGCCTGGGCCACCTCCTCCTCGAGGGCGATCATCTGCTCGAGAGCCAGCCACCGCAGTAACTGCCCAACGGGCCTCTTTCGACTTTATCAGCGGGTAGCGCTTCTCGGGGTGCCCAAGCTTCAACCGGGCAGCGCGGTCCTCCAAGACGTTGGCCGAGAACGAACAGCAAGACTCGCAGGCCTGCGGGTCGTGTTCTAGGCTGAGACAGTAGACGCACGTGGAGTGCGGATCCGTCCTGGACATCTTCTGCCCACAAGGGCACTGCTGAAAACCAGGAGTCGATTTGTCCATCGCAGCCGTGAGCGAAAAGGAAGACCGAAGTCTTGAGAATTTTAAAACGAGTTTCGGACGAACCGAAGAATTAGGATCCAGTCTATCACGCAGAGCATTAAGGAGGGAACCTGAGCTTACAAGCGGTAAGGAAGATCTGGCGTCATGGGGCAGAGCCGAGAGTTTTACCACCCGGGTGGGTGGGAGGAGCCAGCTTGAAGACCTTCCGGCAAGATTTAAAGCAGCAAGGAAACTGCCAGACAGTGTGGATGAACAACATATCCATGTCCCTAGAATTACAGTTTCACCTCTCTTGCCTCTTCACAAATCAGGCGTGGGGTGTGCCTTAGAGTTGTCAACCCTAACGCTGACCCCATTCCATCAGTAAATAAGCTGAGATGAATACAGTATATGAGAATGGAGTGAGCATTAGGGTTGACAACCCCAAGGCACACCCCACTCCTGATTTACGAAGAGGCAAGAGAGGTGAAACTGTAATGGTTTTTCCTGTTATTGCCTGCAAGGTGGGGGTGGGGTGTTAATGGTGGAAACCCTAATGCCACATTTCCCTTACTTTTGTTGATTTAACCCTAACTAATGCATTAACAATTTTTTTTGCAATTAATTTCCTTACTTTTTGAGCTAGTGTATTCGTATCCTTATTTGCCTGTGGGAGTGCCTCCCATCCATCCATAATTTTTGTGATAGTGTGATAGTATACTTGTTTGTCTGTGGAAGGGCAGGGCCCGTGTGTATATGTATGTTGCTATGGAAGCGCAAGGGACCTGCGCTTCCATCTGTAGGACAACAGCAACCAGACTGCCAGCTCAGCCTTCTTCTTACCCCACCTCATGTACCCGATACTGAAACTTTCCAAATCCCTGGCAATACGTGATTCCATGCCACCGCAACGTCATTCCATGCCACAGGTGCAAAAAGACAGTTTTGGCAGGATTTGAAAAATGACATCTGTCACGTTCATGAGGTGGTGTGAAAAAAATAGGTATGTTGAAATTATGGGGTCAAAATATTTACATTGACTAAAGTGATGAGTGAGCGAAGGATACTTTCAACGGATGCACATAACTTTGTAATTTTTACACATTTTGACACAAAGTTTTCAATATACCTTTCTTATGACCCCACCTCATGAACAAGGGTGGTGAAAATCTTCAAATCCCATCCGAAAGATGATTTAGCCAAACAACCATGAAATTGCCTTCCGGACTTGATTTGTGAAACTCTGCCACAACTGGTCATGAGGTGGGGTCCCAAAAAGGCCATGCTTAAAATTTGGGGTCAAAATATGCAAAAAATGACAGTTATGCATCGAAGTTCAAAACCCCATTGCTGATTCCAGCAGCAAGACGTGCCTTCTATCACAGAGTGGATCTATGACGTGGGACCTGTTCAGGTGAGTGAGGGTGTGGGGTGGTGACTGCTGAGTGGAAGGTCAGGATGGGGGGAGTCAGATCGGCAAGGGACAGTTTTCTTTTTTACAGGTTTTAGTAAAAAAAAAAAAAACTGAGGGACGTTTTTCTTTATTACAGGTTAAAGAAAGAAAAAACATTAGGGGGATGGCGATTGGAGGGTGGATGTTTCACTAGACACCAGGGAAACATTATAATAAAACAGGCAGGAGAGCCAGTCAGGGGTGTAAGTAAAGCATTACTGGTACACCAGGAACAGAGGTGACAAAGAACTACGAATAGTATAAAGATGTATGTAACGAATTCTTTCAAAAGTACCTTGATAACTTTAATATACTATTTATTTTTTTCTTTTGTCTTGTGTATTAGTAATAGTGTGAATTTGCAGAGAGTAGATAAGTATTTACAGTAAGTACTTAATTGATACACAATTATTGAATCATTAACTTGATAAAGTTGGGCTCACAACACATTCTGAAAGGTAGGAGAAAGGGGTACAGGACGAGGTCGAATGCCTTTACATTTTCTGAGCAGGGGATGGCCAAAAATCAGAAGTACACCATACATCCTTGGAGTAAAAAAAGATGGTTAGCCTTGAAGACACACTTCCAGCAATCTGTCTGCCCCAGAAGTCACTATGCAACGTAAGGCTCTTCTTAAGTGTACAGGCAGCAATTCTTTCATCGTGGAAGAAGGAAATTAATTTCATGAATGTTGTGGATGATATTAATTGAAGAGATTATATTTTGTCTTGGATGAGCAGATTACATGTGAAGCAGAAAGGAAAGATGCTGCTTGTTTCTTACTCTTCGGCCTCCGAGTCGCTGTGAGTGCACTCAGGTCAAAAAGGGTGCTGCTGGATTGAAAAGCTAGACTTTAATTGGGTACTGAACCAGTCTTCTGGAGAGAATCACTAAGAATATGAGATGCCAACCATAGAGTCTCACTCTAGCCAGCAAGTTTTCTTTCCTTTATTTCTGACAATAATGTAGAAGCGTCTGTATACAGACAAACCAACAAGTCTTATAGCAGGACTTGTTTTCTGTGATAACTACAGTATTGGTCTTCTCCATATTTTATAAGGGATTCTGATTTTATTTTCATGATTTTTGTAAGTCAGAGACTCACAATTTGTTCCTTCATTAAGGACTAGAGGTAAAAAAAAACTCCCACTGCAAATAAACGCAATGCGAAGTTATACCAAGGTCAACATTGACAAAATCACAACGAATTTATTAGCTTTGGGTATATAAATGTTATGTTTACGGCATCATGTTGACCAGATTAAGTGAACTGCATATTTGCAGACATTTTCTTTTACCACTTAAGAAACTGATTAACTTGATTAGAAAGCTTCACTACATAAGTGGGCTCGATACTACAAATATTTACTTGATTGTTCCTATAAAAACAGTACATAATAAGAAACTTGATTAGAAAGCTTCCCTCCTTAAGTGGGCTCGATACTGCAAATACTTACTTGATTGTTCCTACAAATACAGTACATCTGTCAGAGTGCTCTTTTGGCCAATTATTTCGAACCTCTAGAGTGCATTCAGCAATTCATTAAATCTAGATAGGTCACTTATAAATTATGTCTGGTCCATGCGGCTGCTATTATGAGAGAACGCCAGGTCAGCTCTGTGACCCAGATAAACCTGAAACCGGGAAGTGGTCAAGCACGAGAAAGCAAGGTTAAAGAGCTAGTGGATTGAGATTAGCGTTTTGAATTTGAGGTAGTTCAGTTCAGTATTTTGTTCTGTAGTCTGTACCTCAGATATGTCAGGAATTACATTTGATAATGTTTTCTGTCCTGTTCTTAATATTTTGTTGCTGAAGGTGTGCTGAGCTGTGCCGAGCACCATAAGAGCTGGCGAAACCCCGCAGTACAGTTACGTATTTGCTTACATTTTAAATTCTTTTCCCATTACTGTCAGGACTGATCCCGTGCTTGTGAAGGTTAAATTACCTGAGCTGAGTTGACAGCCCAACATAGTCACATGCCTATCCTTTCTTTACAAAAAAGAAATGTAACACAGACATTAATACTGCAAAAATGTCAGCAATCACAGGAAAACATCTTAGTTTCTTACAGATACATTATTTGAACTGAAGCATGGTCCCGATCACCCACACACCCAAACCCAGTGGTCATCAATATATAGTGGGCTTGTGCTCCATACCTTTGTACAGTGATGCAGGCTATCATGACAGTTCCAACACCGTACATAGCTGAGCTGATGATTCGAAGGGAAAAATGTAATTATGTGAAATAGATTGAAAGGGATTATGGCAATGAAGTTTGCTGTCTACATCATGTGGCTTATTATCCAGGTTCCAATTTAATTTCCACTGCTCACCTCAGGAAGGTTTCTCCACCCCTCCAGCCGCAACCACACACACTCTCAGATACATGTGGAGTGCCACCTATACTCTACCTGATGCCATTTCTAGAATATACAAGAAATGTGTTGTGCTATCCCTGAATCCTGTGAAGCAATTTATGAGTGCCTCTCACACTGCTGTAACAGTGCCTTGATTTGTTTTACTGTATCTTGTGAGCGAGGGACCCAGGCTGCAGTAGATGTGGTGGTGGATTACAACTTTGGGGTCATAGCCTGGCAGGTGAGGTGTACAAGCAGGTTTTAAACTTCCATCCTGTCTGGTGCATTGTGATTATAGGTGTGGTAGTTGTAGCATTATGCAGTGTTGCTTCATATGGGTATTTGCTCGTGCTGTGTAAAAATATGTAGTTACTGCCTACAGACATCCATTATACACATGCTTCCTGGCCCTCGCTATTTTATTTAATCAGTCTGTATTGTCCCCAGTGGGCTGCACAGTTACTACATAAGGGAAACTGATTGGGATTTGCAAGAAGGGGTACTCTTTCACCTCCCATACCTGTAGCTAAACCTGGCTGTGTATCATTCAAACGAGTGACTACACTACCAGTGGTAACCATTAAAATGTAAAAAGAATACATTGTGGATAGACCGATGATCACAACTTCACAATCAGAAACACACATACCTGCACCTCACCCTACCATGCATGCATCATGTCACTCATCTAACATAAGTAAATGTAGGCATAGCAGACATCACAGTTGTGCCCACAACCACATACTTCAGTTATTCCATGTGCACCATGTACATGATTATCAAATACCATCAAATAAAAAAATAGTTATAATTGGGATAAACCGTCAGCACCCGCTCACATCTGCCCAACCTCCCTGCCATCTATGTTCATTAGGCTTCCTTGTGGTCCAATTGGAAACATCTCCAATTATTGCCAACATTTATTCAGCTTCTAGCACGACTCCCTGCATGTGGACGAAGCTGCCATTCATCACCGTTCACATACATCAGACCTGGCTATAATTCAAGACTGATCCTAAATACTGTGAATACACTGACAGCACTTTAAGTTTTGTCAGAGACATAAACTGAGAGCTCAGCTATGTCAATTTATGGTCAGTAAGCCAAAAGAAAACCAGCGGGCTAACTTGACATTTCCAATGCCATGCACAGCTGAGCTGATGGTTCGAGTGGAAAAATGCAATGATGCGATTCCAAGATGACTGCTGCACACCATGCTAGCTGAGGAGTGGCTGTACAGCAGGACTAGGGAAGGCTTTTATTGAGTTTTCAACAGGTATGTCACCGTTGCCTTAAACTATGAATCACTACTCTTTCCAGTCTGCCTTGTGCAACCATCTTGGTTCTGTGCTTTCTTGCTGTTTTTGTGCTTTTTGTGCCCCCCCCAGCTGGACAAGGTGTGGAATCTGAGCAGTGGAAGAGCTGCCTGCAGCTGTGTGAGAGACAAGCTTCCCTTCGGAGGATCGTAGAGAGCCACAAGAGCTCCGAGAAGAACAGGCAACCACCTGAAGAGAAATATCGGAGAACCACGGTGACTACTAGAAGTACCTGGTGTTTTGGTGGACCTCTGAGACTTTGGAGCTAAAGTGAAAAAGCAGAGGTGTTTGCGGCCCTTATTGCAAACTCCCATTTGATTTTCAAGTTCAGAGTTCAGAGCTTTTTGGACACAAGTTAATGGCTAAATGAGAATTTGGTGAAATTTGAAGTACTGCCTATTTACTTTTTATTTTAACCCTCTCTTGGACTCTTAATTCCTTTTTATTTATATTATCCATATTATTCCTGGTGCCTATGATTGCTTTCCCCCTAAAATTCTACTTCTACTGGCACACACAGATAAAAATAATGCTCACTTGTCTTTCGATAATTGGAAAGAAGCTGGAGTCAAGTTTTGACTTCTTTCAACACGAATTTAATGTTTTAGGCAAATATATTCATTTGATGTCAGGGTTACCTTATATTTTTCCCGTATTATTCTTGTATTTTTTCCCATAATTTTCTTTAATTGCCCTCACATATTTCTGGGTTCTGATTCTATTCTACCATTGGCCTTCACTGAACATGTGACTAGTGAATATGTGCAAAAGCGGTCCATTGATTCTTTGGCTTAAATGTGCATGTGTGAGCGTCTTACTAACTAGAATGCCATTTTGTCTGCAGCCCACTCGCTGTTGGTAACAAAACCTGGGAGTACCCATCGATTTTTACGGTACTGAAACGGCTTCGAACAAAATACCGCCATTATATAAAAAGGAGTGGGCAGCAGGGATTTTCTTTGAATAAACCGGAGGTAATATCTGGTTCTATTTGATCCTAAACTTCTATTTCTGTTGTAATTCTGATTCCCCCCCCCCCTTTTTATTTTAACTATCAGCATCATACTGGATAACAGAACATTAAAAGCAAAGTTTTTACAATTGAACCTCAGTTGTTCTAGGGACGCCAAAGAATTTGCTAGTCACCAAGAGCAAAATAAGTGCAGAACTTGCCTTTACATCGAGAACTAACCCACAGACTTTCTTCTGATTTCTCCTTTTGTGATTGATACGGGAATAAGGTGTTTTAAGTTAAAGACAAGGGCACCATAAGTATAAGTATTCGAGTGGATTTTCACTCGAATTAACTTAAAAGCTACTGAATATTTAAAAACTACTGAATACTGTAAATATTACAAGTGAGTATTATAAGTGAGGCATTTCCTTAACTTAGCAAACTCATACATCAAAGGTCAAAGGTATAGACCGGAGACCACACAAATATTTAAAGACTTGCTCATAATGGTTAATAATAGCAAATAATAGTAATAATAATAATAATAATAATAAAGACCCTTAGCACAAAATTCAGTTTTACAGATAGAACAATACAGCGTCTCTATTCTTCCAATTACTTTTTTGCTTCTTTTTCCTTTTTTGCTTTTCTTGTATAGTGTTTTTATCACCTGACCTCATTTTGGAAAGGAGGGCAAAGAACTGTACTTCTCGCTTCCCAACTTCTACATTTGTCCTGTGTAAGGCTTCTGCTGTGAACTGTTAACCTTGGCCCCTCACTACATATCCAGGACTATATGCGAATATAGACTTCACAAGAAAATTAGATTTTTTCACAAAGACATTTCTGAGGACCTTTAAGGACACTTCAAGGATTTGATTTGACCTGGTTCAGTATAAGATCTTCCTAAGGTTACTCTAGAAGTTATCTATTTCTGTAGCCATTTTTGTAGTCAGTTGCTATCAAGCTAAATGCATACACAAAGTGGGAAAACAGTGACTGTAAAAGGGAATAAGCCAAATGGGTGTGTTTTTAATGAATCATTACATATTATAACCTCAACCCCCATAGAAACTACAGTAAAGCGGACAAAAAACTTTTTCATATGCTGAGGTAGTGAAAATGGATACTAACAATGAAACCTCTGATGAGCAACTTAGAAAATGTAGAAATCATAGCCTCAAAACTCAAGAGGCACTAGATAAACAGGAAGATGGGGAAGAAGTCATTAAAGACTCCCAGGGAGCAGTGCCTAAAAAAAAGAGGCTTTACATAAGAACCAGGGATCAGATAGCGAGGTTCAAAAGACCTCCCAGAAAAATATAACTGAATTTTTTCCCTCCAAATCGCCTAAGATCAGCGAACTGGAGACCTTGGGATGTCACATGATCCCTTTGCTAAAGAAAAGGACAGATGGTAATCTAAAAATCTCCCAGAATTTATAGGAAACTAAGATGGAGCTTTTTAGCCCACCTGAAATTTCATCACGCCTCTCTGAATTAATGAGTTAGAAACAGGACCAGGAAAGAGATAATTTGTCCATCCTGGCCAGATGCCCTAGTGCAGTGTTCCCTAGATTAGACAAAGAGGTGTAACAAATTGAACTTGAAGATGATTTTCTGGCCCAATGCCCTGATACACTCTCCAAATACACAATCAAGGCCCTGGGACATCCTGTGATGGCCAATATCATTTTGCTAGAAGCCCTTAAGGAATTGAGAAATAATATAGAATGTTTTATCACGTCCATTCATACCCAACTACAGAAATTGGATAATAAAATGGAGAATATTATAAAACAAATGAAAGTAAACCTTCCTTTTCAACAATTCATATACCAGAATCCCCAAAAGCAAGGACTGGAAAAAAGAAAGGGCTTTCAAATCAAAAGGAAAAAAAAGAGAAGGAGGAGAAAGAAAAAGGGAACACAATGTCAAACAACAGACTTGAAAAATGTAGTTCCATCTAGAGGCTCAAGTAATGGGGAAGTCCTTAGAGCTACCATAAAGGAGCATCAGTGCAGTGGAGTAACCACAGATACGCTAAAACAATCTGGGGAGCTTAGTAAAACAGAGATAGTGATGGGTGGTATGGAAGAAAAAAATACCTCAGACAGAAATTAATCTCAATAGACCCGACACAGGACAGGCTAAAGGCAGGAGGACATGGGCACTTACAGGAAATTAAGTGTACTGAAGAATTGATGGAAAAATTGTGAAATGGAGGAATCCTTTAAGCACCTAATTGATTATGTAAGATCCGTTGAGCCAGGAATTTCACAGGCAAACGGTAACATTATGATGACATTCAGGGACACTAAAAGTGAACCTAAACCTGTGTATATCCTAGTCACTGACAAGAACACAGCTAAACAAATCTGGGCCAAATCATCTGGGGTTTGAATTATGGTCACCGGTCACATGGAAAACAATCACTACACAGGTGACAAGGGGAAATTTCATGTTTACTCCTACATCAAAGTACTTTTGCATGCACTCTTTTGGTACTGAAATGGGAGTTTAAGACACAAAACTCATCCAGGATGAGAGAAGAATCTTATATATTTTCATTGTTTAGGGTGGATAGATTGTTAGGGGAAAAGATGACATTTTAGCTGCATATATTAATTCACTAATTGCTTCTAAACTGAATTTGAATCCCAGAGAGCAGCATATTATCTATGTAGAAAGAGCTTTTCAGGTGGGACAAGGAAGCCAGATTAACTTTCTCTGTGCTTCTTCAAATATTCTCTCCCATTTGAAAAGTAATGGATGTGAATTTGACAAAGAGGGCATTTTAATGGTTGATATGTATGACCTGTCTGCAAGAGTAATAGAATAAATATATGCTAGACAACAACTGACACTGGGAAATGACAACTTACTGGAGAACACTAGGGACACTGAAGTTACCACGGTTAATGAACCTGTCCCTAATTTGCTATCATGGAATATCGCTGAACTAATTAGTAAGATGGCAGATCAGGAATGCCTCTCATTTATTACTTCTCATGATGTGATTTTTTTTACAAGAAACATGGGCTTTAGAAGTAATAAATATAAATGGGTGTCAGGAGACGTCATTCTCTGCGGTTAAGATGAAAAAAATTTGGCAGGCCAGTTGGTGGACTGGCAATATATATATATATATAAAAATTGGGTCTGCTATTACTATTATAGACACAGTTACAATACACAAAATGACATTATATTGGTGATATCTTGGGATCAACACCTTTTCATACTTATCAATGTTTATTTCCCTCCAAAAAATCATGTACAAAATCTAAAGACAATCTGGGAATCCCTTATTGTAGATATCAACTTCTATTTTAAAAAATACCCACAAGGTACCTTCCTGGTTGTAGGGTATTTTAATGTCCACATTTTTTTGTATGACAACTTTCCCTTACTTGAAACACAAATGATTTTTAAAGACTGTAATATAATACAGAGTATGGATAGACAGGAGAATGAACAAGGAAAAGAGCTCAAGAAATTGATCAAAGAAAATGCCTTATTGATTTTAAATGGCAGAATAAGCGGGGATCAAGCTGGGGAAATTACCTTTTGTTCATCAAATGGGCAGAGTACAACAGATTATATTCTTATAAATTCAGAAAGCTATGGGATGTGCGATTTTCTTAAAATACAAATCAGGACTGAAAGCGACCGTGTGTCTCCGAGCTTGTACATTAAACTGTATAAAGACATAGAAATTTCTACTGAAGATATCAGAAATCCACTTGCACAGTTAAGCTCTGAAGGAAAACAGTATTTAAAGTATGGTCAAATCAAGGGAAGAGAAAAAATAGATACACTGTACAATTGTTAAAGCAACCCTCTTCTGATCGAGGAGACTTGTTTGATAATGTTCAGACATTTGAACTAAAACTGGAGGATCTTAACCAGGAAATAAAAAAAATATAATCTACTCTGTTAACAGTGGTAGCCCTCAGACTGAAATTAAATCTTGGTTTGATTTAGAGTGTAGAAAAGAAAAAAAAATCTCAAGAAGTTAATAAGATGGGCCAAAAAACATCCTTCAAGGAAAAATTATAATGAATTAAACAAAGCTAGAAAGCAATACAATAAATTCCTTCAAGTTAAAAAACATATTTCAACAAAAATTATGGGTTGAAATATACCAAATCATTTTGGGGAAACATTAAATCTTTCTGGAAAATAGTTGCCAAAGGGACCAATACCAATCTTCTCTGGCTGTTTACATCCTGAAGGAATCTTAGGTTAAACACTTTAAAGATATATTTTTTTAAAACACCATCTATTGAAATATAATTTAATAGGTCAGAGGGCACTAACAGGAAACAAGGGCCCTCACTATCGTCTCACCAGAAGAGGTGGAGTTGGCCTTATCAAAATTAAAAAATAACAAAGCTCCTGGGCCTAATTTCATTCCTCCAGGTCTATAAAGAACATAAAGACTTCTGGATATCTACTTTGGCTGCTTTCTTTAACCTGTGTTCCCTCCAAAATTACATTCTTGTTTCATGGACTTCAAATATAATTGTCCCAATATATATAAGAGGGTCAGAGTATGACCCCAATCATTTTTGGCCTCTAAGCCTTCTAGATGCAAGTCAAAAATTTTTGCTAGATTGTTATTAGGCTAATTCAGTGGTCTGACTCTACTAAACAGATTTCCTCCTTTCAATCGGGTTTCAAGGAAGGCTTCTCAGCCATAAACAATATATTTTGTTTGGCCCATCTGATTGAAAAATATGGTAATCTTAGAAAGACAAAGCTATTTGCATTACACGTAGATTTCTCCTCGGCCTTTATTTATTAAATTTTGTTGACTGGGTAAGCCCGCTGGGCCCTGGAGGTCCCCTTTTCAGGGGCGTCCCGGAGTTAGTTGCATAGAGCAGTGTAAGTACAATCAAAGTATACATAGTAGGACAATGTGTACAGAATATAAAGACATTGTACAATAATCATTGGAGAAGGCGGTGACATACGACATGACAACAGCGGCAGCTGTTAGACTTAAGGCAGGCAGTACAATTACATATACAAGCAATACAGTGTAGGACAATAGGTTACAGGTTACACTGGGATGACTAGTTTTCATAGAAGAGAGTGACTATTTACAGGACAAGTACACAATTCAAGAGTGGCAGCTAGGTGCCAATTAGAGCAGATTAGACTTTCTATGGTCATACTACAGGGGGCATAATTTAGCTACCCTTCAGGACAGATGCAGGAGCTGAGATTCCAGAGGCGAGTGCGTAGTCCTGCCTGAAAGATTGCTAGGGAGAGAGCTTCTTGGAGCTGACTGGGGAACTTGTTCCACAGCATAGGGGCTAAGTGGGCAAAGGTTTTACTGCCTGCTGCAGATCTGGACCTGGGCAGTTCGAGCAGTGTTTTGCCCAAAGTGCAGAGGGACCTGCTGATCTGCTTTGGGGCAAGTAGCCCGATTAGCCCTGTGGGAGGATTTGACAGAGAGGAGCTTGTATGTCAGGTTTAACAGGGGGTACTGCAGCCTAAGGTTCAGGGTGGGCCATTTGAGTGCGGCAAGGGCTTCACAGTGGTGGGTCCTCGGATGGGCTTTTGTGGCAAATCGAGCGACTTTGTGGTATAATGCCTGTAGTCTGCCATAGTCGGGTTTTGTGATACCAAGTAGGATTGGGGCTGCATACACAAGAGTAAGTAGGAGGACACTCTGAGCTATTGCCAGTCTTGTCTCAGGTATCATATTAGCGCTAAGTCGGTAGAGCAGCCCGAGTTTTTGATGGATGTTTTTTGTCACCAGATCTACATGAGGCTTTAGCCCGAGTCCCTGGTCTAGTGCAAGACCCAGGTATTTGAGGGATTGGACCACTTCAATTGTAGAACCCGATGTAGTAACCAATGGCAGAAGATATTCCTGGGAGAGACCCAGGGATTTAGGACCAAACAGGAGCGCTTTGTTCTTGTCTGGGTTGAGGACCAGGCCTTTGATTCCATTAACAGAGAAAAACTATGGAATACACTACCTGCTAGGGGTATGGGCCATTCCTTATTAACACTTATTAGGAGGCTCTACACAGGGACAACCATGGCTATCAGATTTAATAGTAAAGGTACTTTAACACAATCTTTTGTCCTAACAGGGGGGTTAAACAGGGATGCCTTTTCGCCCCCGCTCTATTTAATATTAATACCAATAACTTATTAGAACACTGTGATAATGATTTGTTGGAGTCCCAAAAAATTTATAAACTACCAATACATTCAATGGCATATGCTGATGATTTGGTTATGTTTGCACTCACAAAGGCTGGATCACCCCAAAAAATTGACAAACTTCATCAGAAATGTAATTACCTCGAATTATGAGTAAATATTAAAAAAAAAGTACTTTTTGGAAATAATCTTAAAAAATATAATAAACTTAAATTTACTATTGGGTCTGAAAAAAAATCGAGGTCATAAGGGAATACTGTTACTTAGGAGCAAATTTACTTCATCGACTAACTGGTCTTGGCATACTGGGGAAGAAACCATGAAAGCATAAGTAGTAACTAAGGCACTCTTGAAATTTAATCATCTGTATGGAGGTAGCTCAGTTATCCTGGCTCCGAAAGCAGGGGAAGCAAAATTACACCCCCTACTCTTATACGGTGCTAATGTATGGGGTTATGTAAATAACGAGAACCTAGAAAAAAACATTATCTTATTTTTACAAAGCACTGTTGAAAGTTCCCAACTCTACATCTACAGGCATGGAAAGGATGAGAAGGGACTTGGCAAGGTTGGAGGAATGGTCAGAAGTATGGCAGCTAGGATTCAATGCAAAGAAGTGCAAAATAATGCACCTTGGAAACAAGAACCCAGGGGAAGATTACACAATGGGGGGTAGTAACAACAACAAAAAAGGAAAGAGACCTGGGGGTAATCATATCAGATGACCTTAAGGTTAGCAAGCAATGTGAGAAGGCAGTAGGGAGGGCCGGGGGTATACTGGGATGCATAGGGAGAGGCATCACCAGCAGAAAACAGGAGGTTGTTATCCCTCTGTACAGACAGTTGGTGAGACCCCATCTGGAGTACTGCGTCCAGTTCTGGAGACCCCATCTCCGCAAGGACGTAGACAGGATAGAGCCAGTCCAGAGGAGGGCAACTAAAATGGTGCAGGGTCTGCAAGAGAAGCCATATGAGGAGAGACTAAAGAAGCTTAATATGTATACCCTTGAGGAAAGAAGGGAGAGGGGGGACATGATAGAAACTTTTAAGTACCTCAGTGGAATCAACGAAGTCCAAGAGGGTAGCATCTTTCAGAAAAAGAGACGTGCAAGAACAAGGGGACACAATTTAAAGATAGAGGGGGGGTGGTTCCGGGGCAATGTGAGGAAGTATTTTTTCACAGAGAGGGTAGTAGATGCATGGAACAGTCTTCCTGAGGAGGTGGTGGGTTCTAAAACTGTGGGAGAATTCAGGAATGCATGGGACAGACATAAGGCAATTCTTGTGGGGGGGGTTGGAACAATATATTGACTCTAGGGCAGAAAGTACTACACAAGATGGTTTTAAGGAAGTGGAGGAGGAAAGTATGGATACTGTGCCATCACATACGGTGGATACAAATATAGAGCAGTGGTCAGAGGTGACCAAAAAAAGAGTGTATAAAAGAGGCAGGAGAAATACTGGAGGTGTCTCAAATATTCTGACCCCAAACAGATTTCAGGCCCTGATAACAAATGAGGAAGGGGATGAAATACAACCCGTGAATACCGAACAGGGCCTCAAGGCTGCAAATTATGTATGCACAAGCACACAAAAAAATGTGGAATCTTCATCACAACCATTAAACACTGACAGGGACCCTTATGATTTAATAGATGTAAGCAGGATTACCCAGAATAATATGCAAACTTTACCACCCCAATCCCAAATTCTGCCAAATAACACCCCACGAGACATTCTTTATATTGGGGATTCAATGTTAAAATACACAGATAATGTGTTATGTAAGCATCAGAATGAGTATACAACTGTGAGTGTACTTCCGGGGCAGGCATAGGTAACATTAAGGAACTGATGCCAGGTTTATCAGAAAACACCATTTCCCCATTTACAGTGTTACATGTGGGTACAAATGATATAGGGAAAAGGAATATACTGGAAATACAGAGGGATTTTGAATCAGTAGGTACTACACTTAAAAGGATTTCTGGGATATTACCTAAACCAAGGGCTAATGAACAAACAAACCAGGAAATCTATAGATTTAATGGTTGGCTTAGGAGGTGGACTGCCAGAGAGGGTTATAGGTATATTGATCATTGGTATGAATTTCAGAATAAGCAGCTATTTGCAAGGGATGGGTTACATCTTAATAAAATGGGCAAGCGCTTGTTAGCACAACAACTAAAAAATTCCATTCGCCATCATTTAAACTTCACAGGCAGGGGGATGTGGGGATATAAAGACTGGTCACCCCAAAACGAATGGAATATTATGCTCATTAATGCAAGGAGTTTAACGGACAAGTTTGATGAGTTACAGCTAACTTTAAAATGCATAAAGTACACATTTGTGCGATTGTGGAAACATGGTGGCAACCTGAGGACACCTGGGATAGGCAAATTCAGGGGTACATACTCTATAATAAGGATCATTCCATATCTAGAGGTGGAGGGGTGGCACTATATGTTGCTGAGGGTATCCCCACAGAGAGTATAGATACAACCAGATGGACAGACGCTGAAGTCATCTGGGTAAGGATTAGCCCCCATAGAGCTGCTAAAATCAATCTAGCAGTAATTTATAGGCCACCATCCGCTAGGATATCAGAGGATGAAACTATACTAGATCTTGTAAACCAGTTATCAGCAGTAGGTAATGTAATACTAGTTGGTGACTTCAACCTCCCAGGTATTGAGTGGGATATTTTAAAGGCAAGTACATCGGTGGAGAATAAATTTTTGGAGACTTTCAGTCTTGGAGGGTTAGATCAATATGTTACAGCTAATACAAGGGGGAATCATATATTGGATCTAATATTAAGTGACGTTGGTGACAATATTATAAACAGTAAGATATTCCCACCTTTGGGTTCAAGTGATCATGCTATAATAGGGTTTCAGTACTGCGGTATGCTAGGGGACAATAGGGGTACTACATTGATATATCGATATAATGCTGCAGATTGTGAACAGATGAGACAGGACCTGGCAACACGGGACTGGAAATCTGAGTTTGAAAACCAGACAGTAGATCAAATGTGGGGAAGATTAACAAATGCTATAGATGGCCTAACTACTAGATATGTACCAACCAGGAACAAATATAAGGGGTCTACAAGTCTAACTGCGCCCTGGATAACCCATTCTATAAAGGGATTAATTAAAAACAAAAATAAAGCATACCATCTAGCAAGACATAATAATACGGAAGAAGGCTGGGAATATTATAGGATTAATCTTAAAATAGCAAAAAGAGCTATAGCCCAGGCTAAAAGGGAATACGAGTATACAATAGCAACTAAGGTCCAAGATAATTACAAAATCTTTTATTCATATATAAATAATAAAAAAGGGAAAAGTAAAGTCATAGGACCCTTAAAACTTATGATGGAAATATTATAACAGAAAAATAAGGCTTCTTGGGAGGAATATAATGTATACTTTTCATCGGTCTTTGGCAAAAGTCTTCCAACTTCATGGGATAATAAGAAAATTAGACATAGAGAACAGAGCCCAAAGATAGACCCAGCTGAAGTACTTATTAGATTGCAGAAGGTTAACCAAAATAAAAGCACAGGGGCCAGATGGGATTCACCCAAAGGGTGATTAAGGAAATGGCAACACTATTAGTGGAGCAGTAACTTACCTTTTTCAGGAAAGTATTAACATTGGTGAGGTTCCTGAGGCATGGAGGCAAGCTGTGATTGTTCCCATGTACAAAAAAGGTTGTAGGCAGACCGTCTCAAATTGTAGACCTATTAGTCTAACCTCCGTTCTTGGTAAGATTCTAGAGGGTATAATCAAGGATTGTATTATGGAACATATTGAGAGGACAGGCAGGATAGACATGACTCAGCATGGATTCACCAAGGGAAGATCATGCCAAACTAACTTATTAGAATTCTACAATAAGGTTAGCAAGGCTATGGATATGGGTAATGCAGTGCATGTGATCTTTCTGGACTTTGCAAAAGCCTTTGATAAAGTGCCCCATGGGGAGCTTGTTAAAGCACTTTATGAGCTAGAGATACCAATATGGATACAAACATGGGTGAAGGCTTGGCTTACGGACAGAGTCCAGAAAGTCTGCATAAAAGGTGAATACTCTGATTATGTCGGAGTGACTAGTGGTGTCCCACAGGGCTCGGTCTTGGGACCATGTTTGTTTAATATGTATATTTCATCCATGCAGGTGCATACAGATGTGTGGCTATCTAAATTTGCAGACAACACTAGGGTTGGGAGTCCAGTAAATAACTGGGAAGAACATCTAGTCCTACAAACAGCTCTGGATAGGCTAGACACATGGGCCTCCCAGAAACAATCTATTTTCAACATCGGAAAGTGTAATGTTATGCACTTTGGAAAGAAAAATAACAAATTCCAGTATAATTTAGGAGGATCTGTACTAAAAGTAGTGGATGAAGAGAAAGACTTGGGGGTTATGGTTAATAAAGATCTTGGCTTCAGCTTACACTGTAATACAGCTATTAAAAAGGTGGTAGTATAACACACTGTATATTGAGACACATAAAAAGTAGAGATAGGCAGGTTGTGATGCCTCTGTATAATGCATTGGTACGCCCCCACGTGGAATACTGTGTCCAGTTTTGGGCCCCGTATAAGAGGAGGGATGTTGCGGATGGAGGGGTACAGAGGAGACTTACAAAGAGAATCAAGGGATTGGATGGATTGAGTTATGAGCAGAGACTGCAGGATTTGGAGCTGTATTCCCTGGAATATCGTGAATGAGAGCGATATGTGTTTGATATATAGGGCATGGACCGATACTAACCTATGAGACTTACCGGGCTTGGTTAAAAGGGCTCAAATATATGACACTAGAGCACATTGTTACCAACTGGTTAAGGATAGATATAAAACAAATAGAAGGAAATACTGGTTAAGTAATAGGGTAACAGAAATTTGGAATATGCTACCAGGAGAGGTTGTAGAAAGCAGTACAATGCAGGAATTTAAAACACAGCTAGATAAATTCTTGGAAAGGAAGAATATAAAAGGATATAATTGGGTGTTACTTGCGAGCTCACGGATGAATGTCTTTATGCTCAGTATTGTCTATGTAATCTATGTAAATAGACTGTTGGTTAACTAGGATCTGCGGCCTATCCTGTAGGTAGGGAAATCGGCAGACTAAGTGGGCCAAGCGGTCCTTATCTGCCGTCAAAGTCTATGTTTCTATGTTTCTACTTCTAACACGATGACTCAGGTGGAATTAGGAAAACCTCTATTAAATCTTTCAGGGACCTTACATTATATCTTACTGGTTTAAAATAATAATAATAAAAATGACACTCCAAAGAAGTGTTTAATAGAAAAGGTAAAATTGCTGGAAGAAGGGCTTAGTTCCTCATGGCTTGATTCTTTGAGGAAACATTTTAATAAAATTAACAAGGGACATCTATGGAATGATTATAAGAAAAACATTTTGATTTCTTTACAATCTAGAGACAGGATCAAAAAGAAATTGATTCAATATGCGAAAAAGACTTACTTGGAAATAATCAGAAACCAAAAGTGTGCTTTGTTTCACCTCACCTGCATCTTCGCTAAGCAGGCATGGGGAGTGCCTTGGGGCTGTCAGCCATAATGCCCACCCTATTCAATCATGAGAGAAGCTGAGATGTGTAGAGTATTTGAGAATGGGGTGAGCGTTAGGGCTGACAACCCAATACACTCCCCATGCCTGACTAGCAAAGATGAAGGTGAGGTGAAACTATAATGTTTTTTTCTGTTGCTGCCTGGTACATGGGGGTGGGTTGTTAGGGTTGGAAACCCTAAAACTGTATTTCCCCACTGTTGTCACTTTAACCTTAACTAGTGCATTAACAAAGCTTTTTGCAAAGAATTTCCTAATTTTTTGAAATAGTATAATCATATCCTCAATTGCCTGTGGAAGTGCAGGGCCCAGGATGGCCCTGTACTCCCATCCCTCTATAGATGCAGACATGTAGAACAGCACCCAAATTGTCAGCATAGTCTTCTTATTACCACACATCATGAATCTGGTACTGAAATTGTTCAAATTCCTGCTGAAACTTTATTCTGCGCCACTGGAATGTCATTTCCCATGGTGGTGGATGGAGAGGAGGGGAGGGTATCCCTACAGGAGAATCTGGAGGCTCTGGAAAGGCGGTCTAGAAAGTGGAAGCTGAGGTTCATGTAGGGAAATGCAAGGTACTGCACCTGGGAGCCAGAAACCCAGGCCAAGTGTACACCCGGGGGGGGGATGTTACAAGTCTCGATGGCTGAGAGGGACCTTGGGGTGGTGGTGGATGTCAAGATGAACAACTCGGAGACTTGTAGGAGGGCAGCGGCAAAGGCCAACAGGATGCTGGGATGCATCACTGGGGGGATCACCTCCAGAAGGAGGGAAGTGATACTCTCACTGTATTACTGCTTGGTGAGGCCGCACCTCGAGTACTGCGTGCAGTTTTGGAGGCCACATTTAAAGAGGGACATTGAACTCCTGGAGAGGGTCCAGAGGAGGGCAACCAAAATGATTTGGGGCTTGGGGGATAAGACCTATGGGGAGAGGCGTGAAGAGCTAAATATGTACACACTGGAAGAGAGAAGGGACCAGGGGCACATGATAGAGGTCTTCAGGTACATGAAGGGGGTAAATAGGGGAGAAGCAGTTAGGGTGCTCCGAAGGAAGGAGGGGGGCAACTAGAGGACATGGGTGGAAGCTGGACTGGAGGAGATTCAGGGGAGAAAGGAGAAGGTGCTACTTCACTGAGAGGGTGGTGAAGCCATGGAATGCGCTGCCTAGGGGGCTGGTGGAGGCAGAGACGGTGGAGGGGTTCAAAAGGGGGTAGGACAAGTACAGGGGAATGGTTCTGGAAGCAAAAATCAGTGCAGCGAGAATATCTGGGACTGGGAAGAGAAAAGCCAGTGAGGGAGATGGGGCAGCAAGGTCAGCTCCCAGGCTGGGGCTGACCAAACGAGCAGACAGGAAAGACCATTAGGTCTATTCTGCTGGCATTTTAGTATGTTAGTAATTCGCACCAAATGAGTGAACACACAGTGTGGTCAGGATTTGAAAAATGACAGCTGTCAAATTCATGAGGTGGTGTAAAAAAATTGCTATGTTGAAAATTTGAGGTCAAAATATTTTTAATTAATGAAGTTACGAATGAATGTAGAAAAATGTCAGTGGATGCATATAACCTTGCCATTGTTACACATTTGACCCCAAATTTTCAATATAGCCTACTTATGATCCCACCTCATGAACAAAGGTGGTGTAAATTTTCAAATCCCGCCCAAAAGGTGATTTTGCCAAGCTACTGCAAAATCACCTTTCTGGATGGATTTGCACGATTCCACGGACATTGTTCATGAAGTGGGGTCCCAAAAAGGCCATGCTGAAAATGTGGGCTAAAAATATGCAAATGGCAAAGTTATGCCACAGAGTTGAAAACCCTATTGAAATACAGTGAACCACATTTACCTTGCTTTCTCATATAGCAGTCGGCGTTTCCAGCAGCAAGAAGTGTCTTCAATCACAGACTGGTTCTTCACCCTGGGACTTGTTCAGGTGAGTGAGGGTTTGAGGTGGGTATGGGGCGGATGCGAGGTGGTGGATGCTGAGTGGGAGGTCGGGGTTGGAGGATTGGATTGGTGAGGGACAGTCTTCTTTTTTCAGGTTTTAAGAAAACAAAACCAAAATGAAAAAGACATTGAAGGACCGTTTTCTTTATTACAGGCAGGATGCGATGGGGGCAGGGGGGCACTAGACACCAGGGAATAAGAAACTTTAAATGAGGAGAACAACTGGCGGATGGAGTACACCACTAGACACAAGGGAAAAATGTAAACAATACTTGAGGACAGCGATCTGTGGGTGGAGGGTCCACTAGACACCAGGGGGGAAAAAAATCAGTAATTACAGGGGCGGCGATCGAGAGTGAAATAATACATCATTTCAAAAGAGGTAGCAACCAAATAATACAAAACAGGTTGCAACCAAAATCAAGGGGAAAAAAAGAGGACTTTTAAGCAGTACGAGGAAACAAAAGGAAAAAAGGACAGGAAGGAATATAGGAACAAACTCAAGGAGGCAAGAAAAGCAATTTCGATAGCCAAAGCTCAAACAGAGGAAGGAAGAGCACACGGGGTTAGGAAGAGAGATAAAACTTTCTATAGAAACACAAGAGAAAAAAAGGAAAAGTAAATAGGAAATAGAGTAGCAACAACAGCTGTTAAAGAAAGTTGAAGACAAAGCAGAACTGCTAAATTCTTCTGCTCTGTCTGCACAATAGAAGATACTGGCAAAGGACCTACACTAAGTAAGACTGAGCAGGATAGTGGAGAGGCAGACACAAGCCCCTTCATGAAAGAGAGGCTATTAGAAAAGCTAAGCAAATTTAAAGTGGATAAAGCCATGGGGCCAGATGGTATCCACCCCAGTAAACAGCTTCAGGAAGAAATAGCTGCGCCACTAGCTGAGCTGTTCAATCCATCTCTGGAAAGTGGCACAGTACCGCAAGACCCGAAAAGGGCAACAGTTGTGCTCTTGCACAAAAGTGGAAGCATGGAAGAGGCAGAAAACTACCGTCCAGTCAGCCTGACCTATATAGTGGAAAAAATTAATAGAGACTTTACTAAAGGAGAGAATAGTTTGAAATGCCAAGGCATAACCCTCACACCTGTTCCTGCATGAAGGGTTGGGGTGGGATCTTAGGGTTGGGAACCCCAAGTTCAAATTTTGCAACTTTTGTTGCTAGAATCCTAATGGGATATTAACACAGTTTTTTGCTATGAATTTCCTTTCTTTTTGTGAAAATATCACCATAGCCGTAGTTGTTCATGGGAGCACAGGGCCCGAATTTTACTGTGGGAGTGCAGGGTCCTTCGAACCCTGAGCACATGTCCCTCCGTATATGCATGAGCAAATTATCACCATAGCCATCTGGTGACCCCATGACATGTATCTGGAACAGAAAATGTTCAAACCCTCACCAAAACATAATTCTGCGCAACTGCGACGCCATTCCACACCACAGGTGCGAAAATATATTTTGGACAGGATCTGAAAAATGCTAGCTGTCACATTCATAAGGTTGGGTAATAAGAAGGCTATGCTGAAAATCTAGGGTCAAAATATTTCAAATGTCCAGAGTTACGAGTGGGTATAGCGAAATGGCAGCGAATGGTCATAACTTTGGCATTTTCCCATATTGTGACCCCAAATTTTCAACATAGTCTTCTTATGACCCTGTCTCATAAACCCCATAGGTGAAAATGTTTAAATTTGTGGCAAAATGCCATTCCACGCCACAGGTGCAAAAACACGTTTCAGGCAGGAAGTGAAAAATGACAGTTGTACTGTTCATGCAGTGGTGTGAAAAAATGGCTATGCTTGAAAATTTGAAATTAAAATATTAAAAAGTAGCCAAGTTACATGCATGCATAGAAAATTTTCAACGAACACACATGTAACTCAGGCATTTTTAGAATTTTTTTTCACCAAATTTTCAACATAGCCTTTCTCATGAACACTGTCACTGTCATTTCATTAATCGGTCCTGAAAGGTGATTTTGCACAGTGACCATGAAATCACCTTATGGACCAATTAACAAAATGACAGTGACACAGCATTCATGAGATGGGGTCCCAAAAAGCCCAAGTTGAAAATTTGGTGAAAAAAATACCTAATTATGGCAAAGATATCACCATAAGTTCAAAACGCCATTGAAATACATTATACAGCACTTACGCTGATTCTTCAGTTTGTGGTTCTACTTTGAAGAGTGCAGACATGTCCCGGTCCACAGAAGATGACAGTCAATGATCTCCAGTCATAAGTATAGGGCAGGGAGGGTGTGGGGTGGTGGGTTCTCAGTGGGAGGGAGACAGGGGAGACGATGTGGGACCATTTTCTTTTTTCAGAATATTAAAAAAAGACATCAGGAGACTATTTTCTTTTTTACAGGTACAAGTTTTAAAACATTTCAGGACACTGTGGGTGGTATCCCCAGTGTCCCACAGTGCTGAGGGGTAGGACATATCTGGGGACACTTTGAGTGGGGTCCCCAGTGTCCCACACTGGCAGGGGGAGGGCTGTCTTCTAGTGCCAGCATGGGCACTGGGAACCCCTCTGTTGGCAAACCATTACAATGCATACTTCAGCACACTGGGAGTGGGCTCTCCAGTGTCCCACACTGTGGGAGGGGAGGAAGACATCTCGGGATACTGGAAGTAGGCTTCCAAGTGGCCCATACTGTAGGGGGGAGGGACATCTTGGGACACTGGGATCAGGCTCCCCAGTGTCCCATACTGGCGGGGGTGGTGGCTTCTACCACTGACATGAGGATTAGGCACCCCAACATAGGAAAAACATATTTGTAATGTAAACATGCCTTGGACCCCTTGGAGGCAGTTAAAGGATAAAAAGATCTTTTATTTAGGTAAATACCAACAGCTGTTTACCTAAACAGGGGCCAAGGAATTGGATTCTGGTGGTAGTCTGGCCGAAAAATGGCCAGGAAAGGAACTTTTGTTTCAGTGGCCAATGTTTTTTTTAAAGTACTGCAACAAATTGCTGCAATTTTCACAAAACAGTGCCACAATTTGCAGCAGAACCCTTCTATTTTGCACAACAGTGCCGCAATTTGCAGCATTTTCATAAAAGTAGTGCCACAATTTGCGGCAGTAGTGTTGCAAATTTGTAACACTATTAGTGGGCAATTAAAATAAACATATTTCCAGCCATTACTTCTAAAAACCAATGCCAGAATAGTGTTCCGTGGGCCCCGATTAAGTAAATACAACTGTTGATGTTTACCAAGTGGCAGTATTTTTTAAATGGTAGCATTTTTTCCACGTCGCTAACTGAAAACAAGATAGCAGAAGCACGGCACTACTTTCCCATTTCGAAAGCAAAAAGTGCTTTCACAGGGCACATCTAATTTTTCCCATAGGATATAATGGGAAACTCTAAAGTTTAATAAGGTTTGAACGGATTAATATTTTTTCACCAAACCTTCACAAAGCACATCTGTGCCCCAGACCCCATATACCATAACAATTTCAGACCAAACCCCAAAGCAATTTCGGAGAAACGGCGTGACAAAAGATTTGCACCTAAATGGTAAATTTCACATTTTTTGACACTGCACATCTGCGCATCTAACAATAGTTGCCATGTCTTGAGATCTTTGGTCCCCAACCGAGCATACAAAATTTCACACAGATCGCATGAACGGTCGCAGTTAATAAAGGTCGAAATTTTGGGTTTAACATAGAGCTGGCTGTTTACCACTAATATAGTGGCACGGTAAATATATTCATTGCAAAAAATGTTAATGCACTAGTTTGGGTTAAACAAACAAAAGTAGGGAAATGTGGCATTAGGGTTTCCAACCCTTGCAACCCACCCCCACCCTGCAGAGAGCAACAGATGTGGAGTGTGTCTTGGGGTTGTCACTCCTAACGCTCACACCATTCCATGAGTAAATAAGCTAAGAGGAGTACAGTATATGAGAATATGGGGAGAATTAGGGCTGACAACCCCAAGACACACCCCACGCCTGTTGCTGTCTGCAGAGTGGGGCACATTATTTTAGCTTATTTACTCACGGAATGGTGTGAGCGTTAGGGCTGACAATCCCAAGACACACCCCACACCTGCTGCTGTCTGCAGGGTGGGGGTGGGTTATTAGATTTGGAAACCATAACACATTTCCCTACTTTTGTCAGCGTAACCCTAATTAGTGCGTTAATGACGTTTTTTGCAATGAATCTCCTTATGTTCTGAAATAGTATAACTGTATCCTTATTTGCCTGTGGGGCCATGTGAGCCCATCCTTCCTTAGATGCATACAGTATATACATACTGCATTTGTAGTAAAACAGGAACTAAATTCTCAGCACAGCCTTCTTATTACCCCACTTCATGAACCTGGTAATGAAAATGTTTAAATCACAGCCAAAATGTGATTCTGCGCCACTGCAACACTGCTGCCTGCCACAGGTGGGAAAACATTGGCCAGGGTTTGATAAATGACAGCTATCATCTTCATGAGGTGGTATAAAAAGATGGCTATGCTAGAAATTTCTGCTTCAAATTATTTAACATTTTCAAAGCTACGAGCAAGTGTAACAAAATTTTAACGTATGTGCATGTCTGCCATTTTTACATGTTTTTCACAAAATTTTCAACACAGCCTTTTTTTGACTGCACATCGTGAACAAGAGCAGTGATAATTTTCAAATCCTGCCTGAAAGGTGATTTTGCAAAGCGACTGTGAAATTGCCTTTTGGGCCATATTTGCATATTTCCACCAACACTGTTCATGAGGTGGGATCCCAAAATGACCATGTTGAAAATTTGGTGTAACAATATGCAAAAATGGCAAAGTTATATACCAAAGTTGAAAATCCCATTGAAATACATTGAACTACATTTGCCTTACTTTCTTATATAACAGTCAGCGTTTCCAGCAGCAAGATGTGTCTATGATCAGAAAGTGGCTCTTCACCCTGGGACCTGTTCAGGTGAGTGAGGATATGTGGGGGTGTGTGGGTGGTGGGGGTGGTGGGTGCTGAGTGAAAGGTCGGGGTGGTGGATTGGCGAGGGACCTATTTTTTTTTCTCTTACAAGTTTAAAAAAAAGACATTGAGGGACTGTTTTCTTTATTACAGGCCATCTGAATACAGGGATGGTGATCGGAGGGGAGCCACCAGACACCAGGAAAGTATAAATTTACTATGGGGATGGAGATCGGATAGTGAGGGTGCCACTAGACACCGGGGAAATATACTGTTATTACGGGGATGGTGATGGGGGGCCCATTAAACACCAGAGAAGTATGAATTTATAACAGGGACAGTGATCGGATGGTGGGAGGGTGCCACGAGACACCAGGGAAATACTATGGGGACAACAATTTGAGAGTGGGGGTCAACTAGACACCAGGGAAAAGATGGTGGCAAAGGAAAAAGGATTTCCCCCTCATGAAAAATAATCTTTTTTCGTGACTCATGATACAAAAGAAGAATCTTTTATAATATCACAAGTAATGAAAAAAGATTTCTAATCTTAAAAAGACAACATTTTTAGGGCATTTTTGCAATAGTTAGCTGCAGAATCCAGCTAAGGGGACCCCAATAAGCAAGCTACATGTGTTGGTTGCTATCCAGAATATAATTTCTGTGTTTTTTCAAATTAGAATTTTAATAGAAATACTGAAAACAAGATGGCAGCATATGAAAAAGGACTTCACCTCATGAAAAAGGAAGTCAAAATGAAAAAGGACTTCACCTCATGAAAAAAGAAGTCAAAATGAAAAAGGATTCTTTTTTTGCTTCAAACATCCATCTTGAAGTACTACTGAGCATGCTGAAAACCAAAGTTTTAAAATGTAATAACTTTGTAAAAGATTAATATTTTTTCACCAAACCAGCAAAATGCACATCTGCAGGCCAGCTCCTTTCTACCCTGAAACTTTCAGATCAAACTTCCAAACTGTCTGGGCGCTACAGGTGTCACCAGAAAACACACTAAAACTGCAAAAATTAAATTCACTTTTTGAATTAGCCTAATCTCGGAATCTGCACTTTCAACTGGAATGAATCTTGGCACATCCAGAGATCTACCCTACGAGACAGCACATGCAAACTGTCAGGCTAATCTGCCAAATGGTTGCAAAGTTATTAAAGTGCAAAACGTGGGATGTAACATTAAACACCTTATTCAACCTTAACAATAGTTAGATATGGATATGGATGTAGATATAGAGTCTCTGCAAAAACTACATTAATGCATCATTAGGGTTAAAGCATCAAAAGTAGGGAAATGCGACTTAAGGGTTTCCAAGTCTAAGACCCCACCCCCACCCTGTATGCAGGAACTGGCCTGAAGAGTGTGCCTTTGGGGTTGCGAACCCGAATGTTCACCCCATTCCACGAGTAAATAAGGTAAGATGAGTATAGTATAGGAGAATAGGGTGAGCATTAGGGTTCACAACCCTACTGATTTTCCCAGGATGAAGGAGATATTCCCGAATGAAATGGAGGAGACGGTGGGGGGTGACAAACTATGGCATAAGATCAAGGGGGGGCTACTTAAAGCCATGGAAAGCTGTATAAGGAAGGTGAGAAAGAGCAAAAGGAGGAGGAGGAGGCTGCTGTGGTTCAGCAGGGAAGTGAGAGGGGCAACAGGGGAGAAGAAAAGGGCTTTCAGGGAATATAACAGGACACAGGGGAAGAAGAATAGGGAAACATATAAGGAGAAACTGAGTGTGGCATGGCAGAGGCTTAAGAAGGCAAAAGCAGAAACAGAGGAGAAAATTGCTAAGCAGGCCAAAAGGGGGGACAAGACTTTCATTCGATACATAGGGGAAAAGAGGAAAGCAAGGCAGGGGTTAGTAAGGGTAACTGGTGAGGGGGGATTACAAGTGGAAGGGGACTTCGAGAAGGCAGAAGTGCTGAATAGATACTTCAGCTCTGTCTTCATGATAGAGAGTGAAGGAAGGGAACCAGTGCTAGGGGGAAAGGGAAGGGGGGGCATGGGGTGGATCCTAGTCCAATCAGTGAAGGCAGGGTAAGGGAGGAATTGAGTATGGTGAGGGTAGACAAGGCTATTGGCCAAGTTGCCCTGTACCCTAGGGTGCTCTGGGAGCTAATGGAGGAACTGGCATCACCACTAGCCAGATTATTTAACTTGTCCTTAGATACAGAACAGGGTGGGTGCCAGAGGACTGGAAGAGGGCTGACGTGGTGCCACTTCATATAAGTGGCAGCAGGGAGGAGACTGGCAATTATTGCCCAGTCAGTCTCACATCAGCAGTGGATAAGGCGATGGAGGTGATATTGAAAGAAAGGGTGGTTGGTTACTTGGAAAATGAGGGGCTGCAGGATATCTGTCAACATGGCTTCACTCAGGTGCGGTCATATCACACGAACCTGATCAAGTTGTTCGATGGGGGGCAATGGACATGGCCTACATAGATTTTGGTAAGGCCTTCGACACTGTGCCCCACAGAATATTGGTTAATAAGTGGCAGAGTTTGGGGGTGAGATGGAAAATAACAAGGTGGATGGAGAGCTGGCTGACAGGTAGAAGCCAGAGGATGGTGGTAAATGGGGTGCATTCTGGGGAAGTAGGGGCAGTGGCGGAGCTAGGGTGGGGCTGGGGGGGTGGTAGCCCCTCCGGGAACCCCAGTGTAAGTAGTGGTTCCCCACCACCATTTTTATTCACTGTTTAGTGCCCATTGTGAAGCCCATGATTGACTGAATGGCGCCCCCCCCGGCTCCCAAACACTCCCAAACCTGGCTCCGCCACTGAGTAGGGGTGACAAGCAGGGTCCCCGAGGATTCAGTGCTGGGGCCTATTCTGTTTAACATCCACATCAACGACATAGCAGAGGGGCTGCAGGGGATGGTCTGCCTTTTTGCAGATGACATGAAAATCTGCAATGGGGTAGACACCCCAGAGGGAGTGGAAGCTATGAAAAAAGATATAAGGTTGCTGAAGGGGTGGTCAAAAACATGACAGCCAAAATTCAGTGCCAAAAAATGCACAGTGATGCACCTGGGACAGAAGAATCCACAAACCACATACTCACTGGGGGCGTGTATGTGTGGAAATGGCAGCATCTGAGCAGGAAAAGGATTTAAGAATCATACTCACTGACAAGATTCAGGTAGGGACCCAATGCAGCAAGGCGGTGGGCGAAGCGAACAGAATGCTGGCGTGTATAGGGAGGGGGATAACTACTAGAAAAAGGGAGGTGTTGATGCCACTCTACAGTTCCATGGTGAGGCCACACCTGGAGCATGGAGATCAGTTCTGGAGACCCCACTTATGCAGGACATAGACGGCATGGAAAGGGTATGGAGAAGGGTCACTACAATGGGGCATGGGCTAAGTGGGAAGTCGTTTGAAGAGAGGTTGAGTGTGTTGAATTGTACCCACTGGAGACCAGAAGGGAGAGGGGGGACAAGATAGAAACATTCAACCATATGAAGGGGATCAATAAAGTGGGGGAGAGTTTATTCTCGGGGAAGGCAGATGCAAAGACTAGAGGGCATGGGTGGAGGGGGAAGGTGTAGGGGAAACATTAGGGGGCATTACTTCACTGAGAGGGTGGTGGTGGTGGTGGTGGTGCCCTGGAATGGTCTGCTGGAGGAGGAGGTCCAGGCCAAAACAGTGGAGGGATTCAAGATGGCATGGGACAAACACAAGGGGGAGGAGTGTGGAATCTGTTGGGGGGCAAGTAAAGAGGGAGGGAATGGGCAGATTCGATGTGCCAAGAAGGTCCTTTTCTGCCCACACACATATAAGAATCTATGAATGACCTATACTTGAATGGATATAATGCATAATAAATAGGGTAGGACACATTCTAATGTGAATATGGAACTTTCTGAAATAGATATGACCCATACAAAAATGCATGACACATACCAAAAATCAATAAGAAAATACTACAATGCATATAACACATACCAGAATGAATACAACACACCCTGAAATGGATGTGACCCATACTGAAATGGATAAGACTCATAACAAAATGGTTATCACATGTACCTAAATCATTAAGATACTTGCTTAAACTATTATAACGTATACCAAAATGAATATGACACATACCGAACTGTAGATTATATTTATTTACTATATTGATATTCTTACTTAATGTGTATTGTAGTAAATAAATACATTTAATAATAGATAGGTGAGAGTGTATGACAAGGGAGTAATACAATCGAGAGCTTCTGGGGACAAGGGAACCTCGAGAGTGAAGCTCGACAGGTTCCCTTATCCCCAGAACCTCGAGATGGTATTACTCCCAAGTATACACTCTCACCTATTTGTTATTTTTTGTAATACAGGGATCCGTTTTTAAAATTGTGCAGCTCTTTGTGGCTTGTTATGAGGAGGATGGGCCGTTGCTGCTCTGATGACTCACTCACTCAGTGTCAAAGAATGCCCTCTCCTCCCCAACCCCGCTCTGCTTCGCCCCGCAGTCCGGTGACTTAGTTTTGTGGAAAGCACTACCTGGTAGTTGTTTTCATGTTAAGTGAAGGCAGGAGCAACCAGATAAGTCATCCATTGAAACGTAAAAAATACCGGGGAAAGAGCGAAGATGAGATATACTCTCGCTAAGCCCGCCCACCGACTGAAAATAGCCAATCATAAGTCGCAGTCTGATCAATTGTTCAAACTGAGTGCTGAAGAAGCTGGCCTATGCTGAGCACGAGGTGGCAGGGTGCGCTTGCGCTTTTGTGCAGGACTGATAATACTATCGTTCGTCAGAATTATAGTATTATTGGGAGTGAAGTGTAGTATTATTGGGAGTGAACTGTTCTATTATGGGGAACTGCTATGTATTACAAGTAATTTTTGGAACCGTTTTCAGTACTATTATTTTCATGATCCATATATTACAAAATGGTTATGAAGTACTGAAAACAAAATGATATATTAAAATGTGCATATTGCACTCTGAAATGAGCATACAGCAAACTGAACTGTTGCTAGACTTGCAAGGCACAGACTGAATAGAGTGCAACATGTGCCAAGGTGTCGATACAGCAAACTGCAATGTTGTGATACACCAAGATGAGTACAACACATACTGTGGTTAAACGATTCCCCGCAGCTCAGTGCGTCTTTCCTGGTGAAATGATTTCCCCAGTCCCTGCAGCTCAGTGTGTCTTTCCTGGTGGAATGATTTCCCTGTTTCCTGCTGCCCCATAGTTTGTCTTTCCTGGTGAGACAATTTCCCCTTATCGACATTGGGATGCCCATTCCCGATGTCGGAGTGCCCCCCGTACTGTTAGCTGACAATGGGGTGCCCAATCCCCCTGTTGGCAATGGCATGCCCCCCACTCACTAGTATGGCACACTGGAAGCCCACCCCAGTGTGCCTAAATGTTTTAAAAAAAAAATACCTGTAAAACAGAAAAACCATACACCAGAAAACTTTTTTCTTTTCTTTTTTTTTATTATTGCACCTGCAAAAGGAAACCATCTAGCGTTGTCTCTCCAGTCCCCCTTCCCCCACCCCTACCCTCCCTCTGTGCCCACCTCCTCGCACTCCCTCTCACCCATACTTACCCTCTGAAGGTCAGGAGCCGCGATCTTCACTGGCCTGGGATACGTCTGCACTCTTCAAAGCCGAACTAGGAACTGAGGAATCGGGTAAGCCTGCATAATGGGACTCGATGGGGGGTTCAACTTAGATTGATATCTCAGCCATTTTGGGGAATTTTGGCCCCAAATTTTCAACATGGGGTTCTTGGGACCCAACCTCATGAACATGTCAGTGTCATTTCAGTTCTTGGTCCTGAATGGTGATTTCACAGTCACTGCGCGGAATCACCTTTCAAGACCGATTACCAAGATGACAGTGCCACTGTTCATGAGGTGGGGTCCCAAAAAGCCCATGTTGCAAATTTGGTGGAAAAATTCCTCAAAATGCCTGTGTTACCAATGTGCACTGCGCAGTTTCTACGCACTCTCGTAACTTTGCTAATTTTTTATAGTTTTACTCCAGATTTTCCACATTGCCATTTTTTCACATCTCCTTATAAACAGTACAGCTGTCATTTTTCACATCCTGCCCAACATGTGTTTTTGCACCTGTGGCCCAGAATGGCACAGTCAGTGTGTGAAATCAACTCTTGGCATGGATTAACAAAATCACAGTGCTACTGTTCATGAGGGGAGGTCCCAAAAATGCCATTTTTTTTAAATTTGGTGAAAACATTCCACAAAATGCCTGCGTTACGAGAGTGTGATGCTCAATTTCTACGCACGCTCTTATCTTTGCCAAGTTTTAATATTTCACTCCAGATTTTCAACACTGACATTTTTTCATACTTCCTTATGAACAGTACAGCTGCAATTTTTTTGCATCCTGCCTGAAATGCGTTTTCGCACCTGTGGCGTAGAATGGCACTGTCGCTCTGCGAAATCATCTTTCAGCACGAGTGTACAAAATGACAATGGCACTCCTCATGAGGTGGGGTACCAAAAAGGCCATGTTGAAAATGTGGTGACAACTCCAAAAAATGGCCAAGTTACACCTGGTCATTCACAATTTTCTATGCACTTGTGTAACTTTGGTTCATTTTCAATATTTTCGCTCCAAATTTTCAATATAGCCTTTTTATCACACCACCTCATGAACAGTACAGCTATCATACAACTTTCTATTGCTCATGTATCAATAAAACTCTTCCTGCACTACTACACTCTCACACACTTCCTTATCTCTACGCACGACGAACTTTTGGCATTGACAAATGCTTGTTTTAAGATGACCTTTGTTTTCAAAAGTTTTATTTGGCTTTCAACAAAAAATACTATTATACATGCTCTTTGTGTAAGGTTACACTTAACACCAGATAACCGCATCCTATCCTGTACTTGTCTTCTTCCAATGCTTTGCAAAGTTACACAGTATGTTGTGTTGTGTAATATTTTTATTTGCCCTGTAAAAGAGGGGGCATTAGCAAAAAAAAAATCTGTAGCTCCACGATTAGCTCAGTCCTGCATGTTTTAACTGAATTTCACCAACTTACTGAAGGTTAGAGTTTTTCTTTGCTGCCTTCTCAAAACTAATGTCACTATTTTACAACTTTTATGAACAGTAAAGGAACTTAATCAGTCATTTATTCTGTAATGATAAGTGCTAGAGACACATATGTTATACCACTGGAAAGCTGATAATATCCTCTTTCTAATACTATAAACCAGCTGTTTGTAGCTTATGACATTATGGAGCAAACAGCTCCATTATTAATGTTCTAGATTTTTCCCCAAAAAATGGAAGTTTGTGAATCTAGTTATCCATCAAATGTTTCATTTCACTGTCTTTTGTCCCTAGGTTCCTGATTTTTTTCTAAGAGGAGTGTTGCATGTTTACAGGCCTCAGTACATGTGCTGAACTACTTAGTCATTAAAGGCTTAAGCAGCAGCCACCCCCAGGTTAGCGAGCTTGGGTGACATTTTCAAAACAGATGTGCTCAGCGCATCTCAGAGATACATCCAAGCATGATATTCAAAGAGCAGAGATGGGCCGGTGCATATCCGCATGTACCAAAGATAAACCATAATGTATTTATGAGAGAGGAATGGGAGGGGAGAAGATACTGGATAAGGTGGATGTGGGAAGTGAAGGGGGAGAAATGATGGTGGGAGAAGTGGAAAAGTGGGAGACAGAGAGATAAGAGAGGGGGTTGAGGTACAGGGATGGTATGCTAGGGTGGGAGCAGATAGGTTATGGGGGCAAATGTGGAACTAGGGAGGCAGAAGAGAAGTGATACGTGAGGTTACAGAGAAAGACGGATTAGCACTAGAGGGAAGGGGGTGAGTGGGGCAAGAAAGGCAAATTTGGAATAAATTCGGAGAAGCAATCCCAAGTGGAACTGGCTACAAGATGCTGGCAGAGGGAACGCTTAAAAGTTCCTAATGAGACAATGTTGGTAATTACTGACGGAAGAGAGTTGAACTAGCAAGAGGCTCTAACTCTGTAGGAGCATTGATCTTGTGTGGTCCAGGGCTGGGGAATGGTAAACGTTTGACACTCCAATCTTCTGGCTATACGTGAGATACTACAGGGGGTCAGTAAAGACTGAACCTGGCAGGCATGAAACTCATTTTTGTCTTCTTTGCTAAGATACAGGTCTCATACTTGCACCTGCTCTTTAGTTTAGCCTTTTGAACTGTGAACATTTTGAACTTTTGAACATTCTGCCATTAGTAAATATCACAGGTGTGGGTGAGGCGGGCGGAGGCAGTAAGGAGATGGCAAGCCTTGTTAAGGACTAAGGTTATGCACCGCAGGGCAGTGCTGGTAGCTGATCCATAGACAATAAACCCATAGTCGATGATTGAGATCACTGAGCTCTGAACAGTAAGACTCAGGGCTTCTGCCATAAGGCAGTGTCTATGTTTATATAGCAGCTCTAGGCGGTTATTCACAGTTTTGGCAATGTGATCAATATGCTTAGTGTAAGCAAGAGTGCAGGCAAGGGTCACACCCAAATATGTAAACTGATGCACCGGCTCCAGAGTAGTGCCTGTGCTGTTTTTTTAATTTTTATTTTTTTATATGTCATACCCATTTCAAGATGTGACGTATCCATTTTAGTATTTGTCATAATTAATTCAGTATTTTTCATACCCATGTTGGAGTGTGTCATATCCATGTCAGTTTGTGCTATAACCATTGTGGTGTATGTCATAACCATTTTGGTATGTCATATCCATTTCAGTATGGGTCATATCCATTTAGCTGTGTGTCTGAACTATTTCAGTGTGCGTCGCACCAATTTCAGTGTGTGCCATATCTAGTCAAGTTTGTCTCATACCCATTTTGCTATGTGCTATAGCCATTCCAGTATAGGTTATAATCATTTCAATATGTGTCATTATTATTTCAGCATGTGTCATACCATTTTCAGTGTGTGTCATATCCATTTCAGTTAGTGTCAGACCCATTTTGGGGTGTGTCATACCGATTTCAGTATATAATACCTATTTTGCTATGTGCTATAGCCATTGCAGTTTAGGTCGTATCCATTTCAATATGTGTCATTATTATTTCAGCATGTGTCATACCATTTTCAGTTTGTCATATCCATTTCCGTTAGTATCAAACCCATTTTGGTGTGTGTCACACCCCTTTCAGTATATAATACCCATTTTGTTATGTACTATAAAGCCATTCCAGTATATGTATTATCCATTTCGAAATGTGCCATTATTATTTCAGCCTATATCATACCATTGTCGATGTGTGTCATATCTATTTCAGTTAGTGTCAACCCCATTTTGGTGTGCGTCATACCCATTTCGGTATGTCATACCCATTTTACCATGTGTCATAACCATTATAGTATTGGCCATATCCATTTCAATAAGTGTCATAGGTATTTCAGTGTGCGTCACGCCAGCTTCAGTCAGTGCCATATCCAGTCCAGTTTGTTTCATACCCATTTCAGTATGTCATACCCATTTTACTATGTGTCATATCCATTTCAGTATAGGCCAGATCCATTTTAAAATGTGTCATAATTATTTCTTTATGCATCATACCCATTTTGGTATGGCATATCCTTTTCATTTTCTGCCATACTCATTCTGGTGTGTGTCATACCCATTTTGGTATGCGTCATATTTATTTTGGTATGTGTCTTATCTGTTTCAGTATGTGCCTAGTCATTTTGTTAAGTGTTATTTCTATCTTGGTGTATGTCATATCCAGATTGGTATGTGTCATATACATTTTGGTATAGGTCAGACCCATTTCAGAAGGTCTCATAACCATTTCAGTGTGTGATATACTCATTTTCATGTTCGTCATTCTCATAATATGCTGTAAACATTTTGTTGTTAGTTGTATACATTTCACTATTAATTATATTCTGAAAACTTATTTTGAATTGAACAGCTTCCCATAAGAGGTAGCACTACAGCAAGAACACCATAACACTATGAAAGCACACTAATTAAGTGAATACACTATAGCTACACACAAAAAATAGTACACTTTGTTTTAAAGCAAAACAGACCAACTTCAGGGTATATATAAAACAGCAGATCCATACTGTAAGTCCCAGATATTTGTGAAATATCATTTTCATTATTTATTTATTTAAAAATTTAACCAGGAAAGACATACTGAGCTGATATCTCATTTCCAGATGCATCCTGGGGGAAAGGAAGAGGGAGGAACAATAGAACTATTAAAATAAGAATCAAATACAATAATATAGTAATATGAGAAACATAACCAAAAATATTAGAGACAAATAGTACATGATTGCAAGTTAAAAATTCACACTGTAAGTAGAGAAGGGAAAGATAGTGGAAAAACCATTAAACAGGGCAAACAACTGAAAGAGAGAAGAATAAAAGGTCATAGACTGTTTCAGGTATGATGACAAAAGTCATAAAGAAGAGACTTCAGGGAGGAAGGAGAAGATGAAGATCGAAATGAAATATCATTCATCATCTCAGGGTCGAACAAGCTCATAATGGCCACCCATCTTTGGGCTCCTGGCTTTATGGTTTGTTTGACCCCTCAACTGTGATATTTCCTCATACTTAACATACCCCTATCACTATGTGCATCATATAAATATCATTTAAAAGGCCACAAACACAGAAGTTGTTTACTATATAAACCTGATGTTTTCAATCTACTGTATTTAGTGAATGAGCAACTCTTCGTGTTTGTCTGGATTTCCAATACCTGTAACTGTTTCAAGACCTGACTCACCCTCCCTCCCTTCCTCTTTCTCTGTCTTTCTTGTTTCTATAGAATTGTGTGTTCCTAAATCCCCTCAACACACATTCCTTTTTAATAATTTTAAATATTATACTGCAATACACATTTCCTGCTTTGTCTCACAGTATTACTACCAAACCTAACTTCCTCAAAGGTCTGAGTCAGCTAGAAAATGCACCTTGGTTTGGACTTCTCCACCATGCTTTGTGTTGCTCTTCCTTCAGCTTGCCTCAAGAAGGGCCTAACTGTAGCTCATTACGGCTAATATGCTGCTACATAACACCACCACTATGGCAGAAGAACACTGTACTGTGAATGACTCCATCTATCCATCTGCAGAAGTAAACCATTCTCACACTTAAACACAAACAAGAAGTGAAACACACACATAGCCCTTCTCATGGCCCAGCAGTTTCATGTCCATGCAGGCAGCACAGGTATGAGACCAAACTGGGGTCCCTGCATGTCAAGTGGCTCAGAAACCAAAATACTGCTACAAGCATTGCTCTCTGTCCCCAGGGAAGCAAACGCTGGGACAGGAAGTACACTAGGTCACTGGAGGGGGAGAAAAAGCAGCAGGAAAATAGCATGAAAAGGGGGAAGGAAAGAAGTGAGATGCAAAAGGCTAAAACCCGCTCCTTCTAGAAACACAACTCCACCATCATTTCTCAACTGTTGAGGCTTGGTTCTCGCAGCACAAACTTCTTATGAACTATAAAAAACCGAAAGTTATGTTGTTTGCTAACCCCCACAACAAACATAAATCACATCAGTTAACAATTCTGAACAGCCATACTACCCCACTAGAATTGGTGCACACCTTCAGATATCTAGGGGTTGCCCTCAACAGCTCGTTATCCTTCACCTGCCACATGAACCATGTTGCAAAGGCAGTTAATTCTGAGATTGGCTTCCTCTACAGGCACAGACACAGACATTGTATGTATGATCCTAGAGGCACTTTGGCTAGCAGTAAACAGCTCAATAATCTCAATTATAGACTATGGCATGGTCATGTATAGCACTGAATCCAACACTACTATTAAAAGGATCAACACAGCACTAAACAAACCTGTAGGCTAATAACGGGTGCCCACTGACTCACCCATCCATGTGACTTGTATGCTTAGACCAATTGGTCGCACCTAAAGGGCAGGATGAAATACCAAGCCCGTCTCCTAGATAAGAAAACCAGCCTAGGATCCCCCCCCCCCAGCCATTCAGAATCTCCTTAATCTAACTACCAACCCTCACTGGACTCATGGCGTTTCTACACAGTCCTATCAAGTCCCTTTCTGATGCACTTCACAAGTGTAACAGCCATTTGCGTACAATGCGCCCAACTGGCTAAATGCCCTCCCATGACATTTTGGCTGAACCAAAGCTTGGCTCATTCAAGAGCAAACTCCGCCAACACCTCACCACACTTAGCAGCTCTGACTGCCTTCCCAAAGTAGCATTACTCCCCAGCATCCCCTACACCCTCACCATGCCCTCCCCTCCTACCCTTCTTCCCCTACGTATCCCCCCTTTCTTTTCCTACCCCTGCCTCCCAGCCTACCTGCAGCCCCTTTCACCTACCTTAAAACCTGACAAGGTCAACTCTGGCTGATTCATGATTGCCTGCAATAATGTACATATCTACATTGTTTTATTAGGCTTTCTGAATTGTATGTCTGATTGTGTTACTTTTACGTGGAACCTTTGTAAATGAGCTTCTAGGTCAGAGGTATTGTAATCCAAGAATTAAATAAATAATTAGAATGAGGCACAAAAGTGGTGGAAATGATCCCTCAGAGCTGCTTTAAGAGGGAGGCAGGGGTGGGTAATGAGGTGAAGGTTGTTCCATATATGAAAGGCGTTAGATTGCCCAGCAGAAGTTTTACACTGAAGGACCCTGCTGGGAATAGGGAAAGGTATAAGAAGAGAACAGCAAAGGGGAGAGGACTCAGAGTGTGAGGAGATGTAGCAGGGAAGGAAGGAGAGCCTTGGTGATGAAAGAGAAACACTGTGTTCTTGTATTTATATCTGTTAGGTGCAAAGAGGCCTGGAATTACATCATAGCAATAAACTCTACTACAGTAGTAGCCTCTTCATGAGGACGGTTGCATTGACATATTTTCTCCACCATTAGGCAGCAGTTCTGATTATCAGATGACGTACTTCCAATGCGATGCTGAGCATCTTCCAGTGTACCTCTGAGCATCTATCCACACAGGTACAAAGGGGAAGAGAGAAAAGGGAGGAAGATGGTCATTAGGGCCACTGTAAGAGTAACAGGCTGGGCTAGACAGACTGGATGGTCCAGTGGCCTTTTTCTGCAGTCACATTCTACGACTACATTTCTATGAAAGAGGAGCAGTGTATTCCTGTATTTATACTGTACTTGTCAGGTGCTCCGAGACCTAGAAGGTCAAAATATCAATAAACTCTACTAAAGTAGAAGCCTCTTAATGAGGGTGACTGCATTAACATATTTTTGTCACCATTAAGCATCTCTCCTGATTATCAGTAGACACACTTTCATTATGTCTCTGAGCATCTACAACACCTGCACACCTTGTCCTCCTTCTGACATGTGTGGTATCCATCTTCACCTCCTCACCGCACTCATTAGAAGAGGATGCTGTCTCCATGTTCAAACCAAGCAATAGACTTTCCAGTCAATGCACTGTAGCACACTGCCTTTCAGCACTGGTACAGACTGTACAGCATATCATTTTAAAAAATTATCAGGAAAGCACATTAGCAGATCAGAACACTTTAAAATGAATCCTAGAGAACCAGGTCATACACATGTAAGTCTGGAGTGGCTCCTGCCACCCAGCAGGTTCACAAACCACAAAGGGTTAATTCTAGTCAGCCTGTGGAATCCCTGCTAACTGGATTGGCTGGGAGTTTTCAAGGGGTGTGGCCATCTCCTTGTGACTGGTGAGTCATCAGGTGTGGTTCTTGACTTGGTTTGTAGGAGAGAAGCAGAGCTACAGTTTGTAGTTGAAGGAGTAAGGCTTTGCAAGAAGTAGAACCCACCCAATCCTTGGGATTGTGGCAGTGGCCTGTGCCATGGAGACACACAGATCCTCAAGGGAAGTTGTTTTACACGTAAGATAAGTGTGCAGCCTCTGTGGTAGAAATGTAATTGTTCTGCACTTTGAAAAAACAGGTGCTAAGTACCAAGACACCTCCACCCAGCTGGGTAGCAAGGGGGATCTCCTGTAAGGGGAGATGTGGGTAATTTAGCATTGAACCCTCTACACCATGGGGGTCAAGCATGGGAGAGGGTTAGAGGCAGAAGCTGTGGTAACTGGGACCACTGGAGGGTGACTGCCTCTCCCAGCCCATTTGAAGTGTGTGACAAATCTACAGAAGGTGAAGCTGTTTAATTAATTTAGATCAGGACCCTCTGTACCACAGGGTCAATTTCTTGGGAGAGGGTGAAAGGCCATAGCTGTGGCAACTGTAACCCACAGGGGGTGTTGGCCACTCCTACCACGTATAAACTGTGGGGCAAATCCCCCACGAGACAAAAGCTTGGAATAGGTGGAGATAATGTAGGCTCCAGGGCCTCTACACTGGCTACCAGAATTCCACAGGGAGAAGGATGCACCAGAACCCTCAGGCTATGGTGGGCTCTCACTTGGAGGGCAGCAGCAAAGTGGGTACCAAGTCTAGGGGATGACTGAAAGGTTGGAATGCCTGGGTGGCCACCAAGTAGAATTTCCCTTAGTCATATTTATATTTCAGTGCTGGTACTGTTCGAAACCTCAGCCTGGAGTCTGAGTAGGTCTATCTCAAGCATGGGGCCTGCCGAGTATTTTGGGTATAAAACCACAGCTACAATTAATCTTCTAGTTTCCCAAGACTGCACATCCCCAGAAGTTATGAAGGTGCCAATTTGAGGGCCTGTGCCCTGACAACGTACCTCCCTGAGTGGGATGCTTGAGTTTATAAAAGACGCTTCTCCCTGCAGGAATTTAAGTACCTGAAACCCTCCTGGCTGGAACTTATGATTTTCCTCTTGTAATAATACACTTCTGAGTTTTACTTTTATTAAAATTGATTCTACTGGACTTATCACTTGATTTGGACATTCAGTTATCAGTTACCAAGTGTTTACCTGCTAACCAGTTTATTCACAGCATTCAGCTGCCCCAAAGATATCCAGCACCCAGGAGGTTACCACAGGCCCTGGAGGTGAGGTAAATGATTTTATTATTTCATGGGCTCCCTTTCTGTGGAACGAGTCAGGAAGGATAACCATAGGCTGGGGAGAGGGTTACATACATGATACGTGAATGTCAATAACACATGATTGCATGTATCACTCCTAGACAGATACATTTAAAACAACTGCAGTATGGCTAGCTTACAGGCAAAAGTTTTCAACTGGTGAGTACATCAAACAAAAAGGACCATGACCCCTGAATGGGTCTAATACAAGATGCTACCTTGCAGAAGAACTACAGCTCTGCACAAGTCCTTGTCAGGCCTACTACCTTTAAGTTGCTGGAGAAGGCGCAGGCCCTGGGAAGGAATTTGTGTGCTGACTCACCCTGCCTTCCCTAAGCTGCTGTCTGATTGTACACCTGCTGCAGCAGGACAGCAGGCTTAGCAGTGCTGCTAGCAGCCCGGTTAACCTCCATTTGGGGCTCTAGAAACATTCTTTAAACATAAACAGGAATGCCATGCTATAACAAAAATGTTTCAATGCACAGAAATAAAAGTCAGCAAGCTGGTCTCTTGTATTCCTAGGTTTTATGAAACCTTGTGATTTCCTGCTATTTAGAACTGTGAAGGATATTGCAGTGCAAAGATTACCAGTCTGGATACTGTAGTTTCAAATTATGAGCAAGGGTTCAGTTTATTTTCAGTGGAAGTCTAAAACTTTCAGGGGTCAAACTCTGTAAGTTATCCCAATTTTTTGGAAGTCAAAATACTTCCAGAATCCCACCTTTGAAAATCAATATTCTAGGAAGAACAAATTTATGGATGTTACTATATTAGTGGTAAAATACAGTTTATTTTAGAAAAATCCATCATTTCTGACTTCCAAGCCTGCAATTTTGGAAGTCACCTAATTTTCGGTTTTACATCTGGAAGTCAGTGACTTCCCCCTCTTTATTTTGCAAGTTTTTGCCTTATTTTTAGAAGTCAAATACTCCCAGAATGGAGTTAACGTGAAGCCCCGATTATGAGGGGAAACCCACCTAATTCTCCTATCCTCTATTAAATGTGTAGTGAATCCCAGAAGTTCGTGCAACACTACCATTTACTTACAATGAGAGGGGCTCAATTTAAAGATAGGGCTCAATGAGACCTACATCTTCTAAAACTTAAAAAGTATTATTCTAATAGTGGTGTAATTGTACTTGAACTACATTCATAAATAAAAATTATAATGGTTGAATTGGTGTGGGGTGGGGGTAGCTAACTAGCTGAACAAGGACGCTGACATAACTGGCCACTGGAATGTCGGTACTACAGGACCCTAAGCTGTATGAGGGGTGCTAGCCAGGGGTTCATCCCATAAAACTGGGACCACAGGACACCAATGCACACAGTAAGTCTCTCCCTTTCAATAACTTGTCCCCAACGTACTTTTATGTTAATAGCTCTGGGTTTAGTTAGGCGGATGGTACAGCATTACAGCTTCCTCCTGGGAGCAGAACGGGAACAGCACAGAGTTAATTTCCCTGCAACAACCTGGAAGAGCCCTGAGGAAACTGATTTAGTTTAAATTTATCTTTATCCCATAGAATACCCTCTCAGTGGCACTCTGACAGACATTCGCCTCTCTGGCCTTCCTTCCTGGGAACTTCCAACACCCTGCCTAATAGTCGGCACATGCCAAGGCACAGGAGGGGACATGCACTCAGGAAGGACCTACAGGGAAACCTGCCTTACATAAGGGACATTCTTGGGGCTCCTACCCATTCACCTCAACTAGTGGCATCTTCTCCTTTTCACATTTTACTTGAGACCAGAGAGGGATCCATAACACTAACCAGTACCTTATTTTCCTTTGTGTATCTTAGATGAAATCAAACAGTAATCACATCCTCTACTTCGGCATCAACTCTTTTGGTGCTACACACAGGGGACACCGTCTGCAGATGGGGACCGTACAATCCATCAAGTCTGCCCTTGGCTTCCTACCCCCCTACTTAGCTGCCTGAATGTGTATCCTACAGTGTCTGTCCCATGCCCGCTTGAATTCTCCCACTGTCTTGGCTCCCACCACCCCCTCCGGCAGGCTATTCCATGGTTCCACAACACGCTCTGTGAAGAAGGATTTCCTTGTATTGCTTCTGAACTTTCCTCCTTTAAGTTGAAGGTTGTGCCCTCTAGTCCTCCTCTAGTCCTTTACCTGAAAGAGGTTCTGCATGTGCACCCTGTTGTTGCCTTTAAGGTATTTGAATGTTTCTATCATGTCCCCACCATTCCTGCGTTGTTCTAGGAAGTATAATTTGAGGTCATCCAGCCTTGCCTCGTACAGTTACTGATGCAAGCCCTGCACCATCTTTGTTGCTTTTCTCTGTACCGTCTCCAGCCTATCTAGGTCCTTCCTGAGGTGTGGCCTCCAGAACTGGACACAGTACTCCCGGTGAGGCCTGACCAGGGACCGATACAGGGGCATGATTACTTCATATGCAACCAAATAAAAGCTGCCTCACAACTGAATATGCATGGTAAAAAAACAACCCAACAGAATAAACCAAAGCACCTTTCTCCAGCATACTAAAAATTGCTGGCACACACTAAAGGAAAGTGCAGAAAAGTTTTATTTTAATAGTCTCCATACCCAGTACCATACCACAGGACACTAGCAAGGACTGTGCTGACTGAACAACCTCTGACCAGTTTCACTCAAGGCATCATCAGGAAGTGATGTTACAACTTGTGAAGCAATTAGTTATGCAACCATCTTAAAGTGATATACACAAATTAATCACACACACACATATATATATATATATATATATATATATAAAATCAAATGAATAAACATACTAGAAATACTTTTAAATATGAAAAAACATTTATAACAACTATTGATGTATTATGTATTGGACTTTATAGTGATACAAAAAAGTTTGTTAGAAAATTGAACTTAAAGATACATTTTTTTGAACCAACAGAAGTAACAGCAGCCAACATATCTACATGTATACACTGAATCATGATACTGCTGCATTTAAATTATTTTTTTATGTTCCCACTCTGATTGACACGTTTATTCCTACCCCATTTAGAAACCCTTCAACATTTATGCCTAATTATACAGCAGTTACTTCAGCTTTTGAAATGACATTGTTGCATGTATTAGAGAAGAGAAGATCTATCTACTATTGACTATAAAAATATAACAATGGAGCTGAGAGCAATTATACAACTTCGTGATAACGCCATATTATTATAATGTCAGCTGATGCCCCCCCCATCATTGTGAGAAATACAAACAAGAGATCTTTAAACAATTGTCAAATACAGATCTCTATGTTAGTTTGAAAGTAGATCCAACTATGTCTTTTAAAGCTGAAACTGGTGTTTCCTTAAAAGTCATATGAGAATGGTCTTATAGATAAAAAAAAAACAGTGAATATTTTGACTGTCTCTCACCCAGTTAGACAAACAATATATGTCTTGCCTAAGGTTCACAAAACCTTAACTGATCCCCCAAGATGTCCTATTGTATCGGGAACTGGTTCACTTACTGAGCCTCTCTCGATGTTTGTTGATAAGCATGTTAATTTTTTGGTACTGAAGCTAAGATCATATATAAAAGATACCACCCAGATTTTGGGTGTCCTGGGGGATATGCAGTTGGAGACACACTGGATGCTGGTTACTATGGACATGCAGTCCTTATATTCAAATATTCCTCATTTGGGGGGGACTAGAAGCTTTAAGTTATTGGATGTTTAGATATATAGCATATGACTGTGTTTCTTCTGACTTTATTTGTGACATGGCAGAGCTTTTCTTAACTGAAAATTAATGTGCCTTTCAGGGACAATATTTCCTACAGGCCGAAGGTACAGCTATGGGGGCAACATTTGCCCCCACATATGCTAATTTGCACCTTGGTCTGTGGGAGGAGAGGTTTATTTGTGACAGAAATGTAAATCTATTTTTTTAATCTAATAGACTGTTGGCGGCACTTTATTGATGATGTGCTGATGGTGTGGCGGGGAGAAGTAACAGCTTTGCATGATTTTGTGGATTATTTAGAAAACACAAATCTAAATAAAAAATTTTCTGTACAATACAGTAAGAATACAGTTAATTTTCTGGATTTAAAAACAGTAAAAAATGAATGATGGTACACTTAACACTGATCTGTACAGGAAATCAACATATTGTAATAGTTTATTGCTGGCTAGCAGCTGTCATCCCCGCCACACCATCAGCAGTATACCAAAATTGCAGTTTATTCGTACAAAAAGGAATTGTTCTACACCTGAAGCATTGGCAAATGGAAATAAGAATTTAGAACAATGATTATTAATAGGGGTTACAGTAGGAATTTGATAGAAAGAACTAAAGAAGCAGTCGGTCTTATGTCACATGAAGAAATGCTTACCTATCAACATAATAAGAAAGTGCAGGATGATAACATTATGTTTGTTACTAAGTTTTTTGCTAAAAGTAATGTGGTAAGAGAATGTTTAAACAAAACTTGGCATATTTTAGAGGCAGAACCTGCTCTACGAAATACGGCTACATCTCCCCACAAATTATACACAGGAGGGGCAAAACTTTGACAGATCTATTAGTCTCTACATATTTGCCAGTGAGAAAAGATGAACATTTAAACTGGTTACCAGCTCCACTGAAGGGATGTTTTACTTGTGGTAAATGTTCTCATTGTATTCACATTAATAAAACTAAGACTTGTTGTACAGTTACTAAGTCAAAGATTTTTGAAATTAATCAATTTGTTAACTGCATTACAACTTATGTTATATACTTAGCAATATGTACATGCAGTTCTTTTTATGTAGATAAAACTACTTGGGCATTTAAAACCAGAGTTGGGGAACATTTTAGTGATATTCGCTGTAAGGAGTTGAGTAATGCTTTGTTTTGTCGCATTATGAAACAGACAAATAAGGAAGCTCATAAATTTATATTTACTGGCACTGAGAGAGTAGGTAGGGGACCAAGGGGAGAAAATTTAGAATTGATGTTATCCATATCCAAGAGAGAAACTTTCTGGATTTATACATTGGGTGGATTAAAACAGCCAGGATTAAATGATGCTATTAATTTAGCAGTTTTCCTGGCTGATTAAATGTATTATATACATCTGTCTGTGATTGCGTGTGTGTGTGTGTGTGTGTGTGTGTGTGTGTGTGTGTGTGTGTGTGTATATATATATAAAAAGACAAAGAACCTCTGTGCGCAAACACTGAGGCAAGGGTTACCCCAAAGGGCATTTGGCTGGGAAGCCAAGTTTCAAGAAAATACAAAATCACACATGCCCCACAATGGGGCATGTGTGTTTATATATATATATATATATATATATATATATATATATATATATATATATATATATATATATATATAGGATACATGATGGGCGAAGTGGGATATGGAAATATTCACTCCTGCAGAGTGAGCATGTGTTCTCACGAGTGCTGAAGGCACGAGAGAAAATACACAGCTCACGAGGCAGGAGTGAGAATATTTTCCATATGCCATGATCTGCCCTTCATGTGTGTGATTTATACCACAGGGGTGAGAGCTGCAGGAACATTTTTTCTGAGTCTGTGTGTTTCCTGCTCATTCTGTGTGTGCTGTCAGTGTGTGTGTGTTCTGAATGGACTGGGAGTCAGAAACACAGGTGAGTATGTTTTGCAAAGCTAATTGAGTGAGTCAGAGGCTCAGTGAGAAAGACAAACTGCTGCAGGTAGCACTGAGAAACAGAATCAGCACAGTAATGGGCTAGCAATGTTAGAAACACAATGGGACATAGGCGAGAGTCTTTTGCAAAGCTAATTGAGTAAGTTGCAGCGTCAGTGAGAAACAAAAACTTTTTCTGAAGCAGTTTCCTTTAGAATGCAAGCTGCAGTGCATTTATCCGCACTCTGGTGACATCAGCAGAGTATGGATAAATGTCGATATCCTCACTCTGCTGAGGTCATCAGGATTTATCCTCACTGCAATGGAAATAACACAGGTTATCCTACTGAGAAAGCTCTCACCCCCGTGGTATAAATATATATATATATATATGCCAACAATAAGACACGACGAGGTGTGGGTTATGGCCTGATAAGAGCATGCCGCAGATGCGGTATGAGGAACGAGGCGCTTGCGCAGAGTGCCTTTAGCACCTGGGAAGTGTTCTTATCAGGCCATAACCTACACCTCGGAGTGTCTTACTGCGCTTATAAAATGGGCCCCCAAGTAATTATATATATAAAAAAAAACACAACAATTGAAAAGTTTGAAATATAAAATTTGTTTCAATGGTTGAAATAGTAAATAATAGTCCCCTGTTAAAACACGTTTACTGGGAGGAGAGGGCTTGCTATATATTAATCAGGTGAATGCTAGAAAAATACCACATAATGCATGTAAGGCCTCCCTTCCTACACAAACGTCAAACATCTCACGGTTAGTATGCAAAGTCTGACCTGTGCTTTAGTGCTCAAACCTCACTGTAGTCAAGTCAGTGAAGCAACGGCTTTCAAACCCCCTGCACATGCAGTGCTGGCGTAGCGATCCAGCAAACGTAGTGCACTGAAGTACAAATTCAGACCCCCCCCCCCGATGATACTTGAGTTTCTAATTTGGTAAGAAAAAATCATCCTTTTAGTAGTGACTGGCTCGAAGTTACAGTCAATGTTCATAATTAAGCCCTGTGTGGAAAACACTAAGTATGGTGGCTCTAGTGGGACACGCTCGCTCTCAATAAAAGTCGACAGGTGGTGTCAAGTTAAGAAGGAGCAAGTCTGGCATTTTTCTGTTTGGTTAGGCTGAACTTGTAAGGTCTGGACTGGTTACCTTTAAATTTAAACCTTGATGCATCAAACAATCTACTTGGTATTTCCGTGTTGCTGGTTCGTTAACGGAGAACTGTATGTATGCCGGGATTTGAAAGCCGCACTTGACTGAGTTTATTGTGGTCAGGTTTCAGCACTGAATGAGGTCAGTTTACTTAGAAATCTATAAATGTTTATGGCTTGTGGAGGAAGGAGATAGTTACTGGCATTGCGTAGTATTTTTTTCCACTTTCTGTCTCGGTGTCACCGCTCTTTAAGTTCCAGTGTAGCTTTTGTCGTTCATCAGTGAGACAGCAGTGGCACGCATTAATTTAATTGTGTAGTGCGGTTTGGTTAGTAGAAAAAGTACCCATTGAATGGATATGTCCTGATAAGGACACAGCTGGAAAAGGTTTTCAGCCAATCCTGTTTCAGGATTTTTTTTGCCCATTTATGTGTATATATATATATATATATATATATACACACATACACACATATACATATATATATATATATACACACACACACACACACACATACATACACACACACACACACACACACACAGATAGTGGTTATTATTTGTCTATTGATTTAATATAGATTATATATGTATACACACACATTTTTTACATTTTTGGTAAGAACATATTTTTCTATTCCCCATCGGTATTTATTTTATTTCTCTTGAATCCTATTATATTCCCTTTTGGGCTCTTTTGTGTGTTTCTTTATATATACATATATTTTCTATTCTATATTGTTGAATACATTGATATTTAAGAAGTAAACCTAATACATAATTGTCATACTTAGATAGTATGATTGGGGAGATTCAATATATGAATAAAATGAGTGGTGCTGTTTTCATTCACAAGTTTTCTTTTTGAGTATATATATTGATGTGAATAAAATGTATTATTAAGTTAGTTTTTTAATATATATATAGTATATTTAATAATACATCAATAGTTGTTAAACATGTTCTTTCATATTTAAAAGCATTTCTAGTATGTTTATTCATTTGATTATATATATGTGTGATTAATTCACATGTATCACTTTAAGATGGTTGTATAAATAATTACTTCACAAGTTGTAACAACACTCCCTGATGACGCCTTGAGCGAAACTGGTCGGAGGTTGTTCAGTCAGCAGAGTCCTTGCTGGTGTCCTGTGGTATGGTACTGGGTATGGAGACTAAATAAACATTTTATGCACATTACTTTAGTGTGTGCCAGCATTTTTTAGTGTGCTGGTGAATGGTGCTTTGGTTTATTCTGTTGGCATGATTACGTCATGCTTTCTGCTCGTGATCCCCTTCCCTATGCATCCCAGGATACCACTAGCCTTTAGTACTGCCTTTTCACATTGTCTACTGACCTTGAGGTCATCTGATATGATCACCCGTAGGTCTTGCTCCTGCCTGGTAGCCACCAACTGCTCCCCTCCCATTGAGTACAGTTTCCCTGGGTTACGTTTTCCCAGGTGCATGACCTTCCATTTTCTGGCACTGAATTTCAATTGCCAGGTCTTGGACCACTCCTCCAGTTTTCGGAGATCAGCTTCCATGCTTTTCTGTCCCTCTGATGTGTCTACCCTGTTGCCAATTTTGGTGTAAACTGCAAACAGGCACACCTTTCCCTCCAGCACTAGTCTCCTGTGTGGAACAGAGTTAAAAGCTTTGCTGAAGTCCAGGTAAACCACATCCACTGCCCCACCCTGATCCACTGTTTTGGTGACCCAACTGAAAAAAATCAACCAGGTTTGTCTGGCAGGACCTCCCTGCTGTGAAACCGTGTTGATTTTTGTCGAGCTGACCAGTTTGCTTCAAAAAAGCTATGATTCTTTCCTTGAGCAGGGACTCCATCACTTTTCTCACAACTGACAGACTAACCAGACGGTAGTTACCTGGCTGTCCCTTGCTTCCACTCTTGTGGACTAGTACTACTGTTACACTCCTCCAATCCTCTGACACCTCCCAGCTCCTTAATGATTTGTTGAAGAGCACTGCTACGGGGGCTGCTAGTTCCCTCCCTAGTTCTTTCAGTATTCTTGGGTGTATCCCATCTGGATCTGTAGCTTTATCTACGTTTGACTTGTCTATTTCCTCCAGGACCCTTTCCTCTGTGAAGGGACTCGTATCTGTTCCTTCAACTGGACACTTCTTTATGCCTATTGTTGGTAAGTTACCATCTGCTTCCTGTGTGAACACTGAGCAGAAGTACTCATTGAGTGCCTCTGCCTTCTCCATGTCTTGTTCTGTGGTTTGTCCATCTCTTTTTGTGATTCTAACAATGCCCCCTTTGGTCTTCCTTTTTTCACATATGTACCTGTAGAAGGTTTTGTTACCCTTTTTTATACTTCCTGAGTTATCCTAACCTCTGAGCTTTTGCATTTCTTATCACTTTCCCTGTCTCTTTTAGTTTCTGTTTATATTTGGTTCTGTCTGCCTCATTCCCTGACTCCTTGTACTTTCTGAAGGATATGTGCTTTTCTCTCACCATGGTTGCCACCTCCTTGGGAAACCATAGTGGTTTTTCCTCCTTTTGTTCATACTAATCTAATGGGCACACTGTGATGTGACCATGGTTACTGCATCCTTCAACCTTGTCCAATATTCATCAACGCTCCCTTCTGTCGCGTTACTAAGGTAGTCTCTTAGGCAGGCCTTCATGTCTGTGAAGTCTGCCCTGTCAACTTCTATGTTTCTATAACAAGTGCCTCCTTCTCTGTCCCCCTCCAAAACATGGCTCCTCCCCTTTTATTCACACAGGTGGTCCTATATGGCAGAAGCATGGCAGACCATACCAAGTGGCTCACTTTGGCCATAGGTTACACCGAATCAAACTTAATTCAGTAAGAGACAAACCTGGGCCATTGCTCATTTGTACTCCTTGTTCCTGGATGTAATTCCCTTTGCAGATATAAACCAAAACATTACAGAGGTACATGAGCTAAATGTACAAGCTTACAGTACCCACGTCAAAGCATAAATATAGGGAAGAACAGGAAAAACAGTATCCATGGTGTTTTTAAATGCCCCAACAAAATGTATCTTTCTGCAGATACACTGCTTAAAATCCTGGGGCAGTTGCCCCTGAAAAAGGGACCTTCAGGACTCAGTGGACTCATCTGGTAATCAAAATTTAATAAATAAATAAATTCTCAAATACACTAGGTCTGTATGTGGTGTGTCTGACAAGACCTACCCTACTATTTAGACATCTTACCAGAGGATAAAACCTTGTGAGTACGCAAGAAACTGATAGTCAAGCGCATGATGGATGCCTTATCCAGATGCGAGCTGATGTTGTGCGGCAAAGGGAGTTGGTGGGCCAGCTCGTAGAACACCTCAGTCTCTTTGCTTCTCCTGCACCGTGCTGCATCCCTCGATTTCTCCTTCCGCCTCTCTGAACTGTTCCTGGGGGTGGAAGAGGAAAAAAAAAACACAGAGGTTTATTTATGATCTCCTGACAGCTAAATTCCACTAAGTCCAAGTGCCAGGTGACTGGATCATTTTTTTTTCTACTGACAGATTCAAGGACACAAGGGACAGTCCTGGGCTAATTCTGACTGACTGTTTAATTTGGTAGGTCAGTGGCAAATTCAGATTTAGAATCAACAGCCACATTCCTGTAGGAGCACTAAACTGTGTTTCTTAGGAGTGAAAGAAACTAATGTACTGTAGTATGTGCTAACGAACAGTATCTTGACATGCCTTTGGGTCTCTTTCCCATTATCAGTTATGAAACCGAAAGTTTTGTTTTAATAACAAAGTGTATAAGCAATAGCATTCCAATGACTGCATTCACTGTATTTTTTCTTTTACATTGGGCTATTATGAGTCCCATAATGAAATCAAACTTAAAACATACAAAGCAGTGACGTAAAAATCTGAATATTAAAAAAACAATCACCTGAATAAGATTATGTATTTTCATGAGTGAGGGTGTCATGGGTGACAAAGCCATGAGTGAGTATGAAATTCCTGTCCTCTTAGAAGGGATGATAAGTGACATATTCTGAATCAGACCATTGTATGCCCAATTTATATAATGTATTTAAATGGTAAAGCTTTTAATGTATTACGTTTTTATGAAGATTTAACTGTTTCTGTTTGATTTAACTACTCTTTTTTTGAGTGTGGCAGATGCCATTGTGACACCATGCCATCATGCTAACTACACTCCCATAGGTTAAAGGTTCCCTTGTGACCCATCTAATGTGAAAATAAATGCTGATGTGTTATCCACAAGGGAAATGCACATAATATGCTCATTCTGGTGATGTCCCAAACAAAACTAACAAGTTTAGTTTACAATTTAACTAGGTCATATAGTACATGATCGTATCAATATGGGATATTTCACAGGCTAGAAATATAGTAAGGACTGCTTGGCCCATCCAGTCTATTCAATTCTCCCTACCTATACTATTACATCAGACTGTGCCCAATTTACAGCTCTTTCTCCCTCTCCCCTTCCTTTCCACTATGATTCCTTTGTGCATATCCCATGCATTCTTGAACCCCACCACTGTTTTTGTCCCCACCACCTCCACTGGAAGGCTGCTCCAGAAATCTACCACTCTTTCTGTGCAGTGCTCCCTCACATCTCTCTTGAATCTACCCCTTGTTCTTCAGCACCTTTTCTTCTGAAAAATACTCCCCTCTTGTACCACATTTACCCTTGTGAGGTATTTAAAGCTCTCTATCAGATCTCCCCTCTCCCTCCTCTGTTTAAGATGTACATATTGAGGTCCTTCAGTCTCTCCTCATAGGGCTTTTGATGCAGACCCTGCCCCATTTTAGTTGCCCTCCTCTGGACCACCTCCACTCTATGTCCTTCTGTAGATGAGGACTCCAGAACTGGACACAATACTCTAGGTAGGGTCTTATCAGCGACCTACACAGAAGCAACACCACTTACCTCTTTCTGCTGATGATACCCCAACTTATGCATCCCGGCATCCCACTTGCCCTCCCTACCACCTCGTCACACTGCCTGGCCACCTTTAGGTCATCCGATATGATTAATCCCAGGTCTGTTTCCTGCTTGGTGGTCATCAATACCACTCCACCTATTTTGCACTTCACCCCTGGGTTTCTGTGCCCTAAGTGCATTATTTTGCACTTTTTTGCATTGAAACACAGCTGTCACACCCATGACCACTCCTCTAGTTTTCTCAGGTCTCTGCTCATCCTTTCCACACACTCTGGAGTGTGTACCATATTGCAGATTTTGTTGTCATCCACAAAGAGGCAGACCTTCCCTTCCAGCTCCTCTGCAATACAAACATAGAATCATAGAAATTGTTGGCAGATGAGGACTGCTAGGCCCATCCAGTCTGCCCGTAGGCCCTATACATTGTATGTGGACACTGACCCTATGTTATCAATGGCTTTTCATCACTCCTTCCCCTCTCAGGCTTCCCTTGTGCCCATCCCAAGCATGCTTAAACCCCTCCACTGTGCTTGCCCCCACTACCTCCTGTGGCAGGCTATTCCATATGTCGACTACCCTTTCTGTGTAGAAAAACTTCCTCACATTACCTCTTAATCTACCCTCTTCCAATTTCATATTGTGTCTCCTTATTCTAGTACTTTTTCTACATTGGAAAAGCTCCCCCGCCTGCACCTTGTTTATGCCCTTAAAGTACTTGAAAGTTTCAATCATGTCCCCCCGCTGTCTCCTCTCCTCCAGTGACTACATAGTGATGTCCCTTAGTCTCTCCTCATATGTTTTGTGGTGTAAGCCCTGCAACATCTTTGTTACCCTTCTCTGGATAGTCTCTACCATATCTATGTCCTTGCACAGGTGTGGCCTCCAGAACTGCATGCAGTACTCCAGGTGAGGCCTTACCAATGTTTTGTACAATGGCATCACCACCTCCCACCTCCTGCTAGTTATACCCCTGCCTATGCACCCCAGCATGCCATTGGACCTCTATGCTGCCTTTGTACACTGCTTTTGATAACTTATGAGCATCACTGGATTCCTAATGTGCCACTATCCTTTCTTTCAGCAGTGTCTCCATGACCTTTCCCACCACTGAAGTGAGGCTGACTGGCCCGTAGTTCCCGCCTCCTCTCTACTGCCACTTTTGTGCAGTGGGACTACATGTGCCCTCCTCCAGTCCTCTAGAATGACACCTGTGTTGAGTGACTCTGCGAACAGGGCTGCCAGAGGCGCTGCTAGTTCCCTTCGCAGCTCCTTTAAAATCCTCAGGTGGATGCCGTCTGGCCCCATGGCCTTATCCCTCTTCAGCTTTGTGAGTTCTTCCAGAACTCTCTCCATTGTGAATGGACTGGTGCTCAGCTCTTCCCCCGAACTGCCTCTGCAACCCAACTGTGGTCCTTGACTCGCCCCCTTCTTAGTAAATACTGAGCAGAAGTATTTGTTCAGTATTTCTGCCTTGTCCAGATCCCCCTCCTTACACTCTCACGTCTCCCCTTTGAGTCTCACAACCCCACCCGGTTTTTTCTTCTTTCACTGATGTATCTATAAAATGCCTTATCCCCTTTGTTTACAGACTGTGCTAAGCTCTCTTCTGTCTGCACCTTCGCCCTCCTAACAGCCTTCCCTGCTTCCCTTAGACATTTAAGGTACACTTCCCTGTCCTCCTCCTTTTAGCTCCCTTTATATTTCCTGAAACTCAGCCTTTTAGCCCTGACTTTGTCCCTCACCTCTTTAGAGAACCATAGTGGTTTCCTTCTTCTTTTCCCTTTGGAAACTATCCTAACGTATTGGTTTGTTATATCCACTATGGCTCCTTTCAGTTTCTCCAACTGTTCTTCCACCCCCTTTACTACCTCTCCCTTCTCCAGGACTGCTTGTATACTGTACATCTACCCATTTCAGTGAAATCTGCCCTCCAGAAATCTAATACTCTTGCCTTTGTATGGCTTGATTGAGTCCATGTCTCCATGCTGAACCACACCATGTGGTGGTCACTGGACCCCAGCTGCCCTTCCACCTGTATTTCTTTGACTCTGTACCCATTGGCCCATACCAGCTCCAGAACTGACTTGTCCCTGGTTGGTTCATCACCTGCTGCCTGAATCCAACTCCCTGCAGGGATTCTAGGATGGCTGAGCTTCTGACTGAAACAGCCACCCGGGGTGTCCCAATTCATGTCCAGCATATTGAAATCCCCCCAGTAGCAGGATTTTGCCCTTAGCTGCCATGCCGTGTATGTTCTCCACTAGTTCCGTCTACTTCCTCCCTCTGTGCTGGAGGTCTGTAGATCACCCCTGTGCATACTGCTGTTCCATTCTCTAGCTCCAGGGTGACCCACATTACATCGGCCTCCCCCGTCTTCCCTGAACTTCTGTAGCCTTCATACCATCTTTGATGTACAGGGCCACTCCCCTACCCTTTTTACCCTCCCCCGTCCCTCCTGAATAATGCCTGGTACATTGACTTCCCATCCATGATTAGCAGAGTACCATGTCTCTGTTACTGCTGCCATGTCAAGGTCTGCATCTGCCAACAAGGCCTCCAGGTCTGGAACCTTATTTCCTAGGCTACGGGCATTTGTTAACATGACCTTCCATGTTTTACAATGTCACTTATAAACATATTAAAGAGAACCGATCCCACCACTGATCCCTAAGGCACCCCAATGGTCACCCTCCCTTCCTTGGTGTGAACTTCATTTATCACCATCCTCTGTTGCCTATCCCTAAACAATTTCTTATCCAGCTTACTACCTTTGGACCCACTCCTAAGCTACCTAGCTTGATTACTAATTTACCATGTGGAATGGTGTTGAACGTATTACTGAAATCTAGGGAGGCCACATCCACCGCTTCACCCTGATCTAGTTCCTTGGTTGCCCAGTCAAATAAATCTTTCAGATTCATTTTCATGTCCCCCCCCTTGTGAAACCATGCTGCCTTGGGTCTTGTAACCCACTGGATTCAAGATATTCCACAATCCTTTCCTTCAGCAGTGATTCCATTAACTTTCCCACCACCAATATCAGGCTGACTGGCCTATAGTTGCCAGACTCCTCCCTGCTACCACTTTTGTGTAGTGATACTACATCGCTCTCCTCCAGTTCTCCAGAACCACTCCTGTTTCCAGTGAGCTGCTAAACAGAACTGTCAGAGGCGCATCCAGTATTTCCCTGTGCTCCTTCAATACCATTAGATGTACACCACCTGGCCCCATTGCTTTGTCCACTTTCAGATTAGCAAGTCTCTTCAGGACTCTCTCCTCCAAAAAGGACTAGTATCCACCTCCCTCTGTTACTTTTTTGTGGCCTCTCCCCTTCTCCTTCCTCTGCGAACACTGAACAAAAGGATATCTGCCTTTTCCTGGTCCCCCTCTGCACAGTCCCCCTTCCCCCCCTTTTTAGTCTTACAGTCCCACCCTGGTGGTCTTCTTTTCACTTACATATCTACAAAATGTATTGCCCCTTTTTGTTACCTCCTGGGACATTCCCTCTTCAGTTTGAATCTTTGCACTTCTTACTACTTTCCTACTTCCCTCGGTTTCCCCTGACACACCTCACTATCCTCCCTCCTCCTTCTGCATCTCCTTACACCATCTGAATGCTACCCTTTTAGCCTTTACCTTTACAGCCACCTCTTTGAGAACCATAGTGGTCTCTTTTTTCTCTTGCTTTTGCTCATTAGTTTGATGCAGAGGTTTGTTGCCTTTACTATACTCCCTTTTATCCTAACCCACTGTTCCTCCACCCCCCCAGGTCACCCACTCCTGCTAGGACATTCCTGAGGCATTCACCCATCTTTTTACAATCTGCCCTCCCGAAGTCCAGGACCCTCAAACACCCTTGTGTGGTTTGATTCTGCAGTCATCCTTATATTGAACCACACTATACAGTGCTCACTGGACCCCAAGTGGCCTCCCACTTTGACATCTGCAACACTGTCCCTGTTGGTGAGTACCAGGTGCAGTATTGTCCCATCATGAGTGTGTTCACTGACTAGTTGCCTGAGGAGTGCCGCCCAGCTGAGAGTCTGTGATGTCCCTGCTTCTAGCTGAAGTTGCTGCTGGGAAGCTCCAGTTCACATTTGACAGGTTGAAGACCCTCACCAGCAGCACCCCCCCTTGCCATTTTTCCAATTCTTTCCACCAGTACCTTATCCAATTCCTCCCTCTGTGCTTGAGGTCTGTAAATCACTCCAGTGCGAGTAACGGCTCCATTTCCCATCTCCAGGTAGACCCACAGTACCTCTGCCTCCCCCTGCATTCCATATATGTCTGTGGCTTTTATGCTTTCCCTCACATAAAGCACCACATCTCCTCCTTTCCTTCCCACCCCATCCTTCCTGAGCAGAGTATAGCCTGGTATGGCCATGTTCCAGTCCTGGTTTTCAGTGCACCATGACTCAGTAATGGCCACAATATCCAGGCTGGCCTCTAGGTCCGGAATCTTATTTCCTAGACTTTTAGCATTTGCACACACATGGCCTTCCAGATTCTGATTCCACTCTGCTTGTTGCCCCCTTTTTTCCTTTCTGCCCTCCCTCCTTCCCACTTCACTTTTTAGTGCTCCTGTTCCTTTCCCCCTTTACCCTGGAATAAGCTTTTTATTCACTCTGGAATGTTACCAACAATGCTAGGGTGAACAAAAAGCTTATTCCTGATGCCCTATCAAATGTCCTAGGTGGGCTGTGACTCAAACCGATACAGTCAGGGACAAGATATGATTGACAGCTACAAGGAAAATAACAGGGGCTGTGGGGAAAAATATAATGTTATTCATCCTAGACATGAACAAAAGTGCAGAATAACACATTTTATTCTACTGTGTTACTCCCTCCTCCCATTGTATAAGTAACGGATATGAAATGGGGGACAGCTTGATACATAATTTATCTATATGAGTGCTGTCTGATCTCGGGTAACCTCACTAGTGGCATAAGCCACAAATCAAACGGCACAAATACAGATAAATCATGTATAAAAACTGTCCCCCGCGGTATATTTCTTTTATGCAATAGGGACCAGTTTGGACAGTAAAGGTAACAGTTTATTTTTTATTTTAAGAAATTTGAGTGGACCTTTTGGTGACTTGTTGTTTACATGTCCACTCAGTGGAGAGGTTGCTAGGCTGCTGTTATGGACGCTAGGACATCCTGAGGGACTGGCATGTGCTGTGATTGGTTGACTATGTGGTTTACAGAAATATTTCTGAAAAAAATGGCCGTGCCATTCAGTGAGCGAGAGGGGTAGTAGGGTGATCGCACTGGAGAGTGGCATTTATGCCCGTTTATTTTTTTTTTAAAGTGGGAAGTTTGAACAAGATAGAGCCAGCGTTCCAACCAGGATTCAGCAGTTGGCAAGGAACATGAATCGAGCATGTGATCCTGGGCGCAGCTGAAGTGCTGAACTGTCAGAGGTAACAAGCTGTTCAGAAAGAAATGTTGTAGTAACTGGGAGTTTTAGTTTGAGCGGTCTTTCAGGTGAAAAAAGTGTTTGAATTGAAGCATGGAGTGCAGCTGCAGTTTGTAACTGATCATAGCATACAGACGAGCAGATGGGAGGGTGGGGGAAGACAGCATGTAGTGAGAGAAGCAATTAAAGTTTAAAGAAAAAAACAAAGTATTGCTTTTTGGGATCAAGTTTGTTTGCAGGTTTCTGTGAATGCTACTGTGAGATCAGAGTGGCACAAAGTCAGTGCAAAAGGTGGGTGGGTGGGATTACAAGTACCTTTGAGCAGGGGGCTCATTTACAAAGGTTCCACTTCAGTGGGTAACAGAGTACAACATACATGATTTGGGAAGACAGTGTGTAAATGAACAGAATGTTTGGTTGCTTTACATTTAAGGACAGCCATACAACCAACACAACATATCAGAGTTCATATAATTCAAAAAACTTCAGGTAGTACAATTTAAGTGATAATGCTTACATACAATGTAGGGCAGGATATTAGACATTTTACTTTATTCATACTGACTTAAGCTTCACAGCCAAGAGGCCTTGTCAGGAGCCTGGAGAGCAGAGGATGGTGAAGGAGGGCATAAGGACCAAAAGGAAGAAGTTGAATAGGAAAAGTATAAGGTGGGAGAAGGTGAGCAGGGGACAAACTAGAGGGGTGTTGGGGTGGACAGTGATAGTAGGAAAGTAAAGGTAGGGGTGAGTGCCCCGGTATTTATCATAGCAGCTAAGTGCAACAGTTGGGCAGTATAAACATATCAGCCAGATTCCAATTAGGTTTGGCAGTCACAGCTACTGAGTGCAGCTAGATAAGCCTGCAGCTTCTGCTTAAAAGGGCCAGTTTTGGATTTGGTTAGTATGTCACAGCAGGGGGAGTTCAGCCAGTTGGGGGCACAGTACTCAAACAATCTTTGCCACTGCGAGGTATGGCAGAAGGAGAGCTTGAAAGACTGGTTGATTGCTCCTCTGGTATGGCGGGGAGCGAAGTATGGCAGAAGGAGAGCTTGAAAGACTGGCTGATTGCTCCTCTGGTGTGGCGGGGATTTGCCGATGGGCACAGAAGGTTTTGGATGCCTGGGGAGCTTAGGCTCAAGGATGTTTTCTTGGCAGCAAGTCTGATACTTCATTCTGCCATGAAGATTGAGCCACCCAGCTTGGGCATATAACTCACAGGTGTGTGTGAGCCAGTGGGCCTCTGTGATAAGCCTGCAGGCCTTATTTAAGGCTACTGAGATTCTTTTAAGGGTGGAGTCTGTCGCGGCGCCATATATAAACAGACTGTTATCAATTATGGAGGTCACAGAGCTATGTACTGCAAGTTTGAGTGCTTCATCAGTCAAGCAGTGTTTATGCCTATATAGTAGGTCTATTTTTGCACTGACAGCTTTGACCACCTGGTCGACATGGTTTGCATAGGATAAGTTGCTGTCTAGTGTAACCCCTAAGTATTTGAATGTATGGACAAGGTCTAAAGGGGTGCTAAGGTAATTTCGGATTGTGAATTGATGTGATCTGTGCTTGTTAAGTGGGGTTGCAAATATCATGGTTTTGGTCTTTTTATAGTTCATGAGTAATTTATGATTCATGAATCAGGTCTCAACTACGTAGAAATTCCTCTGAAGCTGCTTCTCTAGTAAAACTGGGTCTAAATTACTTGTAAAGAGTATCGCATCGTCCGCATAGAAGAGAATACTGCTTTGGCACATGTAGGGAAGGTGATTCAGGAAGAGGTTGAACAGCAGAGGGCCTAAAATGGATCTTTGGGGGACCCCCATTCTCACTTGATGACTTTCAGGAAGTACCCCATTTATTTTTACCTGTTGCGTTATGTCTGTGAGACACCTACTGAACCAACCCGTAGTGTCAGGGGAGAGCCCATTGTAGGGCAGGTGTTCAAGTAGCAATGCATGCTTGACCATGTAGAATGCTTTGGTGAGGTCTATGAAGGCTGCTCCCACCAAATGCCCATGGTCAAGTGCCTTATGTATGTACCCGGTGAACTCAAAGCTGTGGTGGTTCTGTGTGACTTTCTAAATCCATGCTGCTGGGGGCATTGTATCTGGTATTTTGTCAGGTATTCTACAAGCTGATCAGATACAATGTGCTTGAGTGCTTTGGATAAAAGGGGGAGAATAGATATGGGATGATAATTTGTATGTGTGGCCCTGTCCCTGCTTTTATAGACTGGTGTTACCATGGCGACTTTTCATTTCTGGGGGAATCTGGCAAACCTTAATGAAAGGTTTAGGATATTTATTAGTGGTGTAAGTATCTCATCAAGGGTGAGGGCGACAAGTTTGAGATCTAAAGTGCCTCCATTGATCCTCAATTTACCTAATACCTGTTGAAGGTACTTCTTCGCATCTTTTTTGGTGATGATTCTGAAATACAAGGGGAGGGCCAGCGGTTTGTGTTTATCAACTTCATTGTTGATTTTATCTGTTGCCGCAGAGTAGTCAGGGGAGTACGTTACTTAGGTCTGTAAATGCAGAGTTAAAAGTGTCTGCAATTTCATTCTGGTCTTGGGTAATGTCTCCAATTATGTCTAACACGGTCAGTGATGTTTTATTAGATCTCCCCATTAGGGCCTTCATATTGTGCCAGACATGTCTGCCATCACCCAGGAATTGGTCAGTTCCTCTTTGAAGTGGCGACTTTTGGCAGTTCGGATAGCCCTTGTACAGGTGTTCCTAGCCTTTTTGTAGTTTTGAATATCAGCCTGTTTGTCTGTGGCTCGTGCCAGATGCCAAAGATTATCTCTATTGTGCACAAGTTCGATAAGGGGTGGTGAGACCAATGTCTTACTTGCACTCTTAACCCTGTGTTTCCCGACAGGGGCGTAAAGATCATAAGTTGTTTTTGCTCGTCAATGAAGTAGTCGAGGGCTTTGTCAACATCTTCAAAGGATTCAATAGGGGACCACTCTTGTTGCCTGAGGTGACATTTTAAGGGTGCAAGTTGACCCTTTTTTAATACTTGACCCATAATAGTTTTGGTCGGTGGGGGGAGAGGGGATGTTCAGTTTTGTTGGACCAGGAAAACAGGATAGGGGAGTGGTCACTTATAGAGTCCTGGAGAATGGTGGCATTTGTAATTCTGCCCCGATGGCAGGTGAGTAACCAATCTAGTCGTGTACATGTCCCAGTGCGATAGTTTGTAGTATTGGGAGATTCAACTAATTGTGCTACATTGCAGCCCAGTGGCATTGAGGGTTGAGGCGCTGAACACCACACCTCGCACCATGTCGGCAACCCGGGTTCAGGAGCAAGCTCGGTCTGTCAGGGGTTGGCAGTGGGAGGAGAGGATTGAGCATCGAAGCACTGCTCTCCTCTCCTGGGAGGGAGGGGGCAATGTCCTGCCAACTAGTGGCACCCGGTGGAGATCGGGTGCACTACAAGACATAGGGACTACGCTGGAAAGGGAACGTTAGGCGTCCATCTTCCGGACGTGTGCGGGAGCGCTCACGTAGCGGGCTGGGCGACATTGCACATCCCACATTTGGAGGACGGGTAAAACAAGGAAAAACCCTCCTTCCACTAGTAGGTGAAAGCGGGTCCAGTGGTAACGGCCCCACATCCCGGGCGTCAGGACGTCCGCTCCGGTTCCCTTCTTCTGTGACAGCTGCCCTCAGATACTATACATAGGGCACCAGAAGAAGATGGCGGTCCTTCCCTGGAAGACACAGACCCAGGGAGTTAGGGCAAGCTGCACAAGGAGTGGGGGATGCCCCTCAACCAGAGAATGGGCAGGCTGCGCTTCAGGCAGGACAGGCAGAGCCAGCTGACCGAGAGACCATGCTGGAGAGAGGCCAGTTGGCAAGGGGAGAATAAAGAAAAAAAAAGAAAAAAAACCTTATTGTGCTACATTAATGGAGGAGATAGCATTTCTGTAGGGGGCTGCCTCCAGCGACAGCCAGTTAATGTTAAAGTCCCCCACCATTATAATCTCAGAATTGTGGTATAAGCTGTTTAAATAGTCCAATACCATCTTAAAGCTACTAGTCTGTTCTTTCGGGGGGGATAACAGACCAAAACCACAATGAGTCCTTTGTTTTCAGCCCCAAACAGTAGTTTAACTGCCAGTGCTTGGACATTGTTACCTGTGTCTAGTGTGGGAAGGGTGTGTCACTGGAGGGTATTCTTAATTTAAATGGCACAGCCCCCTCCCCACTTATTAGTCCTGTCCTGTCTGAAAAGAGTACAGCCATCTAAAGTGATTGCTGTATCTGGGATCTTAGGTGTGAGACAAGTTTCCACAACAGATAGTACAGTACGTCAGGCCTCTGTTGGGTAATCCAAACCTGGAGTGCATCAAATTTGGATAGCAGACTACAGATGTTGATTGATGCCAACTCAAAAGTGCCTTGTTTTTTACTTAGGCAATCTGTTGCCCTGGTCCAGGATTGGGGTGGATGTTGCCTGACATTAATGACAGCAAAGTAAGTCTCAAAATATGATTCTTAAAAAGTTTTAGATTTGCTGTGCAGGTTCCTCTTGCTGACACTCCCTAACTTTAACTTGATACAGACAATGGTCTGACTGGGGATTGGAAAAGGGGGAGGGCAATTGGTGCAGGCAGTTCGAAGAAGCCCCTCTAGTTTAAGGAGCCCTGCAACACTTGGCAACAATTGGGCTGATGATACTGTGTCAGCAGTACTCATTAAAAACAAGTGTGTAGTTGCTACTGTTGGCTTGCTGGGATATTCCATCTCCTGCTGAATATAGTAGTATTAATAGGATGAGTGTTAGAACCATTGTGTTAGGTGCACCCAGTTACATTTCAGGGTCACCTAAGTGCCACAGACTGGCTGGATTGGACAGAATAGTTAACAGCTGTTTGATGTGCTTATGCGGTTTTGGCTATGATGTTAGTGTGGGACCAGGTTGGCACAGAAAGTGCTGAGGGTGTAGTGTCTGGTAAAGAAGTTAGTAGTGCTGGCCGGGGTGGGGAGTGGGGAGGGGTTCTGTAGTGATGATGCGGCAACTACTGAGATAAATGCAAGTGTTGAAATAAATGCCTATTCACTGTTAATGATTTAAAGTGATTTTAAGTCCATGCCTGTTGCATAAACTGATCCATTCATTTAGTACACTTTTACAAAAAACACATGACTGAGTACCTAAGCATACACCATCAGTCAGAGAAATCAGTCTTAAACTGAGGACAGCTGTCTTTCAGGAAATAAACTACGGATCTAATCAATAAATTGGAGTAAACCTTCAGCCATTATCAGGCATTTGAGTGGGAAAAAGAGACACAGATGATACAGGACAAAGAAGACTAGGGGCCCGATTTTCAAAGGGTAAACTATGACGCAAGGTGCCTGCGTCAAAAGAGGATGACGCAAGTGGCACCTTGCATCATAGTTTGAGGCAATCCCAATTTTAAAAATGCTGACTGTGGTGACATCAGGATGCTATGCGCCCAACCTGCCCTGCGCCACCCTTGTGGCAAAAGCGTTCCTGTGCCAGGTCGCAAGGGGGCTTTTGCCATGGTGGGGCTGTACCATCCTTTTTCTGGAGTTTGCAATCCCTGCCATGGACACAGCAAGGGGCTCTACTTAGACCAACCAGGAGGTGTTCTAAGTGGACTTGTGCCAGTGCCAAACACTGCACAGATTGGGGGGGTTGTGAAACTGGGGGTCTGGGATGGAAGGAGCATGGAAGGCCCTAGGACTGTGGCTAGTAAATGTTTTGGAAGCTGGTGTTTAGGTTTGTTATGTGTGTGGATATACAGAATAGCAAACAGTGCTGTGTACAGTAACAATGGCAACCATATGTGTGGCTATTAGGTTACTGGAAAATCATTACATTTTAAAAGCTGATACTATCTGCACTCAATACTGGTAGCCTACAATCAGCAAACCTGATGGCAACTATATCTAGGAGGTGTTGTGGTGACAGCGGGCATGACAGGGAGTGCTGTGGCACTGTGTGGGTGCCCACTGTCACCACGACACCTCCTAGTTTAGCTGCCATCAGGTTTTCTTTTTTTGTTATGGCATTTCTCTCTCCTTGTCCTGGTGGCACAGAGTGCCCTCAGCTGTCACCCCCAGTGCCGCCTCCCCCTAGGATCAGACCCCCTTCCCTTAAGCATCCACGACTTACCCTTCGTGGCAGGGTGATGTGGAGCGTCTTGACCAACCCACAACGGATCCAGCCAGGGAGGTGCCATCTCGGGGGTGTGGTGCCATGGGGGCAGCTTCATGCTGCCAGTACGATTTCCATTTTCTCCCTTGTGTGTGGAGGCGGGGCGTGCAATGACGCCTGTGGAGAGAGCACACACACTGTCGCCAAGCATCTGCCTCATCTCTTCCCCTTTAAGCAGCGTTGGCGCACTGGCTCCCAGCAGCCGCTAGGGGTCAATCGAGTGCCGACTGCTGATAGCCCCCCCCACCCCAGAGAAGAAGAGCAATCTCACGGACGCTCAATCCTTCTCCTCCCCTGCCGACCCCTGGGTGGCCCATGCTCGTTCCCGAACACAGGTCGCCAACGTTGCGCGAAGCAATGCATCCAACGCCTCAGCCCTCTGCACCACCGGGCCGACATCATCAAGTTTTCTGATTGTAGGCTACCAATATTGAGTGCAGATAATATATATATATTTTTAATTTAGTCTTTTTATTTAATTTATAACTGCAACAATTTTACAGGCAGCAATACATCACTTATTAATACCAGTTGATACTTAAGCAATAATGCCCGACAGGGTGTGTGTCATGCTGGGATAACATCACGCCTCAGGTGGTTGGGCACGAGACCACAGGCAGAGTGCGTCCAACAACTGAGGCGTGACGTTATCCCAAACGAAACGCACCCTGGAGAGCATTATTACTATTATACAATGGCTCGTTGTTATATATAAAATAAAAAAATAATTTTAAAGAATGTTTTTTAGAGTGGAAAAATATTTTTGTTTCTTAAGAGGAGATGCAAAAAAAGAGTTCATCTAGCTCATCATCCAAAAAATCATCAAGAGGTTCACAGTGAGGCTGAGACTAGACCCGTGATGTTGTACTGAGATAACAGCATGGGGGTAGCCCAAGATAGACCAATCAGAGACCAGGAAATTTTCTTGCCATTGTATAATATCACAATACATGACATGTATACTTGTAGCAGTCATATTAGGGGAAAATAAATCAACATCTTATTACTTCAGTGTCCAGAGAATCATAATTACTCATTTTAAGTTCAGCCTGTGATCCATTCAAATCAAATCGGGCATAGCACGTTGAGCCCTCCCCTATCCCTCCCAGATTTTATTCCCATTAAAATTCAAGGAGCATCACAGATCATATCCCGAGTATCTTTTCAGTGCAAAGGAAGAACAAAATTACATGTTCAGTAAGTACATAGCTTAAGGTACAAAATCATCATAATGATTTAGTTGGTATGATATCCTCTTTTGCCATTGTACATCAAATATTTGAACTTTGTCCATCATCTTGGCCGAGAGTCGCTCAAGGGCATACATCTCCCTGGACAAAAATTTTTAAATTTGTTTCAGCAAGTTTTTGTCAATTTGCAGACGTTTTGGTTTAATAAAAGTCAATATAAATGTGGGAGTGAATAAATCAGTGGTGTCATAAATTGCACTCAGCTCTTCGAGGAACTCTGAGTGCAGATAATATCTGCTTTTAAAATACAATGATCTTCCAGCTACCCAATAGCAACACATATGTAATAAAAACATCTTTATTTATACAGGCATTAAACTTGACAAGCAAATTTACACCACCACATATGTGCACCATATAGGGTCGCCATATTATATGGTCACCACAGTCACTGTACACAGCACTGTATATCCACACACATAGCAAACCTAAAGATCAGCTTCCAAAACCTTTACCAGCTGCAGTCCTAGAGCACCATCATGCTCCTTCTACCCCCAGACCCCTCCTGGCACACGTTTCAGCCCCCCCAACCACCCCCGCCCCTCTACTGCTGTGTCAGGTGAGGGGGGCCCAGATCCCTGCAGCACTTCCCACAGGTGCACCGATTGTTTGGCGCTAACCTGCAAGTGCAGCAACTCCAAGGTTTTTGGTGCAGGGATCCCTGATTTTCCAGAATTGGTTGCAGGCTCCCTTACGCCCCTGGAGTTCGACGCAGCCACAGACCGGTGCAAATTGTGGTGATCTATGGGCTCTTTGAAAATCAAGCCCTAGGAATCCATCAAGCCTGCCCTGATGTTCCTGCATTTTTTTACTTTGCCCTTGAGCGCCCCATACCGGCCCTTCTTTTGTTCTTAATAACCCCCTTGATGATGATGATGTCCTATTGGGTTCTAAACCCTGAGATAGTCCAGGTATTACTAAACACATTACTCAATAGACAGTTTCACGCATCCGCCCCCCCAGACCATGAGGAGGTTCTTGCTGCTGTCCTACTTGAAGTCACCCTTCTAGTTGAAGGTTGTGCTCCCTTGTTGTATTCATTCTTAACTCTGTTTGCACAGTCACTTTAGAGAGTTTATAGCATCACACAATAGCAGGCGGAACATGCAATTCATTTTTAAAAGTAGTTAGTTGTTAACTTTTTCTTTCTGAAGCATTTTCCTTTTTCTATTTGCTCATTCTTAGGTTTTCTACCTGGCAGTATTAAGAGGGATGTGAAGAGCCGTACATTATCTGGTGACTGACATCTCTAATTCTATTCACCTTCATACCACATCAGTACTCTGACCTCACTTATTGTGACATCACAAGTGAGTGACCTGGCTGCAGGTGACTGGCTTTTAGTGGTCAGTTGTGATGTCACAGACAATGAGGTCATATAGATGATGTCTGAGGAGGAATAGTGCCAGCAATGGAGCTAGATGTGTCAGCCTTCATGCAGAGTACTGTTTCACACATAACATACATATCACCAGATACTGCCAGGAAGAAAATATTTAATTAGCAGAAGAAAAATACAAAAGTACATGAGATATAAGAATTAATAGTTCACTGCTTCTGACAGTTAATATTAATTTCAGGCAGTATATTAGCTCTTTAAGTTTGCACTGTCAGTACAGGTCAATACATTTTTGAGAGTTTCCAATAAAGCGTATTGCCAACAGGGACTTCGGTCCAGACATAAGTTTTCTGATGAGAAGGATGCCTGATAACGTTATGAAAATTCCTCTACTGAAATGTATGCCCAGAATTGATGAAAATTAATGTGCCTTGCAGTCTAAGTCCACAACATGCATTTGTTTCAATGGAGATTGAATTTCTCCACTGAAGTCCATGTTCAACAATGGCTGAAAAAGTCTATGTACCACTCATGCGCACTGTAAATATTATGTATTAAAATGTACTGCACATGCTAAGGATCTGATTCTTTAACCTGATTTTTTTGTTTTTATTTTACAAATGTATTTACTCAGGATAGCCTGAGATAAAACCTTTTGTTTTCAATATAGGTTCTGGCTTCTACCCAATTTTAAAGCTCTGTAGACTAGAATACCGACAGATCAAGGGACTTGCTCAGGATCACACAGTGAGATAAATGTGTGGCGGGATATGAATCTGGTCTCATGGTTCTCAGGCATGTGCTCTTTCTTGTGGACCACACTGCCTCCTGTAAACCTCAAATGTCTCTGAAATACACAAAGCAACTTTAGATCGAATGAGTGCTTTGGAAAAAATGTTTTAGTGACTCTCCCAAAGCAAGTCAGCTCCGGGCTCACCTGTTTTCTTCTGGTGCACTGGCTCAGCCATGCAGCTTACCCTCCTCAGTGCAGTTTCCCTCCGGAGACTTGGGATCACTTGCACTAAGGCCTGAGGTTGTAGCCACCCTAGATGGCTGGCAGGGGAGTGTTTCTCTAGTGAAATCTAGTCCCCCCCCAGAGTCTTGGTAGCTCCACCCAAAACAGACCATCCTGGTGTGGGGGTCGACATCCAACATCATCACTGGATGTCAAGGCAACCTGCCATTTGTCACTAGGTGGTACAATGAACTACTCTGTCTCCCAGGAGATGGAATGCTACTCCCTTATTGCTCTTCAGCACTAGGCTAAGAGTTAGACACAGGCTCAGTCTTAAGTCTTTTTTGTTTTAGTTGTTTATCCAGGTATAGCACACTAAGCTGAAAGCTTTTTTACAGGTGCGACCTGGGAGCACAGGGAAGTTAAGTGACTTGCTCAGGGTCACACAGTCTGTAAGTGGAAGCTATAGGGTTCAAACCCAGGTCTGGTCTGCTGTTGGTCACCAGATTTGCAGCTCAGAGCCTTAAACCACTACGCTATACTGCCTCCCTAAGTCTCCTGCATGGTACCACTACACAAACTCCCAACTGTTCCAGCAAGCCAGTCTAAATGTCTAGTGGCTGAGTGACAGCAACCCATTTCACTCTGTGATCTCAGATCTGCTGAGAAGACCAGCAAGAGAAATGGTTGACCTTTTCATAGGATACCTGACCTCCACAATGGGTGGGTGGGACATCAGTGTTCAGCTGTTCTCCTGGTGTCCCTGGGAGAAATGGTATCAGGGTTACAACATGAGAGATTGGACTGGTCGAGGGAGGGGTAATGAATTACACCATTACAGGGTCAGACTCGGGTACTGGGAGCCCAACTGGAAAAGGGAGGGCCCAGAGTGACACATATATCAGTATTCCACTTAAATCTGATACACAAGCTCTGTGTTTGCCTCTTATATTTTCTTGCAGTTCCAAATAAATACTCCATGTAATAAGAAAATAGATGATGAATGCAAACATTTTTAGAGTTTAGAAGGTAGCCAGGAACCCAGACGGGGGGGAAGGGAGCATTCAGAAATGTCCAGGTATCCTGGTGGGCCAGCCCCACTCTGCACCTATACACACTCCAACGTTCCCCTCAACCCATTTTATTTAGGGGACAAAATGTGGTGGAAAAGGGGGAGGGGATCATGGGGGATGACACTGTCACATTCACCATGTCCTTCTAAGGGCCACTCTGTTTCAGTATGAATCCCCACCTACAGTATTCTTTTATTGTACCAGATCCTGTTCCCTGCAGCTGACTGGGGATTGATCAGTTCCCACTGAGTGAGTGGGGGTCAGAAGAGGATCAGAGAAGATGTTAAAAGAAAGGGTCTCATTTTCCAACACAGGATGAGGATTTGTAACACTGGCTAAAAGAGTGTCTGACTGCCCTGAGTAGGTGAAAAATTAAGAGTTTAAAAAAGATGGCTCAACTACACTACCATGCAGAAAATCTGGATTCAGCTGCATACTTGGGTCGTAGTTCTGGGCAGCCAGGGTGGGGAAGCTCGGTCACTGGCAGTATATCTCATCCGGAAAATACTTCACCAGCACAGCAACTCCTGGGGGGGGGGGGCACCCCTGATGACCCCATGGGGGGTCCACAGGGGACAAAGGATAACTGGATGGGGCTGGGAGGTTGCAGGAACAAAAGCCTGATATCTGACATCTAGCATAGGACGATAAACATTTTGATTCAAAAACAAACAGCATAAGAAATGTCAACATTGCCTTGCACTTTTGCCCTGAACTTTCTTGTACTGAAGTAATTTGCATTTATGGATCCTTTTACTACAAGAACTTGCGTCTCTGATTGTACTGCACCATGAACTAAGCACTCTTCATACCCTGCTGTACAAAGGGTCTCCCATGAAAATAAGGTACTGTATCTCACTTGGGCCATTCTGTCAGGTGCTTGATACAAACTTCAAATAAATATTAATATAAACATCTGGCCTTTCTCTTTAGCTAGGTAAGAATTTTTCCTCTTAGTTACTCCAAACTGGTCATTTCCTTTTTATTTTACAGTGTGTCCGCCCAAACCCACACCACCAGGATGACAGTCTGTGTATAAGGTAGACTACAGTACATGATTTACCCTCATAGAACATTGCTGGGGTGATGGATGCCAAACCACAGTACTCGATCTGACCCCTCTAAACATGTATAATTGGAAAGTGTACTGTTCATTCCTTTCCCACAGCCCTACTCCCACCGTCACTGCTGGTGCTCTTAGATCAGACTGCAGTAGTTGAGGACAACAGTCACCTCCAAGACCCTCCCGAGTCCTGCTTACAACTTGGCTGCACAACCTCTGGGCTAGCAGCCACCAGAAAAGGTTACTTATTAAGAGCAACTGCTAAAACCTTTGGGGAGAAAACCCAGGACTCTTCAGAATGGATTTCCAAAGCCCAGCAATCACCATCCCCTAGGCAATTTTCAAAAGGGTGGTGATCACCCTGAAAATGTTGCTTCATTTAGCAGTTCTGATTCATGTTAAGAGGCTAAATACAGTAAACCTGATCACACATACAGCATACAAGGGTGAGTGAGTGAGTGAGTCTATAATCCAGCTGGCAGTCAATCACCATGACAGACAGGGAATCTGAAGTATCAGCACTGTATATTATGTAGTCCACGTGACTTTTCTGCTGGTTTCACATTTTACAGTTTGTGCAGGCATGGTCATCAGTGTTTTACATAAACCTACTGTTGTGCAACCTTGAGGATCTTAGCTGTAAAATGAAATCTCAGTGTCAGGCCCACTGGCCTAGCAGTACAGCTGCCACTAGCAATGCCAGCTACCATGGTTTCGGAATGAGACTAGTGCCACCAGAGGCAGATGGAGCATCTCAGAGGATGCTCTCCTCTGGGAAGACAGGGTCATATAGCCAGCTGCAATACCACCTAGGTGAACACAGGTGGCAATGCGGTCTTGGGCACCTGCAGATGCAGGAAGGAGGGAGGGGAGCCCGGACGCATCAGTGTGTCAGGCATGATGGTACCTGATGATGTTGCACAATCTCAGGACAAGGGGCAGTAGCAGGGACGAAAAAATGTTGCCTGTAGAGCAGACAAAGCACTGCCAGCCCCACATAACCACCCCAGACTTGCTTCCCCTCTGACCTTTGGGATGCTCTGGGCAAGGCCTCCACCATGGCAACCAGATATTGAGGGGCATTGCTGCAGCATTGCTGCAAGACAGCAGAAGGCAGGACCCTACTTCTGGAAGCAAATCACTCAGGGCAATCACAAGTAGCTTGGAAACCCAGAGATGCAGCTCCAAAAGTCAGGTAGGTGGCACTGGTAACAGTGGAAGGAGGTTCTGGCAGGTGACCTTGGGTGCAAAAAGAGAGTTTAAATGAAATATTAGTTGGCAGTATATTCCTGTAGCTATTTTTGGCAGCCCCAAACACGGGACAGGGCCTACAAAGAAAAGTCCATATGGTCTCCTACAATAAAAACGAAGAGTCCAGATTCCGAAGGCTGCATATCCCGACTCCTGGAGTAGTAGAGTCCATGCCTATGTGGGACATCTAGCTTTTGCTCTATCCCCTTTAGAGAAATCATGCAGTCTCTTATCATTTACAGGAACATATATGTCATTACCAATAACAAAAACAATATTATTTTGTTGTATTTTAGTTTAAAGAATGCAAATAAGCCAGGTTAAGTTCACCTGTGGACTCTGACTGGTGGAATCTTGTCACATATTCCTGGCTGACCCCAAGATCTGCATGCTAAATGCTGGTCAGAACTCCTTTCTATTTCCATGTCTATTGTCACTTTTTTATATCAACAGACACCAATTTTATAAATGAAACACATTTCAAGTTCTGTCGCACACACTCCATGGGGGACTTTTTTTATATTTATTTTTTGGTAACTAGGCAAGGCCCACTAGGTACAAGTACCTATTTTCAGAGGTGACCCAGGAGCACTGGAGCGGTTAAGTGACTTGTTCTGAGTCGCACAGTATGTAAGCAAAGGTTGTGGGAATCAAACCCAGGCCTGCTAGATGTACCAAGCTCATTCGCAGCTCGTTACTCTATCCTCTAGGCTATACTGCCAGCCCTTATTAATGAAAGCATTCGGCTTGGCCTTGTGCTGAAAAACCCTTCCCCAACCCTGGGACCCGATTCCAGAAGCCACCTTCGTTGGATGCAACTTGCGTCATTGCAGGGGTCTGCACCCGATGCAGCTGCGGCAAGGGCAGAAGTGGTATTCTAGAAGGTTTGTCGCAATTGCCAGTTGCAGAAAACCTTCTGGACTGGCCGCAACATGCAGCCCTGTGCCAAGATGAGTGGCACAGTGAGAGGCTGTGGCACAGGGCAGGTCGCAGCACCCTACTAGTGTCAGTGGGCACTCTTTGTAAGCCCCAAGGAGCAGCAAACCCAGAACAGAGCCTTGGAAGGGGCAACGGACGTCAGGCTGAAGCGCAGGGCATGTGGACCCCCATGGCACCATCTCACTATTCCCCCCAAACACCAGTGCCACCTATACTGCATGCCTGCTATGGCAGGCTATTGCCCACCCCTATTCCTGGTGCCAGAGTGCCCCCTGTGAGCCCGTACACCCCAACAGTGAGATCTCCGCTTTGGTGACAGCACCACCCCCATCCACAGTCACCTGGAATGCCGCAATGCAAAGGCGACAACACAGTGGGTGCCCTCAATGGTAGTCTTGTGGCCCCCCAGCCTCCCCACCCCAACAGGCAGTGGTCCTCCCTGATCCCCGCCCCATCCCCAACAAGCAGTGGTGGCTGGCACATCCCTTCTCACACTGTCACAACCAGCTGCACGCTGTGGTCTCACAGGCCAGGTATGTGTACACACAGACGGTCTGTGAGCTCGCAGTGTGTGGCTGCGTGGCAGTGTGAGAGATGCCAGCAATCACACTGCTGTGAGACAGGAAATGAGGAGCGGGAAGGGCCATTGCCTGTCGAGGTAGGGAGGAAGGAAGGCCACTAGACCACCAGGGAGTATAACACTGACTGGGGTTGGGGTCAGGGCAGAGAGGGGCTCAGGGGTACAAGCTGGGCATCTGCAGGTGGGATCTGGGTTGGGAGGGCCACTGGACCACCAATGATGACTTCAGCACAACATGGGGGATGAGAGGCTGTGGTTGCGGTGCCCTAGGGTCTGGGCATCCCTGACCACACATTATGGTGCGCCAGTCCAGGATGGCACCAGCATGCCCCTGATGGGGATGGGTTGGAACCCCCACCCATGCCCCATTACATCGCCAGCCCCAGGTGATCCCATAGGCATCTATTCCACCTCACCCCGGCACCGCAAGCCTATTGGACCACCTCTTTGCTGGTCTAACTGGTGGCCCCCCCTGCGTCCATGGTGGGGCTTCTGGAATCCCACTTACAGGGATGTTGCAACCCTGCCATTGCGCAGACCCACTTGCGACATGGCACCCTGGATGTTGGATGCAACCATGTCACAAGTGGGCTTTGATGCAGCAGTGTCGGGCACTGATGCAAGCTGCATTGTGGAATCCCATTTGATATAAATTGTGTTGCAAATGGCAACTTGCGTCAAACAACCCTGCCACAACTTTCCTGCGTCGGGCACACAGGAGGGAGAATCGGGCCCCTGGTGTCTATGTACTGTATATCAGAGTAGAAACTAGAAAATAATGTGTTTATCCATAGACCGAGCAACTACAAGTATTTTCCAACCATTTCCAAAAATAATCTTTTATGATAGTTAATGATGCCTGAAATTATATTTTGAAAGCTGTAACATTTGAGTTACTAGGCATAGAAAATTGCATGTTTTTTTTTAATGAAAACTTTGAGTCCAATCAACATGACTAGAGTCTAGCTAACAATATAGTTCTCTCATGTCACTACATGTCTATACGTGTCAACATAGGCCCCATATTCAACGCCAGACATGTGCACGGTGCACAAAGTAGTGCTTTGTGTAAGATAGGCATGACTAGCTCAGGGGCAATATTTAGACAGTGTGTTCTGACCAAAGCATAACAACAACAAAAAAAGACTGGGTCAGTAATCATTCGAGGCTACATCTGAAAGATTCAGGACTACATCCCTGAATGCCTACCCATAGTGACACCGTTGCAGAGCGCAGTGCTGGAATACAGAACCAAGTTGACATAGTGCATGGTGACTACATGTTGTGCTGACACAGCTCCATATATGAACGTGGCCCACAGGAGCTGAATGGAGATAACACGCCCCAAATGGGATAGCACCAGTGCTCCTGCTGCAAGCCATATTCAGCCCTAGCATGCTAAAAATCCGATAGGATATGCAAGGCACTAAGAGCCATTTGTGTGCATGTAGAGTTGAGCAATCACATTATTTAATTAGAAACTGTGGATTTTACAACTTAATGTTCTTTTATCCTCTGTCCTTAATCATGCTGCAAACATTCTAGTCTCCCTCCCAGCAGTACCAAATCTTCCTTGCTTTCCGTAGGCTTTGCTATCAAAAGCATCAGAAATTACACATGTTGACTTGTGATGCATCTGCAGTGAAACTAGCATGATACTATCACTGTAAACTTGTCGCAATGGAATACATAACCAACGGGAAAGTCACCTGGACAAGGACTGATAACATCACAGTGTCTTTGTACAGCACCCAAAGCAGATTCTGCAGTCAGAGACTATTTATTTTCATAAACGTGCTAACTGAAAAGTCTGAATGGAACATTATATGTTGTATAAAATGAATATACCAAGACCTGACAGAAAATATGCCATTTATCTCCACTTATGATGGGTGGGACTTTCGTAACTGTTTTGTGGCTTTGCCACTTGTGAATGTTGGTTCCACCTCTCACTGATGGAAATTAATGACAGATTTTCAGTCAGTTCATTGAGTGTCAACTATATAGTGTATTACACCAGTAACTAAATAAAACTCAGAGAAAAAAATCTTAAGCATACTGCAGGAACTTCCTCTTTCAAAATTATGATGTATCCACATAGGACTACAACATTACACCATGTTACCATTTTTGACTCTGGCGAGCATCAATTATTTGAACACAGTATTAACTGCAACTGGTATGGTGCCGTGACTTTGCACTTTCCTCCAGGTACTAGATACACTTTGTGCTTTGGTCATTCAGAGCTGCACACATATATTATTCTGATCTGTTTCAGTCCTGGGACCAGTAATATAAAAATGTAAAATAACAAATTATTTACCTATTAGAACTTTAACTTAACAGAGATAATCTCCTTGAGAGGTAGCATCTCATTTATGAGGGAGTTCCATGGGGAGAGGGTGGGGGTTGAAGAGAAAACGGCACTAAAGTTACATTACACTTTCTTTCCAGGGAGTGAGGGAAGCTTTCGTTGGATAATTGTTAGTTTTTTTGTTTGTCCTGTATTGTTTTTGGTATTGTTTTGTAATGTTTCTGTCTTAGCAATCACTGTACTTTCTCTGAAGAAAGGATACTTAATAAAAAAAAGTAGTCTCAGTACTCACATTGCGCTAGCAGAAGATGCATTACTTCTTAAAGAGGAGTTCAAAGATATTAAACATGGGTTTAAAATGTTTTTTTAATACAGTAATCTGCTACCTTATGCGGATGATAGTCTTCTGAGGGAAAATGGAATGTTGACTGTACAACCTCTATGTGTCGGAAGAGATCGAAAACTATGCTGAACAGATGGCCAGCTGATCCCTTCCACTTCCTGTTCTACCGGCTCCACCCCGTGCTCAGACATTTTGGAACATTTAACCAGGGAAAGCACGTGGTGTGCCACATACAAGTCAATGGGAGGAATTTTTCAGAGCTCTTTTATATTAATTAAAGCAACTTTTGTATATATGTGTGTGTGTGTATATATATCTATATGTATATATAAAATATAAATAAAAGTCATTGCTTAACTAATAGGGACCCTGGTAGTTGAAGCGATGGCTTTTTGCTACGTATTGCTCCAAAATAACTTTTCTGTGGGCTTTGGAGTTACCGCTTCTCTGGAACTTAGGGGTGGCGAGGGGCATTGAGTGGTGCTGGGTGGGGAATCTCTCTCCCCCTACTCCTTGGGCCGTTGTCCCATTGTGCTACCTGGGACCAAGCGGGAGTTGCCTCATTTGGCCTTTGGGGAGCCAGAGGAGGATTTGGGGCTCTTCTAAGTTGCTCTAGGGGTGTACTTTATTGTATATCCCTAAAGGCGTCTGTAGCTGCGGGTTGCAAGTGGTAGGGAATTAGGTTAGCCTGGGGTGGTGTAGAGGGGAGGAGGGGATATCCCTTTATTCATCTGCGAGTTTGCACACTCTTGGCTCCTTCCAGAAATCCCCTTTTTTCAATGGAAAATTGATGAATGGAGTTTAGTGTCTGATCTGAAATCGGAACAGATGGATTGACTGCTGTTCTAGTATTTTTTTAAATGATTCTTTATAGTATATTTTAGAGGCCAGGAGATTTGAATTCTGACTTTGTTTGGATCTGGGATTGGACATTTTAGTGAGCCTAAAGAAGAACTGGATTTTGTTAAGATATCCTCTTGGAGAGAACATTTCCTGGACTCTTTGGTGGAAATATATTTTTGGTTTGAATTTATTTTTACTGTTTCCTGGGCAGTGAGAGTGCCCAAATTATTTCTTTATTTTCCAGGTAGTGTGAGTGCCTGGGAATTTCAAATACTCAATTTTATTACATCATCTAGGCAGTGACAGTGCCTGGTTTAGTACTGACTCCCAGGGTAGTGAGAGTACTAGGGGTTGAAAGTGAAATTGTATTTATTATTGTTTATCTAAATATATTCTCTTATCAAGTAGAGATTATATTATATTTTGTAAATTTTATTTAATGTTATACTTTTTAGTTAATTATTATTTGATTTTCCGGGACTTGAACTCTCTTTAGAGTGGATTCTGTATGGGTTTTTTTTTTTGTGTGTGATCTATAAGATCTATTTCCAGAGTTCTGGATTGTTTTAATTATTTATTTTAAAGGACAACAGTTTTTAAGTGGCCTGTAACTAGGAAGTGTTGGACCATTGGGACTTATGACCCCCCCCCCCCCGCACCGTGAGAGAGAGAGTGGAAGAGTGAATTATTATTTTTTGTTATTTGAGAGTGATAGGTTTTGTTTTGTTTATTATTCTTGTTTTATTTTATTTTTTACTCCTCTCCAAAATATTTGGTTTTTATTATAATGTGTTGGGGAGGTTCAGTGATGGTTGGGCATTATTCCCCCACCAGGCTCAGGGAATTGCGTCCCTTTGAATGTCCCCCATTGTCATCCGACACCTATTTTAGGTGTCGTGCTTTGGGCATTCTTAGGAAGCGTAAAAGAAGGTGGAGAGCTGGGCCTGGTGGAGGACAGGAAAGGGGAGGGCGGATTGGGGTTGTGGGGTCCAGGAGACGCCCTGGGGTGAAATGGGGTCAGGATAGAGGTTATCCTTGTCTTGTCCCCATACCAAAGGGTTCTGACTTTAGTGGGCAGGTGCCGAGGTCTTCTCAGACAGCTCATCCCACCTTGGCGGTGTTATGCAATGCCAGATCTATTAAAAACAAGACAGCTATTATAGCTGATCTTGTTGGATCAACTGATCTGGCTTGCATCATTGAGACCTGGCTGGATGAAAATCCAGGCCCTATATTAGCCTCTGCGACTCCAGCCGGGTTCTCGGTGATACATCGTCCCAAGGTTGGATCATAGGGGTGGGGGTGTGGCCATTATGTTTAAGACTGAGCTGGGCCTTGTGGATGTGCCATTGGGAAGTACCAGATCCTTTGAATATATCCTGGGAGAGGGTGTAGGCTGCGGGATTCTCCTCATCTACCGTCCACCAGGAGACAGTGGAGAATTCCTGCAGGAAATAGCAGACTTCATCGTCGACATGGTGTTGAGGTCCCCCAGATTGATAGTTCTAGGGGACTTCAATGCCTGGGTCGATGATGAACTCTCGCACTTTGGTCAAAATCTCCTCCAGCTGACGATGTCACTGGGCCTAACACAGGTGGTTACCTCCTCGACCCATGTGGGGGGTCATTCATTGGATCTGATCTTTCTGTTGGGTATGGAGATTGCTGATTTGGGGGTGGAACCAGTCAGCTGGTCTGACCATCACACCATGAGGTTCAACTTCAGGGCTCCCCCTAATAGGTCTGCCCCTATGGAGATGGTTCAGTACCGCCCTTTAAGGGGCATTAACCCCAGTGACCTAATGGTGGTACTGGATCTATCGGGGCTTGTCGGGTGAATGCATGAGTCCAGATGATCTCGTACTAGCCTATAATAAGGCTGTGGGAGATGCTCTGGACAAGATTGCTCCTGTTCGTGTTCGGCCTCTCACCCTTCGTTCAAGGAGCCCTTGGTTTGATGGCTCCTTGAAGGAGCTAAGTCAAGTTGGCCGAAGGATGGAGAGAGCCTGGCAGAGATCCAGCCATGATGCTGACAGGCTTAGGTTGATGGCACATTATGATGGCTATCAATCAGAAATCACCTGTAAGAAGGCAGAATTCCTGTCCAGGGAGATTTCTGCTGCACAGAATCGACCAGCTCAGCTTTTCCAGACTGTTGACAGACTGTGCAATCCAATCTATCTCCAGCCCAGAGAAGCTTTTTCTCAGCTGAGATGCGAGGAGTTCGCTTGGTTTTTTGCAGATAAGGTTGCCAGCATCAGGTCTGGCATCGGTCCGACCTCTCCTATGAGGGACTGCAGTGGTTGACAGGAAGTGGCTTGCACTCGGTCTGTCTGGTCGGATTTTCACCGGCTGGAGTTCACTGACATTCTGAAGATCATCCAAACACTGCGACCAACCAGTTGTAGTTTGGATCTGGGTCCTACACCCTTTTTAGTGGGATGTGTAGAAGTTATCTGCCCAATCCTTGCTGACATTGTCTGGAAGTCTCTGGAGAGGGGGGTCTTTCCCGACCCCCTCAAGGAGGTGGTCATTCGACCACTTCTTAAAAAACCCTCCTTGGACCCAGACTGTCTAGCTAACTACCGGCCTATCTCTAACCTGCCATTTGTTGGTAAGGTTACTGAAAAGGCGGTTGTGTTGCAATTGGATGATCATCTTACAACTCACAATGTCTATGATACTCTCCAGTCTGGTTTTAGGAAGAAGCATAGCACGGAGACTGCCCTTGTCCAGGTATTGAATGATCTCCTAATGGCTAGAGATCGAAAGGCACATACCATTCTGGTCCTTCTCGATCTCTCTGCTGCATTTGACACTGTAGACCATGGTGTGCTGCTGGAGCGCCTGCGGTTCTTTTGTGGGCTGTCTGGTACAGTCCTCAAATGGTTCCATTCTTACCTCATGGACAAGTCTCAGACAGTTGCCACTGGAATTTATTCCTCTGGCACTCACTCCCTGTCTTGTGGGGTACCACAGGGTTCCATTCTAGCTCCCATGTTGTTTGCAGCGTATATGCTGCCATTGGGAGATATCATCAGGCGATACAGTTTGGGTTTTCACTGCTATGCAGATGATATTCAGCTGTATTTGTCCTTTCTGCCCGGACAAGATGATGCACTCTCTGTGCTAAATAACTGCCTTGCTGAGATCAGATTCTGGATGAGTTCCAGCTGGCTGAGACTGAATCTGGATAAGATTGAGGTGCTAGTAATGGACCCAGGTCATCCAGGGGTGGGTTTGGGGGCTGGACAACCACCAGGCTTATTACTGGGTGGTATGTCGCTCACTACCTCCGATCAGGTGCGTAACCTGGGCATTATTTTTGACAATGGTCTGACCCTAAAATCTCAGGTATCAGCTGTCATCAAATCCTCTTTTTACCATCTGAGGAATATCGCCCAGGTGAAACACCTGGTTCCTTCGGGTGATCTTCCAACCTTCCATGCCTTTGTCACTACCCGTCTTGAATACTGCAATTCCCTCTACCTAGGGCTACCTGGGGTTGATATCTGCCGCCTGCAGCTGGTGCAGAACACGGCGGCCAGGCTTCTGACTGGGACTTCTAGAACCAGTCATATTACACCTGTGCTCCGCGAACTGCACTGGCTGCCTATTTGGTGGCGGATCACCTTTAAGGTTGGTTTACTAACCTTTAAAGCCCTACATGATCAGGGACCCAGTTACCTGAAAGATCTCCTGGCAGCCTACTGCCCCCTCCGTCCTCTCCGTTCCGCCAACGAGGTTGCTGGAATTCCCAGGGTTTGATTAAAGACATCAGGATCTCGTGCCTTCGCTTTCAGCGCCAACCCTGTGGAATTCTCTACCTCGTTGGTTGAGAGAATGCTCAACTGTCGACAGATTCAAAATGGAGTTGAAAACTTATTTATTTAGTTTAGCTTTTCCTAGTTATGGATGATTTATTTTATGCTTGTTTTAAAATTTGATCTTTATATGTATGGTTTTTATGTACAGCGCATTGGTTTTGAAAGGCGCTTTAAAAATAAAGATGATTTGATTTGATTTCATTTATAGGAAAGGTTGCTTTAATTTATATTATGAAAAGGGTCTCAGAAATGCTACAAATTGATTGGCTGTTAGAATTCCAACAGCCTTATATTAATCTCTGTTACACTGTCATGTACAGCCTGATCACCATGGCACATGAATTTTCCCTGTCTGCATTCCATTCTTTAGCACTTCTGAATGACTGGAATAATGCATTCTGATTCTGAACCATCATTTTTAAACTGTAGGTGGAAGAACTATTTTATTTAAAAAATCTTCCTCTCAATGAGGAAAACATTAAAAAGTATACTTTTAACACTTTTCTTTTGGAACAATTTTTAGAATAGCAATAAGACACTCCCAGGAGTTAGATCAACAGTCAGTTAATCACCCCTAGGGGCAATATGGCACTCGACTGCACCTCATGCCACATTACACCCCTAGCGGTGATTAACAGACTGTTAATCTAACCCCTGGTCATGCCTTACTGCTTAATAAAACAGCTCTGAAAAATTCCCCCATTGACTTTAATGTGGCACACCATGTGCTCCCCCTAGTTAGATGTCACAAAACATCTGAACACAGGGTCGGTGCTGGCAGACCAGGCCATCTGTTTGGCACAATTTTTGAACCATTCCTTCCCATAGTGGACGTATGGACAACATTCTGTTTTCCCTCAGAAGACCATCACCAGCATAAGGTAACGGGTAATATTTCAAAAAAAACAAACAATTTTTTAGCATTTTGGAAGTTCCCTTTAAATTATTAGTGTAAGTTATTCAATCATGATTAACATGAATACAGAGTTGTTGTGCAACCAGAAGTACTGTTCAACACTACAGAGTCTAATTCTATGTCCACATAAAGCAGCCTGAACACAAAGAAACAGCGCCTGCTTTTTGGAATCATCTGTTAGGTCAGAAATGTTAAATGGCAAGAGCACATGTCCTTGTTATGTAACCCTGTGGTTGAAATGGCCTAATTTTTCCTTCTTTGTGATAACATCACAACCCATGATGAGAACCATCTAAGTGCAATTTACTCAGAGGAAAAAAAAAAACACGTGTTTTTGTGTTGGAACTGTAGTTCATAGGCCATTTTGGGATTAGAAAAGGTCATATAACACTAAGCACAAGACATGATTACCACTACCTGTTGCTTTATTGGGTCAGTAGCTCATTTTGCTGCAGCTGGGTTACAAAATGAGCCAGAGGGGCTGAAATAGTAATATTAACTGCCTCTACAGACAAAGGTTCAAATCAGTCCTTGTTTAACTTGTTATGTGTAAAACACAAAATAAAAAAAAAAACCATGAAAATCATAAATTTACTCCATGGAATTAACTTTATCCCCGATTAACAGAAATACTGCTTTTAATTTTTTAATATCCCTATTTAATAATGATCACGTGTGGCAGATTGCAAGTAATGTGTTTTTTTTTTCCACAATTTATTTACCCAAGCTATCCAAGCTAAGATGCAACATCTGGCTTCTAATGGTGTCCTACTTCTACCCATTTCCTCAGCTCAGTTTTCTGGAGCACTGAGGGCACATGACATGCCCAAGGTCACAGAGTGAGTATCTGTCTCCAGTGGGGTTTGAACCAGCAATCTCCTGGTTTCCAAGCTGGCGGTCTAACTGCTAGACCACACTGCCTCCATGGAGGGCTGTCATTCAAGTTGATATTTAAGCAATAAGACATGACAGGCTGTGCATTGTGTTGGGATAACGGCAGACCTCAGGTGTGTTGTGAGGCACTAGGCATCGCTGAGTGCCTTCAACCACCCAAGAAGTGCCATTACTGCACCATAAAGCATACCCTGTAATGTCTTACTGCAATTATAAAATGGGTCCAAGTTTTTTGTTTCAGGTGGGAGAGTGAAAAAATGCTCAAAAACAAAATAATGTTTAGAATTTTAATGATTTTTTTTTTTAAATGTCCGCATGCCCCAACAAAATAGTTACAGCACATTCCACCACTTGGAATGCCAGATCAGTTTCAAATACAGCATAATGCACAACTAAACACAGTTTTGCAAATTTGTACTTAAACTCTCTTTTTCCCCCAAACTCACTCACATTTATCTGTTTCTTCGCCTTTCCTCCTTCTTTATACTATTTCCTCCCTTTTCCACACCTTGTTTCTGTTCAATCTTTCCTACGCTCAATAGATGGAATGTGTGCTCCCTTCACTCCTCCACCGAGGCCTCCTAGCAGTTCTGAGGGCCAGGCTGAAAACCTCGGGTAACTGTGCGTTTGAGGTGGTCAGTCCAGTCCTCTATAACTCACTCCCCAAATCTCTGAGGGCGGCTCTGTCGGTGGAGGTGTTTAAGAGGGGTCTGCAAGGCATAAAATAAGTGGGTTTGCTTCGCAGTTTGAGATCCAAGATTTGGGAAACGCGAGTCAAATGTAGCAATGATTAGCAGTCATTGCTAATCATTGCCAACTGGCCCTGGGTCCTGCCTTTTTTGGGTGCATGTTGCTTTAAATTTTTGTTGTTTGTTTGTTTTTCCCCTCCTCCTCCTCGCCATGCCCAGTCTCTCCTGATTCGCTAGCCCCCCCCCACCCAGTGTATGTGCAGGAGTAACTTGGGAACGTTCTCTTGGAGCCCATCACCCCAGCAAGCAGGTCCAGGACTTCCAACTGGAGCAGAAAAGGTAAGTTCCAGTTACTTTTTTCCATTTACTAGACTTTTTCTTTTTAGCTATTTAATGTTCTGTTTTTTGTTTTGCAGTGAGGAGCATTGCCGGGTCATGGGCCGCGAGAGGAACCACAGGGCAGTGAAGAGCAGAGAAGGCCGAGCGAGATGGGACCCAACCGGAACCAGACAGGGCAGGCATCGTGGCATGATGCAGATTCAGCGCCGGAGCAAGTGGCTCAGGAGTAGAGCAGAGCAGACCCGATGATCGGGAATTTACAAAAAAATAAAAACTTTTCATTTTATATTGTCGGGGAGCCTGGAAGAGGAGTGAACTATGGGAGGTCATGGACTGGGCAGTGGCAAGACTCCGGGGGAACAGCTGGGCACTGGCGGGTGTGACGTAGACAGCCATGTTCTGAGTGCTGTATCATTTTTATTTCTTAAAATAATGGAAATGTGGTATTGAAGTGCCTGTTAGAAATGCCAGTGCCCTTGGAATAACCTCACTCGCCCCCCCCGGTTTCAGCTGAAGGATGGATGCCATGAGAAAAATGCTGAGACAGCATGTGAGATTATACACAAACAGATTTTAGAGACAATGTGTTGCGTGGAAAAGCCTGAAGCTAATTATAGGGTTAAGAAGCCTGAGTTCAGCATATCCATTTTTATGACACTTCCAGAGGAAGAAAAGCAGGTTGTGATGTATTAGTGTGAGATGATAAATGCTTTGGTGTCTGTTTGACAGAGGATACTGTTTAAATATCAAACAGATACACACGAGTTATGCTGAGGATTGCAGAATGTAATACTTTGAAAATACATCCTGTGGTTGTATAAGATATACAATTTTTAGATATTTTGACAGAGGAGGAGCTGGGTGATTTCATCCAAAAGGGGTTGGCAAATACAGCTTGTAAAGATTATTCTGTTTTACTACAGAGACACTTTTATCTGACACTGACCAAGAAAACATCTGAGTACTGAAAACAGGTATTTAGAAAGCTAGACAAAATCTAAATATTGTTGTAGGAATTGCACTGTTTTAAAACCTCGTTTTGTTTAAAGATATGTATGTCTTGTGATATAGGAGTTCTGTATTGTATGTTTGACATATTATTATATATTTTAGTAAAAACTCCAATTTTAGAGCATACCTGGTCTGCCTTTGAGTTGCCTTTTTTTTTTTTGCAAAGAAATATTTATGGTTATAGCAGACAGCAGACATAAGCTTGTATGGTAGTACCAAACTGGAAAGATAAGCGTTTTAAATCTGAGGTCTTTATTAAAGTTTTAAGGGTTCATCTCTGAATACCTGGTTAGGTGCCCGTAGGCAAAGATATCTGGCCCCCCGAAGACGAATACATCTGAGCCTGTGCATCGGGTATGCTAGCAAGAGGTTAACAGTTTGAATCTCTCCAGAACTTGAGACCAAAGGTTGATCCGAACTCACAAAAACAGACAAGAGGGTTACCTTGTCTGTTACGCTGTTCTCAAGACTGCTCTCAGAGGTTGGCACTTTGGGAGTAGAGGACCTGACCTGCTGAGTGAATCTGTGACAGCGGGCATGTCGTGGATTCTGGCCTGCAACTGGAGGGGGGGAGCTGCTGCAAATGATTGGGGGATGCTGAGCTGAACAAGCAGATCGCGTCTCAGACATTCAGTGCTGTGACCTGCAAGTTGCAGTGATGGGAAAATCATTTTAAGCAAATGTGCCCTGCTTTTGCAGAGGTCGTAAAGCAGAAGTAAACCAAAAAACAAGTCAAAATTTGTGCCCTGTGCAGTCAGGGATGGGAAAGACATTTAAAAGTAATCTGTGCCCTGCCTTACAGAGAAAACGATACACAAGTGTTTTTTTTTCCCAGTTGTTTTACCAGGAGTAACACACTAAGCTGAAAGCTTGTTTATAGGTGTGATCTGGGAACACAGGGAAGTTAAGTGACTTGCTCAAGGTCACACAGTATGCATGTGGGGTCTGGGGGATTCAAACCCAGGTCTCCAGATTTGCAGCTCAGAGCCTTAAACTACTGCGCTACACTGCCTCCCCTGTAGTGCCCTGTAGTTTTGCAGTGAATTGGAAAAGACATTTAAAAGTAACTTGTGCCCTACGTTTGCAGATATGGGAAATACATTTTAAAAGAATCTGTGCCCTGCCCTGCCTTGCAGATCTGAAAACGAAACTATGTGTTGTGCCCTGTAGTTTTTGCAGTGATTGGAAAAGACATTTAAAAGTCACTTGTACCCTGCATTTGCGGAGATGGGAAAGACATTTATAACAAGTAATCTGTGCCCTGCCTTGCAGAGATGCCGACACGATAACTAAGTGTTTTGCCCTGTAGTTTTTGCAGTGATTTGAAAAGACACTAAAAGTTTAATGTGCCCTGCTTTGCAGAGATGGGAATTAAGACACTAAAAACAAGCAGACCAGTGGGAAAGGAATGTTCTGCAGCAAACTGCAGAAACAGTTCAAAACCACAAAGTGTGTCCAGTTCAGGGAAGGACAGTTTTTAACAAGTGTTCGTGCCCTGCTTGCAGAGAATGGGAAAGACATAAGATCCTTACAACATACTGTGTGCCCATATGGGGAAGGACATTTAGAATGTTGTGTCCTGCTTAGTTTGCAGAGATTTTAATTTAACTTGATGCACTTGTGCTCCTGCTTAATTTGCAAAGATATGTGCCCTGCTGTGTATTTGGGGAAAAAGAGAACTATGCCCTTGCTTTATTGGAGTGTTTCACTCTGTGGACTGTCATGTCTTAAGGTTATTGGCAGCCTATAGAGTGTGAAAATTAAAGTAAATTATGATGTCCCTGCTGTTGCTTGATCCGGCATGCTGGAAAGAACTGTGCTGCTATCACTGATGTCATTATAGGTTTGGCAGCCACAGCTGGGGGTCAGAAGCAAAACTGTTGAGCTGCCCATTATTCTTTAATACTAAGCCACTGAAATGTGTTAGTTCACACCCAGGGACAGCACCCCTTGTTTTGCTCCCTTCAAACTTTTTAATAATTGCAGTCTCTCTGCAACATGGCTGGAGTAAAATTAACAACTGCAGGGGATGGCGCCAAAATATGATCCAGAAAAAAAACTGGCTACAGCTAAGAAGTGAGGGAGACTTTGCAGTGCATGTTAGCTGCAAATTGTGCTGTGAGTACAGAGATGAGCTACATGGGTTGAGGAACTTCAGTGAGGCATTAATTGCAGGGATTACAGGCCCCCAGCTAAAAGTTGACACCATCCAGAAACATCTTCTGACAGAGCAGCACAAGAAAGCTGTTAACATTTTGAAAGTTGGAAGAACAAGGTCACCACTTGGCATATATCGCCCATACCACAATTGTAAGTTTAAAATAATGGCTGTTGTGAAGTATGAGGTTGGACCCAGCCCTAAAACAATTTTAATTTATTTGCAGAGAGAGCTTTCAGTAATGCAGAGGAACAGTATAGAATCATTCTAGACAGGCTGATGGAGATCCTGTATATGACTGGCAAAGAGAACATCCCTATTAAAATATTTGAAGCGATAGCACAAGAGAAGCGCCATGGAGTTCATTTGGGCAATAAATACATTAATGCTGTTAGTGGGAAATAACTCACAATGTGTACTGGCAAGAACCTAAAAGAAAACCTGCTGGCAACTGTCAAAAATGCTTATTATTTTTCAGTGCTTATGGACGGTAGTACTGACAGTGGTGTAATTGAAAAGGAACTGGTTTACGTAATTTATGTAAATCCCATCAATGATCAAGTGGAGACTAAGTTTTCACGAATGAAAGCTGTATCAGATGGCACAAGTGATGGATTGAAAAGTCTCCTTTTAGACATTTTTACAGAGTCTGGCCTTGACGTAAAAAACATGGCTGGGTTTGGGGCTGATGGGGCATCTGTCAACATGGGTGTAAGACGGGGTCTTGCTGCTCTTTTAAGGGAAGACATACAGTGGTTAGTTAGTTAGTTAGTTAGTCCTAAGAGACTCAGAGAGTTACGGTCCCTTGCCCAGGCCATGGAGATGTCAGTTGAAAAGCCCAAGAAGGCCCATGGCACACATTAGGTGCAGCATAAACTTCTTGCCACCCATACTGTTACCAAATCATTCCCCGTAATTTGTGCCCATTTAGAATCTATGGCCCAGACCCAGCTCATGACCAGGCCAAAGCCAAGGGAGTGTTGCAAATTATCACTAAATTCCAAATGGTGGCACACCTTTTGTATTTTGAACAGCTGCTTCAGCCACTTGCCAGGTTCTCATTAGCACTTCAAAAAGAAGCAGTTGAAATGCCAAAGCTACTTAGCTCTGTTGAAACTTTGAGAAACACTCCTGACCATGCTAAGCAGAGTGGTCCCATAGGTGGCAGTAAACTTGACATTCTCTTAAAAAATGGGTCTGATGTTCTTTCAGGAGCATGTGCTCAAGTCGCATACAAGGGTGTGAAATTAACACATTTTAGTGGCCAAGTTGCTAAAACTTTTACACAGCAAACTAAGAAATACATTACAAATATTGAGAACTGTTGTGAACAAAGGTTCCATTTGACTGACGAAAGTAATATCTATAACCACGCAAAAGTGTTAGATACCAGACTTTGACCAGCAGTTGCAGTTGCAGACAGAAAGGAACTGGAGCTATATGGTAACAGTGACATCACTGCAGTAGCTGACCACTTTTCAGCACTTTTGCAGCCTAAGTCTGACAGCACTCTGCTACTTGCAGAATGGCAAAAGTTTAAGATTTTTCTCAAACCAATTTCATCAATCTTTCTGCCTCTGCTATCTGGTCAAAGCTGGCATGTGATTTCCAAAACTCTTATCCAAATCTGTTGAAGCTTGTCAATGTTTTGAGAGTATTTCCTGTGTATAATGTAATTGTAGAAAGGTGTTTTTCAACTATGAATAAGGTAAAAACTGACTGGAGAGCAAGTCTGGCAGAGGATACTGTAGAAACATTGATTCACATTAAAAAGCAGGGGCCCTCTCCAGCTGAATTCAACCCAGACATGGCTGTAGACATATTTTTTAGTGCTAAACCAAGACATCCTGGTCAATTGGCAGTTGAGGATGGTGGCCCCCCCAAAAAAAAAAAAAACAGGCCAGAATTACCAGCTACATGCCTGGTGGAGAAGAGCAGCAAAATAAATCACACCCAATCCTTGTTGGTAACTGTCTGGTTGAGCACAGTCCCAGGTGGTTACTGTGTGGTCAATCACGGTCTCAGGTGGAATTTATGCTGGGGCAGGGGTTCATTATGTTTAATTTGTCACAACTCATGATCACGCTCACCGGTCTGCTTTGGCAGACATCCAATCTCAGCTCTTAAAATGTATGTGCTGCTGCACATTTTGCTGCATTTCTCTGGAAATGGCTAAATAAAACAGCATTAGTCTCAGAAACTTGTGTAAATGTGTATTTTATCAAAATAGAGCAAAATAAATAAATTTTTATGGGGTTTTGAGCAAAAATATCAGTTTTTGGTAATTGCTAATCAACTTTGGCCAATTGCTAATCATTTTTTACTTTGATTAGCGAAGGCCGCTAATCAAGTCTCCAACACTAATTTATGCCTTGGTCTGAAAACTTATCTTTTTAAAGAAGCGTATTCTGATTAATTGCAGGTGGTGTGATGCTATTTATTTATTATTATTATTTATGAAGGTTTTTATTTATTTGTATAATTATGGAGCCTGCATGTTACTGTCTGTATAACCCTGCCTGTCTGACCCTTTGTAAGGCGCCCAGAGCCCTTGGGATTGGGCACCATATAATGTTTTCTTACTGACTTACTTACTTTATTACTTTGGATGAAATACAGGAATTCAAACATCTGCTCAGTTCTTCTGGCAGAATGTTCGCCTCCTCACTCACACAACAGAAGACCTCAGATGGAACCATAACTTCTGCTGTATCTGTAACAAGTTAAACGGCAGAAATTTCCCTGGCAAGCAGGTAAGGGTAGGAGGGGGATTTTTCATAGCAGAGAAACATCAGAAATTAAAACTGTAAGTACTGTGGTACTTCATTTTTAAATACATGTCTATGAGTGTAAGAAGAGGATTATGAGGGCAAATAACACTTAACTATTTTTTTTTTAAATGTAAAGCATTTTTATTTTTAAGGCCTAGCTGAATGTTTTAAAGCAGCAGCAGCTATTGTTTGTCACCATATAGTGTTTTTCAATGACAATGTTTGTCGGGCAAAATAATTAAGATACCCATTTTTCTTTTTGTTTTCTTTAATTCATGTATCCCCCCTCCCAGGCCAGGGGTTTACGGCATCCCACAAGTGGCTCCTAGTAGGATTAGGGCCATGTCCTGCCCACTTCTTTTGCGGCAGTGGCCGCCGCATGCCTCTAGGTCCTCATCCCACTTAGAGATAGGGGCCGAGTTCTGTTGATGGTTCCAAGCCTCCAGATGTTCTGGGAGATAGTCTACTGGTCCGGAGGGCTGCCGAGGATCAGACTGGCAGATGTAAATAAAAAACATGGCCGCTGCACACCTTGTGTGCATCTGTGGCCACCCAGTCAGAAAAAATGTAAAGAAGCCATGGCTCCAATTTAAGGGTGCCAGTAAGGGGACACAGAAAAGGGGTTTGTGTTTGTAGGACCCCCGATGGGAGAAAGGGGGCTCCCCTAAAATAATTAAAAGGCATCCTGCCTCTTGTTTGGCAAGTGGAGCTAGGACCCAGGACAAGTAACTATCAGCCCTTGAAGGGCTTAAATAATAAATTATGGGGCTGCGTGTTGGGGCAAAATGTAAGCAAACAACATGCCGGCCCCCACAGGACCCCTGCAGCAAGGGGGCCATTGGGAAACTGTTAGAGGGCATGGAAAAAGCCCAGGGCTCATCCAGCCAATCAGAGGGACTTTGTTAAAAGGATAAAAGGGACTGTTTGCCTGCCAAACAGGAGATTCCCAAGGAGCCAGGAAAAAATGTTCAGGAGGGATTACTGTGGGCTACCCAGCCCAAGGCCTGCACCCAGCACCTAATGGCCTGTTTCGCCCCATATCAAAGGGAAAGGCAGAGCGCCCGCCTAATACATCCAGTCTGCAGCAAGAGAAAAATACTTTAAAGCTTGCAGGAGAGAGAGAGAGAGCGAGAGCGAGAGAGAGAGAGAGAGAGAGAGAGATTTTGGAGACTGTTCAGCCAGAGAGAGAGCGAGAGAGAGAAAATCTAAGACATCTGGCCAGAGAAACAGCTTGAAGTTGCAGTGTGAGAGCAAAGACTGTAAGTCTGGCAGTCTGAAAGTAAAACTGTTCGTAGCCAAGAATTAGTTTGAGCAACCTGTGTTCCCCCTTGGAGGGGCTAGAGACTAGAAACTAGAAATTGTTGATTTGCTTCCAGCCAGAGCATTGTGTATAGCTGCACTAGAGAGAGAGCCAGATAACCAGCTGAAAGTGAGTCTGTGCAGAAGTTGTAGGCTGTGCAGAGAAGTCTAGGGGATGAAGCCTGCCCTGTCCCTAGACCGACTGGAGAAGAGGACCAGAGAGGAAGACAACAAGAGGCCTGCCTGGTGAACACAGTCCATGAAGTCCTCAGAGGCAAAGACTTCAAAGGCCAGGCAGGTGAAGACCAGCATTCTTTGACTCTTCAGTCAGCCCTGCAGCTGTGGTGCACCACCAGCTACTTCCGATACCTCCACGGAACAGTCAAGCCAGTTTGTTGACCCCCCCCCCCGAACTACTGAACTGTAAGTACCCATGAGCTGCAGCTCTGGGGAGTCTTTATTTAGCTAGCGAGCTAGTTAGGAGACATGGGAGTTAGGTCCTGGGTGAGACTTTGGCAGACCAGCTAAGCTCAGGCCTGTATTAAAGACGGTTTACTGTTTAAAGTTATTGGGCCCCAAGGAAAGGTTTTTCCAGTTTAAAGACTGTTCACAACTCCACATCCTAGCCTTCAGAATCATCACCCCAGTGAGGTATCCACTGCCACAAACTTACTGGCCAGCAGGGTAAAGGGTACACCCACAGGTGGAAGGTGTGGGAAAAAGTGGGGTACGGTCCATATTTACCAGTGCAACATTTTTTGTGTGTTGCTTCTCACCTTTTTTCCATTCCCTCCAATAAATACTGCTATTGTTCATGTTACATTCCATCATTGCTGTGTGGGCAGACTGGATGGGCCTTGCGGTCCTCATTTACCGTCAACTTCTGTGTTTCTATGTATTGGAGGTAGGATTGTTATTGGTCTTACTGAATGAGGGAATGCTCATGGGAGGTAGCTACTGTATTTTCCTGGGGGGTGCTAACCTGCAGTTTGTCTGCAGGTATCCCATATCACTACCTCAGAAGGAAGCACTGTGCCATCTCTTCTCCTGTCTATCAGTGAACCCAGGCTGGCCCCCTTGGAGGTGTGTCCTGGAGGGAGCTCAGGGCCATGGAAAAGCCCAGGTGAGTCAACGGGCTGTTGAGATTACTAATTGTAAATATGGGATTTTAACATTTTTAAAAGTTCCCACTCGTATGTGATGCCTACCATGAAACAATGTAAATATCTTGGTACAGTGTTGTACGCTGTTTACCATCAGAAAGGTGGTAACACCATCCTAATAAACATACATGATAGAGTCACAATGAGGATGCAACAAGTCACTTCAAAAGAAGATGGTTTAAAAAATTGCGAGAGGAGCATAGAAATATGGGATTTGACGGCAAATAAGGACGGCTTGCCCCATACAGTCTTCCCTGAGTGGCAGCCATCTTTAATTATATGAATCATTAATTAACAAAATACCTTTAAAAGCTGTTTTAACAATATCTAAGATAACTACAGATACACTGTGCATGAATCTTAGGATGTCAGAAACATATTTTTGATTAAATAAACTGTATGACGATTATTTTTTTAACTAACCAACAAATCCTGCTGCTTTAAGTAAGAAAGGGCGGCAGCCCTGTTTGTGATGACAGTCAGGGATGTGTGGTTGCTACTTGATTTTATTGTAAAATGGCAGTTGGATCTTTATCCAGTGCTGTTGTGCTGAAATGACAGCACGGGTAAAAATGGTCTTCCGCCTATCAGGTTTCATGATTTTTAAAACCCATTTTATAATCATTCACACATTATTTACTGTCTGCAAACACTGCTCAACAAATTACCCCCCATACTGACCTGAGGACAGAGGACAACTCAGCCCAAATCCTTTTCACATTAACACTTTACTAATGACAAGCAACTTGTGCAGAGTTTTTTTTTTTTTTATGTCCCTGAGCTGAGACCATTTCTTACTAGGTTTCATTCATTCTACATATACATAGAATACACATACATAGGAAAGAATCAGGTACTATAACTGTTAGGCCATTATTGTCCTGCACAATTTATATATACTCAGCTGGTAAAATAAATTCATTTTATACTTATCAAGGGCTGACTTAAACTGGTTTATGGTTTCACTCGAAACCACTGCACTTATTCCACTGGGCCACAATATGTTGTGTGAACCATGCCCCTCTCAGATTTTTGTTGGATTTCTCACCTATGAGTTGGTACTGGTGACCCCGGTTTGTAACTATACTATGTCTACTTTTTAAACATAAACACTCCCACAGATCAGGTGACCTACATGCCCTGAAAATCAGGCACATATCCCCGCGATATCTCCTATACTGCAAGGAGTACAATCCGAGTTCTCTCAGTCTATACTCAATTAAAGAAAACCAGGGATATTAAAAACTTGCAAAACCACTACTAATTTTTCTCTTATTTTCATTTTATACGCCCTTACCATTTTTCCCCCAACTGCACCAGTGATGTAGCAGTAGTAAAGGCTGCCCAAAACGGCACAGACTTACTACAAGCACGTCCACTTACAGTGCAGATGACAAACTTTTGTACTTTTTTGCAGCACAATTCAGAGCACTTGGAGAACCTATTTTGGCAAAATTAATAAGGTAATAAAAACTATTGCATAACAGATTTTTTTCTTTTTAAAAAACACATTAACTTACATGTATGCAGTAGACAAAAAGGTAAAAAGTACCAGACGATCACACAAAACACTTAGGTGGTTCAACAGGTAACCTGGCGCCTCACCTCACAATCATCAAGGATTCCATTTGTACAAATATTTGTACCCTGTGCTCAGGATATCTACATCAGTCAGCAGTGCTGAGAGTAAGCAATGAGCATGCAATTTGGATGCTTCCTTCCTTGGTGGGTGGGAGTCTGCTGGCCTGCACATGACTGTGCCCTGGTGACCCAATGTGACGGAGTCATGTTTGCAGGTATTTAGGCCCCAAAGGATGTACCAAGCAGCCAGTGTGGTGCCTCTGAATGTGACTAAATCCCAACTCTTCTACCTCTACATTCACAATGTTTGCTTTTGCTCTGTTGCTCTCGCCAATGAAATGCATGGGACAGACATAAGGCAATTCTTGCGCAGTGGGTATGAAGAAATAGGCTGTTGGTCAACTAGGATCTGCAGCTCATCCTGCAGGTAGGGAAATGGGCAGACTAGGTGGGCCAAGCAGTCCTAATCTGCCATCAAAATCTACGTTTCTATGAAATATACTGCAAGCCAAGTTGCCTTCTCATTCTGCTTCCCTAAACTATGGGTCCCTCCACTTTCTATTTGTTCTGCTCCTTCCCTTCTCACTCTGAAATCTCTCCTCCATTATTTCTCTATTTACTCCTGTAGCTGCTTCTGATACTGGGGTGGACTTCTGTCAGTTGCCTTCCACCCTTCACTGACACTGGCACAATCCCTCTCTCCCAGTCATCAGTCACTACTCTCTGCTCCTCATATTACTGTTGTTGTTCACTGTTTAATGTTCTTTTGCCTGTTCTGCAGTTTATTGCATGGCAATTTATTCTTGAAGTATTCTTACAGTTTGTTTATTTTGTGATACTTACTTTTGTTTTACTGTTTCATTTTGTACACTGTAAGTTGTAGCTACTACTGTTCTCTACACTCCCACCTCCCCCCAGGACGCATCTGGAAACGAGCTAATACCAGCTTAGTATGACTTTCCTGGAAAAACCTTTGCAATAAATAAACTCTTGGCCTGATGTTTGTAGATACCAACAGGGTTTGCACCAACGAACATATTAGCTTGAAACAGTCAAGGAGATCAAGGCATGGCAAAGTACCAGTTGCATGGCTCCATGCCATAGCTCTGAGTGACTGCTTACTGCCATAGAGTTCTTCACTGTCTGCCCCTCACCTTTAGGGCCCCTCCTAGGTTCACAGTGATGTCTATGCTTCTTTGTTACTCCTTCCATCTCTAAGGTTCAGTAACCCCCCCCCCCGCATCCTTTAAAGTCCATAACATCCGGTGGACCCTACCCTCACCCCTATTCCCTGCTCCTATTACAAAGTCTGGTCCCACGATGATGCCTGTCCTTGCTGTTTCCTGGAAACACTCTCACTGAGTTGCGATATCTGGTACCACCTGCCTGAAACTGTTCTAAGGCAGGGGACGCAAGACGTTATGGTGGTGTTAGCAAGGGTCACATGTTTTGTGAAAGACCCTGTGGGCCACTGCATGATGACCCCTGCCCTTTCCCTCCACATGTCCAAAATGTGTTTAATGCCCACCCTGGGAAAGGCTTCAACTCAGTTTGTACATGACACAAAGGGGTGCAAATACAAGTGCTGTTGCTATGCGGTCATTGTCACCACTCAGCAACAGTCCTTTGTGGCTGTGTATCGGTTCCCCGTTTTCATAGCAATGCCCTTTGAAATTAAGAATGAGTAGGGTTGAAATACAGAAACTATAAGCATTAGAGTATGTAAACATTAATTTTTGCCAAGTTTTCCCTGAGGTGTTAGAAGTTCTTTAAGTAATGATACACAGCAGGGTGCGTGTCGTAATGGGAAACTGACGTGCCTCAGGTATGGTATGCTTTGTACCTTCGATCAGCCAAGAAATTGTAACATTCTCTCATGTCGTACTCCCTGGAGTAATTCATCACAATTACATAATGGGTACCAGAAATAATTTATTTTTTTTTTTGCATTATTTGTTTATCCGCCTCCTCGTCTTGACCAGCCTCTCCTTTGGGCTGCCAGGGACACACTCGCCTCCCCGAAGAACCCGCTTGGCCAACTCCCACCCTCACATTGCAGCCACTCTACAAAGTTACCTGATGTATCTCTTCGTCGGATGGGTCCTCTTCTTCCAGAAAGAATGTGCCTTGCGGCTTACCTTTCTTGGCCCTGGGTGCTGCGGAGGTCAGTCCCGGCTGTCCAGTGGCTCCATGTCGGCGAGGATCCAGGCAGCCATCATCATGTCGGTCGAGACACCATTTTCTCCCTGGTTTTCTTAGCACCTGTGCAGCACCACTCTGCAGTGCTCCCTGTCTCCACTGGTGGGTGCTACAGAGCGAGGCAAACTCCCCAACCCTCCCCTGGAGAGGGGAGCAGTCCTCCGAATGCTCAATCTTCTCCTTCCCCTGCCGACCCCTGGCATTCAGAGTCCATTCACAAACCAGGGTCACCGGCATGGTGAGAGGTGTGGCGTCCAGCGCCTCAGTCCTCAGTGCCACCGGGCCAGCCAGAAAGAATTTTAGTGAAATAAAAATAAAGCTTATAATAAAGCATGCCTTAAGTGGGATGACAAAAAAAAAAATGCTTGTACAGGCCACATTCCTTCCCCTGCTGGACTATGGCGACATTATTTATAGATATGCAACCCCAGCTCAATTAGGACACCTAGACGTATTGTTTCATAGAGTGATACGTTACACCTGTGAGTTATCATCTCTCACACACCATTGTCTTCTATACAACGATGTAGACTTGACATTAGAAGGCTGTGACACCTAAACCTCTGGTCCTTTAAAGCTCTTCACAATTCTCTGCCCTCATATATTTCCTTGCTACTCGTTAGATTGCAAGGTCCCTACATGTTACAAATGTATAATCTTATATTGCTAGACGATCCCAAACATTGCTCTAAATATGGGAAAATGGCATTGCTAGGCTGCTCCCAAAGCATGGAATGTTTTATAGAAATTAGCTAAACTGTCCACCCTAGTTTCTACTTAGCTCTGTCATTCCCTGCTCAGTCAATACTGCAAAGACATTTGTGCCTGCCACTAATGCCTCACCATTGCACAGTTTTGTTTCTATCATGGCACTTATAAGCAAATTGCTCCTGGTAGCATACCATGCTTCATACTGAATAGTATGCTCATTTTTGAGCAACATATAAATACCAGCCTCATTATCCTTCCGCTATATGGCATTATGAGTCAAAAACTGCATACAGGTCTAAACACCATTTGCAATGTATATTTTAACTGCAACTGTGATTGTATTTATGATTGATAGATAGATAGATAGATAGAAACTTTATTTCTATAGCGCTCCTTCCCGGAGGCTTGGAGCACTTAAAAATATTAAAAAGACACATTCACAGAATAGCAAATGAGGCAGAGACTAATACAAATTGTATCTACCTAATATTCAACATTAAACAAAATTTCAGTAAAACACAATAATATATTAATCCATAAATCCAAAAACAGAGGTAATAGTCAGTACCTTAATAAATTAATATATCAGCAGGCAATGATAATTAGTTACTTAGCTAAAATATCCTTTCCTTGTCATAGACAATGTGTCTCTCAAAACAAATTGCCTTTTTTTGTATTCTTTATTTTTGGATTTCTCTGTGGTTTGGAAAAGATGTAAAATCCCTGCATGCATGTATTGTTTGTATGGCTTGTATTTCTCGAATTGTTATATCCCTGTATATATGCACTGTGCTGTTCAATTTCTTACCCAGGACCTCCCTGCAAATGAGCTATGCTCAATGGAACTTTTCCTAGTAAAATAAATAAACGAAATGAAAAAGTAAGCAGTTACAAAACGTGATACAATGTACTGGGATCCCAATGGTTGGGCCCTTTTCCCCACTGAAAAAGACATAATTTATTTCCCCATATATTGTGGCAGCCCAGTAGGGTACTATGACCCTAACTACCTGCCTATAAGGATTTCTGACTCCCAGCTAGCTGCCTAGTAGGATTTCTGACCTCAACTAGCTACCAATTAGGGCACTGTGACTTAAATATGCCCCAGTTAGGGTATTATGACTTCTAATTGGCTACCAATTAGGGTACTATGACCCCAAGTAGCTAATTACACTGAATGAAAGTATTAGGAACACCTGCAGAACACATTAACACCCACTACACACATTCACCGAGCAAAGCTGTCCCTCAAAACTAACACATACCACTACACAATGGAAACACATAGGACACAGAAGAAGTGTTCAACCTCATATATAACATAAAATAAAACATGGCAAAGTCCTAGGTGAGGAAATAATACCATCTTGGGGCTGAACAAGCTCATACTAGGCCACTCGCCCTTCGGGCTCTGGGCTTTATGGCTTGTTCAACCCTTCAATGTTATTTCTGATCTTCATATACAACATTTCAGCATAATTTATTCTCGCTCTATATATTTGCTGTGATATACATATATACATATATATATATATATATATATATATGTAATAGATAAACCACTCTGAGGTGTGTGGTCGCGCTCCAATATACACATGCCTTGGTGTGTGTTGCTATGCATGAGGCCGCAGGCCAAGTGTGTCAGCCACCCAAGGGGTACGTATACTAGAGTGCGACCGCACACCTCAGAGTGGTTTATCTATCTTATAAAATGTCAAAATTGTTTTGGAGGGGGTTAAAAGTCAAGGTGTGCAGTCATGCTCTGATATACACACTGTCATGTGATGTGTTTTATACAATCAGAAGTTTGGATTTGGAGGATATCTCTATTTCATAAATATATATATATATCGCGCGCTACAGTACATGAAATATGACCTGGTCTGATTTAAGATGGCTTATTTATCTTATCTTCATAACAGGGTATTTTTCTGTTGATATTTCAACAAAACAGCAATATCCTCAAATGAAGAGAATAATAATTTTTAAGTCAGGTCATGTCATATTCGATTTATACAAAAGGTGTTCAGGTGGTTTTATGATATAAATAGTAAAAAAAACTACAAAAAGAATAAAAGTAAAATGTAAACTGTGGTCCAATCGATGATCCAGTAGTAGCATCAAAAAGTAAATGCCATCTACATGTCAGAATAAATATTTAAGAAGGCATAGTGTGGCCAAAATGAGTGAAATAAATTTCTGAGCAGACTCAGTGACCAACTTCATGTATTTTGCTCATGTTGCAAAAAATGTTTATCTTGCCAAAATTATTTTCATATCTCCATTATATTGGTACGGTAGCTCCACTATAGATTGTTAGGGTTGACTAGCCTATTCAATGTTAAACCCCTAACTTTGCACATTAATATATTTGTCTCAGTTTGACAAAATGAGCTGAAAGTTTTTAAGTGTTGTCTAGGAGGCAAGGTCTTGATGTGTGGAAATTTTTGTGATGGTAGCTTGTGCAGTTTCTGAGATCTGCAAATGTCATTTTATGTAAAAGTCTTAACTTTTTTTTCCAATACTTAACATGGCATTTTTTTTGCTCTTGCCTACAGCCTACATAGAACAGAATTTTTTTTTTTATCCCAAACTTGCAGGAGACACATGTCATGTCCTAAGACAGTGCTTTTGATAGGTTTGGTGAAAAGATTTGAAACGGTTCCAGAGTTACAAGGCATTAAAGTTTAGTTTTTCCCCTTCTGAGAATGCACAGTAGGGTTTTTGAGATGATGTTCTGGTGCAAAATTAAAAATTTGATGCCGCAAATGCTCATTTTTGATTTCATGCCACTTGATTGGCATGGCACCAAACTTTTTTTGTGCCCTGTCAACCACCATCTTGTACATTTTTTTTTTCTACGAACCAACAAGCGGGGAAAATACATAAATACTGTATGCAGTTATTTTAAAAAACAAACACCAGAACCTAGCTAAACTTGTCCTGTTTTCTAAACTAGGACCCACAAATACCTTCCCAGCACAGGTTAGCAAGAGGAGCTATTCTCTAATGCTCTCTGTGTGGAACATGCACTCATGTTCCTGCAGCCGCAGCTGAACATGTGCTGCTGGCTGCACTGTGAGCCACTGCTTCCTGGTGTTTGCAGGCACCTCCCACACAACTGCTGTCCCTAGCAATGTGTCATGTTGCCTTGGTATCTAGTGGCACCCCCACTCTTCCGATCGATGTCCCATTAATTATATAAACTTTCCCTGGTGGCTGGTGGCACCCCCCACCCGCCAATCATTGTCCCCGTATTAATATATTTCCCTGGTGCCTAGTGGTGCCCCCCAACTGCCAGTCACCATCGCCGTCCCCATAATCAAAGGAGAAGTAAACATTGCAGGGCTCACTCAAATTGTGAAAACACAAGACAAGACCATTCAAACGAGGTACTAGGCTTAGGTGTAGGTTTCAGGAGTCCTGAGATATGAATATCAAATGATCTGTAAATGAAAACAAAGCAGCAGCCATTTCATGTCATCTTAAAACAGGAAGTGATGTCACTGAGGGGCTAGCTCTATGTTGTTAATTACAACTTGCCCCTCAGTGACATCACTTTTCTGGCTCAGGATCCCATGAAATGGCTGCTGCCTTGTTTTGATTTACAGAGTATTTCGGAAGATTCAGCACCTTATATAGATTCTGATTTATTCAATTATTAGGCAAAATTCCCAAGATAAAGTAATAATCTGAAGTTGAAAACTCTGTAAATAAGGACAGCAGGTCTAAGGCACGTCTGGTCAGTAGGTTTGCTCCACAGCACCCCCCCCACCCCCATGTCTGCACTTTTCAAAACCAAACTGCAAACTGAGGAATCAAGGTAAGTTCCGTACAATGGCAGTCAATGGGGGTTTCAACTTATGTTGATATTTCAGCCGTTTTTAGAAATTTTGACCCAAATTTTCAACATGGGGTTCTTGGGACCCCACCTCATAACTGGCCCTGTCATTTCGTTACTCAGCCCCGAAAGGTGATTTCATGGTCGCTGCGCAGAATCACTTTTTGGAACCAATTAACAAATCAAAAGTGCAACTGCTCATGAGGTGGGGTCTCAATAAGTCCATGCTGCAAATCTGGTGAAAAATATCCTCCAAAAATGACTGCGTTACGAGCATGCATTACGCAGTTTCTACACACGTTCGTAACTTCACAAATTTTTTATATTTTCACTCCAGATTTTCAACATTGTCATTTTTTCACATTTCCTTACGAACAGTATAGCTGTTATTTTCATATCATGCTCAAAACATTTTTTCGCACCTGTGGCGCAGAATGGCACAGTCACTGTGCAAAATCAACTTTCTGGACAGATTAACAGAATCACAATGCCACTGTTCATGAGGGCAGGTCCCAAAAAGCCCATATTGAAAGTTTGGCAAAAAGAATTCTAAAAAATTGACTGCATTACAATCATGCGTTGCACAGTTTCTACACTTGCTTGTAATTTCTCTGATATTTTCTATTTTCACTCCAGATTTTCAACATAAGCATTTTTTTCACACCACCTCATGAATACAAACGTAGAAACATACGAAACTGCCAGCAGAAACAGGCCTCATGATCTATCAAGTCTGCTCGAGTGTGCAGCTAGCCACTCATCACATAGCTGCTCTCCGCCCCCCTCCCTTCACAGTATCCCTTCCTCTTATCCTGTCCCAACCACTCTTAAAATTGCCCACCATCTTACAGGACACAATCTCATCTGGTAAGGTGTTCATTTGTCCACCACTCTTTGCGTGAAAAAATGCCTCATCTCCCTCTTGAATCTTCCCCCCCTCCAATCTCAGTACATGCCCTCTCATGTCCCTCCCCCTTCTCATCTGAAAAATCCCTTCTGTGTTGGTCTTGTTTATCCCCTTCAGATACTTAAGGTCTCAATCATATCCCCCCTATCCTGCCTGTCCTCCAGTGAATACATATTCAACACTCCCAGCCTGTCCTCATAGAGCTTGATCTCCAATCCCTGGATCATCACTGTGGCTCTTCGCTGCACCTCCTCCAACAATCTGATATCCTTCTTCAGGAATGGGCGCCAGTACTGCATGCAGTGCTCCAGGTGAGGCCTGATCAATGACCTATACAGAGGCAGGATAACCTCCCTCCTTCTGGAGGAGATCCCTCTTGCAATACACCCCAGCATTTTGTTGGCTTTTTCTGCCGCCTTCCTGCACTGAGCAGAGTTGTTCATGCTCCCTGTAATGATCACTCCCAGGTCTTTCTCCTCTGTGGAGCTCCCCAACTGTACCCCATTCAAGTAATAATCCCTCCCCGGTTCCTGGCTCTGAAGTACTTAACTTCCTGGCATTGAACCCCAACTGTCATGTTTCCGCCAACTCCTGCAGCTTAGTCAGGTCCTCCTGCAACCCCTTCCACCCCTTCGTGTCATCAACCACAGTTCCCATCTTGGTATTGTCTGTGAACAGGCTGATCTTGCTCCAGATCCCGTGTGAGATATCTGCAATGCAAATCTCAAACAGCACCAGTCCCAGTACTAATCTCTGTGGTACCCTGCTCGTCACAGCTCTCGGTGATGAGTGGTCCCCCCACCACCACCACACTTTGCTGCCTTCCCTTTACCCAGTCTGTGATCCATTTCACCATTTATGGTCCCGCCCCCACATATTCCAGTTCCCCCCCCAACCTCCCATGCAGCACTGAATCAAAGGCCTTGCTGAAATCCAAATACAGGACATCTGGTGCATGGCCCTTGTCCAGTTCCTGCATCACCCAGTCGTAGTACTCTACAAGGTTTGTCTGGCAGGATCTGCCCACTATAAACCCATGCTGTTGACCATCCTGGAAGCTGTTTTCCTCTAAGAAGCTCACTAGCCTCTGTTTTAGTATGGTCTCCATGAGCGGGAGGCTCACTGGCCTATAGTTTCCTGGTTCATCCTTTGGGCCACTTTTGTGGATGGGCATCACATGGGCCATTCTCCAGTCCTGTGGTACACGTCCCTTGTCCAAAGAGGTACTGAACAGGTCAGCCAGTGGCCCTGCCAGAACATCTGCCAACTACCTTAGTACCCCAGGGTGAATGCCATCGGGTCCAGGTGCTCTGTCCACCCTTAATGCCCTCAATCCATCTAGTATCCTGTTCTCTGTAATCCCTACATCTGTCATCCCCTCCACCCCCCTCGCCTGGGATATCTACCTCCCTCCTCTTGTGTGAATACAGAGCAGAAGTACTCGTTCAGTGCCTCTGCCTCCTCTGCCCCTTTCTCCACCCCCCCCAATCCTTCTTAGTCCTCACCAGCTGATTCTTGCTCTTCCTTCTCTCTCCAATGTAGTGGAAGAAGTCTTTTTCTCCACTTTTAATTCCCTGTGCCAGTCTCAGCTCTCTGGACACCTTGGCCACCCTGACCAGTCTGGTAACCTCCCTGGACATCTCCATGTCGGTATCCTTATCTTCACCCCTCCCTGATTTCCTGTACTTTTGAAACGCTGTCCTCTTGGCCCTCACCCCTTCCATAGCTTCCTGTGTCAGCCAACTGGGTTTCTTAGCCTTTCCCTTCTTGCTTTTCTTCCTAGTGCAAGACTCTGTTGCCTCCGCCAGCCCTTCCTTTATGATGCCCCATTTCTGGTCTGCATCCATGTGTGGTTGCATTCCTGCCAGGTCCCTGCCCAAAATTTCCCCCATCTTCTTAAAGTCTCCCCCCCAAACGCAATCACCCTTGTACCCGTGCCCCCTGTTTCCCTCCCCATGTCAAGCATGAACCACACTGAATAGTGGTCACTTCCAGCCAGTGGTTCCTCCACTTCCAGATTCCTTACAGCTTCCCCATTATCCAGTACAATGTCCAGAGTCCTTTCTAACTGAGTCAGCCCCTGGACCAGCTGTATCAGAAAGCTGTCTTGAAATTATTCTAGCAGGACCCACTCCCTTGCATTCGTGGTGGATGGGGTGCAACACTCCACCACCGGTAGGTTGCAGTTCCCACCACCACTGTGCTCCCCTTCCTGCAGACCCTCCCAATTTGTTCAACTAATTCCCTATCCAGGTCAATCCCCTGAGCCGGTAGCCTGTACACCACCCCCATTCTCAGTGTTCTATCTTGGAACTGCATCCATAATGTTTCTGTCCTCCCCTTCCTCTCTTATGCACTTTATCCCTTCCCTTACATACATTGCCACTCCCCTCCCCCCAATTCCCCTTAGCCATATCCTTTCTGAATAACCTGAACCCTGGGATCATCATATCCCAGTCCTGGTACTGGGTGGCCCACGTTTCCATGATGGCTGCAAAGTCCACTCTCTCCACTGCCAAGACAGAGAGTCTGTAACTCTGCTGTTCTAATCCTTAGGCTTCTTGCATTCGGTGAGATCACCCTCCAGCCTGTCTCCTTCCCTTCCCCTATTCTCCCCGCCCCCTTATCTCTACCTGTGCCACTTCCTTTACCCATAACTAGGGGGTGAGCTCACTAGGCTCCCATTTCTGGACCCCTTTCCTATCAGCAGTCCCCTTGCCACCCCCCCAGTTTAACTCCACCTTTGTTGACATATACCCCTCTATTCCCCGTTTTAGTACTCCCTTCTACTCCCTGCTCAAATGTAACCTGTCCCCTGCATACAAGTCACTATTGCCCCAGGTCCTGCCCCAGTCAGACACTAATCCATACTCCCTGGTACGGCATCAATCCCTCAGCCACTCATTGAACTCCTCTATCCTTTCTTTCCTCACTGTACTCGTACAAGGTACCGGGAGTACCTCAGGGAACGCCACCGACCCTCCCACCTCTTCACATTGCCTTCCCAACTCCATGAACCTCCCCTTCACCACCTCTGCCATCTCCCCCACCAAGTCATTTGTACCCACGTGCATCACTATGTGAGGTTTCTCCCTCCCACTCCGTGTGCACTTGAGAAGTGTCTGCCCCTTCTGCCTGCGGTCAACCCCAGAATAGCTTTCCCCCAGATGCGACTGTGCCTTTCTTCCCTTCCGACCCATCTGACTCCTTTCAGTATAGAATCCTCCAGCACTAGTACCCACCCAACCTCTTGTCCCGTAACCCCCCACCTCCTGTTTTCGCTGTCCACCTTTCCAGAGTCCACACTGTCCTGCTCCTTATTACCTCTATCTGCACCATTTGCGACTCCTACATCTCCCCCCGTTTCCGACTCCCCCTCTGCCTCTACCCTGCTCTTTCCCTACCCACTTCATCTTTTCCCAGCCTGACTCCTGACTCCTGGGCCTTCACTACCCTTCTCTGCCCCTTCCCCCACAATCTCCGACACCTCCACTACCACCTCCAATGCCAACATTGCAAACCTATTACTTGCTACCCCCGCAGTGGTGCCAATCTCCTCCTTCCCCCTGCCCTGATCCTTCCCTCCACTTGCTGCCCCTCTGTTCTCATCACCCGCACCCCCCTCCCTACATCCTCATGGGGTTCAGCCCTGCTGTTCCTCCTCTGCTTCTCCCAGTTACTCCTCTCTAGGGTCCCTCCTGGCCCAGCCCCCCTCACCCTCTCCAGCTCTCTCCAGAGCCACTGTACCTCACCTCCTCTTCCAGTTTCTTCAGCCTGTAACAAATTGGACAACCTCCCAGTTGCCATAGTATATTCATCCAAACAGCTGCCCCACAACCATTGCACCCCACTATCCTTCCTGTGCCTGCCACCCTCACTCCATGGTACATCCCACTCCATCCACTATTTTGATGTCTCCTGCCACCCTTATTCGTGCCCCTCCACCCCTCAGTGTGATCCCCCCATAATGCCCCATTTTCCTTCCCTTCATAATTCACACTTAACTTGAACGTAACCTCAATTCCTTATCATACAGTCTGTACAGCAATAGCTGGATACAATATGTGACCCTACTAGCTTGCTTCTGAGTCCTTCTTTACCCCAATGTCCCTAGCTTGCTACCTCAGTAACTCTAGTTAACACATTTATAGATGACCTTGTCAGTTTGAACTTTAGACTTTCAACTTTAAAATATGCAGTTACCCTTCCTTAACCCAAGCTTGTCAGTCTGACTTTCAAACTTGCAACTATAAAACATTTAAACCCTAAAATCCAACTAGTAAAAGCAGTGTCTGAACTTTTTACCACCTGACTATTAGCTTTAAGAGTTAGTTCATATGGGCAGTTTGCAGCTCCCCAAGCTCCTCCCTCACACCCTTCAAGCTCAATCCCCACTGGATTTCCAGTATTTAAGAAAGGCTGGTGGGGGGGGGGCTTTACTCCAGCCAGCAACAGTCCCCTGAAAATCAGTTACAGAGTTAAATAGAGAATAAAGTATGGGTCTGGGTGTGTATCGAGAATTTATACACACACCCGAGGGGTTTGATACTACATAAACGCTCTCTGGGTTTATGCGTAGCATCTAACCCCGAGGGTGTGTGCAAATTCGAGTTTATACATACCCAGACCCATACTTTATTTTATATGATTGCCGGGACATCCTTTTTCCCCACAGCAAGTATATAAAATAAAAAAAACAACATTCTTGTGCGACTACAGCGGTCTGCTTAGGTGTGAGCGCTCGCTCTACAGTCTGTTGGTCTCTCGCTTTTTACTTTTTTTTTAAATTTCATTTTGTGTGGAGCCAACATTTTGAGGGTATTTCCCTCATTTCAATTCATTTCTGCCTGCCAGCACTTACCACAGTTAGAGTAGCGATCCAGAGGGGGAAAGACGAGGCGGACAGTGGCTAGGGAGGAGACCTTCAGAGGTGGGAGTGCCTGCGCAGTTCGAGGGAAACCGGGCATGTGTTCGCTGTTATAAATGCTCCTTTATAACGGTGAATTATGCCATGGATTCCCTATGGGAAAAAGGACGTCCCGGTTATTATAGAAAGCTTTAACATACTCCCAAACCAACAGCAAACTCACAACAAAAAATCAGTTACAGAGTAGAATAAAGATTTAAGCTAATCCCAAAACAGCAGCAAAACTCACCCTCCTACCTCTCCCCATAACAAGCAGAATGAACAGGCAAAATAGTACAGCTGTAATTTTTCAAATCCTGCCAAAAATGTTTTCCGCCTCTGTGGCGCTAAACTGCATTACAGTTGCTCAGAATTACATTTCGAGAAGGATTTGAAAGTTTTCTGTATTGGGTACAAGCAGTGAGGTGATAAGAAGGTTATGTTGAACATTTGGGGTGAAAATTATTTAAGATGATACAGTTATGACTATTTATTACAATTTTGCTATGCCTGTTTGTTACTTAATGTGTGGAAGTGCAGGGACCAGAGACCCCTGTGTTTCCACAGCTAGATACCTATGTGCTTCTGTGGAGGGATGGAAGTGCAGACCCTGTGCTCCTACAGTAAAATAAAGATACTATTACACTATCTCAAAAACTGAGGAAATAAACTGCAAAAAAAAACTTCATTAATGTATCAGTTAGGGTTGAAGCGACAAAAGTAGGGAAATGAGACATTAGGGATGAGCCCCTAACACCCCCCCATCCAATCCCACCAGCCAACCCCACACCCACCCTCCACAGACCAACAGGCATGGGGTGTGCCTTGAGGTACTGAGGCTAACTCTCACCCCATTCTCCTGTACTGCACCATGTCACATTTCTTACACATGGAATGGGGTGAGAGTTAGGCCCAATGACCCGAGCACACCCAACACCTGTTGGTCTGTGGAGGGTGGGTGTGGGGTGGCTGGTGGGATTGGATGGGGGCGTTAGGGCTCATCCTTTATGTTTCATTTCCCTACTTTTGTCGCTTCAACCCTAACTGATGCATTAATATAGTATTATATATATATATATATATATATATATATATATATATATACATACACACACACACACACACACACACACACACACACACACACACACAGATAGATGTATGCAAGCAATAATACCCGACAGGGTGGGCGATATTGGGCAATACTGACCACCCAGGGGTGTAATGAGGCCCGAAGCTGCAGTTGGAGGACCTTATAGCCCCTGGAAGGTCTGGTATTGTCCATACTGCCTGCCCTGGAGGGTGTTATTACGCTTACAAAATGGGCACTGTGAAAAAAAAATTGTTTAATAAATGAACATTTTTTCAAAATTAGTTGAGTAAAAAAATAGTTTCTCAACCTGTATTAGAATGATGTCCCCTTTTTATAAGCTGGTTCTCATGGTTACCCCCCCCCCCACCACACACACACACACACTGGCACAGATCGTGATGCCCCTAACACACAGACAAAGGCATACAGGCTGTGATGTTTTTTTCTTTTGTAACCTGACATCGGTCCATGCCCCCCCTCATGTGTGTTGAATCTGAATCAGGTGGGCACAACAGAGTGCTGTTGATCATCCACCATCACCACCATCAGCAGAACACACACTCTAAGGAGCTTTATCTTAGCTTTCTTCTTCATTTATTTTTCACACTGCAAGCTTGACAGTGGGCAGGTACATGGTGGGGGGGGCATGAGACATCAAAGGGCTTGTAAGACTTGCGTCGCAGCCATCACATTTCACAGACGTGCAGGATTGTTTTATGAACAGAGCAGGAGAGATGCCGGCAATGCCGACTGCACTTGTATAGCGGTTTTGATTGTTTTTTGTGTATGAAAAAGTGAATCCCGCAGAAATTTAAGTAGCGGTTAGCGATGGGGAGAGGAGCGGAGATGGAGGAGGAGAGCCGCGATTGAGCAGGCGGCTTGGAAAAGGTGCAATCCTCACAGAAGCTGCAATGCTGGTACATTTGATAAAAATAAATAAAAGTTTTGTTAATACTGTGTAGCTGACAGTCGTTTGTGATTACCTGTTTGTGGTGAGCTCACACCATCTCGCGATGTAGGAAACAAAATGGTGGTAGTTTGAAATTTTGTGTCCAGTGTTTCAGCCAATGAAGTAGTAGGCTGGGCACAAGGATACTCTTGGATGGGCATGAGGCAGGCTTGGGCTGGCCCTTTTTTTGCAGCGGGCGTCTATCGAAAGTTAATGTACCCCCCTGCTGTGCCTCTCAGCCAATCAGAGAACTCCTACTATCCGGCCTATTTTCTAAAAATATATAATTACATAGATGGACAACTGCTGCAAATGTCAAATTTGAACGGAAAAAAATACGGCCCCAGGATTGCTGTTTGCCATCCCTTGACAAACCATAGCAGACATTCTTCCAACCACACATTCATTTACTTTACGAGTTTGGTTCCAAACAGCTGAGTCTGCACTTGCTCTTCACTTTTCACACATCTCAACCTGCTAGATTATTGACTCTGCTCCCCACTAGGAAGGTGTGGGCTACAATTTACTAGGCTATGCCTTCATTATCTCAAGACAGCCTAATACAAAATCTTACTGCACTACTGCTTGCTAACCAGGAAGTGGTATTTTGATATTGTGCAAAGATTTTGATTTTACTTATGGCGTATGCAGGTGTTCCCCTTTATTTGTAATAAATGTATTATTTTTATGACTCTTCATTAAACATGGCACTATGAATACTACCTCCACTGCTTCTCTCTCTTCCTGTTTTAGCATGCTTATCAAATCCTGACTGTAGGGGAGGCAAGGGGGATGGTGCATGACAGTAACATCAGACGACAATGTTGAAAGCAGCAGCGTGGCACCACACCTTATACCCTAATTTGACACGATGCACCAGCAAGAGATTCTTCAAACATCAGGGAATGGACATAAATATAGCTATGCTGACTGTGGGGTGTTGTCTGACACAACAATTCGAAAAAAGAAATTTTTTGATAACAAGTAGTGCTACTTTAAGTTTAGTTTATTGTTCTAGGAATTCAAGGAAGTTGAATATGTTCTGGGACAAAACTACTATGACCAGAATTTTTTTTTATTGAGCTGTTTGGTCAGCATCGCCTCCTCCCACCAACTGCCGATTGGGACACATAAGTATTTTACAGGTTTCTCCCCATGTCTCCTGAGGCCCTGGCACATGGCCATGCGAGCATGTGGAGGCACGCATACACCCTGTGGCACTAGCTCAGCCCCTTCCACCCTCCCGTAACCTTTTTGCCGCCCCCCCTCTCTGTCTATGCTACCCACCGGACCTCCACCCAGTGGGAGCGGAACTACAGGGGCGGGCACCAACCCACCCTTACCACCCTGGGAGAGGAGAGCTGCCCACCAGCATCCTCGATCCTGCTCCACCCTCACGCCAGCACCCCAACGACCCGAGGTCATTCCCGAACCCAGGTTGCCAGCATGGCGTAAGGTGTGGCATCCAACGCCTCAACTCTCTGCGCCACTGGGCCAGCCTTATGACCAGAATTTTTAAAGGGATCTACCTGCCAGTATTTTCAAAAAGGGCATCTGTGCAAACTGTAGGTGTTCTAGCTGCATTTGAATCTCACGTAAAAACAGGTATAACTGCAGAACAAAAAGTTACGCAAATTGTATATGAGTCACTTGGTTGCTGCAAATGGTGACCTTTTGTTGCAAGCAGAAGCATATTTTGAAAACAGTAGCAGAACTGCTCAGATGGAATTATATGCTCACAGACGTAGGCAGAACTCGCATCTATGTCTGCAATTGACCTTTTCCAAAATCCTGCCCCTACTGTATATCTCAAGTACAATCTCTTGTCAACATGAGAGCCCTGTAGCAGTACAAAATAAATGTTGCACAACTGACAGAAAGAAACATTCTCGAGAATTTTTTTTAATGACAGAAAGCACCATGTAAAACATTATTAAATCCATGCAGAATGCCTATACTTGTCATATAATGTGAATGCTCCGTCCAACTGTCTGACCTACTTACAAGAGTCGTATTATTGGCACAAAGAGCAGGCTATCACTGTGCAAGTGTCAGCTAGTTAAGGCATCCAAAGCTTTTACTTGGCAAAGTTTGTAACTGGGGTCTGGAGTTCCAAACAGTGGGATATGCAGGCTGTAGTACAGCAGATATAGATTCCTTTGTGAACCAGAGATGTCCACTGCATTTTAATAAGTTTTTTTTTCTGTTGCCATTAAAGACTAGCAATTTGCTACTACTACATATGACATTTGCTGAAACGTTAGGTGAAAGTTGCTAATGTGACCCACTAACCAGAAAACAGTCAAGATGGCAAGCATAACTTTTTTTTTATTACTATGCTTTGTACCCCACCACCCCCATTTTCCCCATAACCCACCCCGCTGGTCCAGTTATCCCTGACTGTTCCCTTCCTGCAACCAGGGTTGTCATTTTCATACAGAAATTCACATTCCAGTATTGATGTTTGGGCTGAGGAAGTAATTTAGTGCCCTCTCATGATTACATTTTGATTGCACCCCCCAAAAAATAGAATTCTCTTGGCATCATGTCCCTGCCTGAAACTGGAAGGGTGGTGGAGTGTCTGCCTTTACAGCCATTGTCATGTGGCTCCTTGGCAGACCAGCAGATAATATGCAGTGCAGTCCTCCTTCCCTAGAAGCCAAATAACTCACTTCCACAGTGTGCCCGATCCCAGTGTGAGATTCTGGTGGCTCATACACAACCTCTGGTCTCCAAGATGGCAGCATGCAGTCAATCCTCCACATTCTTAAAGGAACACTGTCAGCTTTTTGCTTAATTTTTTTTCTTTGCCTATAACAAACAGTGTCTGCAGCCATCTGTATGGCTTGAAATAATTTGTGGTCCTCGATACCAATACTTTTTCATTTAGTTGAATTTTTATAAGATTTCCTCTTAATGTCATCCCGACCTTAATCCCATCTACTGGAACCTCTGGCATGTTCACATAACATGGTGCTGGAAGGCCAGCAAACTGGTGCAGGGACGCATTGGGAAAATTCTGTTCATTATCTGAGTGTATGCTGTAAAGCCAGGTAGTGAGCTGTTACAAGTAAAAAATGTCCATTTGAAAATAGAGTACTAAAAAAAGGGTTTAATGAGTGACTGAAATTGCAAGCAGTGACTCCAAGCCTGGTAACATACAGTAGCTGTGCATAAGGGAATGTGTCTGCATGAGGGTAAGGTGGGTTGCGGGCACTCCATGTACACTGGCACTCTTCTGGCTGAGGGGGAATGGGCATAAGTCATGTGAGAAGGGCCCGGATTGGGCAGATGATAGTAGCCCTGCTTTCACATCCAGAAAGGGGCAGCCAGGCCACTGATGCTACCCATGACACCTCCTCCCTAGCTCCTGATACAATATAACAACAGAATCAGGCCCCCGCCAGAAGGGGGGGGCAGGTAGGGCTAGGTGGGAATAACATAGAGTTCCTCAAATGGTGAGGCCAGCCACCCTGGGAAGGCCCCAATCTGTCCCAGGGGAGGCTCAAGCAAGTCTCAAAAAGTTCTGTATTTAAATTATGGGTTTTAGATATTTTGTGTGAAGGCTGGGATGAGGTAAAAGTAAAAAGGATAATAGTAGGGACATTTACATATTTATTTACAAATCGGTGACCAGGAAAGGCACACTGAGCCAAGGCTTCTTTCAAGTGTACCCAGGGGAAGGGAGTGAATACAGTTCAAAAGGTAACTGCAAAACAGTCAAGCAACACAAAATGAACACAAGTGCAAACAAACAGGAACAATGAACAAAAAATGAGAGGTCACAACTGACCAGTTAGACTGATGACAGGACAGCCCAAATACAAGGGTTAAGTAGAGAGGTACTAGGAGCAAGAGCAGGAGTGACCGAAATGATCCTTGAGAAGTTGTTTAAGAGCAGGGTAAGAGGGGGAGAGGCACAGATGGGTAGGTTATTCCAGACAGAGGGGAAACAGAGAATGCTATCTGACCTGTTATGGATGTGATGGAATTGATTACGGAATTATTAGGTTAGGTATCACCTTTTTTTCTCACCCTCTTTCCTTGATTTTTAACCGTTCTTTAAGGCCCTGGACACACTGGGGAACTTAAAACAGTTTAAGTGCCTTAAAACGATTTAAATCCCCCTAGCACTGTTTGCAGACAGACTACAAGCCCCTTAAAACGTTTTAACAAAAGTGTTTTTAAACCCTGCTAGATACCTAGTCTTAAAACCATTTTTAAAAATATTTTGGAGGTAGCATGGTTTAATCACAGGTCTGTCCAGGAATAAAAATGTTTTAAGCTGTAATGGTTTAACTAAAACAGTTCTAGCTGCAGTGTGTCCAGGCAAGCACAGTTCTGTGTATTGGACTCAACACAAAATAGTTACAAGGAGAACAGGTTTAACACTAGCAGTGTGGCCACACTAAACCGTTATCAAAAATGGTTACTGAGTAGTGTGGCTGCACTGAAATGGTTTAGCTAAACTGGCTTTAAAAACAGTTTTCAAAAACAGTTCTGTAGTATGTCCAGGGCCTAAAAGACTGTAATTTTCCTCAGTGCTGGAAATCATCTATTATTAAACCTTATTTTGAAAAATGGAAACCCACAGATTATATCTAACTATCGACCTATCTCCCTGTTGAATCCGCTATCAAAAATTTTGGAAAGGATTATTCTAGATCAAACTTTAGAATACCTTCTAAAATATCAGATTTTGACTGATTGTCAGCATGGGTTTAAACCAAATCATAACACTGAGAAGGCCTTGGTGAGGTTCACCAGCCACATTCAGTGTGCCCTTGACACAGGGCACTCTCTTGGGGCTTTGCTTGTGGACCTCACCAAGGCCTTCAACCTAGATGATTACTCTTTATTGCCAGTAATATTTTCTAATCTGCATTTCTCAGCTGAGGTAGTCAAATGGTATTCTGACTACCTCACAAATAGGACTTTTTAGGACCCTGATTGGTGGTAGTTTTTCAACAAGAATGATACAGAGTGGGGTGCCCCAGGGTTCTATCCTGGGTCCCTTTATGTTAACTCTGCCCCCAGTGTTTGTACTAACACGTCCATGATTTTATACACAGATGATGCGGTTATTTATAGTGATGGAGATGATTTAAGTTCGCTACTGAATGATGTTCAGATTGATTCTGATTTTTTCCAAGACTAGCCGATTCAGAACCATTTGGTTCTGAACGCTAATAAAACTAAACTCGTGATTTTTTCTTGCAGGCCTTGTGGAAATGAAGCTGAACTTATTTCCATTAAAGATAAGAAGGCGGTTAATATTGAGTTGGTTGAAAATTTCAAATATTTGGGGATAGTGTTGAATAGTAAATTATCTTTTCAATCACATATTTCATATTTTAGAAAGATTATCCATCAAAGACTTGGCCTTTACATCGTGCAAAAACATTCTTAACATCAGATTCTTGTTGGCTACTTGCGCATAGTTTTCTTTTAAGTATTTTTGATTATGGTTTAATGGTTTATTCTATTACGAATACAGTTTTTAATAATTTGAGGGTTACATGGAGATCACGTGATGTGTCTGGCGGGATAGCAGAGAGCTCTTCAAGCTCCTACCCCACCTCCGTTATTTCTATTATTTTAAAACTATTAAAAACGCAGTTCGCGATCCCTTCCTCCCATCCGCGATACTAATTGACCGGGGAAGCACCTGAAGTGGTTTGGCGGCGTTGCGCCCGGGAAATACCCGGAAATGGATTCCGAGATGAAGGCGGCTATGCCCAAGCGTACCCCGCCTGTCTCCCCAGAGAAGCAGGCTAAGAAGGCCAAGCAACAGGCCCAGCCCTCCTCAGCTAACCAATTAATGGCTCTCTCCGCTTCCATTCCCCTGTCGGAAGAGCGGTTTTTGGAGGAGATGCATCCTTTCAAGGAAGCGCTAGCGGAGCTAACCCTTGAATTAAAGAACCTCCGGGGGGAGGTATCCAGCGTAAGACAATGGGTCTCAGATAATGAAGCCCGCACCATTTCACTGGAGTCCTGGCGGGACAAAACGGACCCTGATCTGGTCAATTTGAAACAGCAAATAACTAAATTGCAACAAAAAACAGAGGATCTAGAAGGCCGCTGTAGGCGGATTAATGTTTTAATCCATGGCCTGCCAGAAGGAGAAGAGGGCCCCTCCTGCATTGTATTTATCCAGGCTCTGCTCACCAAGATCGTAGGCCCTTCTCCGCACAATCCCACATATATCATTGAAAGGGCTCATTGATCACTAAGACCAAGACCCAAATCCTCGGCTCCCCCCAGACCTATAATTATCAGGATGCTCAACTACCTGGAACGCCAACATATTTTGTTAAAAGTAAAGGAAATGCAATCTATCTCCTGGGAGGGGAAGAAGTTACGCATAACCCAGGACCTCCCACTAGAAATCCACCAACGAAGAGCCACTTTTCACCCTGTAGTCTCTAAGCTGATAGCTGCAGGCATTAAATTTAGGATGGCTTACCCTGCTCGCCTGCAGGTCTCACTGGATGGAAAATGGCATACATATGAAGCAGTCTCTCAGGCTCAGGAAGATCTGGCTCGGATATTACCCTCCCTGTTTAAAGCTACCTGAGGCAATGTAACTAAAAGAGTTAATAAACCTTGCAGCTGCACATAGCTCCTTAAATCGTGATGGGTAAAGTTACTGGTGGGAACTGATTACTAGCTTTTGTATTATTGAATATGCTGACTTTCCTTACTTGTTGCTGGACGAGTTATCTTGCTTCGCGCTGTTTCTTGTGGTCTACCCAGCTCTCCTCGAAGGATATGAGCCCCGGTGAACAGCTGGCCAGTGTGGATTTCGATGCTGATGGGGCCAGGGTGGAATTCTGATCGGGACCTTTTGATGGCTGGTCTGTGTTTCCTGGGGTCCCATAAGTAGGATACACAGTATTACCGGTCCTCTACAAATTCAGCCCCCTGGGAATCATCAATGGCAGAATAAAAGGCCCATTCTTGCCATCCAGCTGCATTTATGCCAGTTTAATTCGTCCTCATGGCAAATAAGAGCCTCGTGGGGCTAAAACCTTACAACAGATCTATGGACTACAAAAAATACTGTATTGGCTGGAAAAGTATAATAAACCAAAGTCGAGGAAGGAGGAGGGATGATTGTGACGTGAAACAAAAGACAAATAATAAAGAGAGAAATATCTCAATTTCCCACTTTCCCCTTCCCCCCCTTTCCTCCACCTCCTCCCTCCCCTTTTCTTTCCTTTTTTTTCTCTTTCTTCTAGGTTTCAGAATGGACTCCATGGTGGATATGGGGTGGGGATGGGGTTTGGAAGCGGAGCTGACCATGCCTGACCGCACGTACTGGAAAATAGGGGGGATTTTCCTAGCTTACCTCATAGGAAGTAATAGTATTTTGTTTGTGATAAGAATTGCTATACAATGATGCAAAATATATTATGGGAGAGATCTCAAGATCAAGCAACATTGGACTAATCTTAACTTCAATTTAATTTTCAGGATATTTTCAGTTCTTTCTATGGGGGGGAGTATGCTAGGGTGTTTAAGGAAGAAGTAGTAGAATCAAATATTGGTAGCTTTCTTTTTCAGGGATTTAGGGTTGGTAGGTTGACTGTACAAAGTTGTTTTTGGGTAAAAGTTAAAGGGGGGGTGGGGTAAATACCTGCGACTAATAATAGAGGAGATCACAATTATAATTGCTGAAGGGCGTTATGGGGTTGGGTGTTTTCATTTTCATTGTGATATACTGCTCAACTTTAAACTTGAAATCTATTTAAATAATCTTTCATGGAAGGGTTGTAGTTACGGGAAGGGGGCTGTGGTGCATACCCAAAAAGTTACCAGAGTAGAAGTAATAGGAGGTCTATAGCAAATGGCATCTAATCTCATTAAGTTTGTTACATGGAATGTAAGAGGAGCCCAATCCCATAAAGAAACTACAAATATTAAAGCATCTAAATTATCTGCAAGCAAGGGTCTCCTTCATTCAGGAGACTCACCTGCTCTAGCGAGCTGTCAATCTCTGGAGAGGTATTGAGCAGAGTGTTGCCTGTTGCGGATCATCTAAGGAGGGGGGTACAGCGATTCTCATACACCGATCGGTAGCTTTCCAATCTAAGAATATTATAGTAGACCCTGCAGGTAGATATATATTAGTAAATGGTATTTTGGATCATACTGAGGTAGTATTAGGCAGCATTTATGGCCCTGTTGGGGGAGACCCAGTATTCTTTATAACCTTACTAGATAAGTTACAAGCATTTTTATCCCTACCAATAATACTGGGGGGGGATTGGAACCTGCCTCCTACACAGGATCTGGATAGATCTAACCCCTTATTTAAACCCTTCTCTGCCGCTCAAAAGGCACTCTCAGACTTTATGGATTCAATCGGTCTGTGTGATCCATGGCGATTACAAAATCCAGTAGCTCGTGGCTTTACCTTTCACTCCACGGTTCATACTACGTGGTCTAGACTCGACTATATCCTATTTAGTAACATTCTCTTGCAGGGTACGAGTGATACAGGCATAGAATCTATAGTCATATCAGATCATGCACCAGCCTGGGTGGTTACAATGCTTGATGCTAATTTTAGTAGAGATCCTCTCTGGAGGCTGAACAACCAGCTCCTCAAGGAGGATTATGTTGTTACTAGAATATCGAATATGATTCAATCCTTCTTTGTTTGTAACCATGGCTCGGTTGCACGAGCTGACCACGAATGGTGTGCGTTGAAGTGCTGCCTGAGAGGCGAATTTATTCGTCTGGCCTCTACATGCAAGAAAAAGAATGAGGCTAAAGCCTCAGCACTCCTTGCTCAAATTAAAATACTAGAGCAATCTCTTTCTGCTGCTTCCGCACCGGATACTTTAGAGGCTCTTTTGTCTCTAAGAAATCAATAATCTCTCTTACTTCAGGAAAAAGCAGAGTTCGCTATTCTGAGAACTCGGGCAAGATACGTAGAGTGTGGGGAAAAAGCTAGTCACCTGTTAGCTTTGAGGTTAAGGAAATTGGAATCCTCCAGGTTAATTAACTCAATTGAAGATTCCAATGGGGAGATCAAAACTAGACCTAGGGAAGTAGTCTCGGTACTCAGGCTTTTTTTCTCCTCACTTTATAATAAAGCTACCCCCTCCCCTTCTTTAGATGAGATGCTTAGCTATTTAGCAACCCTTTCTTTGCCCTCGATTAATCAGGATCAACAACTACTGTTGATCTCTCCTATTTCTACTCATGAGATACTGATGGCAATTAATGACCTGACCCCGGATAAGGCCCCCGGGCCTGATGGCCTTTCTCCAAATTTTTACAAACAATTTGCTAAAGATCTAGTACGCCTACTTGCTCTGTACCAATATCTGCTCGCTGGAAATATACAGGATCCCATGCTTCTAGAGGCCCTTATTATCCTTCTTCTCAAACCAGATAAACCTGCACACCTCCCTTCGAGCTACCATCCTATTTCATTACTAAACTGCGATATTAAGATTTTAGCCAAAATTCTGGCCAAGAGAATTGAGCAGGTATGGACCCCCCTAATTAGCTCGGAACAGATTGGCTTTGTTGCCAATAGATCTCCAGCCGATCACCATCGTAAGCTACAATATCTCATTAATGTAGCCAGGTCATCCCTTACCCCAATGATTTTAGTATCCCTGGACGCAGAAAAGGCATTCCATAGGGTTGACTGGACTTTTCTTTGGGCCACGCTGCAAACTATGGGTTTTCCCCCTTTGTTTATAACATGGGTGCAGGCACTGTATGCCTCGCCTGGAGCTAGATTGTACTGTAATGGGATCTTATCGGACCCTTTTCCTCTTACATCAGGCACGCGACAAGGTTGCCCCCTCTCACCCTTTTTATTCAATCTATGCCTTGAGCCCTCCTTAGGGTGCTAAATTCATCCCCACTTATATCAGGTATTCCTGTTAATAGCACTGCTAAAATCTCAGTTTTGCTGATGATCTGCTTCACACCTGTCAAACCCAACCCTTTCACTAAAAGCAGCATTGGACATAATTGAGGACTTTAGTAAGTATTCTAATTATAAACTCAATATTAATAAAACTGAAATTTTCCCTCTTAACCATCTCACTCATAGTTCATGTTTTGCTAATTTTGGGATGAAATGGACTACACGTTCTATCAAATATTTAGGGATCCATATTGCTCTTAGTTCATCCCTGTCGAGGAAACTGAATTTAGAAGATCTATGGGATATCCAACAAGATTTAGCTAGGTGGTCTAAGCTTCCATTATCGCTTAGGATAGAATTAATATCATTAAAATGAATGTGCTGCCCAGGATTTTCTACCCCTAAATATGTTAAATATATGGATACCAATGTCTTATTTCCAGAGTATCCACTCCGAATAAATTCTTTATTTGGAATAACAACCGATAGAAAATCCTATAATAATTTATCCCAGCTAAAAGATTTTGAGGGCTTCCCTCCCAATTTCTTTTACTATTATTGGGCCTCACACTTGAACAAATGTGGAAATGGTTATCTTCACCTGACTCCCCAGCTTATCAAGGGTATAAACCATTGTGGCTGCAGGCTGAACAAGACCTCATGAATAGTCATAATATTGACCCAAAAGCTCTTTTTTACATGCCTAGCAAAAATATTCCTACAACACTTGGCCCTTTACCTCTCGGGATTTACCTCAGGGTTGTTTCTCAGCTGTTTAGGTATTTTAAGATCTCCCCAACTCTGGATTTCTCTCAACCTATTTGTTTAAACCCTAACCTTCGGATAGGTAATTCTATGATAACTGGAAATTGGTTACCATCTCTTTCTGGATGTAATGTGAGAGATTTTTATTCACCAAATCGTATTTTGGATATGGGTGAGATCCTAGAAAAATTTAAATGGTCAACAGCGATGGCCTTTAAGGTTTATCAGCTGAAGCATCTTCTGTGCAAAAGATTTGGGAGCAATGTTAAAGTCTCCTATCTCACTGACTTTTTCCATCAAATTTCTATATCTATTAACAAACCGCATAGTATTTCTAGGTTGTATAACTTATTACACACGTTTCCAGTGACCCCATCAAGTGCCAGCCCCAATATCTGGCAAAACCTATACCCAGACGGAGACATTAACTGGCAGAGTATATGGAAAGACTTACATGTCTATCATACTCAAGACAGGTACAGGATTACACAATATTGTATATTAAACAATCTTTATTATACTCCGGTCAAACTGGCACAGATGAAGTGTATAGCTTCAACAATATGTTCCAGGTGTAATAAAGAAGAGGGCTCTGTGATACATATCTTCTGGTCATGCGCATCAGTATCCCCTCTTTGGAAACAAATAGAAATCTCTCTTGATCCGCTATTGGGGTTACAAGGCCTCTTCTCCCCTAAAACCTGTATTCTGCGTGATTACTCCGAAATTCAAGTGAAGGAAAGGAGATATCATTTGGCATTAATATCAATGGCGGTTAAAAAATTAGTACTTAGACATTGGAAAGATCAATCTGTGTTAACTTATATGGAATGGTTACATGAGATCACCTTTAGCGCTCGTGTGGAGAACCTGATAGCTCAGGTGAACCGTGTTACCTTCCTTCACTAAAAATGGGGCAAGCTATATGCCTTGTATCTCAAATGATATTTGGATATATGATGGGCTGTGGGCTCCTCCGTGTTTTCTTTTCCCTTTTTTTTTTGTATTTATGCCGAAATATATTTATGTCATTGTTATTTTCTGGTCTCTCATCTGGCTAACTCTCTGTGTCTAGTCTGGTAATAACCATATGATACGGCTAGGATGGGCGGTTCTTAGCTTTCTTAGGTAATCTCATTCTCATGATGCTGACCCAACATGTATTGCTTCTTTATTTAAGTAGTTAGTTTAGCCGTATAAATAAGAATTAATATGCACCACAGCATAGGGAGGGGGAGGAATGGGAGGGAGGTTAATCTTGTTATATTGAGTCTTAACAGCCCTTGATTGATGGGTGTGTACAGTTTTGCTCTCTGTCATTATCTCTCGATATACTAGGGAGTTTTGGAATAACTGTTTATCTTAATGTTATGGATCTTGTATATTGTCATGAATAATTAATCAATAAAAATATATTAAATTAAAAAAAAAAAATTTGAGGGTTACATATAATTCAATATTACGGTTTATGATTGGTGCTCCTCATCCCATGCATCATTGTCAGTTATATTTGTCTTCATACTGTTAAGCTCTGGCTGACAGAATTTCCCACAAAATGGGAGTTTTTCTGTTTAAAGTTATAAATGGATTCCTTCCTGCCTCAGTCATTAACCTTTTTTCCAAGACTCTCCCATTCATGCAAAACCAGGTCTCAGAGTAGATTTGTTTTTTTAAACTACCGTTGTTTAAGAAATCTATTGGCCTTAGGTCACTTCTGTTCTGAGCACCTTCATTCTTTAATGTTGTGCCAGTGGACTTTTCTGCTTGTCAGGATGTTCGCTGTTATACATTTCACCTTTAAGCAATGGCTCACTAGTCACTTTAAATGTACTTGTTGACCACAATTTTTATGTATATGTAGTAATCATATGTTTTTGTAGTTTGTCTAATGTAAATTGTGTTATGTTTCATTTGTTTTTGTATTATTGTAACTTGTCATCTGTGAAAACGGACACTTTTTGCTCATCAGATTTACAAGTATAAAAAATGCAAAATGAAAATGAAAAAATGAAGATACTGCAACAACAGGTAACAATGGGTCAAGAATCAAAATAATGGAGCAAGCAGGCTGGCATGGGGAGGGGGATTACAAGGGGGGGTTAAAATAAGCTTAACAAAATGAGTGCCAGTTGCTCAAAGGAGCTTCACTTTATTCCTGATGTACTGTGTAAAGTATGCCATTTTTCTATGGGGAGGTCCAAGTTTATTTCAATATTTGGGGGGAGGCTCAAGATCTTTTCCATGGCTTGGAGGAGGCTCATTATGACAAAGTCTGAGAACTAACAGGTAGAACTGGGGGTGGTGGAGTTACAACAGAAGTTAGACCAGCACTGTGTGGTGACCCCTCAAGACAGGAAAAAGCAGGGGCACAGCGGAAGGAGGTCCTGGTCATGACAGGTAGGAGGAACAAAGAGACATTTTAAAAAGAGCCCCCACTGTTTGGAACAAGTGCTGTACTTTATATACTCAAACAAGAACAAAAAAGCCCCAAGATGCAAAGCAGTATTTGTGAAAAACAGTGAGGTCTGCAAACCCTTTGGAAGACTAGGCTGGGTATTCCAGAGTGAAGTCCTATTTGGAATTTTCCCATCTTTTTGTGTCCTGCTCCTGGCCGTACTGAAATGGTGGTTTACACTTTCTATGGCACTCAGTATTCTTTGAAATGATAATTATGCTTCAATTGCCCGTTTCCTTTCTAGATTATTTCTGAATATTTATAGCTGCAAATACCAGTTTTTTTTTTTGTTTGTTTTTTTTAATTAAAGGGTACTGTCAACCCCCAAAACACCAAGTTCACGTTTGGTCCTTTAGAAAAATATGGCCTGCACCCAAAGCCCATTTAATTCTCCTTTCATTTTTTCAAGGTTTTCCTGCTGGATACCAAGGTAACATTTCTACATGTTACTGTCAGTTGATCAGTGCAGGCTCTGCAGGTTGCAGGATGCCCTGGGTAGTAGAGTGGGCAGGGAACCCCTTTACCATTAGTACATATTCACACAGCATACTTACTCATATCTGCTTATGAATGTGGCGGGGGCAGTTGGGAACATGGCAGACCTCCAGTTCCTTCTAACCTTCAAGTACTATGTTACTATACTGTGTTATTTTTCTTTATTTACTAAAAATTGATAACCAGGAAAGGCGCACTGAGTCCAGGCTCATTTCCAGGTGTGATTCTGGGGAAGGGAAATAGGGAGACACTAAGCCAAGGTGCGACTCAAGGGAAGGGAAATTGGTTCATTCCAGGTATGACTAAGAGGAAGGGAAATAGGTAGATTCTGAGCCCAGGCTCGTTTGCAGCTGTATCAAAGGGAAATAGAGAGACACTAAGCCTAGGTGCGACTCAGGGGAAGGGAAATAGGGAGACACTAAGCCCAGACTCGCTTCCAGATGCAACTCAGGAGAAGGGAAATAGGGAGACACAGAGCCCAGGCTTGTTTTCAGGTGTGACCCAGGGGAAGGGAGATAGGGAGACACTAAGCCCAGACTCGCTTCCAGATGCAACTCAGGAGAAGGGAGATAGGGAGACACTAAATCCAGGCTCGTTTCCAGGTGTGACCCAGGGGAAGGGAGATAGGAGACACTAAATCCAGGCCTGCTTCTAGGTGTGACTCGAGGTAAGGAAAACAGGGGAGATACCCGAAATGACTGGGAAGGGAAATAGGGAAGCACTGAGCCCGGGCTTGTTTTCCCAAAGCGACTAGGGAAGGGAAGGAAATAGGAAACACTAAACCCAGGCTCCTTTCCAGGTGTGACTCAGGGGAAGGGAAATAGGGAGACACTGAACCCAGGTGCGCCTTGGGGGAAGGGAAAAAAGGGAAGCACTGAGCCCAGGCTCACTTTCATGTGTGACTCAGGGGAAGGGAAACAGGGAAACACTAAAGCAAGGCTCGTTTCCAGGTGTGACTCAGAGGAAGGAAAATAGGGAGACACTGAGCCCAGGCTTGTTTCCAGGTGTGACTCAGGGGAAGTGAAATAGGGAGACACTGAGTCCAGGCTCGTTTCCAGGTGCGACTCAGGGGAAGGGAAATAGGGAGACACTGAGCCCAGGCTCGTTTCCAGGTGCGACTCGGGGAAGGGAAACAGGAAGACATTGAGCCCAGGCTTGTTTCCAGGTGCGACTTGGGGGAAGGGAAATAGGGAGACACTGAGCCCAGGCTCATTTCCAGGTGCAACTCGGGGGACAGGAAATAGGGAAACACTAAACCCAGGCTCATTTCCAGGTGCAACTCAGGGGAAGGGAAATAGGAGACACTGAGCCCAGACTCATTTCCAGGTGCAACTCGGGGGAAGGGAAATAGGGAAACACTAAACCCAGGCTCGTTTCCAAGTGTGAATCGGGGAAGGGAAATAGGGAGACACTGAGCCCAGGCTCGTTTCCAGGTGTGACCCTTGGGAAGGGAAGTAGGGAGACACTAAACTCAGGCTCGTTTCCAGGTGTGACTCAGGGGAAGGGAAACAGGGAAACACTAAACCCAGGCTCATTTCCAGGTGTGACTCAGGGGAAGGGAAATAGGGAGACACTGAGCCCAGGCTCGTTTCCAGGTGTGACTCAAGGAAAGGGAAATAGGGAGACACTAAGCATAGGCTCTTTTCCAGGTGAAACTTTGGGAAGGAATAGCGAGACAAAATATACAACATGTGGCAAAATATACAAAGTACACATGGTAGAAAAACGCAAGGTGCAGCAAAAATACAAAACTAAACAAATAATAAAATATAATAAAACAGTGTACAGGCTAGTATACCAGAACTAAAACTCTGGTTCAGGAGCACAAAGGCTAAATACATGAGAGTATCATGGCAAAATTAACTATGGGCAGGGCAGAAGCAGGAGGGGCAACAAAAGGTTTGAGCTGGCATTCAATGAAAAAAGGAAACGAATGGGGAAAAGCAGAGGGTGGGAGAAGACTGTTCCAGATGGAGGCAAGATGTGTGGAAAAAACATATTTCCCAGCAGCAGAGTTGGAGTGTGGAATAGAGGATGTATGAGAGTCACGACAGCGAACACAACAAAAGAATGAGAAAACAGGGGCGAGGAGAGAGGAAAGACAGGAGGGCACAGAGTCCAACCAATACTTAGAAACTAGGGTCGCACTGCACATAAGGTGACTTCAGGGAAAGGAAGGGAAAGACAGGGATGTGTAAAGAGTGCAGAGATGAATAAGAGGAGGAGCACTGGCAGCAAAATGGCAGAAAGCATGACATAGGGTGTCCAGCCTGCCAAGGAAGGAGGACAGAGTGGTGCCACAAACCAAATCTGCATAGTCAAACACTGGGAAAACCATCTTAATGATCAGCTCACAGTGGATTAGGGATGGGAGAGTCTTTGTTGTTGTAGAGGGCACCAAGTTTAAGGCAGAGCTGGCTGTGGATGGCATTCATATGGATAGAGAAGTTGGGCCTACTGTCCAACCAATGACCAAGATATTTAAAACAGTGAACAAGCTCAAAGGGAGTGCCATCCAGGGTGGAGAAAAAAAGGACAAGCATACAGCCCGATGAGCCAGTTTCATTTGTGTTAACACTGAGTTGGTTAGAGTGACAGCAGTGTTGGACATTGTTAAAGTCACAAGAAAATCAGTGGAGTACAGGAAGTTAGAGAGCTGGGAATAATCTAGGTTGTTTTGTAACTTAGCAAGAGTAGAAAGAAGAAAGGACAATAGCTGTCAAAGGAGGTAGATGAGTTACTGCACATGAGAAGTGGAGGTACCTTGGCAGATTGGCCAGACTGAGGGACAGTGCAGAGGGAGAAGGAGAGATTAAACAGAAAAGCAAGGTGCACAGCGATAGCAGGGGCATATAGGTGAAGTCGTTTAGGGTCAATTCCATCAGGGCTAAATCCTTTGGAGAGATTAAGGAAGGAAAGAGCATTAATTGTATCCAGCGGAGTAACAGGAGAGAAGTAAAAATGGTCAGAAGAGGCATCAGAGGGGGAGGACTTGGGTGGGGAAGGGAAAACCAGCAGTTGCAATTGAGGAGGCCGGGCACCAGTTGTGAAGAATTTATGAAAGTGAGAGGCAACCAGGGCTGGAGAAGAGATAGGCAAACCATTCTCGAGTAGAACAGGAGAGGAGGACTAAGGAAGCAGGATTTGAAAAGAGAGTGAATGACCTTCCAGAATTTAGCAAGGGATTTAAGGTTATGCTGGAGGTTGAAGTCAAAACAGTTTTATTTTGGCTGCCCTTACGGTCTTTGTGCTGGAATTCCTGAGTCTTCTGTAGGTGAGAAAGTCAAAAGGGGAGTGTGAAAATTTGAAATGGACCCAGGCATTACCACAAGATCTACAAAGATCAATGATCTGCGATCCACGGATGGTGGGAGCCTTTTACATGGGACTTTCTCAGAGGGTCATGCTTGCCCACACTTGAAGAAATTTGGAAATGGAAGAGGAAGAGGGCTACATCAATGTCAAGAGCTGTTAGGAGAGGGGATCAATTAGTAGCTGTGAAGTCTTGCAGCACGGTGTCACTGTTTAAAGAGCAAAGAGAGCTGGCCCATAGGAGAAACAGCAGGAAAACAAATTTTCCCAATGCACTTTGTTATGCAATGTTTGCTAAATGCATCAGGTAAAATACCAGCAGCAACTATGCAATGAGTGTTGTATCAGGAAAGTGCTAGGCAACTCACACTCTCAGGAGGACAAGTTTAGGTAAATTGCAAACATTACGGTGGAAAATACTTGGGCCTTTAGGGGAAGAGGAGAGGAGGTGACAGAGGAGGCAGGGTCAAGGCTAGGCTCAATATCCCATTGACATTATGCATTTTTTCAGTAAATGAAACAGATACATATTTTTATGTAAATGAAACAGAGAAATAAAATATGTTTATGTCAGAAAAGGGCAACTGTGGTATACCCAAGCATCACTTTAGATTACCCTGGATTTCTCCATTAACTAATCCATTAGGTCCAGACTAGGCTTGGCTAACTACCTTTGTCACTTCCTTACTCCGAAAGTACAGCCTGCCATATCCGAAGGTGTTCTCTTCCCCTGCCTGGAGTAGAGCTTGATTATTTACACAAACAGCCCCAAAACCTCTCTGCTTAAATGGGATGTGGCCTACAACAATACATATCTGCTGTTTTGTTTTGTCCTCCCCCCACCTAATGCATCATTGTAACCTCCTCTCCTCCCTGAGTTGGCTCTCCCCTTGTGTCTCCCGCTCCTATGCATTGGGTTGTTTTGTCTTCAAACTACTTGGATCCTCCTCCCGTTCCACTCCTATTAAACCTCTCTGGTACAAAGTGCCTACTCTTACTATTCACTTAGATCTGCTGACTTCTCTTCCCTAGCCGTACCAAAGTATTTGACCAAAATGGGTGTGCAGACCTTCTCCTCATTCGCTCCTATGTTATGAAACTACTTCCCCCTCTTGGTACACAACTCTCCCACCTTGCCTGCCTTCAAAAGTTGCTCTGAGGACCCATCTTGTTATATCTGTAACCCCTAGATGGCACTATCCCAAAGGCTACTATCCCTGTCTGCTTGGCTAGTAACAGGTCAAGAGGCCTGGATAATGAAACGGGTGCCTCCACCCGGAGGTCAAGGTTGTTAGTGGTCAAGCTAACCTGGCCACAGCCCTCCGAGACACTGTAACCCCCCTCTTTCCCTTCTAGTGGCCTGAACAATATACAATAATTATGTTCACAATGACCCTTATTCACCAGGCAATTATCCACACTGTTTGCATTTACCACCAGGGCTGGTCCTCCAGCTGACCCTGGGGACCCCCATGTGAAACAAGGCTAAGCACAGCAAATAGCAACAGTACAATACTTTTGGCACAAACTGGACCCACAGTCAGGTTAAATGCAAACAAAGTTAAATCTGATTTATTCAGGGGTCTTAAACGGGGGGGGGGGGCGTAATCAGGTTGATTTGCTTAAAAGCTATATTAAGCAGACAGTTATGCACGCAGTTCAGAGTCCCTACAGTCACGCACTCTGGGTAACCAGGTAGGAAAGTGGTGGGCTAGCCAGGAACATTGCAGCTGGTTGGGGCCCTGTGATGGAAGAAAGCAACATGCACAACACACTATTTGTAATCTGGAGCTGGAGGGCTCAGTTCGTGAAAGAAAAGGCAACAAGACAATCGGGTCACAACACTTTTAGATTTAGCTATTGTTGCAGGGAGCTTACCCTGTTTACTCATGATACCAAATACTGGACACAGGCAGGATGAAATCGAGACTGCAGGCTGTTGAGCTGGAGTGCCCGGAGAAGCGGGGCCCGAACGAACCACCGAGGCATCGTTCTTGTTCAAGGCATTGAGCAGGGGGCAGATCCCCAGGTCGGTCTCTCATCGACGACTTTCTCTGCATAGCAGGTAGTCTGGCTGGGCCAGTGTAGCAGGGCCCAGGCAAATGGAAATGGATACGGATTCAGTTCGTGGAGCTAGATACAGCCTCCGGCAAGCAAAACACAGTTCAGACACACAGTGGGGAACCAAATCATGACCCACTATAAGCACACAGCACATTCACATGTAAAGAAATTCCACTGTACCAGGAAAATGGCTCCCTGGTCGCAATTACAGAGTCTCTGCACAATCCCAGAGTTTGGAGGTAGCTGAAAGTCCTGACAGGCCAATCACATTCAGCAAATCTTCGGTTCTCTTCAGGTTAAAACCTGATCACAATTCAGTGGCTTAATTCGCTCTCCAAATTCAGATTCAGCCCAAAAAAAAACACAAGTTCTCTCTCAGGAACAGCAAGCAGGCATGCAGGCCAAACTTAGGCCTTTCCACAATCTCCCGCACGAATCCACTATGGATTGCTGCTCGAACTATCTCAAGCTGCTACTTCTTCACTTCCCAACTCAGATCTAACTGAAACTACAAGCAGTCTGGGACTTTAATCCAAGATCCAAAGGGTTCGGTTGGCTGATCTGTCTGTCAGTCACAACAAGGGCTCCCCTCTCCAGGTTATTTTTGGCACGAAAAGCCCAAAACTACAATTCCTACAAGTTTTGGCCCGACCAAGCCCCTGTAGGCAGGCTCCATTTTACAGTCCCAAATGTACTGACTGGCCCATTCTGCAGTCCAGGATCAAGATGATGGAAACAAACAAAACTGTCCATGCTGCAAAGAAGGCAGGTTAGAACAAACAGCAATATTATTACTACTCTAACAAATGATCAGCAAACAAGTATACACTCTAACAGAGCTCCCGCTCAGATTAATTATGACTGCAATCCAGGCAGCTCTTCAAGAGACAGTATACACAGGCTATACAGGCACTCTGGCAATACATTTAAACTGCAAAAAACGCAGAACACCAGCCTGGCAGTGAGCATTTAGACAAGCTCAAGAAAGACTATTCAGGAACCCCCATTTGTAGGGGGGTTACATATCCATAGCCTTTAAATGTACTTAACTCACCACATATCCCTGGAAATGCAACTATTATCTCCCTAATTTGGTTAGCAATTACCACCCTTCTTTACCCTTGGCACATCAACATCCTTTGTACACATCATCTCTAAGCCTACTTTAGGCCCGAGTTATTTATGTCCATCATATCTGCTAATATCTTTTTGCCAAAATTGAGGTATCATTGGTTTTATGTTTTTCACTCTTAACTGTACATTGTATTTGGGACTGTTCACTGTCTGGAAATGTTATATGTTTTGCTTTATGCCTCCGATTACTATCCTCCCGGATTGTGCCTGTAAATAGGTATTCAATTGTCTTGTGTACTTACCTAACTAACAAAAACCAAATAAATACTAGAACACTTCACTGGCCCAATATAAAATCAGCCAGCATTTTGTTGGCAAATCATACCAATTTCTGACCTTGAAGTGCTTCTGTAGATGCTGGAAATTAAGAAAATAATCTGGTTCTGGTGTTGAAAGTAAATACCAAAAACCTTAATCTGGTATTTATATTTATTTATTTTACCAGGAAAAGGCTCCATTGAGTAATACTCACGTACAATGAGGTCCAGGTTAGGACAATCAAGGTTACAACAGTAAATACAGATGAAGTAGTTGGGGTGGTGGTGGTTCAGGTACCATACAGGGGATACGTCCCCTTTACTCTGATGAGCTAGCATTCTTTTGATTCACAGGGAACAGAAAATACATAGCTTGGTGCCTCCACCCTGGAAAAGTTAGAGCATGCCCTAGGACACTCCAGCACTTGCAGATGACTGAATGAGGTGATGGACATGTTAACCTTCTTGTCAAAGCTGGATCCCTGGGGAAAATGGGTATTAGTCCAGGGGACGAGGACTCAAATGCTTTCCATGCTTCAAAACAGATTCCGCTAAAGGGAGAGTAGCTTTGCCCTACAAAATAAATTATTTGTTTTTCCCATTCAAACTGTAATGGACAGCTGAACAGATCATAAAAACACCATTCCTACGATTAAGTATCAAACTCCAGGACACAGAGCACTAAGACGTAAAGGTTGCATTAACAACTCAGTTTATTTACAAAGGTAGAAGACTTGGTTTGCTGGCCAAGGCACCTAGCTTCACCTGAGCTCTTTCCTTCTAAGACTGCTTGAAAGGCAGAATAGAGAAACTTACCAGAGCAAGGGAAAAGGATTAAGACTTAGTTTGGCTAAGCAGATTTACTGTGTGGTGGTGTTTTTATTTTTTACTCACAGGGATTGCTACTGTTTGTTGCTAACATTTCATTGCTTTATTTTTTCTCTGATTCAAATTGTTGTTGCTGGTATACCATCTTCTGCATTATTACAAGGTGTGCCTACAGGTGTGTGCTAACAGATTACTCCTGTAATCTTCTGATTCAAATTGTCTTTTGCAAGGTATATCTTCTGTTACTGCTTTATTTTTCTCTGGAGCAAAGTGTTTCTTACAGCGTATATCTTCTCTGAAATTATTACAGGTGGTGCTTTACAGGTTTTACAGTTTTATCTAACATTAGGATAAGCTTTCAGGGTTACTGCATTTGCTGCTGACTGATTGTTTCTGCTCTTACCTCCTTGTTCTTTCATCCATGGTTCTTCTTTTTAGGCAGGGGAAGGGCCCAGCCACCCACCCCCATCCCCAACCACCCCACACTACACTCCTTTTATAGGGTACCACAGTTGTGACATTTCCTGTGGCAGAGCAGGAAGGGGATCAGTGGGGCCACAAGGTGATCTCTATTTATAGGGTGAATTAGTAGTTTAATTTGTTATAACAAGTTAACAAAGCACAATTAAACCATTACTTGCATTTTTTTCCTTTTTTTTTCCTTCTAATTACTCTGACTAGGTTACAAACCCAGCAACTTATTTGGAATGGATTTCATTAACTGCAGGTACTGTGGAACAATTTTCAGAAGGACAGTCTTACAGGATTTAGGACACTGTCCTACATGCTGGGCCTTTGGAGATCTTAGGGCTCAGCTCGGGCAGCATGGGCAGAGATTGCACGCCTCAAATTTCATATTGAAGATGAAATACATTATAAGAACCACCCGCCATTTGCCCAGCATCCAACAGAAAAACCTCGACCACAGAGAGGGTAGTTGGTCCAGGAGGTTGGCAGGTGGTTAGGAGGAGCAAACCAGGTGCCCCATCACTCTCTGCTCTCCAACACATTACCTCCAAAAACCATATAAACACTACAAACAGGTATCTGCCTCTATCTCTGAAATCAAAAAAGAGGCAGAAGACACTGCAGAGCAGGACACTGCAGCACAGGAGCTAGCACAACAAAACTCACCCAAATCAGGAACCAAAACAAACAAGCAAAAAGGAAATCCAAAAAACTTCTGATCATAGGAGACTCCATGATTCGGGGAGTTGATACCCATCTCCAGCCAGGGGTGATGGTCAGATGTCTCAGGTACATCAGCATGGAGAGACACTGACCGCCATTACTAAATTGTTCACAAAGCAGGGAGAAAACATTGATGTCCTAGTACACTAGGGACTAATGATCTCGCCAGCCGGTCAGTTGTGGAGACCAAGGAACACCTGACTAGGCTGGGTGACAAACTATCATCTATTTTGTCTCGGCATCTCCTTCTGAGATCCTGCCAGTCTGGGAGAGGGAGCAGATGGACGGAAGGTCAGAGAAGGGGAGATAGGGAGCTAAACACGTGGCTCAAGGGCTGGTGCCAGGAAAAGGACACAGATTTGTGAGGAACTGGCAACAGTTCTGGGAGCGAAAGTTCTTTAAATTTGATGGACTGCATCTGACTAAAGAGGAGTCAGTGCATTGGGGCAGAAGTTTGATGTCTTTGCAGAATATTTAAACTAGCAAATGGGAGGGGTGCAGCACCCCATAAGTCGAATGGGAAGAACACCCTACCCCTCAGCTAGTGGTCAAACAGGAATTCAGCATGTTTGCTCGTTCATTTGCATCACAAGGTAAGAAAAAGGTTTGTCTCCCCATACGCACACAGGTTAGCCAAACTTCACCCAACAACTAACACACCAAAATCTGGCCAATGGAAAATCATGTCACAATGCTCACAGCCTGGGAAATAAGATCCCAGACCTGCAGGCAATAATGTCAGAGGCTAAACTGGACATAGTAGCAATTAGTGAGACGTGGTTTACCAGTAACCACACTTGGGAGACTTCAGTACCTGGCTATGTATTGTTCAGAAGAGACCGAGGTGCAAAAGGGGAGGAGGCTCTGTATGTTAATGAAAATATCAAAACTACAGAAATTCAGAATACACATAAGGAGCCAGAAGAACTGTGGGTCACCCTGGAAACAGGAAATGGGACAGCCATAAGAACTGGGGTTGTCTACAGGCCCCAGACCAGAGGAAGACATAGACACATTACTGTTAGAAGATATACAAAACATGACAGCTAAAGGGAGGTTCTGATAATGGGAGACTTCAACATGCTGGATACAGATTGGTCAATACCAGCAGGAACATCTGCCAGAACTAGACTCATAGTGGATTCCTGCAGGGGAGGGCCTCAAACAACTGGTACAGCAACCCACAAGAGACAGGGCTATCCTAGATCTAGTACTGACTAACAAGGAAGGGATCACAGATCTCCAGGTAGAAGGTCACCTGGGAGCCAGTGACCATCACATGGTATGGTTCAATTTGGCTACTACATCTAAATCATCCCATTCCAAGGCAAAAATATGGGACTTCAGAGAAGCTGACTTTGATAAGATGGCCAATAGAGTTAAGCTAGCCCTGGCAAAAAGAAACACAGGTGAGGGGGTACAGGCAAAGTGGGCAAGCATTAAGGATGCAATACTTGAAGCAACATCCCATTGTGTTAGACAGAAAAGGAAGTGCAAAAGAAGAAGGAAACCACTTTGGTTCTCAAATACAGTAGCAGAAAAGGTCAGAGCCAAAAGGCTGGCCTTCAGGAAATATAAGGGAACACAGTGGGATGAAAATAGGGAGGCATACCAAACTGCCCTAAGGGAAGCAGGTAAGGCAGTAAGGCAGGCAAAGTCCCAAACTGAGGAAACACTAGTACCTAACAGTAAAGAAGGTGACAAGACTTTCTATAGATACATTAGTGAAAGGAGAAAGTCCAGAGGGGTATTGCTGCTTAATGGAGAAAAGGGAGCATGTGAGGAGGAGGACCCTGTAAAGGCATCTATCCTAAATAGATACTTTTGCTCAGTATTTACTGAAGAGAAGGCAGGGCAGGGCCCACAGCTCAGCATCATGGACACAGGGGAGGGAGGTGAGCACTACTCCTTCACAAAAGAAAGGGTCCTACAAGAGCTTGCTAAGCTCAGGGTGGATAAGGCAATGGGACCTGATGGCATACATCCCAGGGTACTTAAGGAGCTAAAGGAGGAACTAGCAGAGCCATTAGCAGAATTGTTTAGTGAGTCTCTGAGCACAGGAGAGGTCCCAGAAGACTGGAGAAGGGTTTATGTGATCCCGCCTCCACAAGAGTGGTAGCAGGGAGGAGGCGGGGAACTACAGACCGTCAGTCTTACCTCAGTAGTGGGCAAGATTATGGAGGCACTCCTTAAGGAAAGGATAGTACAACACCTGGAATCCATAGGGCACAGGATCCAAGACAGCATGGGTTTACAAAAGGAAGGTCCTGTCAAACTAATCTCATAGATTTCTTTGACTGGGTAACCAGAGTGGTGGACCAAGGGGAGCAGTTGATGTCGCCTACCTTGACTTCAGCAAAGCTTTTGACACTGTCCACATAGAAGATTGATAAATAAGCTGGGTAGGCTCGGGTGGGTCAGAAGTTGGTCAACTGGGTGGCAAACTGGTTGGACGGCAGAAAACAGAGAGTGGTGGTAAATGGTTATAGTCAGAAGAGATGCAAGTCACAAGTGGGGTACCTCAGGGATCAGTCCTGGGCCAGTCCTCTTCAACATCTTCATTAGTGACATTGCAGATGGACTAGAGGGTAAGGCTTGTCTGTTTGCAGATGACACCAAGATCTGCAACAGAGTAGATGATCCAGATGGGGTGGGCAGAATGAGAAGAGATCTGGATAAACTAGCAGAATGGTCAGAAGAGTGGCAACTGGTATTTAATGCAAAGAAGTGCAAAATCATGCACATAGGGAAGAGAAACCTGAAGCCACCTATAGGCTGGGAGGAGTTGCTAGCAGTCACAAAGGAAGAAAGAGACTTGGGCATCATCATCACTGATGACCTAAAATCATCCAAGCAGACCTCTAAAGCAGTAGGTAAGGCTAGGGGGGTGTTAGGGTGTATTAGTAGGGGTATCATAAATCGTAAGAGGGAGGTATTAATCCCTCTGTACAAGACACTGGTTAGGCCCCATCTGGAGTACTGCGTGCAGTATTGGAGGCCACACCTTCACAAGGACATTAACCAAATTGAGGCAGTCCAGAGAAGGGCAACCAAAATGGTGCAGGGACTGCATCAGAAGACATATGAGGACAGATTAACGGAGCTCAATATGTATACCCTTGAGCAAAGGAGGAGAGAGGTGATATGATCGAGGCATTCAAACACCTTAAGGGTATAAACAAGGTGAAAGAGTCTAACATGTTTAAATATAAGAAAATAGCAGGACAAGAGGACACAGCATGCGATTAGAGGGAGGCCGATTAAGGGGAATGTGAGGAAATTCTTTTCACAGAAAGGGTGGTGGATGCATGGAATGGCTTACCACAAGAAGTGGTGGCTATGAATACAGTGCAGGGCTTCAAAGAGGGATGGGATAGGCATAAGGAGCAATACAAATGACTGTGAAGGATAGGCCACTGAAGAGCAAAAGCCGATGGCACATTTATAAGGTAGAAAAAGAAATGGGCAGACTGGATGGGCCTTGTGGTCCTTATCTGCCGTCAACTTCTATGTATGTTTCTAACCTTGTGCACAGGCCTAGAACATGGCGTTATCTGTAATATCAAGACTGTGAACTGAATTTCCCCGAAATATTCCGATAAAACTCAAATTTTAGGTGCCCTGGGGAAGGGGATCATGATCATGATTACAGGGTACATCCAGAAGTACAGATCACCCTGCAGCTGCAAGACGTGAAGTATCCCACACACATGTGATACATATAACCCCAGACAGATGCCTGCATTATTAACACAAAATGTGTTACCTGCCCCTCAACAACCAGCAGTACCCAAATGAACATGATAACGAGGTAGACAGGTACATGATGCATCTTACTAACTCCCAGACTGCAGTGGCTATACACTTTGGAAATACCCCTGGTATTTAGGATTGGTGAGCACTATGCTCTGTTAGCTTCCGCCTCTGAACCCTTCCTTCTCTAGGCATGAACAAGACTTGCAGGAGGATGCCATAATGCTGGACCCCTTGAGGGGGAACAGCAACAGGCCCCCACTATTCCAGTGAAGAATCCACACTTCAAAGGAGGAGGTAAGATGGTGGCAGTGCTGTGCTGACGTCTGCTAGCTCTCTCACTGACAGCAACCTGACTCCCCTCGGGTGATTTTAAATTTGCTAGGAGAGCTGTAATTTTAATTTCTTGTTCTCATGGTCACTGTCCGACCTGAGAACCTAAACGCTCAGTTTTTAACATTTTAGTTAAACCCTGGTAGGTGTTTAGCTAGGGTTTTTAGAACAGGCAGGGCTGGGGAGTGAAATAGCTTAGGAGTTAGCTTTCTTGTTTTTCAGTCTTTAGATTCCTACAGACCTCATATTGCCTTATCTTCTGAGTGCTCACTAAAGGGGAGAATCTGTTGCTCAATTACCTCAATATCCACACAAGAATATCATCCAGAATAGCGGCCAATTACAGAGCGGCAGCGAACCTGGTGCCTGGCTGATACTAGGAGGTGCACTCCTGAAGATCTGTGGAGGGGCCGACTACTAACAGGTGGATCCCCAATCATCAGCAGAACTGTGTTCAGGTTTGTTGTCCCGAGGAATTGCTGGTATCCAGGGTCTCCAGTTATTACCAGAGGTGCTTCTTTCTAACATCAAACGAGAGGGCCGGCTGGTTTGTGGAGATCCAGCCAACTACTGGACTATCTCCTGGGAGAACACTGATGTAGAGGGTGTCGTCCACTTCTACTTCCCAGGGTAAAGGGTAGAACTGCCTAGAGGGACTATGGTTCTGTCTCTGTATCAGGAAAAAGTTCATCTGCTGGATTGTTTTTTCACCCGTTTTGCCAGTTTCTGTGTTGGCTGGGACTTCATCTACTAGCCTGAGACTCCCCACTGGTGGACTATCGGAGAGGGTGTCTGGATTGTGTGTGGACCTGGGGCCGCTGAAGATGCTGGTGACTTTTCTTGGTTTCCTCTGTGGGGCTGGTGAGAGAAGCTCCTGCTGAAACTTGGGTGTTTTCCCTGACTTTTTTGTACTCGGAATGTATCCTTCATTTGTTTGTGTTATCTTGCCCTATACAGACCGGGCACAGTGAGAGGGTCCCTGGTCTCCTAACTCCTTGGGCTTAGAAGGAATTATTTTTATATAAATTATTTTCATATTTTGCTATAATTTGTTAGCCCTGTTTTGAAGGGCCTTTTACTGTCTGAGCTCTACAGGTTTGCTCTCCTGAATCTGGAATGCTAAGGTTTAGCTACTTGCTCCTCTTGGTGTGGAGTTGTTGGGTGGAGGGTTCAGGTTTTAGTTAATTAGGTGAGCGTGTGGTGAAGGATTTTTGTTTTAAGTGTATGTCTGTAGTAAGTGTGCTTGTTAATTAGTGTGCTGTAGGCCTGGGACTACATAGTCAGGAAGGATGTGTCTGGGAAGGTGTGAGGGCCTGGGGCAGGCTAGGGGTAGTATATGGGCATCCCAGTTGCTCGATCTACGGTGTTTTTCTAGCCTCCCAGTTTCCACCACTACAGCAAGGTGCTGTTGGGAGTTTAGAATAAAGCAGAACCATACATTTCGGTTGGGTTGGGGTGCCCCATGCACTGCGGTAGGTGGTAGGATCGAGGTAGTTGGGTGTAGAAGGCGCCCTGGGATCGGATGGGTCTTGAGGAGAGGCCAGAAGTATTTAGTTCCCATCACTAGGGTTCCCACCAGACTGAGAGGATAGGTAGCCAGAGGGGCTGTACCGTCCACCAATCCCCTGAGGGCAGTGCTTTGCAATGCCAGATCGACTAGAAACAAGACCACAATTATTGTGGACTTGATTTCTTCAGTCAATCTAGCTGCATCATGGAGACCTGGATTGGAGATAATGCCGGACCAGTTTTAGAGGCCGCCGTCCCACCCAGGTATACTGTGGTGCACTGCCCCAGAGTGGAACGCAGGGGAGATGGGGCAGCCATCTGCTTTAGATCCAAACTAGGCTTCACCCTGCACCCAGTGAGAGTACCGGGTTCATCTGAGTGTGTGGCTGTTCATGGGGGTCTGTGTGCAGGTTGCAGAATTCTCGTGATTTACCACCCCCCTGGGGTGGCGGATGAATTCTTGCAGGAGGTAGCTGACTTTGTTGTCGGTAAAACACTGGAGATCCCCAGGTGTTTGGTGCTGGGGGACTTCAATGTTTGGGCAGATGACTAGTCTTTTCGGCTTGGCTACAATTTCCTCCAGATTATGTCATCTCTGAACCTGATGCAAGAAGTTTCTTCCATGACCCACCAGGGCAGCCACATGTTGGACCTGGTCTTCTCACTGGGGCTTGAGATAAATAATCTCAGGACTGATTGGGTCATTTGGTCCGATCAGTGTACGGTGGAGTTTTTGTTCGGGGCACCTTCCCGGGCACCCCCCCCCCGAGATCCCTTCCCCTGCTGAGATGGTTAGCTATTGCCCTTAGAGGGGACTGACCCCTGAGGTTTTTTAGGCAGTTGCTGATCTATCTAGTGTGGACAGTGCATGCGCTGGGGGGAGGGGATGTGTGGCAGTTACAGCGTATAATAAGGCAATGTCTGCTGTGCTCGACTCACTTGCACCGGTCCGTGTATGACTCAAATCTTCTCACTTGAGGTCCCCTTGGTAAGACGGGGAGCTGAAGGTGATGAAGATTATGGGTCAGAGATTAGAGCGCTGCTGGTGGAAGATCAGTCCGGTGGTGGACAGAATGGCCCTGCGTGCACACTACAGTGTGTACCAGGGGCAATCAACTGTAAGAAGGCAGACTTCCTGTCCAGGGAGATTGCTGCCAGGAAGAACCAACCAACTGTGCTCTTTCGGACTGCAGACAGGCTTCTCCATCCTTCCTGTCTACGCCGAAAAAAGCCTTTTCAAACACTTTATGCAAGGAGTTTGCTCAGTTCTTCTCGGACAGGGGGTCCGCCATCAGGCAGGGGATTCTGCCAGTGAGCCACAACGTGGCAGACAGTGGTCGCCGTGGGCGTCTGGAGAGCACTCTGCCCAGTCAGGGCGAGTTTAGACTGGTGGAGGTGGCAGAGGTTATTGACGTGGTTTCCAAGCTGCTGCAAACCTTTTGTGAACTGGACCCGGTGCCAACTAGTTTTTTAATGGGATGTGTTGACTCAGTTGGCCCGGTGTTTGCCTTGATTGTCCGGTGCTCCTTGTCAGAGGGGGTCTTTCCTGATGTCTTGAAGCAGGCACTGGTGAGACCCCTTCTGAAAAAAACATCTTTGGACCCAGACGCTAAGACAAATTACCATCCTATCTCCAATCTTCCATTTCTGGGTAAGATTGTTGAGAAAGTGGTGGCACTTCAGCTTGAGGAACACTTCATGGCCCATGATTTATACGAGCCTCTCCAGTCTGGCTTCCATATGAGGCATAGCACAGAAACTGCATTAGTTCGGTTGCATAATGACCTCCTCAGGGTGAGAGATCGAGGGGAGGGGACAATTCTCGTTCTCCTTGATCTCTCCTCAGCATTTGACACGGTGGACCATCGTGTGTTACTTGACCGCCTAGGGGAATTCTGTGGACTTGCCAGCACTGTCATCTGCTGGTTTGAGTCTTTTCTCACCAACAAGAGGCAAAGGGTAGTGATGGGGAATTTCTCCTCCTCCCCTAGCTTCCTGTCATGCGGAGTTCCCCAGGGTTCGGTCTTGTCGCCGATGTGGTTTGCCGGGTACATGCTGCCCCTGGGAGAGCTCATTAGGAAGTACAGTTTGGATTTTCATTGCTATGCTGATGATACCCAACTGTATCTTTCCTTTACCCCAGGGACACCCAATGCAGTGGAAGTACTAAATACCTGCCTTGCTGAGATCAATGGTGGAGTCGAACAGAAAGCATGATAGGTTGGCTACTGGTGCAAAAACAGGGCTTTTCCTTGGGTCTGTACCACTAAAGGCCTCCTCTAGGGTGTGTGATCTGGGCGTTATTCTCGACAGTGGATTGACGCTTGAGTCCCAGGTGTCATCTGTTGTTTGCACCAGTTTTTATCATCTGAGGAATATCGCCAGGATCAAGCCCCTAGTTCCACCCCTGGACCTCCCCACCCTGGTTCATGCCTTTGTGACATCTAGGCTTGACTACTGTAATGCGCTCTATGTCGGGGTCTCTGGAGGTACCCTCTGCCAGATGCACCTGGTGCAGAACACAGCTGCCAGATTGTTGACTGGGCAGTCTAAGCACTGTTACATCACTCCGGTGCTGTGTGAACTGCACTGGCTGCTGGTCAGGTGAAGGATCCTCTTGAAGGTGAGTTTGCTCACCTTTAAGGCCCTACATGGCCTGGGCCCTGGTTACCTAAAGGACCTTCCTACACCTGTTGTCCCAGCCCCCTCCCTCTGCTCCTCCTCTAGGGGCCTCCATGCAATTCCCAGGATGAAGTTAAAAACAGCTGGTGACAGAGCGTTTAGTGACGCCGCCCCCATCCTGTGGAATTTGCTGTCTCCAGCTTAAGCGAGGCCCTATCTGTTGAGGTTTTCAAAGCCCACCTCAAGGCCTTCCCGTATAATCAGGCCTTCCCAGACTTTGATTTAGAATTTTTATCTGATGTCTGACATACTGTCTACGTTTGTCCCCGGCTATATAATTAGTTTTGATTATTTATTACTGAGCATATTATTTATTTATATATACAATTTTTTAATTTTTTTATAATAGTGAGTTTGAGTTTAGAATATTTATTATTAGATCTTATACAGTAGTGTTATTTTATTTAATTTCTACTGTTGGTTTATTGTATGTGATGTTAATTGTTCAGCGCCCAGAGTCTCCAGGGTGGGCCTCTTTTTTAAAATAAAATTTGCCTTGCCCTTGGTCTGAACTCCAGAGCTCAGAGAGGACAAGTACCACCCCTAAACTCAGGACCACGTGCCACCCTAGAGTCTGGCAAGTCCTCTCTAGCCAGTTACAGCTGGAGCTGCTACAGGGCAAACCCCCTCTTTTCTGTCAAAAGCACTCTGATCAGTTGACCCCTCCTCCCCTTGATGACAAGACAGACCCCTTACACATTTATACACAAGCACAGGATGTATCTTGAAACTTTGCAGTTCCAAGAACAGGATACTGCAGGGCAGTAAACAACTTAATGCCATGAAATAGACCATCATTTAGCCATTAAAGCTGGGAAAAGACCTTAGGTAAAATAAGCCCTCCCATGTCTACGTGGGGGGGGGGGTTAACATACAGCACCATGCAACCTTTATGTCTGGTATTCTGCCTATCTATAAGAGCAATGCTATGGATTTCAACTGCAGAGAGGCAGCACAGTTGAGTGGCAATACAGTCGGGATAATACCAAAACATGACAAAAATGTTATTCAACCTAGAGAAGTGGCATGCAAGGCAGGGGGGACAGCCATTAATTTTAAGCCCTTTTTCTGATTACTAGCTTTCTACTCTCTTCTACGCAGCAGGTACAGTACCACAAACCACTGTAGAATCGTTACACAGAGTTTGTAGCAAGTTGACAGGTTTATGACTACAGAGATATCTACTAATGGCTCGTAAGACAAATGTTTACCTAATAAAAACAGCAGGGTAATTATTAATTGCCCAGGCTCACAGTGTAAGGCATGCCAGGTAATGCTGCCCCTGTCAAAAGTGTTTTCAGTGTTTAAAGCAGCCACCTGTGGAACTGCTTTTAAACATTACTGTTTATACTGTAAATGCCAAACCAATCCATTTTAATAGCCAAATACTGCATCTTTATGGAGAATAACTATATTTTTAATATGTACTCTATTTCCAAATATACCTATGTGTCAAACACATTTTAGATTCATTTGCATTTTCCAGCTATATTTTAGATATTTGCAGAATTCAATGAGCTATGCCTTATACCTCTTGAAACAAATATATTTAATATATATTTTTGACATACTATCAAAAATGAGTTTTTTTTCTTTTTTTCTTGTAAACATTTTTACATACTTTCTAATGAAAACTTATGATGTTTGTACAGTATACAAATGTAATTTTACACTGCGTTTTCTATAATACGTGTACATTCTGAGATATATTTCTTACAATAAATAGTTAAAAAAGGTTTGGTCTGACAGATATCTGGAATATATGTTATTTATCCTCATTGTATACCATAACAAATGTTAAATATATGTTTTATTTAGAAAAATTATATATTTTAATAGTTAATAGATATGATTGGTATATATTTACATATATTTTTAAATACAGGTTGACTACAGGCTGCGAATATATACTGAATGCATTATTTCTACATACCTTTTTATAGTAAAAATGTATGTTGTTTGCATGAAAGGTATACAGCTGAATGTGTAGAATAAATGTTCTTTAGATATGCTAAATATATATATTTTTTAAGTACTTACTTTGTTACTGTGTGCACATTTGCATAACTAATTTGTATATTGCAATCCATGATCTCCATGACAGCATACATGCAGCATAGCTTCATGAAAGGAAGGTCCTACCAAATGAACTTCACAGAAATTTTTCAACACGTTGACTCAAGCATGGGCAAGAACCAGGTGCTGTACATCCTGTATCTGGACTTTGGCAAGGCCTTTGACTCAGTATCCCACATGCGTCTTGTGAAGAAGCTTGGGGACATGTGGGGGGGGGCGGATGTAACGAGGTGGGTGGAGAACTACTGGTGAGCCAAAAGGGTAGTGCTGATTGGTAAAAACTGTGAGTTTAAGAGGGGGAGGAGTGGGGTGCCTCGGGGGGGGCACTGGGTCCTCTGCTCTTCAACGTATTTAAAAATGTCACTGGAGAAGGGGGTCCATCTCAACATGTGTCTCTTTGCAGAGGACATTAAGTTATGTGGTATGGTGGATAGTGCAGATAGAATGAGGGAAATGAAAGAAGACCTAGAGAAGCTAGAAAACTGGTCCAAGATCTGTCGGATTCAGTGGTAAAAGTGTAAAGCCATGCACTGGGAGAAAAGAACTCAAAAATGCAACAATACTGGATTTGGTTGGGGGGGGTTAAGGCAGACTACACTGCAGAGGAAAGGGACCGGGGGGGGGGGGATGTTACCATAAGTGACAGCCACAAGACCATGGCAAAATGCAAGAAAGGCATATGGGAAAGCTGACAGGATGTTGAAGTTCATAGACAGGGCCTTTTCAAGCAAAAGGAAGGTAGTGAGCCCTCTTTGTAACATGGCAATAAATATTATACTTAAATAAGCACTTGTCATTGGACAAAGAGCAATGGATGACTAAGGAGTAACCAGGCATTAATTCCCTAGTAATGCCCGCTTGCTCCTGTAGTACCTTTGACAACCACTGCAAACTTGCCACTGAACTCTATAAAAGCAAAACACAGTTTCACAACACAACAACAGAAGCATTAAGTACACAGAGTGAAAAACAGCTACGGCAGGATGGGGACACTAGGGCACAGCAGCACTGAGCAGGGCACATAAAATGCATGTCCTCATCGGGATTTGTGCCTCTGGTATTATTTGTAGTACAATATTCAGTCCCTTCCCACCCACCCTGCGGACCTCCGAGGAAAAAATGCACAGTGTCCTTGGCAGCAACACAAAACGGCAGCATAGCAGCTCATTCCCAAACCAAACTAAGCAGTGTAACGAACCCAAATAAAAAATATAAAATATTACACAATGACTTCTCTCCCTGGCTTCCCTGCAAGGCGCTCTCACATACCTATACAGTCTTGTTAAATTTGCTCCCTTGTAATCAGTGGTGTTCAAAATGTTAGTGCAAATATAAAAAATATAAATTAGTAGAAGAAAAGTTTTAAAAAGTAATTAATTTCTTGTAACAAATAATTGCTTCCTACTCTATTTAGTCGATGCTTTGTTTTCTGACCAGAGATATGTGTAAACTGTGTCCCACAATTCATAGCGAGCCATTTATCGCTTGTCACAGTCAAAAAAACGGACCTGTGCAGCAGCCTCTTCCTAATGTTTTTCAAACATTTAAAGCAGTTCCATTAACATTAAAATATTACTGTTAAAACACGCTAATGTGCCATGTTAGAACTATTCTTAAATATAGATGGCACCCACAATATTAGTAAATGTCAACCGTTTCTTCAGTTCAACGTTTCGAATGGACTAAAATGAAAAAATGTTTTAATCCTCAACCAGTTTCTGTGTTTTGTGAGTATATGTGTCACGTATTGCACAATGCTTTAAACAACGTTTGCCATGTTACAAGCCCATTAAGCCACTCCAGAGGAGGGTTCTATTGGGGAATTAATGCCTGGTTGGGTGGTTAGAGGCACTCCAGCATTAATTCCCCAGTAGAAACCTCCTTTGTCATGGCTTAATGCTTACATACACGCCCTTGGTCAAGCCACACCTAGAGTATTGTGAGTAATTCTAGAGCATAATCTTAAAGGAGATAGGAAACAACTTCCTAACACTCTTAGTGATTAAATTAATTATAAATATCAAACAATGGCCTATGTGCATCTTTTTTATGTAACAATTCGTTAAAATTCTCAATTGTATTCTACTTTCATTTTTAAATGGATCTGCTTTACAGTCTTTTTTTTTTTTTTTTAAATCGAGAGTCAGCGCGTGTCAAGCTTTAAAATGAACATGTTACTGACTCCTGATTCAGTATGCAGTTACTGCTAGCGTGTGACAGTTGTATACATTTCTAATGTTACACTCTTTCATCTCAGTAAATATACCCCATGTAAAACAATCACCAATCCTTTGGCTTCCAGCTCACCCCCTCCCCCAACTCTGCTACCAGTTTTCTTACAACAACCCTGTACAGTGTGCCAGTTATCATAAACAGTTCACTTCGTGAAAATAAACAAGCGATTTTATTTTATTCCCCGATGTACAGTTGATCTGACTCCCTGCTCTATCAATTCGCTCGCTTCACCAGCATCATCCCCCCCCCACCCCCATTTCTTCTTTGGATAGAGCTGCCAGTATTTATGCTTTTCTGACCTGACCCTTTTCTGGACTTTAACCAGACCAAACATTTCGTGGTGCCTGAATACACCTGCTTCCTGCGAGCTGCCTTTGCTTTTGGATCTCTCACCCCCTAGTGACAGTGCAGCAGCAGGACAGGAAATGGAACAGAGCACACATCATTAGTTCTGGTGTCTCAAATGAAAAAAATGGCCAGTGATTACAATACTCTGCACCCACAAACAGGACAGCAGCCAAGACAGCAGAGAACTGGCTAGCACCATCAGGAGCAGTTCACGCTTTCTCAGGGTCGATCATGCCCTACCCACCATGTGCATCCGGTGAGTTACTCCCATTCTTCAATACTCCCAAATAGTCAACGGGGGAGGAGGCACATGATTGGCAGCTATCTCTGACACTGCAGCAACATTTTGGCCTGTTCTTTGGAGATATACAGCAAAATAAATGTTCGATGAGGGACACAGACCTCATCTCACCTTCTCAGCCGGCGGTCAACTGACAAATGCAAACCACGCTTACTGGTTTGCTGTTTGCATTTGCCAATTGACGGCTGGCCAAGGACGTGAAAGGAAGGCTTGTCAGACACCTAACATTTACTCAGGCTATGTAAGTTTCTGAGCAATTTGGAAAAAATGTGGAGCGAGCGAGTTGACAGAACAGGGACCCGGGACCAACTGTACATCAGGGAATAAAATAAAATCACTTGTTTATTTTCACAAAGTGAACTGTTTGTGATAGCTAGCGCATTGTACAGGGGTTATAAGGTGACCGGCAGCAGAGCTGGGGGATGAGATGGCAGTCAAAGGACGGGTGATTGTTTTACACAGGGTATATTTACTGAGATGAAAGAGGGTAACATTAGAAATGTATGCAGCAGTCACACGCTACCAGTAACTACTGTATATGCTAAATTGGGAGTCTGTGACGTGTTCATTTCAAAGCTTGACACGCACTGACTCCCAATTAAAAAAAAAAGACTTTAAAGCAGATCATTTAAAAAAAATGAAAGTAGCATACAAATAAGAATTGTAATGAATTGTTACATAAAAAAAGAAACACAGATGCCATTGTTTGATATTTATGATTCATTTACTCACTAAGAATGTTAGGAAATTGTTCCCTATCTCCTTTAAAAAGGACCAGGATCACCAGGAAACAGTCCAGTGGAGGACAAACAAGATGATACACAGGCAACAGGAAAGACCTATGAGGAAAGACTGGCTGACCTGAATATGTACTCTCTTGAGGCCAGGAGGTAAAGGGGGATATGACTGAAACTCTAAAATATGTGAACAGAATATACAGGGTGAACTGTCAGCAACTGTTCAAGTAATATGCACAGAACTTCAACAAAAAAATGTACTAACATCTCTGTCCATCAAGTAGACTTCCACCCCGTTACAATCTAGCCCTAATAGTCAGGCAGACTGCCTCCCTGCCAGCTACACCCCCTCCCCACCCCTCCTTCTACTTTAGAGCCATACTCCCAGAAACTACCTCCAAGCTCCTAAAGTCCCTCCCTATCGGGGGTAGCCCTGGCAGTAATGGGCTGTTCCCTTCCTTCCTTAACCTCCTCTCTCTTGCAATCATTAAACCCCTCACCTTCCTTTTCAACCTTGCCCTCTCCATCTCCACCATGCCTCATTCCTGGGAGCATGCTAATTTTGTTCCTACCTTTAAAGCAGGCAATCCTCTTTCTACCGATAACTACAGGCCCTTCTCCCCCACTTGGGCAAGCTACTAGAGAGAATTGTGCACTCTCAGCTTTCTGAGCACCTTGTAAAATATTTGCTGCTGTGCCCCCAGCAGCATGGTTTCCAGTAGCTCCGCAGCACCACATCAGCCGTAGCCCATTTCACTGACCATGTCCTCAGAAACATGGATTTGGGTAAGGCTACAGGTGCTGTAATCGTGGATCTGACTAAGGCATTTGACTTAGTCAACCACACTCTCCTGCACTCTACTCTCCACTGCCTTGGCTGCTCCTCTGAGACTTCCTCATGGTTTCGGAGCTATCTTGAGGGCAGTTACCATTGGGGCTGCATCCTCCCCTGCCCTGTCTGTCTCTACTGGGATCCCCCAAGGCTCCATCTTTTGCACTTTACTATTTTCCATATTTATCAATGCACTCCCAACAGAGAGTCTCTCCTATGAGGCACTTCTCTATGCAGATGACCTTGTTCTATACCACAGTGACAAGTCACTTGCAAACATCTCCTCCATCCTTACCCTTCATTATGGCGCTACCTACAATTGGTTTACTTCCAAAAGGCTCCTGGTGAATGAAAAAAAGACAAAATCAGTGTTATTTGGCTCAAAATTGTTCCTCACCAAGGTCTCCAAAGTGGAGTCCTCTCTACTTGTACTCACACCTGTTGGCCCCCCTCCTCGAAAATGTATCTAGTTTCAAACACTTGGGCATCACACTAGACCCCTCCCTTACATTTACTGATCATGTTAATATTTCCGTGCATAGAGTTAACCAGAAATTAGGAGGAGCCACCTACCAGCTAAGACGATTCCTGTCCCATGAGGTGCACCTAGCAATTGCACAAGGCAACCTTCTACCTCTTATTGATTACTGCTCCCCTGTACATTCCCCCATGCTGTCAGCCCTGCGTTCCAGGCTGACATCAGTTTACAACAGCATCTGTGCTTCGTCGTCCTTGCAGCCTTTTCTACTCATCACTGTGACTTATACAAATCACTTGGTTGGCTCCTACTTCAAGGATGCTTCGACTACACCTTGGGCTGCCTAACAGACACTACACTCAGAGATGGTCCCCTGTCCCCTTATTCATCCCTACTCTCTGGCAAAGTGGCTACTAGGTGCCTCAGTGAATCACACATCCTCCCCCGGTAGTTCCCAGAATCTCCACTACTATGGGCAGCAAAGCCTTTTCCATCTATGCCCCCTCCTTATGGAACAAGCTCCCTATATTGCTCCACTCATCCTCTTCCTACTTATCCTTCAAAAGCCAGTTTAAAGATTGGCTACTACAGGAAGCCAAATGCCGCTGTCCATCTTTGTAAGCTGGGATGATTCCCCCCTCATCTTTTGTGGGGTCTCCCCACCCTTGCAACACCCCTTTCTCTCCAGCTTCTTTCCTACCCCCACCTGGCCCTCTCTCCCCTCCCTATAGTCTACTCCACTGCACTTTGCTTATTGTGGACTGCCACACTGAAGTTTGAATATCCACCTGGTTGTTACTTGATTTGTTATTGGTGTGCCTTTTTGAAATTGCACTTTATATGGTTTACCTGGTAATTTGTCACCTTACTGTATTGTTCTCCATGTTCCTGTGATGATGTAGATGGACTTGTCGCTAGCCGGCAACTTTACCTTGTACCTTATTGTATTCTCATTTTTGTTAATACCCTCTGTACTGTATTATTCCCTGCACCTCATTGTTAATGGCCTGCATTGTGGCCATGTTACTCCTCCTGTATTCTGTTTTGCTAAATGTGCCATTGTTTATGGCCTGGGTCATGCCTGAAAACGGTCCACTGGATCAGCGCACCTACCCGGTCAACAAAGACATACATAAATAAATAAATAATATGAAGGGTCTATCACAACAGGACATAATCATAAACAGGATTTTTTTGTGGGGGGTTCAGGAGGATTGGTGAAGAGCAGGTGGAACTGCTAACCCAGGGAGGTAGCAAACATCAAAATGGATACAAGGGAAGGTGGGAGAGACACATGAGTATGCTAAAAATGACAGAGGGGGTGGAGAGAGCAAGTGAGAGTCCCACAATTTACAAAGCAGTGCTACAGTACAAGTGAACTGGGAGCACTGCATAAACCTTACCAGTCCTAGATTGGTAGAGACTAAGACAAGGTTTGGGCAGACTCGATGGACCAAAGAGTCTTTTTCTGCCCCATAATATTCTATTTCTATGTTGCTACTTTTGGAATCATCCAGGTGTCTCCACTATATGGATGGAATTATCAATTCATGTCCCAATGCACTGTAAGCAGCTGTTATTTTTTCTTCTTTTATATGATGTACGTATTTAAGTGCAAGTCCGTTGTTATACTCTGCTTTTTCTGGTGTGCATACAATACAAAAAGCTATGAATAAAAAGTCAGAAAAAAAGAAAAATTACGTATGGCGCATGATCTATTCAAAATAGTCTTGCATGTTGAACAATCCATCAAATGCATTCACCAGCTCATGCCTTCATCTGCTTTATCAGTAACCACTGTTTCCTGTTTTGGGAGATTATGGCTGCACTGCTGAGGGTGACTGAAAGTAGACAGACTGTGACCTGAGGGCAAGCCCTCAGCTTTTACCACAGTTAAAGATATTTCACCCAAGAAGTGGTAACAACCAACTTGGTTTTGTGGGACCTGTGGTGAGACCAGCAGCACACCACCCTAGAGTGGCAGCCCACAATACCAGTTTCATATCTGAATTCAGTGCCTCACAACACACTCATCTCTTGCAGCCATACCAGCAAGAGCTGGATAAGTGACTGCCTGAGATGGCATTAGAAACAACTAAAGCCACAAGACACTCAACTGGCTGGCACCAAATTCTGGGACACTATAAGTCGCAAAAAATGGGACACATCAAACAGTATCATAGGGACAGAAGCACAGAACACTTTAGATATACTGAAAGAAAAGGTTTGCCAGTGTGTGAACAGCGATAATACAGTTTTGCTTTGAAAGCTAAGAAAAAATGAGGGAAGGCTTTCAAGAACACATTGAAAACCTGGAAGACTGCTCGTTAAGCTCTGTTTAATTTTCATATTTCAATCTGTGTTGTGAAACACAAGTAATTTGGGAACTCGGAAGCTCAAAACCAATACCATTTATTACACATGTTGGCATGTCTCATACATGTTTTTAATTTGGGCTCAGAAAAAGGGAAATGTTAAAACCATTAATAGCAATAATTCGTGTTACATCATAACTAAGGTTATTTGAACCCAGCCCAGTGACATGGTGGAGAGATGCTTTGCACTACAATGTGTGAGACCTGAATATGAGCAGCATGCCGGACACCCATCATCGGGCTACTGGAGTCTGGCCTACACTGCAAAGACAGAACACTTCAGCTCCAGAGGAGGTGGGGTAATCTTACCACCTGTGCACCTCTGGTAAAAACTAGAAGTGACAGTTGGTCCGGTGGCACTGAGGGCTGAGGGGTGGGCACCACACCTCGTGCCACGACGGCGACCCGGGTTCGGGAACGGATTTGGGTCATTAGTGGGTCAGCTGGGGGGGGAGGAGGCATGAACGTCCATAGGACTGCTCGGGAGGAGGATGCTTGGCTCGGCATATGACTGACCTTGGTGGAGGCCAGAGGTACGGTATGGCTTAGCCCAGAACAAGGGGAGGATCACGACGGACGTCAGCATATGCGCCTAGGCGTCAGAGTATGTCGCGTCCTGGGGGAGTACATTACCAGAAAAATACCTTTGCCGCGGCACGACACTGACGTGAGGGTGGATATGAGCCTTCACCCTCTGGCGCCTTGCCTGCAGGACAGACCCAGATGAGATTAAATATACATACAGGGGTCAGGGGTAGGGAGTAGGCCTCCACCCCTCTCTGTCCCGGCCTGTCAGCAGGATAGGGAGGCCTCTGGGGCTAGGGTGACAAAGGGCAGTCAGGTACAGTGCCGTGACCGGGAAGGGGTATAAACAGAAATTGAAAAAAAAAAAAAAACTGGAAGTGGTACTGCCTTTGTGAGTGGCCACACAATACCCTGCTCTTCCATGCTCATAGGTCTGGCATGATAAATGCCTCACAGAAGAAAGAGTGCATCAAAAGAAACTTCATGAGCAGTTTGAGATATAGTGCAACCCTCCCCACCCCATCAGTACAGATCACTAGTTAGACACCCATCTCGAGTACAGTAGTGTACAGTTCTGGTTCCTAAATCTGAGGAAAGATATCAAAAGGACTGAGATGCCACAGAGGAGATCGACCAAGGTAGTTGATGGCTAATAAAACATGGGCTACAAGACTGACTGCAAGAATTTAGACTGCTCTCTGTGGATTAAAAACCATTTCTTTTTCTGTTCCCATTAGAGTGTATAAGACACACTGTAACATGTGAAGACCCCTTGTAATGTGAAGAGTGTTTTATGCATTGCTGCTAATAAAATTCCCAGCACTTTAAAATCTGCAACTGATGTTCGTTTTCAATTTGACTATACTGCAACTGCCAGAGTTTCTCTGAGGTCAGTGTGAGTGAGGTTTACAGAAATGAATGTAAGAAATACTTCAGTAAATAAAATGCTTTATTAAAAATAACTGCTGGCCATGACATGCCTCTCTGCTAATCAAGTGTGTCCACTTCTTAATTTCTTAGTGTTCCAGAATGCCAAACTTCATTTCACAGTTCTCAAAACACAAAAGTTATCAGATGACACTTTTTTTTTACATTGTTCTTTTTGCTACCTTCCCTGCCTCGTCACTCCACTCATTCAGAGCCCCTACATGCTTCTCAACCTCGCCTTCCTGGCACAGGAGTCTGCCCCTAGAGTGATCACCCCCTCAGTAGCCCTAGGTACCCCGGATAACCCCTGGGTGGGACAAGGAGAGGTCCCCCTTACCTTCACCCGAACAACGGTGGACAGGGTGGTACACAGCAGAGTCTGCTCTGTTGATGGTTGCCTACGTACTCGGCGCTAGAGGGTTCGTCACCTAGGAGTGATGGGCCACCATTTTCCTTTTTCTGTTCCCCGCAGTCGTCAGTACTCTAGGAGAGCCAATTGGGAGGTATGCGTAAGGATGCAACTCCTCCCAGGGCTCTTGGCTGATGCTGCCCTTTCCCCTTGCATGACCAGACCTGCACTGCCAACCCCGGGTTCAACCGAGAGATGGCAGTAGAGCAGCGGGATAGGCATGGAACCCTCCCCAGAGAGGGAGAGCCACCACTGGGTGCTCAATCTCTCTCTCCTCCTGCTGACCCCCGGTGGCCCGAGCTCATCACTGAACCCGGGTTGCCGGCATGGAACGAGGCATGGCGTTCAGCACCTTAACCCTCAGCGCCACCGGACGGCTCCCAGATTAAACTTTTGATTAGCCAAGAGATATGTCATGATCACCCTTTGCTTCTAAAAGAGGAGACTTGGGGGGTGACATGACTACAGTATTCAAATATCTGAAGGGACACCACCATTGGCTCAAATGCAGCCCATCTGGAAGTACAAGGATAAGAGGACTGGGGAAAACTCAATGTTGTTAAACTGAGGAACATCCCAGGAAAATCAGGAAGAGCTACTTCACAAAATGAGTGGTGAATATTGGAAACTATTTCCAGAACAACTGGGGTCAGTCAACATAGTTTCTTTCTTCAAGACAAATGAGTGACAGGGTATTCCTGTTGGTGGGGGTATAGCTCAATGGGCTGGTGGCCGCCTTTCTTTTCTAAATATGCATGTTTCTAAGTAAGGGGCCTTACTGGGGATGAGGGAAAGGTAGCGTGGGCATAGCCACCCAATGCCGATCATCTGCCCATGCTGGTTCATGGAGGGGGCAAGGAGTACCCTGCTTAGGGGAAAACCTTAAAATATAAAGTTATAAAGATTGATAGATGCACCCCCCTGTGCTGGAGAAAGAAACAATTCTAAGAAACTAAACACTGAGGTTTAACTTTGATGCAGTATCAAGTTTATTTAGAACACTTGGCCCCATGGCACTGGCTGGTGGAGTACTGCTCTGCTACATGGGAGGCCAAAGATCAATACTCGGTCCTAACTTACCCACTCGGACCATTGGGAGTCTGAGGCATGATATTGTGGCACAGCATGCTGATCCCAAGGGGGAGGGTGCTAAGCACCACCTGCAGGTGGGAAGCGGGACTATCTTGGTGCTGTGGGTAAAAACTCAGCATTGGCAGCTCCTTGCCTATAGGTTAGTGTAGAGAGAACTCACTGGCAGGCATGTCAGGGAGGTAGGAGGGCCTAACCAACAAATCCTCAGAAGTGAGCAGCTTGATAGCCAGCACGTCCAGAGACACCTCTTTGCTATCAGATGCTCTAATCCTACAGGATAGTGTCTCCCACCATGTTAGCTGGAGCAGTGGAGAATGAGGCTTGGTTCAAGCCCCTCATCTTTCCCAGTGTTTGACTACCCAGACCTGTCACCTCCCCGTGGCCCCAAGCTTGGGATCTCAGTTCGCTCTGCCAACCCGGTGCATCTTACTTCTCTTCAATCTCTAGATATAGGCACTTATGTAACCATGTATAGTTTCGATGTGTAATCAAATATGTTATGCCACCCTCCTTGTGGCACAAGTATGTAGTGCCTCCACATGAATTGCTTGACTCTAATTTCAACCCATTGTTTGTTTTATGTATACTCCTCCCACGTACCCCACCCCAGGTCGCACCGTGAGATGAGCATTGTTTTCCTCAGTGTGCCTCTCCTGGTGAAACATTTTCAATAAATAAATAAATTGTGGCCAGGTGCCACCATGGGGGGGGGGGAGTAATGGGGCAGGATGCAGAGGTAAGTACCAGAGGTGCAGAGGGACAGGTCTGAGTCTGACCAGAGGGATAGGATGCCATTTCAACAGACAGCAGGTAACAAAAATAAATAAACTAATAAAAAAAAGACTATTTAGAACAAGCGCTGTAAACTGAGGCAGTATAACACTCATCCTTGATGTCCTGCAGTGCCTCTACTGCCATGCACACAGACACATGTAACACACATAGAATTTATTTATTGAAAGTTTCCTCACCCAGCTAGACTACTTGAGAGGTAGAATCTAATTTCAAGCCGGCTCTGTGATGTGGCAATCAGTCATAAATCAGAGTGTTACACAGAGAATAATCGCTAGTCACTTACTGGTAACAAGCTGGTTAGTGCGTCAAGAGGTTGCCTTAGTGATTGCAGTAACCTCAGGAGCGAAGCTTGAGAGGTTCGGTCGCCGATGGCAACCTCGAGATGCCCTAACAGATCTCTTTACCGAAAGGTGACTAGCGATTGTTTTCTTATAGTGTATGTTTTTTTTTGTTGTTGTTTATTTTTGAGGCAAGGATGCCAGCAGAAAAGCAGATGTCAGCTGGGGATCTTGTTGCTCCACCCCCGACACTCTCACACTGGTCACTGGCGCAGTCGCGCTTGTCGGCAGTGCTACTGCTTATTTTTTTTGTTACAGTCACCTTACATTTAAACCAAACTGGGCTAAACAGTGAGAGCCTTCACAGTGGCCACCGAATCCCTACTACCATCAGCCAACACTGGGGACTGCTGTTTACTGGACCTGCTGAACGCCTCACTTCAGGAGAGTTTTCTTTTTCTTTTTAAATGGTAGAGCACAAGAGGGAACACGTTCAATGTTGTTATGCTGCAGTAGCTACAGAACACAAGAGCATGGGAAGCGGGAGCTACAGTATGCATCCTGTTTACAGTGATTGCTCAAAATTATTTTAATACAAACCAAACAAAGGTAAATAGTTTTAGGATTAACAAGCAGCAGGGAAGAGCAGTTGAGAGTGCATCCCTCCTAAATACAGTGTATGCATATCTATCTGTGTATATATATATCAACTCAATGCTGAGGAACAAAAACTACGCTTTCATTTCTTTTTTTATATAATACATAAAATTTGAATGAAACTAAGTCAAATTTGCATTCATTCATGATCTGGGTCTATAATCTTGTAGTTAGAACACAGAGCTGAAGAGAAGCTGAAGAGAAGAGAGACACCTCCCTGCAGAGATAGGAGCACCAGGAAACGTGTGGTGCTATTATTCAAAGCAATTCACTAAACACAAAAAAATAAGCACCCACACAGCACGAGCAACACACAAAAATGCTGTTTAAGTCAAAGACATAGCGTTTTATATATCAAACGTGCAAAGAATACAAAAGTGGCTACTTGCTCTTGTAGTTAGAGCAGACCCTGTACATATACCGTTATATATTAGCGTTCTCTCTCACTGGTGCAAAATCAGAATCTGCTCTGATTTAGCTCCTTTGGCCAGTACATGAACCTCTAGCTCAGAAATGTCATGTGGCCGGCCCAGTGGCGCTGAGGGTTGAGGCGCTGGATGCCACACCTCACGTAACATCGGCAACCCGGGTTCAGGAACGAGCCCGGGCCGTCGGGGGTTAGCAGGAGAGGGAGAGGATTGAGTGTCCGATGGACAGCTCTCCTCTCCTCTCCCGAGAGGAAGGGGGGCACTCGCTCGGTGCTTGGCTGGCTTCTAGCAGAGCAGCGCAGGAGCACATGAAAGAAGGGTTGAGAGTGGCGGACATCAGTGGGAACGCCTTGACATTGGGGTGCTGGCCACTTCCTCAGAAAGCAGGGAAAATACACCGCTGGAGCATGGGTAGATGGAGCACCGGTAACGACCCTAATTGCGACTGCCTGCCTGACCACCGGGGGACCCGATGAGACACTGAAAGATATCGGGACGTTGGGGTCCCGTCCTGAACCCACCTGGGGGGGGTATAGCCACGGCTCCATGGGGGAACCCCTGGGGATTCAGGTAAGGCAAGTCATGCAGTGGTACCCAGGTGTCTCCCGAAGAAGCCTAGTTCCGGTGTGAGAGAAGGTGGGCAAATAGAAAAGTAAAAAAAAAAAATGAAATGTCATGAAGCCTCAATGTTCAGCTTTTTTTTCTTGTACAATTGTTAGTACTATTAACTTCTCTTACTCAACTGAGCTGCAACTACCTTCAGCTGCACAAAGCTGATTTGAAAGATTTGTTACAAAAATAGTTTTTACCACATATTCAAAGTTCCCTTAAAGTGATTTTGTCAGGTTTGCCACAGCACATGGGAGTAGTAAACTGTAGTAACCTGTAGGAGTTGTGATTCAGTCTCCTACCATTCAAACTGCCAAAAAGTGCTTTTTTCCATGAAATAAATACTTTTATTTCTGTGTTCTGCTTCATTTGTATAATCTATCTGCTCCCTTTTTTTCCCTCAGTGCTGTAGCTCCTAAGCGTCACATCATGCAAGGGAAACAAAGTTTTTAAGCACTGTTTTGAAACAGAGACCTCTGCTGGTCAGTCTTGGTAATGCAGATATCTACACTACTGGCATAGGAGACTACATCCCACAGTATAGAAATCTTGTCAGTTGGATACTATATGTACAATGCCTTGTTCTGAAAATAAACATATGAGACATATGAAATCTATGAACCTTGATTGTTGAAGCCACCACAGAAATGTGAGACTGCACCTCACAGTAAGGGAATTGGAAAACAACTTCTTATTGTACCCACAATGCCTTGCTATGTACATCTACATATTAGATGCAGTCACCACCACCAAAGTAAAGGACTGCAGCTCTGAGTAACTAACATTTACATCAACATTATAATTTACCCCAAATTCGTTGTTGCTGTATGTAAAACATTGAGAGTTCCCTTGCATGACATCAAGCTAAGGGTGTGGCTGCACACAGAAAACTGAAGGACACAGTGCTGATAAAACATAAATAAAAATGAATTTGACAGATTTTTTTATAAAACAAATTTCAGCTTCAATATTTGAAGCATGGGCAGCAATGGCATACTGTGTGAAAAAGGCATCTGTGAAACCTGGCACACTCACTTTAAAGGAAACCAAGTGTTTTTGACTAAATTCTGTAGGAAATGCTACTAGATCCCACTTAAATAAGTAGTGGTTACTTCATTTGTTTTTTAGCTCCCCTAAGAAAACTAGAAAAATAAATGTGGTTCTCTTGTATGGTGCATCACTAAAATCTTCCAATGACTGTGTTGCAGCTCCTCATCACTTATGTCAAATCAGGGACAGAAATTAACAAAGAAACATGGGCCACCTCGATGGCCCAGCCACGCTGCTGTGATGAAGACATGGGTTCAGAAGCGAGTCTGGGGGTTGGGTCAGAAAGCAGCAGACCAGGGGTGAGAAAACTACTGCTTGACAGAGCATCTCAGCCAGGAAGTGCTGGCAACAGGCTCCACCTACACAGCAACCCCTGTGGCTGCACCAGGGATCAGGAGAAGCAGTGTGTGTGTGTGTGTGTGTGTGTGTGTGTGTGTGTGTGCGCGCGTGCACAGCTGATAAAGGTATAGTTCATGCCAGGGAAGGGGAGGAGAGGAGAGCAGGCAACATAAACTGGAGGAAAACCATGGCCAGTCATCTAAAGGATGGCTGGGTTCAGCCTAAACAGGGTATATCTCTGAGAGGATGAGCTGCCAGAGGGAAGAAAAAGAAACAGAGAAACACAGAATCTGATGGCAGAAGGAGAATAGCAGCCTTTCAAGTCTGCCCATAGTTATTACTACTGCACTCCGCCTGACCCCCAAACCTGTGCTTGCGGTGGGTTATTCACACCATTTTTTTTTCAGTATCTGCAAGAATTCCTAAGGTATGGAGTTACTGTACATACAGTACAAATTTCAGTCACAATTCCAGTCATTTGCATTTAGGAATAAAAAAAAAGTGTTGCCATTATGGTGTTATATGTTTCAACTTACATTTACTAATTAAGGTAATTTTAATCAGTTCTGGATTTTTGTGTGCAATATTTCATCAAACACCTGAAAATAATCTTAGCCCAGTATAGTGCCACTATGTTCTCCCACTGCTGCTCTTCAAGCTTCTGTATGTTGAAATTCAACTTTATGAATTTTCCAACCAGGACAGACATACAAAATAAAGCCATTCACAAGACAAAAAAAAAAAAGATGTAAGACTATAACACCTTACAAGACAATGAAATAAAATTAACCCTCACAGAGATCCTCTCCCACCATCCACCCAGGCATCACCCTTGACTGTGCTCATTTTAAACAACACACCCTTCAAGACCAAATAGAATATACATGGATTCCCATCTTTCTTTGTACCGATGCATACAGTTATGTTGACTTGCAGTTTTTTTTTTACTCTTAAATTAGCTAACAGTTCCTGAAGACATTCCAAATAATAGATGGCTGTATCCTCTTTCCAGAGACGAAGTACCAGGGGCCCTAAGAGAGAGAGGGCAATCATGGCCATATGAAATCTACGTTGCTTGACTTTGACCCCGGTGAAGTCGCCCAGAAGACAGATTCCCGGGGAAAATACATTTTCTAAACCCAGAAGGGGATCTGCCCTCTGTTTAATGGTCTCCCAGAGTGCCGCAACAGAAGGGCATTGCCAGAAGATAAGATATAGGGCACCTTCCGCCTGACCACAGCGGCTACAAGCTGAAGAGGGGAGTTTACCCATTTGTGTAACTTCACCGTGTCAAATACATGTTTTGAGAATCGAGACTTGCATGATTCGCAGTCTGTCTTGTGCAATATAAGAATGACAGGACCTCCAGATTTTGTCCCAATTAAGAACCTTCTGAGGGAACCTACCAGACCAGCAAGGAGATGCCCCAGCCACATGGGGGAAGACCAAATCATATAAAGAGGTGTGTCTGTGTGTATGTGTGTGTGTGTGTGTGTATACATATATATATATGTGTGAAGCAGAGTGAGGCTGTTGAGACAAAGCAGCTGGGGTTGAAAAATCGTCTTGTTCCTCCCTCATTACCGAGTGAAAGCTGCTTAGAAATCAGTAGATGGCAGACCTGATAATACTTAAAATAGCCTCCCGGACCAGCTGGGAATTTCAGCATCATGTCCTTGACTAAGAGATAGGAATCACCACTCGTCAACTCTTGGGGACATTTCCCTTTAAGAGATGGTAGCCAAGGGATGCCTCCAATACAAAAATTAGGATTCTGCAGTATTGGTTGCTGTGGGTCCTTAATGGGGTTGTATTTTCAGGACTTTACACAACTGGGAATGAACCCATATAGAAGTAATAACTGGAGAACCACTCCACGTTTTAGGGAGATCCTTGATCCGTGCATGGAGGATGGCCTCCCGGGAGATGCCACTCGAAGCAATTAGCTCTCGTTCCATGGAGAGCCAGGATGAGACATAGGGGAATGTATGTAAGGTGCGTACCGGACACAGCCACCTAAGATAATTACTTAAATGACTGGCCCAATAATACAGACCAAAGTGAGGGAGCCGTAGACCTCCCTTCTCCTTCGGGGCGGCGAGTTTGTGTTGGCACGCCTTGCAGGCTTGCTGTGCCATAGGAAATCCGAGACTATCCCATGTAGTTTCCTGAACCACACAAGAGGCAGCTAAAGATGCAACATACTCAAGGGGTAAAACAGATGAGGCAAAAGATTGATTTTGATCAGGCTAATCCTCCCCCAAAGAGATAGAGGCATGTCCTTCCAGTGGGCTAGGTCTTGTTGTGTCTTGGAGAGCAAGGAGTCAAGATTTAGTGTCAACTGAGTGGAGTATCTAGCTAGGAAAATACCTAAGTACGTAAGGCTATCTTGAGACCATGGTAAATCAACTAGACTGTGTGAGGCTCTGTGAGTCCTATTATTCAGGGGAAAGACCTGGGTCTTATCTAGACTAACTTTGTAATTGGAGAGGGCACTATACTCCAAGACAGTCTCCAGAGCCGCCTGGATAGAACAGATGGGTTGAGTTAGGTGCAACAGAATGTCATCCACATAGGCCGAAACTGTTAGCGTGTGGGAGCTTATCTCCATGCCATGGATATCGGGATTGGTTTTTAGTTTCCATAATAGGGGTTTAGCCACAGACATTGCCAGCTATTTCCAGATATTTCTCGAAATTTCTGAAGAGTTTTTCTCTGCTGCCCCTACTGTAGAAATGCAGAAAGCATCAGATATTTCTGGAAATAACACAGAAATTTCAGGAAATAGCTGGCAGTGTCTGTGGCTGCTACTGTAAATACAGATTAAATAAAAGAGGTGACAGGGGACACCGTTGACGGGTACCTGATTTTAAGGGGAAAGAAAGGGGGATCATGCTATTACAATATATTCTAGCACAGGGGCCAGTATATAAGGATCTAACCTAACGAATATACTGATCTGGAATGCCAAACTTAGCCAACACACTAAACATGAAGTCCCAATCCACTCTGTCAAATGCCTTCTCTGCATCCAGGGAAACCAAAACCGCTGAGTGGATGGAGTCCCTGGATGCGGAGATGATGTGAGCCAGTTTTCTTAGGTGATCTTGGGGCGATCGTCCTGCCATGAAGCCTCCTTGTTCCGGACCTATTAAGACAGGTAGCACCTGACTCAATCTATCGGCTAACAATTTAGCTAGGCTCTTGATATCATTATTGATAAGGAAAATAGGTCTGTAACTCATGACAGTGTCCTCTGGCTTGCCAGACTTGTGAAGAACCACTATGAGGGCCTCTAGAAGGTAAGGGTCGGATGGAGCCCCTTACAGAATAAAGGTAAAGAATCTGTACAACCAGGGTACTATTTGGTCCTGCAGCTTCTTATAAAAATTAGAGGAGAGTCCGCTCAACCCTGGGGCCTTATCTAGTGGAAGCTCCTGTATTATTGCTCTAATTTCTGCCTCCGTGATGGGGGCTACTAGAAGGTTTTTCTCTTCTAGCCCCAAGGATGGTAAGGGAAGAGGAGCCAGATGTTCTTCTATCTCTTGAGGGGAAGAGGGTGCTGCCCTGGAACTAAACAATACTCTACAGTATTATTTGACTTCGGATACTATCTCTCTCTTGGGGCGGTTTTAATGGACCCATCGGTGTTCGATTTTATGGCCTTTACCAATCTGGCAGATTCTTGCTGCTTTATCCATAGGGCTAATCAGTGGCCGGCTTTCTCTCCCTGATCTATGTAAAGCATACGGGATTCAAGAATGGCATACTCCGCCTTTTCCCTCAACAGTTCATGATAAGATTCCCGGAGTTTTAAGAGGGAGGCTTTGGTGGTGTCATCTCCCAATAAGGGGAGGTGGCTCTCCAATTGCCCAAATTTGAGATTTGCTCTTCCCTCTTCTTCTTTTTGTTAGATGCTAGTTTGATTAGTTCTCCTCTAAGAGAACATTTCAGAGCACTCCATTCGATGTCTGGCTTCCCTGTGGAACGTAAGTTCTCTTTCGTGTTCTGATCAACAGTGTGGGCTATCTGTTTAACCACTTCAGAATCCTTCAAAAGCCGATTGTTGAGCTTCCACAAGGTATCCTTTGGTTGGGGTAGACCCAGGGAGGCCAGTCACTGGACTGGGGAGTGATCCAAGATGACTCCTGCCTCTATGCCATAATCCCGAAAGTCAGGGAGAGAATGCTTGGTCATTAAAACGTAGTCTATTCTACAAGAGGTCCTGTGTACCGGAAAGTGAAAAGTGTACCCCCTACAAGATGGGTTAAGGGTTCTCCAGGGGTCACACAACCCCAAGTGATCCACTAATTCCCTTATGGCCCTTTGAGCTGGTGACAACCCCTAGGATCTATGATATGTTTTGTCCAGGTCCAGTGTGAATGGGAGATTCCAGTCTCCTCCCAGGAACATAGGGAGGTTGGAGAAGGGAGATAGAATGTGGAGGAGCTCTGTAAAATAAGATGGCGAGTAGTCGTTTTGGTGATTCAAAAAAATGTGTCTAACTCAACCCCACAAATGCACCATTTAGGATTTGTAATTCATTTTATTTGACTCAAGTCTTGTATAGAGAAAAATATTTATGAAATATGATGTTCAGTCATTCAAACAAATTGACTTGCTTCAGTAATATTTCTTCAAATGGTACAAGTTGACTTGCTTCAATAGTATTTCTTCAAATAGTAACGTTTCAGAACTACCATGTGTTCCTTCATCAGACTTGAAGCATTAATAAACGTGCGCTATTAAAAATAAAAGAAAAATAATTTTATGTCACTTAAAAGTGAATAATTCTAATTGATTTATAATCAAAAATGTATTTAATTCAATAAATGTAAATTTCAAATATTCATTTAGTATAGGTTTGAATTTAAGTTACAATACAGGTGGAACAAACCTGCAACAAGACCTGTTATAATTCAGCATAGAAACATTCGTGGTATGGACAGGGAACACTGCAAGCCTATGGGTTCAAACACCTTTGTGGTAAAGTCTATATATCAGAAAAAAAAGATTTATTTTAGCATGTCTTTCTGTATTAATTTTAACAAAATACTAAACCAATTGTTGGTATGGAGTTGCTAACTTACAAAAAACCAAAAAACGGAGTCCAGATGTTGTAGAAGCTATATATTTCATAGTGTGGATTTTTTACAAATGGAACCCTGTGAATCAAACGTAAAAGGTTATGCGTTTTAAATTTTTACTTTTAAATCGTCCAATGCAAAATCTATTTCAGCATGATATGGACGCCTGCTTTATTTTACCTTATCTTTGACCTCGCAGGACTGTTCTTTCTAGTTGGACCGCATAAAGTTAAACTCCAAACAGGCCAGTGTTCCCGACGCCATTACACGCTCACAATTCAAGTGAAACCAACCAAACACATCTCACAGGTGAACAAGAAGGGCCGGGCCATGCAACGCACACACCTGTAGGCGTGTTGACGTCACGGAGGACGTCACCTGTGCGACCCGGTCAAACATACTGAAACTCGGCAGCTCGAATGAAACTCCGCCGAGTCCCCTTCTCAAAAAACATTCAAATATTGCTATATGGCCTATAAGTATAACAGGTTCTAATGGCCACTTGCAAATATCTCTGAAAATGGATAAATTGTTAGGTATTATGTCTTTGTATTAGAGATGTACTTGATATTCATGAATACAGGCAATGTTTAATTTAAAAAGTGGAACCAACTATATATACCTTACAGGTACAAAAGAAGGGCCAGGCCATAAAAAGCACACACCTATCAGGCATGTTGATGTCACGAATCACGCCACTGGTCAAAATGATTGAAAAATCGGCGGCTTAAATGAAACTTCCCCGAATCCTCTTCTCGTGATATTAAATGTTACAACTGAAAGACTGTTAACAAAACAGTTCTGTTGACAATATAAGATAACATTGACATGGACATTCAAATGAATTATTAAATAAATTTGGAAAGGGAAGATGTGCTTAATTTTAACAATGAATGGAACCAGTACATGTTGGATAAATATCCAGAAAAGCATGTAAGAAAAAAAGGGTGGAGGAAAAATAAAATAAAAAATAAAAATGCTTGGGTAAATGGAAAAGATCATTGCTGCTCTAAAAATTAAAAAAATCACAAAAGACTTGAAGTGGGACATATAAAGAAAGTGTAAAGTAACATCGGCGAAGAGTAATGAATATGTTATTGTTACTTTACTGAATGTCCTGAACTAAGGGTCAGGACATTATAATGTAATCTAAATTGAATCAAATTAAAAGGGATCAAATTTTAATGCAAACCATGATGCCAGTGTAATGCTAAAAGTAAATGAATTATATTCAGTACTATTGTAATGAAGGGGGAAAGGCAGGGGAAATCTTCAATGAGGGTAAAAACAGGGGAAAGGTGGGGAGTAGTCGTTTGGGCCATAGAAAGACCCAAGCATCAATTCATGCTGATCTAAGCTTCCTCGGATTACCAAATATCGGCCATTAGGGTCGCTTAGGGTCTGCAGGCAACTGAAAGGCAGCCAACGTGCAAGGAGGATGGCTGTAGCATTGTTTTGCGTGCTAGATCCCACTGCAAAGGCATGCTCTACATTTTGTCTCTGGAAGAGCTCTGATTCAGAGGCCAGGAGGTGAGTCTCTTGAAGGCATATCACATATGCCTTGAGGTGGCTTAAGTGCCTCAGAATTTGATAATGTTTTGTTTTATTTCTGGCCCCTCTCACGTTCCAAGATAAATACTTTATCTGACTCCCAATTTTACCAGAATACCTGTTTTGTCTGGGTGGAATACCTGGTCCTGTACCACCATCCATACCTGAGCCCAGCCAAGGTGATGCCCTACATTACCCTCCCTCCCCATGACTCCCAAAAAAAGTGCCCTAACATTATTCCCCAACCCCCCAAGAGTCCAACATAAAACAGCTACATGAAACATGATGTTCTTCTCTTCCTCCCCCAACAACTGTGGTGACTCCAGATCTGATACAAGCTGAATGTTGCAAGCCCTGGAGTGGAGTCTCCCGTCCCACTCCCAACACAAAACACTCCGATCATGGTGAAAAGACTTACCAAGTCTCTAGCCTTCCCCCCCACTTACTTAATTAGCAGTGATGTAACAATACAAACAAACTATTAATTAACATGACAAACCCCTGAATTCCTAACTGCATAACAAAGCCTGCAGAGTAATCCAGGAAATGTCTTTGCTCCCTTCTACTGCCCATTTATGGTAGTGCAAGACTAAGTTTCAAGCCTCTGGCAAGCACAGAGATGTGTAAAGAAATACAGCACTTAGGAACCCAGCCTGTAACTAAAATTAACATAGAATACAGACAAAAAAGAACCCAATGTGGGAAAAGTAGTAACGGGCAGTTCCATTCAAAATACCCTAACTGAAATTACAGAGAGCTGTACAGACAACTTAGCACTTGCGTTTAACCTGGCTGTGTAACTAAAGAACACAAATGTGCAGCACTGTTCTGGCACAGTGCAATAATGCAAAATAAAAAGGTCAAAAGGCGAGTTCTCTCGCATAAAGTCCAGGTTCCATTGATCACGCTTCTATCGGTTTGGTATGTCAAAAACGGGGGTTTATCTCTAGAGAGTCATTACTGGAAGCCGTGCTGTACACTAGTATTATGTAACAGTGCAAACACACTACTTACGTGACAAACCCCTGAATTCCTAACTGCATAACAAAGCCAGAAGAGTAAGAGGAAATGCCTCTACTGCCCATTTACAGTACTGCAAGACTAAGTTCCAAGCCTTTGGCCAGCACAGAGATGTGGAAAGAAATACAGCGCTTAGGAACCTAGACTTTGCCTTAAAATAAAAATAACATAAAATAAAGACAAAAAAAGAGCCCCCAGCATGGAAAAAATTAATGGCCAGTACCAGTCAAAATACCCACACTGAAATTACAGGGAGCTGCTCATACAACTAAGTGCTTGCCTGGCTTTGTAACTAAAAAAAAAACAAAAAACAACTGTGCAGCACTGTTCCGGCACAGTACAATAATGTAAAATGAAAGCTCAAAAGGCGAGTTCTCTCGCTTAAAGTCCAGGCTCCATTAATCTTGCTTCTGTCGGTCTGGAGTGTCCAAGATGGGGAGCTTATCTCTAAAAAGCCTTACTGGGAACCATGCCGTATACTGAGTCAGGATGAGGAATCCGTGTTCACTGCCGCACCATAAGGGCATCAGAAATAGGAGACTCTTGTGGCATGCTGTGGAAGATCAGCACAGCTCAGCACTGACAGAAATCTCAGCTCCCCATACCTGATAGAAGTGGGAAAAAGGTAAACAAAAGGGAGATTTAAACAGAGTTTTTTCCAGGGACTAGACTAGAGGCAAAAATACCTCTAGCATGGTAAAGTGGTATACTTGTAGGCCCAGTCTCAGAACCGATCTACATATCAGGACAATGATTCAAGTTGGGCTCCCAATACTGTCTTCAGCGCGGCTTAAATAGTTTAGGGAGTGCTGCTACCAGGTCCGATTCTGCCATCATGAGGTCTTCATAGCTCTTCCACTGATTTTGAAGGAAGACTTGTAGATGAGCTGGATACATCATATGACATTTCACCCCGGCTGGAATCAGCTTGGAGACTACGGGGTGAAACGCTGTGCACCGCTGATGGACTATAGCGGGCAGATCTTGCGCCACCCTGATCTTCTTGTCTCCCCATTTCACCTCCTGGAGCTCCTTTATTTTTAGTAGAAAGTGTTGCCTTTCCTGAAAATTTAAGAATTTGAAGATTAAGGGATGAGGAGGCATATCTGGTGGGGGCATCGGCCATAAAGCTCTGTGGGCACGTTCAATGCAGTAAGCAGGCCGAGAAGGCCCTGCCAGCTTCTGGATTAATGTTTGAATGAATAGGATGGCATTCGACCCTTCCTCCTTCTCGGGTAATCCGATGATTACGGCGTTATTTTGCGGACTCCTGCCCTCCAGATCTTCCACCTTCACTTCAAGTTTAGCAATTCACTGCCTGGTAAGGGCAAATTTGGGTTCAACTCAGTCCACCTTCCTCTCCAACAATATGAGGTGCACTTCATTGTCTCTGGTGCGTTTGGAAATGTCCTCGATGGCAGCCACCACAGATTTCACTTCAGAGGTGAATGATTTAACTTCCTCCCTGAATGGTCAGAATTCTTCAAAGAATCGTTCAACCGTGAGCAGATTAGGGTTGGAGTTAGTATTAGCTCCCTTATCAGTGGCTGTAGGTTGCGGCCTGGATTTTTTGCTTCGTTTCACTGGCATGGGAGGGGGGGTATGCTTTCAGAGTGCTAACCTCATTTCAGCTTCCATCGCACTCCTTACTCATGGCTAATTAGCAGCTGCATCATTCTGAACAGACCTTAGATGCCACTGGATGGTTTGAATTTAGATTTAAATCAGTACAATAAGTAGTTTGTTTGTCGGAATAGCGGGAGCTCTGCTAGAATGCTGTTACTCAGTCGTCCTCATCACATGACCCCCAAGCCTCTGTATGTTAATGAATCAGCTGTTCCAAATGCACCCTGACCCTCAACAAACCTTGATGGGAATCACTTATCACCGACAGCTCCAAAGTATTGCCCCCAGCATGCTGGTAAATAATAAACTGCCAACCACACTACAGTCTGCAGTGTCACAGGCTCATTAGTTAGCACCCTCACTGCTGGAGCTGGAAGATTAGAAGGTCATGGCTTCTAGTCCCACATCAGCAACTTGGGACAATACCCAATACAGACACTGTAGTGCAGCACTATGGGGTTCTACACTGTTGAAGTACTATCCTTCAGATGAGATGCTAAAGAGCCTGTGACACCACTGGGAAAAACTTAGGAAATTATAAACTTTTCTAGTTATATTTCCTGTATTTCTTGTTTTTACTTCCCAGTAATCTCCATTATGGGTCCAGGTCAAAACCATGCTGGAAGAACGGCATTGTCAAAAAAGGCATGGTGCGGACATCAGAAAATGGCTGCAGTGAAAAACCACACTAATATAAATAAACCAACTCCGAAACTGCGCACATTTTCAACCATGCCGTTCTTCCAACATGGAGTTGACTAAATACCCTCTGTTACTAAGGATATTTAAAACATGATCCTTATCCTTAGGACTTCATCTGCTCCTGCTGCTTGTCTACATGTGATGTCATAATTAGTTCCACATCAACCACCTGTGGTTCATAAACAGAGAATTATGACATGTGTAGACAAGCAGAAGGTGCAGATGAAGTCTGGGGCAAGGATCCTATTTCCAAATATCAGTAATAAAGAAACAGAAAAATAAAATACAGAATATCTATTAAATCTAAGCATAATTATGTGGCAGTATTATGACTGTCAATGTTTTCCCCAAATATGTCACAGGCTCTTTAAACCGATGTCCAATCAGCCCATCTCTGGTAGCTGTCCATGTGGAAGTTAAAGATCAGATGCCACTTATCATAACAGATGGGAAATTTTATAGATAGAACAAAAAATCAAACACTCTATGGAATTATAAATCAAAATGGAAGATTTTCTCCAGTGTCTTCATTAGCACCCCTCTTGTCAGTAAAACAGGTCTTTGTAACCCACTTCCTAGGTTGCACCAGGAAGTGAGTGGTCACAGCTCAGTGCGTCTTTGCTAGGTTAAAAAAAATGACAAACAAATGACCAAACAACAGTCTCATCTCTGTCTAAAAGGAAAACAACCAAGCTAAAAATGCCCCACCTGCACAGAAGTGCAGACAAGGAAAATACTTACTTGCACCAGCCACTTCTGACTTTCAGCTAGTACAAGTATTTGATGGTAATTCTGGCCACTAAGTCAAACCATTGTGCACTATATACAGTACATAATTTATTTTTAAGTTTACAGTCTTGTTGGCATTCATGGATGAAATACTTTAAAAGTAATATAGACATAAATCAAATATACATTTAATAACAAACCATTTTACATAGCCCATTCCATCTGCCCAAAACCTGCCAAATAGTTGGAAAAACCACTAACTGAAATGTTAACTATTTAGTCAAATTGAAGTTTGCAACATCGAGTAATCATTAGGATGTCGTCAAGTACATAATACACTTGTTTTTATTTTTAAAAGAATTCACTGACATAACTGCCCAAGAGAAACACAATCAATCATACTTCAATGTAGTTTGCAATAAGAATCCATTCAATTTAAATAGCTGTATTGAGCTGGCATGATAATAAATTTATCAAGGTACCAGTGGCACTAAAGGTGCCAAATAAAGTCTGTAAAATGTAAAATAATTATGTATTAAATTCAATATACCGTACCTGGATTTATACCACTGATGCTTTGCCTGCTTAGCGAACACACATTCAGTGTGCCGCTGAGTTGCAGGTAAGGAAATTATGATTCCTGTAGTGTAGCTGTTAAGTCACAACCTACGAAACAGGTGAATGGGGATCTAAACCTAGCAGGCAATACACCTTCACACATTTTGTTCTTAGCTAAATGTATTTATACAATTTACTATCCCAATTCCATACCACCATAAATGTGAAAAAAATGCATTTATGTTCTTCCCCAGATTTGAATTGCTGATTCTTTGCCTGCTAAGTGAACTCACACTCAGTGTGCCACTGAGCTGCAGGTAAGCAGGTTTCAGTACCTACAGTGTAGAAGTTATGTCACAATCTGCAAAACAGGCAACTGGGGATCTAATCTGAGGAAAAGACAGTCAACTCGGTTAAGAAGGGGGATACAACCTTTTATAGGTACATCAGGGAGTGTAGAAAGACAAAGGGAGGGATAGAGAGGCTGAATAGAAAGGATGGTGGGTGGACAGAGAGGTACAGTGAAAAAGCAGGGATACTGAATGAATACTTCTGCTCAGTATTCACAAAAGAGGAGAGGGGTGCCTAATCCAATTAACAGAAGGACTCCGGATAGGGGGGTCGATTCCAGTCCTTTCACGGAAGAAAGGGTTCTGAAAGAACTCCTAAAACTGAAGGTGGACAAAGCAATGGGGCCTGACAGGATTCACCCCAGAATTCTAAAAGAATAAAGGGGAGAACTAGTGACACCACTGACTACCTTTTTTAACAAATCATGGCAGGATGGTGTAGCACCTGAGGACTGGAGGAAGGTGGATGTGATTCCCCTTCACAAAAGTTGGAGCAAGACAGAGGCAGGAAACTACAGACCTGTCAGTTTGACCCCTGTGGTAGGGAAAGTGATGGAATCACTTCTGAAGGAAAGAATTGTTGAGTACCTAGAGGCCAGTGGGGCACAGGACCCAAAGCAGCATGGGTTCACAGTGGGAATGTCATGTCAGATGAATCTTTTCTTTGACTGGGTGACCAAAGTAGTAGACCAGCAAGGGGCTGTGGACATGGCCTACCTAGATTTTAACAAAGTATTTGACACAGTCCCACAAAAAAGATTAATAATCAAATTAACCAGCCTGGGAGTGGGTCCCAGGGTGGTAGCCTGGGTAAAACATGGGCTAGACAACAGGACACAGAAGGTAATTGTAAATGGAGACTACTCTGATGAAAGAGGGGTTACTAGTGGGGTACCGCAGGGTTCAGTACTGGGTCCAGTCCTTTTTAATGTCTTTAAAAGTGACATTGCAGAGGGACTGGAAGGAAAAGTATGCCTCTTTGCAGATGACAAAAAGATCTGCAACAGGGTTGATGCACAAGGAGCTGTGGAAAGGATGAGAAGGGACTTGGCAAGGTTGAAGGAATGGTCAGAAGTATGGCAGTTTGGATTCAATGCAAAGAAGTGCAAAATAATGCACCTGGGAAACAAAAACCAGGGAAGATTACACAATCGGGAGGTAGTAACAACAACAAAAATGGAAAGGGACCTGGGGGTAATCATATCAGATGACCTTAAGGTTAGCAAGCAATGTGAGAAGGCAGTAGGGAGGGCTGGGGATACTGGGATGTATAGGGAGAGGATCACCAGCAGAAAACAGGAAGTTGTTATCCCTCTGTACAGACAGTTGGTGAGACCCCATCTGGAATACTGCATCCAGTTCTGGAGACCCCATCTCCGCAAGGACATAGACAGGATGGAGGCAGTCCAGAGGAGGGCAACTAAAATGGTGCAGGGTCTGCAAGAGAAGCCATATGAGGAGAGACTAAAGGAGCTTAATATGTCTACTCTTGAAGAAAGGAGGGAGAGGGGGGACATAATAGAAACTTTTAAGTACCTCAGTGAATCAACAAAGTCCAAGAGGGTAGCATCTTGCAGAAAAAGAGATGTACAAGAACAAGGGGACACAATTTGAAGATATAGGGGAGGATGGCTCAGGGGCAATGTGAGGAAGTATTTTTTTCACAGAGAGGGTGGTGGACGTATGGAACAGCCTTTCTGAGCTGGCTGTAGGGTCTAAAACTGTGGGAGAATTCAAGAATGCATGGGACAGACATAAGGCAATTCTTGTGGGGGGAGGAAGAAATAGGCTGTTGATTAACTAGGATCTGCAGCTTATCCTGTAGGTAGGGAAATGGGCAGACTAGGTGGGCCAAGAGGTTCTTATCTGCCATCAAAGTCTATGTTTCTATGTTTCAGTAGGCAAGTTATTTTCACAAATTGTAGTTCTTAGCTAATTGTACTTCTCATATAATTTACTATTCCAACTCCACAGCACTATGAATCACCACCTTCAGTGAGTTTCCATCTTACAAAACAAAATTTGAAAAAAAAATGTAGTCCCTGACCAGATTTGAACTATGGCTACCTGTATCTGAACCACTGATTCATTGCCTGCTAAGCAAACACACACATTCAGTGTGTCACTGAGCTACAGGTGAGTAGGTTGCAGTTACCATGACGTAGAGATAATCTGAGTAAGCAATAAAGCTTCACAAACTGTTCTGAGCTAAATTTACTTCACATATAATTTACTATTCCAACTCCACATCACCACAAATCACCACTCAAGTGAGTTTCCACTTACAAAAAAAATTGAAAAAAATGCCTACGTCCCTGCTCAGATGTGAACCACTGATCCTTTGCCTGCTAAGCAAACACACACTCAGTGTGCCCCTGAACTGCAGAAAAGTGAGTTGTAGTTCATATGATATAGAGGTTATTAATACCTACAAAATAGGCAACTGCAGATCTAATCTCAGCAGGCAATTAACCTTCACAAATTGTTGTTCTCAGCCAAATTTATTTCTCATATAATTTACCCTTCCAATCCACAAAACCATGAATTGCTACTCAACTGAATTTCCATGTTACAAAAAAATCTGAAAAAAGTGCTTACAGCCAGGATTCAAGATGTCTTCTGAATTTAAACTATTGACTCTTTTTTTGTTAAATCAACACACATTCAGCATGCCACTGAGCTGCAGGTAAATGAGTCACTCCTGCAAAACAGGAGACTGGGGATCTAATCCCCGCAGGTGATTTACCATCACAAACTGTTGTTCTCAGCTAAATATACTTCTCATATCATTTATTATTCCACTCCAAACCACCATGAACCACTACTCAAGTGAGTGTCCAGCTTGAAAAACAAAACTGAAGCAGTCCTGGCTTAGATTTGAATCACTGGTTCTTTGCCACTAAGCAAACACACATTCAGCGTGCCACTGAACTGCAGGCAAATGAGTTGTAGTTCCCATGATTTAGAGGCTATGTCACACCTGCAAAACAGACGACTGGTGATCTAATCCCAGAAGGCAACATCCCTTCACAAACTGTTGTTCTTATATCAATTTAATTCTCATATAAATTTAATTCACATATAATTTACTGTTCCACTCCACACCACCATCAATCACTACTCAACTGAGTTTCCATCTTACAAAGAAAGTTGAAAAAAGTGTTTAAGTCCCTGCCAGGATTCAAACTAAGTCTTCCTGAATTTAAACCATTGATTCTTTGCCTGGTAAGCAACACACATTCAGTGTGTTCCTAAGCTGCAGGTAAGTGAGTTGAATTTCCTATGGTGTAGTCATTCTGTCACAACCTGCAAAAAATGCAAGTGGGGATATAATCCCAGCAGCTGATTTACCTTCACAAATTGTTGTTCTTAGCTAAATTTACTTCTCATATAATTTACTATACCAACTCCACACCACTATGAATTACCACTCAAGTGAGTTTCCATCTTAACATAAAAAATGTATGTTCCTGCCAGGATTTGAGCTGCTGATCCCTTGTCTACTAAGTAAACAAACAATCAGTATGCCACTGAGCTTCTGGTAAGGGAGTTGCAGTTCCTATGATGTAGAGGTGATGTCACAACTGGCAAAACGGGCGACTGGAGATCTAATTTCAGCAAGCAAGTTACCTTCACAAATTTTTGTTCTTAACTGAATATATCTATATAATTTACTGTTTCAACTCCACACCACCATGAATCGCCACTCAAGTGAGTTTTCCATTTTACAAAAACAATACTTGAGTCCCTGCCAGGATCTAAATCACTGATCCTTTGCCTACTAAACTAACACAAATGCAGTGTGCCACTGAGCTACAGGTGAGCTGCAGTTTCTGTTGTGAAGAGGTTATGTCACAACCTGAAAAACAAGGATTCAAATTGTATTCAAACCTAGACAAGCCTCAGATGGAACCAGTTTAATTAACTGTAACATACTGCAGAACTAAGTTCAATTATCTGAAAGTCTGCTATTCAGCTCTGCTGAAACCATTCACTACACCAGCAATGACATCTAATAATTTGTCTCATACAACAAAAGCTGTAGGGAGAAAGAAAAAAAATATGCACTACAGGGGATCGAACCCAGGTTTGTGTAGGTCTGAAACCTTATGCCTAGACCTTAAAGCCCTATCATTGACATTATTGACATCATGCAGCCAAATCACTCACTGAATGCAACCTTAAACTTGACTAAATGCACAGAAGGGCATGCGTGCTATAATAGGCATTAACAGCTATGCTCCTGGCACCTAAAAATGTAATAGACTCTCATTCAAGCATCAATTTTTATTAGCATACATTGAGTTACAAGAGTACAGTGATTAAGGAATTTAACTAATGTATATTAACAACACTGATTTATGCTTGTGTGCTTTCTTAAATATAATAAATAAATAATGGTGTAAATTTCCCATTCCATGTAGTTCCCAGAGAGTAGCTGAATCCATGCCCTTTAAACCTCTTCCCCGTTGTCCAGTAAATGTGGGAATTTTACAACACAATAATACAAGTAAACTACAATTAAGTCACACATTATTCTGTATCCCTTATTAGGCTAATGCATTAGCAGTCATACTGACTCTGACCAGAGTTTGTTATTTTTGTTCCATACCTCACCCATCTATGACTAGCTCTACATCACTTGACACTGCAAGGGGTGCCTATCAGTAAAACCTGCATCTGCAGCATGGGGGAAGTAGTAAGGAATGAATCTAAGAGTGTGGTGAGAACTAAAAACACAGCAAATTCTGACAGGTCTTGTCTGCAGAAGTGTTGCTTGGGCTTGACTTATTGAATGCAAACACAAGGCTGACTTACACTTGTTCTTACTTGTACTTCACAGCAACTCAGAAAGCCCAAAACTGAACTTTCCATAAGACCACTCTAAACAGACCACTTGTTACATACACGAACCCCCTCCCAGGTGTGGAGTGATCCACTAGTAAAGCAGTTCCCAGGGCTTCACCTCAGTGCACTTCAGTGGTCCCCAGTACACCCCTCCCCACCACAGATTGTGAACAGCTACTCTTACAGTACTACTGTGCATATCAGAAGCATTGTATAAAAAAACTCCCAACATTAACTCATGCCACACAACGTCCCATCTGCAGGGGGAATCTTGTCAAATGCACCAGTAAAATAGCTATGGAATCAAATTAACTGAAAACACAACAATCATCTACATTCCAAGGCCCCATTTCCTGGGCTCTCCCCCAGACCCCCACCATCATGAATGCGGACAGAGTGACAATATTCAACTCAAGGCTACATCAGTTCTTAGCTCAACAGTTATTTTGTTCAGTGAGACAACAAAGTCTGCCTTTATAATCTCTTCTTTTATGTTAGACCATGCCCCAAGGCCTCACAAAAATATGCTGTTAAAGTACATTATGCTGCACTGCACTCTATAAATACTATATCTCCTGGTTCAAAATAAACAAAACAAAAGCAGCTGATCTGCATGGATGAACTGGTCAGATCTGATTCACTATACAGATTTCAGCCCCACCCACAGGACGGCAGCTGTCACTTCTGATGACAAATGTCAAGGGACTAGGCCTGCTCCCTCTTACACCCTTGCTGAGGTCCCATTTCTTTTCTGTATGCTCCTGCCCTCACCCCTCAGGCCCCTAATCCAGCATATCTTCTGCTTTTGTCACCCCTATAAATCTCTAAGATTGCTTTGTGCACTTTGTAAATTTCATATTTTTATATATTTTTTTGTATTTATTGCACTCACCGGTTTTGGATTTTGTTGTATTTTTTTTCTACCCACTCTTTTAAGGGGTCATGTTTTGTTGTAACTTATGGTGCTGTTTGAGTTGCTGCCCACTACTCTCAGCAGTGAGCTTCAGCTATTACTTCTGATGGACTGTAGTATCATGCTGCTCCCATGTCAACTACTATATTACTGTTCTCCCCTGGTCCCCTTCCCCAGGTCAAACCTGCAAATGACTGTTGACTCACTAAATCTTTCCGGGTCACCAATTTACAAATACAATTTGCAAACTTTTATTTTGTTGTTCATGAGTTAAAGCACAACTTAAAATGTGAACATTGTTATGGTTAGGGCATGTGTTGGATTGTTTTCAGCCTATCTAATATCTTCATTGTTACATGGATTCTCACAGATTTGACCTGCTGCAGCAGTTCCACTTCTGAAAGAACTGGTAGCCAACAAAAGGCATTTTCTAGGTTTTGCTCCTAGACAAACACACACACACACACATATCCCTCTCAAAACTGTTTAAGCATAGTATTTTGTTTAAAGAACTGCCAATTCCAAACACAGCTGTGACCCATCATCCAATGTGTTCAGTAGTGCTGTGTACCGCAGATGGGAGGACATGTCAATAGCTTTGATAACCCAGTGGTGGAAGCTGGAGTACAATGTGCCTCATACATTATCCCACTGTAATAGACAGACCAAGCAGGAGGACCCTAACAGTGTCAGAACCATCAAAAAATTGAGGATTGTTGAAGCAGATGCCTCAACTCTGCTCTTTCTCCCTGCTCGAGATGACTATTGTCTGGAGACCATCACAAACACAGGATCTGTCCACAGTTTCAGCTCAGAGAGGTACTGTAGACTTCAGCTGAAATAGCTGGGCCATGGCTATGGCTTCTCGGCAGCTGAGAATATCATTTATACAATGTCCATTAGCAGTAAGACAGGGTCCTATCAGCAGGTATCCTACCAGACGATCTTAGTGACCATTATCTTATTTTCTGTTTCTGGTCAGCGAAAAAGTTTCATTCACATCCTGTTTACAGCCAGACTAGAAACAAAGAAACTCAACCGTGAATCGTATGTGAACAGTTTAAAGTCCATAGACTGGTCCTTCCTTGACAACATCCCCAACCTAAATGCTTATGATACATTCTGCAAAGTCCTGGTAGATATTTTCAATCTGGTTGCCCCCCCCCCTTTTAAACGTATGAGAGTTAGAGGTGACAAAGTGGGGTGACTAAACGTGGAAATCCTCAGTAAGTTGAAGCACAGGGATCAAATCTGGAATAAATACAAAAGGATTGGAGATTCTCAGGATTTGTTGGAGTATAAAACCGCTAGAAACAAGTGTAAAACCCTAGTTAGAAATGCCAAATACACATACTTCAAGGTACGGCAGGAAAAACATGTGCTCAATCTAAAAACATCTGGCAGATTTTTAAAGAACTGACGAGTCTATTACACTTGAGGTTAATGGAAACATGGTTAGTGATCCAAGTGAAATAGCTGGTCACTTCAGTAAACAATTCGGTGACCTTTCCAAATTCAGAACTTCTCATCATATGCCACCCTCCAACTTGATTAGCCTAGCTGCTCCCCAGTCTGGTTCACCTCCAAAATTTTATTTCAAGATCCTGTCCAGAAATGAAGTGCTGAGGTACATTACTAAATATAACCCCAAGCCCCTCACAGGACCCAACGGCCTTGACTACCATTTAATAAAACTAGATAGGGAAGTATTAGTAGAACAAATCACGAAGCTCTTCAACTTCTCACTCTTACATATGGCATGTTTCCAGATATTTGAAAGCAGGTGGTTGTCACACCCACTCACAAATCTGAACACCATGACCATGTCAACAAACTATCGACCAATCTCACTACTGAATCCCCTCTCCAAATTGTTGCAGTGCGAAGAATTTGCCCAAATACTTGAAGTCCTAACACAATACAACCTCCTCACACCTGCACAACATGGATTCCGCAAGTCACATAACACAGAAACAGCCTTGGTGAGGTTCACAACTCACATATATAAAGCTCTAAATGATAGAAACTACCTTGGATGCATATCTGTGGACCTCACCAAGGCATTTGACTTGGTGGACGGTACACTCCTGCTGGGAACATTAACATATTTGAACTTTTCTCCTGAGACTGTAGCCTGGTTCCAAATTTACTCACATAACAGGGTACAAAGAACAAAAAAACACCATGTCCAGCCCAGTAATAACTGCATGTGGGGCGCCCAAGGATCCATCCTTGGGCCTCTCTTATTTTCACTCTTTATAAGTTCAATCGCAGCTGCATACCCCCTCTCCGACATGGTCCTTTATGCCGAAGACGTCATTTTCCATGAGGGTACTAATATAAGCCACATAAACCAGATACTGCAGTCAGACTTCTCCTCCATGGAAACATGGTTAAATAAACAATAACTGGTCCTGAATAAACCAAAAAAAAAAAAAAGCCATGCTATTCTCCAGTCCCCGCAAACCACTTCATGACTCACTAAATTTATCCAACTCCATGGGTAAGCAAAACAAAATAGTTACTGAATTCTGTTACCTGGGTGCCATCCTTGACAACTCCCTTAGCTTTGAACACCATGTGTCATATCCGACAAAAAAAAACTCCATCAATGAATGGGAGTATTATACAGAGTCAAAAATTGACAAGTCCAGGAAAATCCTATTCACCGGCCTTCTATTCCCTTTGATTGATTATGGACTGTTAGTATATTCCTCAGCCAGTGAGTCTGTGTTATCCAGTGTTAGGGTCCTCTACAACTCAATCTGTAGATTTCAGACCAAACTCCCAAGCTGCATACATCACTGCACATTCCTCTCCTCGGCGTCAAGTCTCTCGCTGGAAAACCACATAAAACTCCTGTCACTGGTTTTGCTACAGAAGGTGATCCTTGGTTTAGCCCCCCAAAGTATCCAGGAAATTTTTCTAGAACAGTAAATAGTATGACCATGAGATCATCTGTGGGCCATTCTTTTCGCACCCCAAGAATGAATAGTAACCTGGGTCAGAGATCTCTTGTCTACAGAGCCATAAATCTGTACAAGTTGAATGTATCTATAATTGCTCATAAATCTCTGCAGAGTTTTAAAACAACCAATGCTCAATACCTAGCATCACAGTCTATTTGCAGCTGTTATTTATTAACTCATCCTCTGTATTTCTCTTTTGTACTGTACTTATCTACTGTTATTTATTCTGTTTCTACTATTTGATTCTCATTGGGCATTTCTGAAAAAGGGTCCATGCCCATTAAGTTCTTCCCAGTATAATAAATGAAAATTAATGAAGGAATTTTTACACTAAATAAATATGCTGTCTGTAGCAGAGAACACCACGACTATCTACATTTTTTATCTTCACAGTAGGGTACCTCATTAAATTTATTTAGTGAGTTGGGTACCTCAAAAACAACCTGTTCTGCCACTTGAGCTTAGCCATCCGTAGATCTACATGCTCCGGCCAGCACAAGCTACCTCTAACAAATAGGGCATGGCAGCTGTCAGTGTTTCAAATCTCCTAAGCTATGGGAAACTTTCTATATTAAATAAAACTACCTTAGAAACACTAATGCATAGTATATAAACTGGATAGCTGATGGATGCTTCGCCATGGGTAAAAGTCAAAATGTCACTGACCACTCAAAGGCAAATACCATATCTCATAAGCACCAATCACCATATCCCAAATGCAGGGCAAATGATTAAGCAGTGCACAGTCATAGATCTGCTGATACATGCAGCATGAACTCCTCATCCAGAATTCTGGACCATGACTTGCCATACACATCTCTGAACTAACCAGGGCAATCATTGGTGAAAGGTATAGCTATGCCATTTGCTTTCTCTTTCATTATAGGGACTTCACTCAGTCTTACCATCACTTCATAATTCCCATATATCCTCGCCCCCCCCCCCCCCACCATGGTGGGGATTCCCAGCACCCACCACAGAACAGATCCAGATAAGAGGACAGCAGAGTCTCTGGTGTGGGGCCACAGAGAGGATGGAAATCGTCCTGCACTTGCCAGAGTTTTTCACACTTTCTGATCACACTCCCTCAGGATGCCGGTGGTTAGGGTGTGTATTAACACGTAAGTGTGTGCAGCACTGCACCAGCTAGCATCCCCCTTCCCCACAAAGCTGCTCTGATTGTACTGCCATCTGTGGTCACCCAGGTGGTACCATCCCAGTGGAGTTTGCTGCCCTACAGTACCTCCCTGGAGGAACAGAGCATCTGTAGGTATGCTCAACCCTCCTCCCCACTGGCTGCCCACCCCTAACAATCTAGGTTAGTTCACAAATGTAGGTCACTGGCATTGCAACTGGTAACCCTAGCTCTGTGCTGGCAACGCAAATAAGATTTCTCATCAAATCAGTTGCCAAGAAAATCTACTCTCCTGTTCAGCTGAACACCGAACAGAATACACTGTAAAGACAACCAGGGACAGCATGTCTCCCCTCAGAATGCAGTGCAAAAGTTAACTAAATCTTTAGTATTCTATGTCAAATCCCAGTATTCAGTGGCCCAGAAGTAGTGATATAAATGTGTGCTAAAAACAAGTGTGCTTTATGGCAAAACAGCAGAGAAGAGTCCAATCTAAAAAAAAAAAAAACATATCTGATTAAAAATGGCATTTTATTGCATAGGAAGGAGACTAGGATCCAGGTGCCACTCCTGGGAAGTGGTGCACAGGAGTCCACTAGGACGACCCAAATTATATAAGAACAAAAGAATGGTGGAAATAGAACTTCTATTTTCAAGCTCACAGTTTTTTATATCTATGGGACACATAAAATAGGTTGATTCAAAATATGCAATTTATCTTCAAATGTGATGTAGAGGACTAAAATGCATGAGTACTAGAGTCACAATTGAATTATGGAAATCCTGCCCCCTTACAAGTGATGATTGACTGCAGAATTATACTCACACCAGTGCATATTTGATATATACATTAGTTTACTAGTTATAACTTTAAATCTGCTGTTTGTTCAAAGATGTGACTTTTTTTTCGATTTCAACTGCTGATTTCAGTGCTGCAGTAGACAATGGTGATGTCATCAGTTTTGTAAAAGCTGCGCTCTGACTGGTTCAGTATTCCACTGTGATACTAACCACCAAAATAAACTTTTATCTTGTCATTTTACACCCACTCCTGCTATACAAATGAAGGCTTTGAAAGGGCATGTCTTGAAATCATTTATTATCATAAGTGAGTGGGACCATTACTCACGACAGGAGAGACAAACAAATGAAAAGAAATGGCTTATTTCGTGACATTCAATTTTCATATTTAATTTACACAATGCATGTGAACTACTTCAACAGTAAATAAATTATTAAAACTAAAAAAATGCAAAATGTGCTCCTCGGTTCACAAAAAAGCATAAAAGTAAGAAGTACATTAAATGTACAAATATATAATGACTGCAATTAAATAAGTATTAAAAACTAAATGGCATCTCACATGCCAGAGTGAATATCTCGGCATGCTCAGTCTGACCAACATGAGCGAAATAAATTTCTGAGCATGCTCAGTAGTCAACAACATAGATTTTGCCCATGCTGAGGTAACAAACCAATTTATTTGCGAGGTTAGCAATTCATATATATAGCATAAACATTTATTGCATAATATATATTTTTATAGAATATATTTTTTTATAACTGTATGCCATCACTACTTATTTTCCATATACCTGAACTCAAAATCTGATCATTTTGTTGAAAACATTTTTTAACATTTTACAACCTTTCCTTTGGCCTGTCCTATCGAGTGCATCATCTTCCAGATAGGGTGGACATGGCCCAGGCAACTCCCATGTCTAGGTGTATGTAGGTGTTATAGCTCACTGGGAGTCCTCTTGCAAACCCACAAAGCATACACAGCCTTCCTCCATTTCACTTCAAGTATTAGAAACAGTTACAGTGTCATACGAATACTCACCCTCCACACCAAAATGATAATTAATTTGTGGCTCCTTTCATTTGGAGATTAAGATTTAAGCGTAGTGATGTCATGTAGGTCACAATTCATTTCTAGCTCTAGCACATACAGAGTTGGCGCCACACATGACAGTTCATTAGTACTTACGTCATTCATTCAAGTTTTGTTTTGATAAACACATTTGCAGGTACTCTAGTTGTATGTGACACTTTCCAGTCCCCTACTGTTACCTTTCTGTCCCTGTGCCCTACTCCTGCTGCCATGGAATCTACTATTACCCCATACAGATATACGTTCAAATGCCATATTCAGCTTTGGTTCTGGTTCCCAATAATGGACAGTGTTGTTCAGAATGAGCCTCGGCCTGGTCTTACAGAACAGGATACATGCCCTTTGCCTTAGTCTGGTTGCTACCTTAGGTAGTTACCTCCTCCACAGACCTGGTTACTGTTGGTCCTTTCTTCTCCATTATTGGTGTCATCTCTTGTTCTCTTCAGGGAACCCTCCAGACCTGAAAGCCACCTAAGCACATTCCTTAAGGCAGATGCCCTCCCGGGAACCTGCTATTCCCACAATGAGCTGTACCAAGCCATATGTATCCTATGCCATCCCTTCCGCTTGCGTGTATCTGCCTGGAAACTTCCAAACTCCAGAATTAGCATCCAGAGGCCCCAGAAGGAGCTCAAGAATGCAACCAGAACAACATAGCCCAGCAAAGGTGCTCCCATTCCCCCAAAACACTGCATCCACCCCTCAGTGTCCAGTCCAATCCAGCAATACAAACACATGGTTACAAGATCCCTCTTGGGCTCTCTAAAAGGTCTCCCAATTACCCGACCCTGAATCCTTCCATTCCCTGATGTCATGGGCGGAAAGAGTCATCCAAGGAGTTCCATGCCACTCTGACCCATGTGCTCTGTCACCAAGCGAGGGCCAGTGGAGCCCCTCTGACTCCCAGCAGTGCCCAGGGGCCTACGAGTAGGGATGTAAGTTTGTCATGGCAGTCATACATGTCATTGATTCCATGACATTTGATCTTTATTCAGGACTTCCATGACTTTCACTAGTGTCATCAGAATGTAGCAATGATGACAGTGCCACAACATTTACTACTGTTTACTAATGATTTCATGAACAAACAATGAGTCATTAAAACCTCATCCATGACAAACTTACATCCCTACCTATGAGAGATCTTATGCCACCTCAAGCCTGGTGCCATGCCACTAAACTAAGGTGAGTAGGACCCCCCTCTGTGCACCCAGAACATGAACCTCTGCAGTGGCACAGCAGGGCTTCACAAATCCTATAGCTTGACATCCTGAACAACCAGTTTTTGCCTGGGGACAAGCAGATACCCAAGTTCTGCTTGTCCCATGAACTAGTAATCTGCAGTCAGGGTTCAAAATTGGCACCCAGTTTAGCGCTCGCCAGGCGCCTTACTATTTTACAAAATCTTGCTGCTGTTTTCCCCGAGTGACACTAGTGACTGCGGAGTGCTGCCGGAGATTGCTGAAAGACCACTGAAGTGAGCTCCTGAGGGTGAAACTGCGCAAGAAGAAGAGATTTTGCCGAGAAGAAACCAGCCCTTCAATTTCTTACCAGCACCATCTGTAAAGTCAGGAGTTTGGCCGTGCCATGAACGTTTGATTCTGCGAGCCCATCTGTGTAGCTGCCAGCATCTCGAGAATCCAGGAGTCGAGAGGGAGTGTCCAGTGTCGGTGATCTGGAGAGGAGTAGTGAGCCCAGAAAACCCCAGTGTCTGAGACCAAAGGCCTGGTAGATAAGTACTGAGAGGACCTGGGGGGGAACATGCTTAAGGTACTAGCTTATAATGTTCAGACGGTATCTGCTTCTAAGCTGGCATTGTCATTTTTGATACAATGGTGCAGTGAAGTGAGTCAGTTGGGATGCAGCACTCTGTGATAAGCACGTCACACTTTCCTGTGTTACAAACTGGAAGTATCTGCCATTGGACTACATGGTGTTCCTGCAGAATCCTGCAGCGTGTCACTGGCAGAAGGGTAGGTAGGTTTATTATCTTCTGATGTGTTCTCAGACATAACGGCTAGAAACATAATTTTTTTAAATGAAAGTTTAGCTTATACAGTGACACTAACAACACACTTTTCAATGAAAATTGTTGTGTGTTTATGTGCATTGATACATCAAAAGGGTACTGACATGGTATAATTATACTGACCTGACTCTAAGCTTTCATTTAAAAAAAAAATTAAGTTTCGTGATGGATCAAACATTACCCCTTCTTAAAGATAAAAAATGACTAAAGTTTTTAACTACATAAAGGTGACCTACCCTGCAAAGAAAGTCAAAAATATGGCAGAGAACTTGGGAAGTGAAAAAAAAAAAAACTAGGGATGAGAATAAGTTTTTTGGCACATGAAAAATTACATGAATTTCCATTATCATTGGGTCTTACAGCAAATCTCAAAACAGATTCAGGTGTTTTTGCACACTGACAAAGTTACATGAACATTTATGTTTTTTTGTAGGCAACAAGCATCCAGTTCTTACGTTCATGTAGTACAACTAGCCTTAAAGAAACCAATTAATCCCATTTTCCTCAATCATGAAGAATGCGTGACTCTTATCTTCTATATGCTTTATGAATTTGGCAGTCAACCTAGAAAGCCTTATGGCTACTTGCTTTATCATGCCAAATCAGTAGGTGGAAGAGAGGGTGCACCAGCTATGCAAAGAATGTTGAATTATCCTGGAAAAGCTGAGTGCCAAAAAATGAAAACGGTAAATGTTTGAAATCTGAAACTTTCAGGTTCATTAAATAACATTAAAAGGGTGCCTTTTAGTGACCTGATAATGAAAAAAGTTTAAAATGAAAAAAAAAGTTAGAAAAATGTAAACCACACATGCGCAGTACATTTTTTAGTATCTTTTTAAAAGGTGTTTTCATGCTCCTATAATCTAATTATAGTGATTACAGATGTGAGCATGCCACAGAACTGGTGGTTTTAAACCTCCCCCTGCCCTCACTCTACACTGTGGCATTGGGAGCCCATACCGGGTGCCAGTTAATAACCTCAAATCCCAAATTCTCAAAAGCAGCACCAGCAGTTCATCCCCAGTGGTGGTAGTGTCTCTCATACCCACTGCTTTCTACCTCACAAAGATCTGCATTACAGTATGGGTTTAGCAACAGTGAACATTTTAGATACTTGCACATTTCAGCATATTTGTTAAAACTGGGTACAGATCGAGCTAAACTAACAAACTAACAAACCCAACCAGTATACTGCGCAGGGTTACCACCTTTTAAAAAGCCCAAAGGGCCACAAACGTAAATGCCTGGGCACCCAATGTCTTCTAATGAACTCTGGGAACCTCTAGCAATCCCTTTTTGTTGGAGTGGAGTGGACAGAGGGGGCAGCAGGAGCAACGGAGATATTGCAGATAACCAGGTCCCTCTCTGTGTAGTGCCTTATAGGTCAGCAAAGTGACCTTGAAGGTGACGTGCCACTAAATAGGCAGTCAGTGCAGGCTGTGAAGCACAGCCGTGATATGGCAAGATCGAGATGTACCAGTTAACAGCATGGTAGTCACATTCTGCACCAGCTGTAAGCAGCGGATATCCACCCCCGGTAGCCCTAGGTATAGGGAGTGAAAGTTACTCCTCACCCTTTTGGAAAGAATTCTCTTGGAAGTTCCAGTATACGTACTTCCAAATGCCAGTCATGCAGACAACTAATATGGGGGAATGCTGCAGGCTACATGCGAACAAAGTGGTGATCAAGCCCATTTATTTTGGCAATGTCCTAATCTGGCAAAATTTGGGAATGAGCTGGGTGAGCACCTGCAATGTATGTTTGTGCGCATGCAAGCTCTTATAGCTAGTTCTTCTTAATATCCCTCTTAGGGGGTACAGGATACAAGGCAATTCCAGAACATTGTGGTTTATGCTATTAGTAACAGCCCCAAAGACCCTCACTAGGCTATGGATCCAGGACTGAGGCCCCTACCTTTAAACAAAGAGTAACAATAGTTAATAATTTATACTATATAGAACAGCTGACCTTCTCCATCAGAAATAGAGCTCTTCAATTTATGGATATTTGACAACCTTGGGTACTTCCTGCCATGGACATGGACTCTTCCTTTGTACCATATGCTTCTTCAGTATACTGTATACCGACATAGCTCTGATGTATATTATGGCCAATAAGATCACACAAGTTTGTTGGTGTTATCTTCATTATACATTTCATATACAAGGATGAACCTGGTGATTCTAGACAATGTCCTGAGAACACAGTCTTGCTGTAATAATTATTTGGACTGTAAACTGAAGTATCATTGCCAGAAAGCCTTTCAGTGTAAAACTGTACTGGTGCCTTGTTTGTCTCAATGTCATAACATTTGAAAATCTAATAAAATAAAAAAATATGAAAATAAAAAAATTTGTTAGCCCAGAAGCCTATATCAGGGGCAGTCTCCAATGGCAAACACAAAACTGCCCTTGATACATCCAAGATCTGCCCTCCCAACACCATAAACAATTTATTTAGGGATATGCAACATTAGGAAGACTTGGGTTACTTGTTACTATGACTATATGGTTTGACGTTTTACATGGTTTGAACAACCCTTGTAGCAGCATTGGTGCTACTCAAATATCAGTACCCAGTGATCACTCTTAAAACACTCATGGGTTAGCAAATTTCTGTGCCTTGAAAGACAGACACACCAACAATCTGAGAGAAGGAACCCCAGTTAGAGTAACACTAATGCTGCTTTATATGCTTGCATAATCATTCAAACCCCAGAGGAATGCCATGCCACACCACTCTACACCACACAGTCTCCAAGATTCAGGGGCCTTTTTTTAAATGATGGTTTACTGAGTTTTTGTTTTTAGAACATATATACAGAACAAGGCAGCACATTTCACATAATGTTGGCTTCAAACCAATAACCCTGGTACACAAATCTCAAGAAAAATTGAGTATAGGAATAAACAAATAATATCCCAATGCTGCATTTCCCTAATTTTGTGACTCTGTTCTATAACTTTTGCAGTTAATATACTTGCATCATATACAAACCAGAACACTGCACTGCAAGTGTGCAAGTGGATCTTTTAAAGGTGAACTGAAGTACTTAATAAATATGTCTCTAAAAACCTACAAAGACAATGCTCCCTCTTATTAGAAGTACAGCTACATAGAACATCAGATTCATGGCCAGTGTCAGATTTCTTTTTTAAATTGATTGTTTTTTTCAGCAAACATACATGAAATACAACATGTAAATAAAACATGTCCCCACTCCCCAGCTTATTTCCAGGGGAGTGAGTACTTACATTATAATAAAATGAGATAACTAATCATAGTATACTGAGGCAAAAATATTGATAGTGTGCAAGACCATATAGCTCGAGACAAATTCCCCAGTTCAGAGACACACTGATGTTCCCTTTTAAGTGTCAGATCTCATCCCGAGGCAGAGTATACAATGTGTGGAGCTTACTCCACCATTTTTCAAAGGACTGTATTATGTTGCAGATGCTGACAATGTATGCTGTGCCAAATATTCAGATGCAACAGAATTACATGGAATTTCAGAAAATTCTGCCGAATTCTGTTGGTGGTGGAATTCTGAGTGAACCGGTTTTCACAGCTTAATAATATGCAGTTTATAGAAACTGCAGATTATTTTCCACAAACTTGGAAAATTATTCTGTGGTTTATGTGAGCCACACAGAAATGCTTTTCAGAATGCCATGTTATTTAAAAATAAATTTCAAAATGCATTTTTGCAGCAGAACTGGCATTCCACACAAATTCTGCTGGCAGAATTCTGCATTCTGCACAGCCCTACTAGCAATCATTTTTCTACTCTTACATTTAGAAGCAGTTTATGAACCATTCATTGTACGAAATTGCCTCCTAGTGGCAGAGGATCAGCCGTTTAGCTGACATCGCAATTAGGACTATGTAATATTTTCCTTCTCTTACAGATATTTTGCTGTAGTCACCAATGATAGATATTTCTTGGTTGACTAGACCCTGGAGACCTATAAGAGGGTCAAGCCTTGTACTTAATGGACTCCCAGAGGCCACAAACTTTATGGCATTCCCACAGATGTGTATCAGCAATCCCTCTATCCTCACTGCACCTTGTACATTGGTCTGAGGGTAACTTGCCCATTTTCAACAACTTTACCAGGGTGAAATAAAGAGTATTTAAAAAGTTTGTCATTTTTTATATATTTATAAATGCCACCCCAAAGTGAGTCCTAACTGAATTGTGCATTGGGGAAGGCAGTCTGCCAGTATGGGCAGGAGCTATCTGTGTTCAGGTGCGATTTGGTGAATATCATACTATATAAGGAAGAAATGGCATGTAGCTGTGAGGCTCCCTGTATCAAGCTATGCAGTACAGGGGTCTTGTTTTTTCACAAGTCCAAAATGACATACCACTGCATATATAAACTGTAGGTACTGTACTTAAAGATGTATTTGTTGGTTATCCAATAGGTACCTTGATATGGACTTGAAAGGGAGAGGGCATCCTCCAATGAAGAGACTGTGGTGATCGAAGGCATGTTCACTCTAGTCCAAAGGTGTGCCTGACAGTATAGCCTGCTACTTTAGAGTTGGATTATTATACATGGGTTGAGAAATATCCCCCTGTGGATTAATTCTGAGAAGCTGACAAAGCTGTTTATGCATTTTAAGTGAGCTCACAATAAATGAATTTTTGAGGCTTGCTAGCACCCCTCTGGGGTGTGAACATGACAGGGCCAAGGGGGCAATGCCCACAATTTCATACATCTGCTTTTCTATTGTCAGTCATAGGGGAAGAGAGCCTGGACTTTCAACCTGGGGTTCTGCCATGTTACAACACAGATATTTACTAGTATGAGAGGACAAATAAATTAAGTGCCACCAATTTACAGTAGGTTCTGTGGCAACCTTTTCTGGCCAATATGAATTTAGAGTTGTGGGCATGGAATTTAGTGAACCAGGACATGGGGAGGCACATGTTTAGCATGTGGAGTGGGTAGAGCACACAGGGCAGAATATTAATTTTGGTTACATAAATGCGTCCCCGTAACATTAAAGGTACAGTGTGCCATCTTTCTAGGTCTTGCTCGATGTTGGACACAAGGTCATCCAAGTTTAATTTCTGCATGGATTTTTTTTTTTTTTTACTGCAGCATAGCTGGATGGCCAGCCAACATAGCTGCTTGGGTCCCCTGATAAGGCCCATTTTTATTACAGCATATCAAGTTTTTGTACTGCTGAACTTAAAGGTAAAACCTGGGATTTGCTAACAATGAGTTTATAGTCTAAGAGGGCTCGAAATTTTTTAATTGTCTTCAGAAACGCCAGTATGGAGATCCTTGGGTGGGTGATATGGAAGACGATGTCATCTGCATATACAGATATTTTATAATTATTCTGCCTAGTCATAGTGCCTTCATTGTGTTTAAGTTTGAGAATGAGGGGTTCCAGGTACAGGTTAAAGAACAGATGGGAGAGTGGACACTCTTGCCTTGTGCTACAGTGCAGCTCCAGGGACTCTGAGAAGACTCCATCACAGTACATTCTGGCACACGGCTGGGAGTATAGTACCTTAATCCATTAAATAAATAAGTCTGGAAAGCCATACCTAGTTAAAGCGGAGTGGACGAAGGCCAGGACACACAATCCAAAGCCTTCTATAGGTCCAAGGAGATTGAGACCATGGGGGTCTTGGGCTCCCAGGACAAGGAGAAGATGTGTGCAGCTTTCTGAGGTGGTCTGAGGAGTTGCGGGGCACAAAGCTGACTTGCTCGTGGCCTACGAAGTAACCCCAAATGCTGTGAACACATTCTTTTAAAATGTTTGTGAGGATTTTTATATCCTGGTTTTTAAGAAAGAGAAGGTGATTGCTCGCTGCTTTTTCAGGTTCATTCCCAAATTTGGGAATTAGGGTTATCATGGCTTCGGTTAAGGTAAAATCAAAGAATGTTAATGCCCCCCCAATTAAAGAAAAAAAATTGTATAGGGTGGAAAATATTAGACAGTACTGATCTGATACAGACCTTAGAAGCAAAAGGGATAAGCAATATTGCAGAGGGTCTAGAAGGGAGGGTTAGCCTGTTCGCGGATAATACAAAGCTATGTAAAAGGGTAGATACACAGGAAGGTATAGAAAAAATGAGGAGGGATCTGAAGAGGCTAGAAAACTGGTCCAAGGAATGACAGTTAGGTTTCAATGCAAAAAAGTGCAAGATTATGCACCTAGGGAGAGGGAATCCTAGGGCTGAGTGTGAACTAGACGGGTAACACTGGAGGCCACCACGGAGAAAAGGGACCTAGGTATAGTCATAGAAGACAACCTCAAAGTAGTTAAACAGTGTGACAAAGCAGTTGGAAAGGCTAACAGAATGCTAGGGTGCTTAAGCAAGGGTATAACAAGTAGAAGGAGGGAAGTGGTGGTACCGTTGTACAACTCTCTAGTAAGGCCTCATCTGGAGTACTGAGTTCAATTCTGAGCCCCATCTCCAAAAAGACACAGACAGGGTGGAGGGCGACAAAAATGGTGTTGGGGATGCAGCATAAGTCGTATGAGGAGAGACTCAGAGCCCTAAATATGTGCTCCCTGGAGGAAAGGAGAGCGGGGGGGTATGACAGAGACCTTCAAATATCTAAAGGGGATCAACAGGGTACCAGAGGGAAGCATCTTTCACATGAAGAGAAATGGCAGGAAAAAGGGCACAGCATGACACTAAAAGATGGAAAACTTAGAGAACTTGAGGAAATTCTACTTCACTGAAAGAGTGGTGGAGAGATGGAAGAGTCTCCCCAGGAAGTGGTGGGGGTGGCCACAGTTCAGGGATTCAAGAATGTGTGGACAGGTACATGGGAATTGTCAAGCTAGGGTTGGGGGGGGGGCTTGCAGCATCTAGGGTACCTTAAGCATTAGGAAGCGGGATACGGCAGACTGGATGGGCCACAAGGCCCTTATCTGCTGACAACATCTATGTATCTGTTGACGATGGAATATCTTACAAACTGTTCAGAGATTCAGATCATGATAGTTGAATATAATGGAATCATGAGTAGTATTCGTAACACAATAACAAAAGAAATTAACATTAAAAAAAGAAAAGGGAAGGTATGGTATTATTAAGAATGTAAAGTGGCAAAAAAACAGACAGTTAAGAAATATAAAACAGGATCAGAGTAAAGAAAATAATAGGAAAATGAACAAATTAAGGAAAGAACACAGAACAATTTTGGAAACTACCAAGAAAAAGTGCATCTACTCATTATGGACTGATTTAAAAGAAGCAGTACAGGCAAAAGACACAAAAACACTTTGGTGCATAGTAAATAATGGCACCAAGGAATACAGAAACAGAAACCCATATTTGAACACATATTGAACTGAATGTATGGGTAGAGTATTATGAAACTTTATTTTTTTCTGGATAACTCCAGATATCAGGAAAAAAATGTTGGATTTAAGGGCCCAAGGGCCATGGAGCCCACCTAGTCATAATATAAGTCAAACAGAAATAATTAAAGTACTGGCGTCCTCTGAAAAACAAAGCCCCTGGACCTGACGGGGTGCACCTTTGGATGCCATTTACCGATTGGGGACTCAATGGATCCCATTTTTAGAAGCACTAGTTAACATAATCTGGAAGCATGGGGTTATACCAGAAAGTTGGAAACTGAATATTATAGTGGCAGTATTTAACAAGCATTTGTCAATGCCGAATGTTTGCTTGCTGGTATTAGCATCGGAAATGCAGAAGTTAGACAGATGCAGAATAGGAACGGCGGTGAAGTATTGAACTTCACACCAACCCCACCTCTATCCTGTAGAGACGGACAGGTATTGGGGTAAGTGTTTGGATCGTCGCCCATGATGGTCATGCCATGTCACCTCACCCTATTCTGCACACACCGACACGTGTTGAAGTGTGCCTTAGGGTGTTTGGCTTTACAGTCACCCCATTCCATAAGGATGTACACTGAAATGGGTGCAGCATAGGAGAACGGGGTGAAGTCTGGGAATGAAGAGTCCAAGGTACACCTCAATGCCTGTCAGTGGCTGGGGGGTGGTGGGGGTGTGATGGCATGAGCAGTACAGTCGGCAATCCAAAGGCACACCCCGATGCCTCTCAGTCTGTACAGGGTAGGACGTTATGGTTAGAAACCCTAATGCCTCAGGCATTTGTTGGTATTTGCACTACAAATTTTCAATATAGCCTTTTTGTGACCCCCACCTCATGAAAGCATTTGGGACCTCTTCTCATGAAGAGTGGCAGTGTGATTTTGTCAATGTGTCCCTAACGTTGAGTTCCAACAGCAACAGTGCTATTGTGTCACATGTACGAAAACACAGATCGGGCAGGATGTGAAGAATGACAGCTGCACCATCCATAGGGAGGTGTGAAGAGATGGCAATGTTGAAAATCTGTAGTGGGAATATTAAAAATGCTTGCACGTCCGAGCATACGTGGAAACTGTGCAATGCATACACATAACAGTCATTTTATGGACTTTCATCACCAAATTTTCAACATAGGTACTTTAGGACCTCTGCTCATGAACAGTGTCACTGTGATTTTCTTAATGTGTCCCGAACACTGATTTCCCACAGCAGCCACGCTATTCTGCGTCAGAAGTGCAAAAACACATTTCGACCAAGATGTGAAAAATGACAGCTATACTGTTCATAAGGAGGTGCAGAAAAATGGCAATGTTGAAAATCTGGAGTGAAAATATTGCAAATTCACGAAGTTATGAGCGTGTGTAGCAACTGCGCAGTGCACGCTCATAAAAGTAATTTCTTGGATTTTTCCACCAAATTTGCAGCATAGACTTTTTGAGAGGCCACCTCATGAATACTGGCACTGTTGTTTTGTTAATCAGTCCCAAAAGGCGATTCCGCGCAGTGACCACAAAATAATGCCACGACAGTGGCTGAATTCATGAGGAGGGGTCTCAATAACCCCATGTTGAAAATTTGGTGTCAAAATTCCCAAAAATGCCTGAGATATGCACCAAAGTTGAAAAACCCTATTTATGCCATTATACAGCTTACCGGCATTTCCTAAGTTCGCGGTCGGCTTTGAAGAGTGCAGACATGTTCACAGTCCACCGAAGATCGTCACGCTGGGCTCTGGAGGTAAATATGGGGTGAGGGGGGGAGTGTGGGGAGGCAAGATGCGCAGAGGGTGAGTGCGGGTTGGGGGGCGGGGCCACCGGACTCAATGAGGGACCGTTTTCTGATTTATAGGAAAGGAAAAGAAAAAAACATTGCAGGACTTTTTTTTTTTTTTTTTAAACCAGGGCATGCCACATGAGTGTTTTTGGGGGAGGGGCTGTAGCCAACAGGGGATTGGGCACCCCCATCGGCACATACAGGGGGCAAAGTCGAGGGGGATTGGGAACCCCCTTGGCACAAAACCAATGTTTTTTTGGGGGGGGGACATTATGCCAATGGGGGGTGGGCTCCCTATTGACAAATTACACTGGCAAGAAGGGGAGAATTATGCTGATGGAGAGTGGGCTCCCCTGTTGGCAAATTACACTGGGAAGGAGGGAAAATGAAGCTGACTGAGATTGGGCCCCTTGTCGGCAGTCAAAAACTGCTTTGGGGGTGGCACAGGATGTCAAGGGGGATTGGGCAGCCCCTCGGCACTGGGGGCTATCTAATACTGTTCGTGAACATGGTGGCGGCTTGCTGCCGCATTCACAAACAATATTACACTATGCAACGTTCCACCCTGCATTGACGGGTCACTCCCTCATTGCAGCAGTATGGCTGATGCTGCAACGACGAGGTGGCCCCGGATTGCTGCAGCGAAAACATTACAAGTTGGTGGCACTTTTGGAAGTCAGTGACATCAGCACACTGTGCCTCCATTGGTCCACCAGTACCAAGCCCCCAAATGAAATGCCTCTGTTGGCGGCCTGCCTCCACAACCCGCTTCTCTCCTAAGCTGCCAGATAATGTTTCTTGCACATGCGCACAAGCAAACATAAAAAGGGAGATAAGAACAAACCTGAGTGCTACAGACCAATCAGCTTGACTGACTTCACTGCAAAATTGTTCTCATGGATTATAAATAACAGATTAGCAAACTGGGCAGATGACCATGGAGTAACTGACGAAGCACAAACGGGCTTTAAAACAGGACAATCTACTATTGACCAGTGCTTTATTATGACCCATCTTATCTACAAATATAACAGTGAAAAAACAAAAACTGTACTGCATTTTCATTGACTTGAAAACGGCCTTTGATAGGGTAAATAGAAACTTCCTATGAGAAAGACTGGAGAAATTAGGGGTGGAACATACCAAATTAGAAATAATTAAGATACTCTATCAAGACAACTACACTAGTGTTAAATATAAAGAAAAAGGGGAAATAAGTGAATCGCTTAAATCAAACATGGGGGGTCAAACAAGGATGTACACTCTCCCCACTATTATTTAATTTGTATTTCCAGACAGTATTACAGACTGTGTATGTACCAGAACATCATGTGCCCAAAACAGGATCGAGAGCTTGCCTATACTTAGCTTACGCCGATGATGTGGCACTCCTTTCCACCCGTTTTCTGGGAATCAAAAGAATGGTAAACAGATTTGCGGCAGAATGCAATTTTGCAGATTTAAAATTTAGCTACCAAAAATCCGAAGTATTGGTCTGTGGGGGAAATAAAGCATACAAATATATAATTAACAACCAAAAATTACAGGTGGTTAAAGAATTTAACTACCTAGGGATAACATTCACACAAGAAGGAACATGGAAGAGACACATTCGGGAAGCAGAAAACAAGGCAAAAAGATTCCTCCCAATACTAAATTCATTCTCATAAATACGGGGGTCTATTAAGGAAACATCAAAGTACTGAATGCCAAAGTGAGGAGTCAGTGACTTTACGGAGCAGAGGTGTGGGGTTTAACAGATAATATAAGCTTGGAAACAATCTTGATTAAATTCTATAAAAGAATTTTGGATCTCCCAAATAGTGTGCCTTCGGCCATGGTAAGAGTAGAAATTGGGCAACTCCCAGTGGAATGCCAGATTAAACAAAGACAGGCCATATATTGCCTAAATGTTTATGGGATGACAGATAATAAACTACCCAGATTATGTCTGGAGGAAGCTTTCTTATACATGGGTCAGAATATTCTATTTCCATGTATGCAAACAGTGGAGAAAATCTTCAGACTTTTCGATTTACTAACAAGTATAATGGATTATCATAGGCTGCCAAAGAATCAAGTGAAGGATAACATCAAACAATGAGCGCGGGAGATATATATCCAAAAAGATCTAGCACTGTGTAAACAGCACAAGGTGTGTGTAAATGGATGTCCTGAAATAAAAGATATCATGGTATGTAAAAATATCTGACAGAAACTGATAAACCACAATATAGGAAATTTATTTATTTACGAGATTTACCAGGAAAGCATACTGAGCAACATGCTCGATTCCAGATGCGACCTGGGGGCCGGGACCCACTTACATACTAACAACGTTTAGACAGTACAGAGTTGAAACAGGGATTGTTACAATACATTTGTGTGGGAAGAATTACATAGCTGGGGGAAGGAACACAGTCAGGAAATTAATGACCAAATATAGGTCTGGGTGTATATCCAGTCAATGGAAATTGAACTTGCATACAAAACAAGAAAGAAGGAAGAATGTTATCTGTAAATGCAGGATGGGACCAGATAATTTGACACATCTAGTAATTCTATGTCCACCGTATGAGAGACAGAGTACAGTTACTAGGTCAGATTCTGGGCTCTCTAGAATATGAGCCAGACCATCAAGTAGCGTATCTCCTGAACTCTAAAAGCAAAAATATATTAATCCCTGTGGCCTTTTTCCTCGGAATTATAGAGGAAAAGAAATTACATTATTTGACAGTTATTAATCAAGAATACTGTCATATTGTCATAAACATCATACTAAGCTCTATTGTTCTTGTGTTATCCTGTCTTATTTGTTATAGGACATTGTTGTCAATAGGGTTAAATGATGTATATGTATAAGCAGAAATTCATTTAAAGTATAATAATATGAGAAATGTGATTCACTACATGATTGTATTTATATATTTATCAGGCATGTTTGTATTTATACTGTTTTAAGTTTTGATTATGTACTGGCTTGTTTTTAAGCTGAACATTAAACATGAATTAAATTGAATACTCCTCTCACGGGCTGCATCTGAAATGTGCTGCACTGTTTCAACCGAATCCTCTGTTTGCAAGAGCCTTTGTGGAAAACCATCCAACTGTCCTCAGTCCTGCCATTAAAATGTTCCACAACCAAGAGCCTTGATGACCTACATGACAGCTGGCCAGCAGGTTCCTCAAGGAATGCTTCTATCACAAGAATGCATGATCTCACGCATCTGTTTATCTACTTGTATTGTATGCCAGCCCGTCGGCAAAGCAGTAGTGCTACTGCTCCCGATGCTGGCGACCTAAGTTCAGGAACAAGCCTGGGTCATCGGGGGCTGGCCAGAGGAAGGAGGTTCAGGCATCCCACAGGACGCTCTCCTCCTCCAGCAGGGAGAGTTGTTACACTGCCCTGTTCCTGCTGCCATGGATGCATAGCCAGCAGCTCGGGACTAGCAGTATGTGGAGAGGGAAGGATACCAGTAGGCACTTGGCTGAGATGCGTGTGAGCACATCTACAGCCTTGACTTCCACCCTTGTGCTGGTGTCATAAGGGGTAGGGCTTCGGAGGAAGCAACATAAGATGAAAAGCCCCTAATGCCGTGCAGTATGATCCCCAAAAGGGTTGAGCATGGATGGTTGGTACAACAGCCACTGAGCCCCACCGGCAGTGGGTGATAAAAAAAAAAATTATACTTGTATTGCTTTTATTGTTTATTTGTAAGGAGCTGCCTTATCATTTGTTTGCTGCTGGTAACCTGGGACCCTCAAATGGAAAAATATCGATAAATAATTAAAGTACTGCTGACATCCAATAGTGGTCCTGTGCTACAGGAGACTGCCCGCCCGCCCACCCTCGAGTGAAGCAAGGACAACACTGCCTACATGGCACGCCTCGGACCCTCCAAGGCCCCTTGTCCAGAGCCCCAGAATCGGGAAATAGTGGTCCTGTGCTACAGGAAACCACCCGCCCATCCTCAAGTGAAGCAAGGACAACACCGCCTGCAGGGGGCACCTCGGACCCTCCACAGCCCCTCGTCCAGAGCCTCAGAATCGTGAAATAGCGGTCCTGTGCTACAGGAGACCACCCGCCCACCCTCGAGTGAAGCAAAGAAAACACCGCCACAGGGGGCACCTCGGACCCTCCATGTCCCCTCATCCAGAGCCTCAGAATTGGGAAACAGCGGTCCTGTGCTACAGGAGACCAACCTCCCACCCTCGAGTGAAGCAAGGACAACACCACTCGCAGGGTGCACCTCGGACCCTCCACGGCCCCTTGTCCAGAGCCCCATAATCAGGAAATAGTGGTCCTGTGTTACAGGAGACTGCCCGCCCACCCTCAAGTGAAGCAAGGACAACACTGCCTGCAGGGCGCACCTCGGACCCTCCACAGCCCCTTGTCCAGAGCCCCAGAATCGGAAAATAGCGGTCCCGTGTTACAGGAGACCGCCCACCCACCCTCGAGTGAAGTAAGGACAACACCGCCTGCAGGGTGCACCTCGGACCATCCACAGCCCCTCGTCCAGAGCCCCAGAATCAGGAAATAGTGGTCCTGTGCTACAGCAGACTGCCCCCTCACCCTCGAGTGAAGCAAGGATAACACCGCCCACAGGGCGCAAGTCAGACCCTCCACTGTCCCTTGTCCAGAGCCCCAGAATCGGGAAATAGCGGTCCTGTGCTACAGGAGACCGGCCACCCACCCTCGAGTGAAGCAAGGTAATCGAACAGCAGCCATCAGCTTTGTGCTCCCTCAACTGTGGAACAAGCTGCAAAAAACTTTGAAATTCACTCACCCCATCAGCCTAGCAGTTCTTAAATCTCTATATCTACATCATAATAAGGAGTCCTGTGGCTGTCTACCCTAAATAGTGACTCCTATAAGTCCAATCACACTCTAATTACTTCTGTTAAAAGACTGATCACATCTATAATCGACTCTTCCCTCTCCCCTTTTTCTACCCCCATATCTGTCCCTTCCACATTCCTTTGACCCTGGTTCCAGCTCTAAATTCTCCATACCGTATCACTATATGTCTTTTTATATTAGGTTTTATTTGTGTTTGGTGCACCTGATATGTATATTTCTTTACTTTCATGAAAAATTGTGTCTTACCCAAAATTAGCTGTATCTTCTGTTCCAAACATAAACTACTGTCAATGCTACCTGCTGATACTTTGTATATACTGTATTACTGTATCTCACTTTATTTGTATTGTTACTATTTTCTTGTCTGTTGCATCCCATGTATATTGTCCCTTGTTCCTTGTTAACAAATCCAGGTCCACCTCGAAAATGAGCTTGCTCAACGGTGATCGCCTGGTTAAATAAAGACTCTGATTGAGCAGAAGCACGGCCATTTGCTTTGTCCGTGGACACAAGCTGGAAGTTTGAAAGTGCTCGTTTGGCGCCCTTTTTATCCAAACTTTAATTTCATAGTACAGTTGCTCAAAACCCCTCTTCGTCGGCACTGTGAACTCAGCTGCACTGCAACATCATACTGGATGTTGCACCGAAGTGCCTCTACTGCAGTTAACTTTTATTTAGTTAGAATAATTTAATTCTGCCTGGTCCAGGGGTATTTCTAGGTGCAACTGCAAGTTCTCCTAGCCACAGCCCCACCGGCACTCTGCGCTGGCTGCCCACCCACCCCACCTCTATCTGGGCATTTACTTATATAGCCTTGGATGTCAATTTCATCCAGAATCAATCAGGTCATTTTGCCATTAGTTCCTTATATAATTCCAACACTAGGGGCATCTGGCTACTTCTCGTGCTAACAGTTCCTAATAAGGCTAATTCTGCACTATTGTTGCTGACTTCTTTCTGCAACTATGAATCTCTCTCACACAATGACACTGCAATTCCTGCCCTTACTTGCAGCCTGCCTGCTGGTACTCTCCTTCGCAAAGCTCTCCCTGGCCACTAGCTCCCATAGGAATTACTGGGAGCATTACTCTGCCAATGAGTTTCTCTTTTCAAACCTGCTTGTCAGACAGATAATGCATTTCGACCTCATTCCACTACTGATCCCCAAATTCCTCAACTACCTAATTGCTGCCTACTTGAATTCGAATCTCAGCCCTAGAAAGACGACTGTTCACACATATTTCCATCGTAGACTCTGGTATCTCATGCTGCTAGCCATCCTGCTAGCAGGCGATGTGGAACAGAATCCTGGTCCCTTATAGTATCTCTCCAATAATGCTGTCTCCTGGACTACTTCCTCTGGGCTCCGCATTGCCCATCTAAACATAAGGAGCCTGACGCGAAATTTCCCTGATCCTGAGGCTTGGGTCTCCACCTATAACACAGGCATTTTGGGTCTATCAGAGACATGGCTTAAGCCCATTACCCCCGATTCTGTCTGCTCACTGAGTGGCTATAGCCTTCTTAGACATGACCGATTATCTTCTAAGTGGGGTGGGGGTGTTGCGCTGTATTATAAAGCACATCTTCATATATCACTCAGAATAAAACCCCTCAACCTTCCATATGTGAATCCCTTGATACACTCCTCCACCTAGGTCCTAAAAAACTTCACATAGTTGTTGCCTATAATCCACCCCTTGGGGGGCTGCCTGCCTTCTCCAATCTGTTGGAGATATCGATAAAAATATCAGGTCACAATGAGTTACTCATTATTGGGGATATGAATCTAAACTGGTTTAGGCAAACCCATAGCTCTCTTCTATCTTTGATCCAAAGCTACCTCCTCCACCAAGTTATATCTGTACCCACTAGAGTCTCCCCTAAAGAAACGTCTAGTACACTATTGGACTGGGTACTAACAAACAGGATAAACAGAACTGTAAATGCAGGCATCCTGCCAGATTCTGTATCTGATCACTCCCCCATCTTTTGTTTGTGGCAACATTCTAGTCCCCAGCCTTCACCACCACACTTGATCACCTTTAGGAATTTTGCCAACCTAGTTGAAGCAAAGTTCCTACATGAAATCGCGGCTATTGACTGGACCTATGTTTTACAGACCCTAGATGTCCAAGCAGCTCTTAAATATTTTCTAGAACAATTTCTAGTAGTTCAAAACAGACACACACTCCTCGTCACCCGACATGTTAGAGTGAAACCTTCTAGGTGGTTACACAAGAATATGCTAGCTGCACTTCATGCCAGAGAAAATAGCTGGAAGCGTTTTAGGAAATCTGGCCTTAACACAGACTACCAGATCTATAGGGCCCAGCGTGTAAAAAGCAGATCAGACTAGCAAAAAGCTCCTACTGTAAGGGTCTTTTATTGGATGCATCTGATGATCCTAGGAAATTCTGGGTGCATGTGAAAACATTTCTAGGTGCTAAGAAACCCCATTTAGACAACGATATGATCATTGATGGAATCCACTGCAATGACCCCAGAATTATTGCTGAGGCATTTAACAAGCAATTCTCTGACCTCTCCCAGCTCACATCCCGGTACCTCCCTGCACAGCTTTTATCCCAACCCACTCTGCTCTCACCTTCCGTGCTTGCCCCTCCCTTTTACTTTAAGGCGGTAACAAAATCACAAGTCCTTCACTTACTTAACACCATTTCTGATAACACTAGTGTAGGCTCAGAGAAACAGAGCCCAAACTCTTAAAACTTGCCGCGCCATTCACTGCCCTGCCATTGTCTAGGATTTTCACCCTCTCCCTCTGCACTGGATTTGTCCCCGAGATCTGGAAAGTGGCTAAAGTCACCCCGGTTCCAGAGAAAGGAGGCGGAAGAGATATGGCAAACTACCTCTCGATTGCTATCCTGTCAGTCTTGTGCAAACTCCTGCAAAAACTTGTATCTATCCAAGTTACTGAATTCCTGACCAAATACAACTTTCTCTTATCAATTCAGTATGGCTTTCATAAAGGTCACAGTACCTCCACAGCCTTACTTCACCTTACAAATGACATCCTCACTGCAGTGAACAATGGCCAATTAACGGGAGCAGTATTTATCGATCTCACCAAGGCGTTTGATCTCATCGATCATCCTCTCCTGCTTGATAGCCTCCAAGCCCTTGGTTTCTCATTTAACTCGGTAACCTGGTTTAAGAGCTACCTATCAAATAGAATCCAGATTGTCAGATTCAACTCTGGGGTGTCCAGCCCTATGGCAGTTAACCTAGGTGTTCCACAAGGATCAATATTAAGCCCCCTTCTCTTCACCATTTTCATTAACAGTACCTCATCAGCTATCCCGGGTTGCAATGCAATCCTTTATGTTGATGATCTGGTCCTGTACTGTAGTGGTAACAATATACACCACATCAAGCAGTCTCTTTCTTCTGCTTTCACGTCCACTCAGTCTTGGCTTCTCCACCATAAGTTTATTCTGAATACTAATAAAACGCAAACAATGCCGTTTGGGAAGACAGTCAAATTAAAACACAACCAAGACTTATTTAAGGTGTTGGGTGGTCAAGGTGGGCTAGACCTTGAATCGGTACACTCCTTCAAGTATCTTGGAGTCCTCCTTGATGAAAACCTTAACTTTGACAAAGACATACTGTACACCTGTAAATCAGTTAATACTAAAATTGGAGTAGCCTTCAAAGCCAGCTATGTCCTCACACCGTCGGCTAGATTAGCCATTGCTAGGGAGTTCCTGCTCCCACCGCTATCCTATGGGGTAGTTTCATATATAGACGCATCTCAATCTATTCTAAGGAAATGGGATACCACCTATAACAGTTTCTGCAGGTATGCCTCTGCTTCTCCCTGGTCTAAACACCATTGCCAGCTCTATGAGGACCTAAACTGGCTTCCCCCCATCTCAGTCCGAACTCTGGCCCTTAGCACCCTGACAGATAATATACTCAGAAATGGTAACCTGACTTCGCTTGCCTCCTTGTTATCTCCACTGCCCTCCTTGCATGGCCTTCGATCAGCTGATAAATCACTGCTACTTATAACTAGATGCAAATCCAAGAAAGGGGCCCTAGCTTTCGCACACTTGGTGGCCAAACTCTGGAACTCCCTACCTCTGGACATCCACCTAGCTTCCAGTCATGCCCAATTTAAAAGCAAATGTTGCTCCTTCCTCTTTAGTCAGGTCTCCTGTACCTGCTTCAAACCCCCCTAAACATGCCATTCTATCCCCACGGTCTTACAGTCCTGCTGACCTACATCCCACTGCTACTAGCCAAACCCTAAAACCTATCCAGCCAGCCCAGTCCTGATATTCAAGGCACTTATGTCTCAACCAGTTATGCCACACAGAAACATAGACTTTGACAGCAGAAAAGGACCACTTGGCCCACCCAGTCTGCCCATTTCCCTACCTATTGGATAAGCTGCAGATTCAAGTTAACCAACAGCCTACTTCCTGCAACCCCCCACTATAATTGCCTTATGTCTGTCCCATGCATGTTTGAATCCCCCCCCCCCATTTTAGACCCCACACCTCTCCAGGAAGGCGGTTCCATGTGTCCACCATTCTCTCCGTGAAAAAAAATTTCCTCACATTACCCCTGAGCCGTCACCCCTCTATCTTTAAATTGTGCCCCCTTGTTCTTACACATCTTTTTCTGAAAGATGCTACCCTCCTGGACTTTCTCGATTCCCGTGAGGTACTTAAAAGATTCTATCATGTCCTCCCTGTCCCTCCTTTCATCAAGGGTATACATCTTAAGCTCTCAGTCTCTCTTCATATGGTTTCTGATGCAGACCTTGCAACTTATGCCAAACTGTTGTTTACTGTTATCTGTACCTTGTTTTGTATCTGAACTCTAAAATTCTACTGTAAATAACCATGTACTTGTGTACCTTGGTTTCACTGGAATGCCATTCTCTCCCATACCCAAATGTATTCCCATTAGTTCTACCTCTTTGTCAGTTGAAATACTGACTATTGCTAAAGTATGTTGTTATCAGTCACGTCTGTTTCTGTATGCATTGATTGTACTGTATCCTCTCGGGTCGTGCCTGAAAATAGTCATTTCCATGGCTAGTGCACCTACCCGGTAAACAAAAACTAAATAAATAAATACATAAAAATGTAAGCTACATAAACCCTATGGCTTTGTTTCACAGCCAATACCAATCGTTGACAGGTGGGCTGATTTGTGGAGTTTTTAAGTACTGTATAACTAGTAATTAACAGGTTTTTGACACCATTTTAAATACAGAATGAAACTGTGTGTATATGTGTCTATATGTATATAAATATATATATATATATATATATAAATATATATATAGTGTGCTATAAATCTTTTTAATTACGTTTTTTTTTTTTTGCTTTATTCTTTAACCTGTTTCTGTTTGCCCGCAGGTGCACCACTCCTTTAGGTCCTCCAGGTTGCTCCAGCTGCCTGCGGAACCTATACCTGTACATCTAATGTATGCCACCAGAGTCCACAGGTAGTCAGTCTGCAGTGGCAAGGCCCTCCACTGCCACCAGAGGGGAAACAAGCATCATCTAATCTAGAGACTGCTGCAGGGGGTGCCTTGGGTAGTGTGGAACAGCACACAGAAGCCATCATCTGGGGCATCTCAGATGAGACTTCTTCTACTTTTCCCCTACCTCCTCCCATCAGAACATTCTCATCTGCAGCTGGCTCTGGGGTGTGACCAATGGCGAATGGTCACCCACATTGCTGAAGTAAATCTGCCATGCCACTATCAGTAAAGGCAACTAGAGAGGTGCAGGGTTGCCCCCCACCTCTGGAGAGCAGCGTGTACTAACCCACCATCAAAGGCAACTCTGCCATGTGCCACCCTAAGGAAATGTTGCTAGAGTGGTGTACACACACGTATATATACACACCCAGACAAACACACAGCCTCAGATGAGAGTGGCAGTTGGCCATCCATGCTATTAAAGGTACTCCACTACACCACCATCAAGAGACACTGGTAGAGTGGTAGATGCGCCTCCCCCCAGATGAAAGCACTCTCCGAGTGCTCTGAAACCTCTCTCCTGCACTCTGCTGTAGATATACTGGGCTCAGAGTGTGTACATACTGTAGGTCTCAAGAATGCAGAGTGAACTCTATCACTCAGCCCCACAGAGTTGCCAGAAATTATATATTTGAGTTAATTGTTATTACTATATTTTTACCTCTTTTTTTCCCATGGCCCGTCACACAAAAAAGAAAATACAGCACCCACTAAGTTTTATAAAAAGCACTAGCCTGTAAGCAGTGTTAGTGGCTCTGTAGGTAGCACGTTCATCTCTGGGGCTGGAAAATCAGAAGGTTTTGGGTTCCAGCCCCACTCCTGGTACTTGGGGTAATAACCATAACTGACACTGTAATGCAACAGAAGGGAAGTGCTGCACTGGTGAGGTGCCATCCTTCAGAAGAGATGTCAAACCAAGTCCTTTCTGCCCATCTCTGGTCACTGTCTAGGTGGAAGTAGAAGATCCCATGACACTTATCGAAGAAGAGCAGAGGAGTTTCCCTGGTGTCATTCCCCATCCATAAAACAGACCTATGTAACCCACCCCCCAGAATGCACTTGGAAACATGCTGTAATAGCTTAGTGCGCCTCTCTGGGTCAAACATTACAAATAAAATAAATAAATGTAAACAGTGTCAAACCATTACATGCTCATAAATGTAAAAGAAACAAAACATTTCTTTTTGAATAAAAAAGATAATCAAAGAACTCAAGGCTGTTTTAAAAACACAATGTAACAAACTGATCTGCCACATGAGAGATGGTGGAGGAGGAAAATTGAGTAACTGAGTCCCAATACTGATTCCTCTGCCGGGGAGCAATGGCACAATGCGGTGGCACCTTTCACTGGTTCCAGGAGGGAGGGTGCAGGATTCCCACTACCACTGCACCTCTGTTATGGCAGGATTAGGAGATAACACTGAAGTCATGGGTGAGCACAGAATGTCTGTCATCCTTTGCCTATAGGGTCACATAGCAGGAGCCTCAGCTAGTGCCAGTGGGTGGTGGGAGGGATACCTCATGAGGGGAAGCCACCACTCACACATGCCACCGGCCCGCCCACCTTAGGGCCACTAAACATACTGGGTTTTCTCCCTACCACCACAGCTAGATGCATCTTTACTGCAGGCACAGAAGGTGAGTTGCCACTGCTCATCTGAATGGGAGTTTCTGCCACTGGAAAACGAGCTGCAAAGCTGGAATAATGTGGGAGAATCTGGATGGTAGGGCACAGATCCAAGTAGGTGTCATAGGGGCAGCTGGAGCAAGCGGTCTGAGCAGAAGCAAGGAAAAGAGGTGAGGCGGTTAGGCAAAAGGGAAATAGAACAACAAAAAAAAAAGAAATTGCAGAAGGTCAAAATCCACCCAGCAGGGCTGCAATATCTGTAAAACCAGGTGCAAACCTAAATATCTAAATGTTTGCACACGCTGAAAAAATGCATACTTCCTTATTATAACCAGTATGAATGCATTACAACAATGACGAAAGGTATTTTATTGCTTTGAACTTTAAAGTGCATTGACCTTGGCTTGCTTTTGATACTGTACAAATTCTAGTCCCTAATAAAAACAAAAGGGAATGCACACTAGATAGGACTAGACATTCCTAAACAGAACTCTGCCAGGAACAGTAACAGATGAAATTACACAACCCCACACCTGCTGCCAACTGTAAAAAGTAAGAACTACAAATTTGAGCAAGTGCTGCACGATCAGAACATCCCAAAAACACATTACTAGGATTTACTGCTTCCCCAGTTGGATATAAAACTACAAACCTCAGCACAGCAGTATTACAGAAAGGTCATATCCATCATCCCTGCCCCTGAGTTTTTTTGCTCATGAATTCTACAGTATTATTTATTTACTGATTGATTTATTATACACTTGTTTTTGCCCCTCTCTCTCTGCTTAGACCCCTTCATGCAGACCTCCCCAGCACTGTCACCTAGGTTCACTTGGATACTTTCCGATTCCGAAATTCCCCCACAGCTTGTCCCCACCCCATGGTAGGGGAGGCAGGGCTCCCCAACTCCTGCCATAATTGGATCTGGTTGGAGGAAGGCCAAGATATTGGTGCAGGGCCTGAATGAGATCAAAGTCATCTTGCACAGGCTGGGGTGTTTCTTTTTTTTCTTGGTTCCTGCCCACTGAACACCAGCATGCAGGGGTGCAAGCATAAGAACAATGTGCTGAGCAGCCCCCTGTTAGTCTCTCTCTCTCCCCAAGTAGCTCTGCCTGCACTGCCACCTGTGGTCCCTAGGTGGCAGTCATTCAGTGAAACTGTCATCCCTCCCTCCTCAGAGTAAAGAATCTTCAGGGATGCTCAATCCTCATCCCCCCAGCACCCCCTTCCCCCTCCGATGGCACAGGCTCGCTCATGAACTGGGAATGCCAGCATGGCAAACAGTAGCCCTACAGCTGCACTAACGGGCCAGCTGCATATTGCAGTATTTTTACTTCAAGCACCCTATGCTTGAGACAAAAACAAGAAAAATATAACAACTATAAAGCAAAATGACGCATGATAACAATGTTTCATAGTGGGAGACATGGATGTTGTAATTTTGTTTCAAACCCTCTGGCTACGTGGCTTTAAGTGGTGTTCCAGTATCTTTTATTTGAATATTCAGAGTACTCATACATGGCAGCTCAGATATATGGCTTTCATTACTCAGCTATTCAGCTCAGGCTAACATTTTCTATAACACATTACAAAAAAAAACTATATATATATATATACATACACACACACACACACACACACACACATATACCCCTCCCCATGTGGCCAGAACTAGTCCCCTGGCTACCCCTCTCCATATCAGTCATTTTCATCCTTCACCCAGCCCCCCCAAGCTCCCCAAACATGCTTCTGTAATAGTGTCCCATCCCCCAACAAATCCCACTCCATGATTTTGGGAGGGGAAATCAACAGTCCAAAATCCTGGCTACTTCAGTTGCCTTCCTACCCACAGCATGACCACGCCCATCAGTTTTCAAATATCACATTGAGTGTATGAGTGGTATATGCATGACCGGGAGAGACAGGGCAGAGCAGTCTGCATCACTGATGATTGGGCAGGGCCACATTTAGATGTTTTGTTTTTTTGTTTTACTGTCCTGACTATGAATACCACAAAAGTCTGGGCAATATATTATCACAATATTGTTTTGTGCCCTGCCATTAGTGCTTTAAATCTCAGTAAGTGCTCTTACACACATGTAATGTCATTACGCAGATACTGCCTCTTTCATAGCTATATCCAATACAAAGCATACAGGCAGCCAACTATAACCTTGGAGACCTAGGTTTTCATTTTAAATATTAGCCAGCACTCTAATACCAGACTAATAAATCAGACTGAGAAGTGTGTTTTTTTTGTTTTTTTGTGTGAATTTTCATTATGCCCCCTTACTCACCAGTGCCGGAGCCTCTCTCTCTCTCTGGTGTGGACACTTGGGATGTGACCTGTCTCCTGCACACCTGAAGTCCCCGATCAGCTTTCCTGGTCTAGGCCCACCTCCACGCTTGCTCCTATGGCCACTCTGGCCACTCGACCCCCGGGCTCTGAGTGCCCCATGGCAGGACCGCCGACTCCTGCTGGCACTCTATCTGGAGTCTAGACGAGCAATCAGGGAGCGGAGGGAGAACCAGGAACCAATTGGAGGACCCGGTACTGTGCGTGGGGGCTGTCCCACTGGACCCACCTTCACCTGCCAAGCACCTGGGGCTTTTCTGTTTTCTGTACCCCCACTGGCCCAACAGTGCAATGCATGCCAGTCTGGTATGTATGCACTCCTGCACATACCCACAGAAGCACTGCCGCGGCCAATCCCAGAGCTGGAATCCCGACTGCGGTACCCCCAGTCTCCACCGGGAGCCACCAGACAGTAGGATTTGCTACCCCCTCCCTCCCTGAAAAAGACAGCAGTCCTCCAGACACTCAATCCTTTCCTTTCCTGCTGACCCCCGACGATCCGAGTCCACTCCCAAACCCGGGTTGCCGGTGCCAGCACCCTCAACTCTCAGCGCCACTGAGCTGGCTATGAGTGTTAAACACAAGGATCATAAACTGGCCAGCACAAGGAGAGCTCTCTCGAAGAGTACAGCCCAAGCTACCTGAGTCCTGGGGAGATAAACAGAATGAAAAAAAGAAAATTAAATAAACTGGCCAGCAGATAGGGCTTCTATGGCTCTGTATTATCAAACTTCACTTCAATGATGTCATTACATCCTACATTGGCGTCATCTCATGGCAAGACTGCGGCACAGCTTTTACAAACATCAGGAAGTTTGTTTTCAAAGTTCAAACCTGACGGAACCACTGAAAACACCCAAGTTAAACAACTACTGTATTCTAAGATGTCACATCATTATCTAGCTCACTACAATTTTAAATTTTTCACATAGCGACCTGGCAAAATATAGGTTTAGGTGTCCTTTACGACTCCTTTCCTAACAGATGAGGTAATATCTGTCTTTAGTTCATAAATCAAACCTGACACTTAATTACATGCCAGCAGTGGAAGAAAATTAACACAGCTATACTGGAGGATGGTTGTGTGCGGGGGACTTTTCACCAGATCCTCTTACTGCATTCCAGTCTGTAAATTTTAAATAAACTAGAAAAATGGTGCGAGACTCCTTTACTGGAAAACCACTGGTATCTTCCAAAACTACAGACTTTCACAATATATTGAATATACAGTAGGCCCACTCCCGGTTAACTCACCCCCCCCACAATATTTCCATATGGGGTACAACATAAAATTATTTGATCCAACCCCCACAATATTTACATGCAGTGCTTACGAAAGAAAACAAGTTACTGGTCTGTGGCATGATGCTTTAAGCGGACATGGTCTTTCACTGAGCACCCCCCCAATTCCCTCTCCCGACCTCAAAGGGTAATTTATCTGACCTGTTTCCCCCCATGACCCCAAATCTATGATTTCTAGGGCAGGGGGTTCTCCTAACATCACAGCTTAAAAAGAAACATCATAGTTCAAAAGCCCATGAAAAGCTTTTTAATTAAGTATTGTGTTAACCCGTAGATGACAGCCCAGAGATATCAATGACCAAGTCTACCTTTTATCAGTACTATATTGCCGCCACTGTAGAACTATGTTATTTAGTTTTTCTTGACAAGGTACATACACTAGGCAAACAAATGCCTATTTTCAGGCATGACCCAGGAGATTACATACGTGAAATGCCACTACAAGGAACGGCACAAGTCAATGACAATTCAGGCAGAGCAAAACATTGTACAGTACAGCATCAGAGAAAGAACATTATATAAAACATTAAACTACATTTAAAAAACAGTGAGACGCTTTACCCAATCCACAGGGGACCAGGAAAGATAAGGTGTATTGCGAAGATAAGCAGTCATGGTCTAACTATACAAAACAAGATAACCATCATGATTAAGTAAACACGAAGACACAGAAATGACCAAAACTGAGCCAGATTAAATGTCATTCAGGGAGAAGTAATACAAAGACATTTTGAGAATGTGTTCACAGTAACTTCTACGAAATGAGGATGCCAAAGGACTTTGCTGAATATCAGCTGAAATGAAGTTCCATAATGTTGGTGCAGCAAAGGAAAAAGAGGATTCCACAGTCCTTGTTCTACATTTGGGGATCTCCAATGGGGCATTTACACTGTACTCCAGATCTCTAGGGCATATTTACTGTGCACAGGATTAAGGAGCATGACAAGGATCCAAGGCATATGATTTAGAAAGATGCTATAGCGGATACCACCGAAAAACAAGTCACAAGAACGGGATGTGGGAAGCCAGCCAAGTCTGTCATAGTGGAAGCAGTGATGTGACAATCTGTGTGATGCCAGAGCAAAATGACAAATGTTGTTGTAGGCTACATCCCATCTCGAGAGTGGTTTTTGAAACCAATGAAAAAATAGGGGCGCCATTGAGGAGTTTGGATAGGAGCATGCCTCTTGTAATAGCTAGTCTAGCTTGCGGGGTCAGATTATGGCTGACTTTGTAGGAGATAACCAGCATGGAGTTGACAGATTTGCAGACACTTGTCACATGCAACGAGAAATTGAGTGAGGGGTCAAGGGTGATGCCTAGATAGGTAAATGAGCGGCCTCTGGGACCAAAGTAACATCTTGGTAAGTAACAGACAAGGAGATTGGGCACTGTCTCAGTCTGGGGGGAGCCCAAAGAGCACTGATTGAGTTTTGGACACATTAAGGATCAGTTTGTTACGGGACAGGCAATCATAGACTGACCAAAGGTCAGAGGTAAGATGCTCATTAATGTGGGAGATATGGTTCTATACGATAATGGCGAACAATAATAGCAAGGCCAAGAAAGGCGAATGCAAAACGGCACAGCCGACTGGCACATGACTGCAATCACCGAAACGGCGACAGAGTGCACAGTGGCTTTTTTCAGGGGGCTTTGCCCCCCACAGCCCTCTTGCTAAGAATGACCAACTCCAGGGGGATGCAACTCGGAGAGGGGGAAAAGCCGTAGGTCACTGTTTCAGCAACTGCTGTCATGTGCTAGTCACTGTAAGTTGCCGCAGTGTTTTGTGTTTGCCCTTCTTGATCTCACTATTATTGTTTCGCTGTTATCACAGGATAATAGGAGATATCATTAGAGCTGTTGTAGAGGACTAAATCATCTGCATACAGTATAGCAAAGCAATAGAATAGGCTATGAGAGATCTGATTTATATGTGAAGCAAATAACAGTGGGCCCAGGATAGACCCTTGTGGGACCCCCACAAGTGCTACTGCAGGATCAGACTGGGATGATCCAAATTTAATTTTCTTCGATCTATTGACTAGGCCATTTCTGAACCACAGGATGGCAGTGGGAGATACGCCCAGGTCTCCAACTTTATCACAGAGAACAGAGTTATCAACAAGGTCGAAAGCCTTTGTTAAGTCAATGAGGACAGCACCTGTAAGGCAGCCTCTATCCATACCTGGGGCTATATGGTCAGTGAGAGAGAGCAGGGCAGTAGTGCTATGCCCCTTACAGAAACCGTGTTGCACTAGTGAGAGGAGGTCATGGGCAATAAGATACGTGGTGAGGTATGGGGGCCAATTTTCTCTAGGATTTTTAGCACTAGGAGTATGGCTATGGGACTTTAATTGTTGATCAGTTTATGATCTTCTTTCTTGAATATGGGCACAAAATTGGAGATTTTGCAGAGATCAGGCATGGCGCCAGAGGACAGGGATAAACTGATGAGTCTAGAAATTGGAGGACCCAGTTCAAAAGCCACAAACCTGATAAGGTAGGGCTCAATGCCACACAGCCTGCAGATTTGGAGACAGGAACCTGCAAAGGGGTTTATGGACCTCAGGAATACCAACCTTCTTCAAATAAAAAGGTGGCTATCCAGTGGGTGCAAAGGTATGAGGAGAAGAGTTACTAATGGGAGGAGGTGCAGATTCCTTGGTATATGCAGAGAGGTCGGTGAATGAGTTGTTGAAAGCACTTACTATGGTTATATAACTCAAACAGTTAACACAAATTGTGCATACCCCAATAATGCAATTCATCACGGGAAGCATATGCAAATGCCCATGAATTAATTTGGACTGGCTCAACTTTATTGCATGGTGCTGGCAGGCCTCACGATACAATCAGCAAAGGCTGAGAACAGCAGACACAGAAGATACTGGTCATGCAGCCAAATTTTAAAGAAAACACAAATTGCACATACCCCAATAATGCAAAGCATCAAGGGAAGCATATGCAAATACCCATGAATTAATTTGGACTGGCTCAACTTTAAGCAGAATTGCATGGTGCCAGAAGACCTCACAATACAATCAGCAAAGGCAGAGAACAGCAGACACACCCTTGCCCCAGTGCATTTGCTCAAGGGTTCTTTTCTTGTTCTCAAACAGTTAACATGACTTTAAATCTCTTTCCTGCAACTGCTCCAGACCTCATATTCCAACAGACCCTTCCCCCCTTTCACCGGCTGCTCTTGCCCTGATTTTCTTTGATGCCATCCCCTCACTTTTACACCCCAGTTGGGACTGTTTCACTACATCTGTCTAGTGCAACTTTACCTATCTTTTGCACATTGTCCTTTATTTCAAACGTTTTACCAGGAAAGACACACTGAGCTGATAACAGTAATTTCCAGATGTTTCTCACCATTTTTAAAATATGTTTTACACTGTATTAGATAGTATTACGCACATCTGTAATGTACTGTACTTTGATTCTGCGCTGATGCACATTACTGCTTGTCATTTACTTAATGTATTATGTTAACGTACTTTTATTCTTTTACCTACTGTATTTAATTTACTTCCTCACCCGCTTCCCCCCAGGATGCATCAGGAAACAAGCCATTATCAGCGCAGTATGTTTTTGCAGGTTAAACCTTTGAAATACATCATCAATAAAATGACTATAAAGAGTAATTATATTTATTAAACCCCTGCCAGTAAACTGTAACCTGACTGGCTAAAACACTGTCACAAAACCAGTTTGTAGCATAACACTGTTGCGATGACAGCAGTCAACTGTCTCTGAACTACAGCACTGCTCTCAAAACCAGTCAATATGCCTTCTTTGCATGAGCAGTGCATTCCTTACCTGGCTACCAATCTTTATAAGCTGCTGCCCTGCAGCTGGTTGTTAGCAGCTGCGGCTCATTAAACCATAGCTGCTGCTCGTTACATGTAGCTGCTGGCTGACAGAAAGCGGAACTTGCATTTACTCAAAAGGCTGTACAAATATGTCATTAAAACAAGGTTTAAGAAACCCAATATGAACTGGAGTTGTCATTTAGTAGTGGAAAACTATTCTCACTTGATTGAGAAAGCAACTTTCAGTGGCTGTAATGCCCACAGCCTGTGGCTTCTGGAATTATTTTACTGCCCACTGTAGCTCACTTATTCACCCTCAGGAGAAATAGTTTTTCACAGTGTAACCCACCTATTGCAAACAGGGGTTTCCAGGTGGCCTGGTGATTTTCCGAAATTAGTTTGGCACTGAAGAGTTAAAGTTCTAGCCTGTTCTGAAATATAGATATTGTTCTGTACTGTTACAATTTCCTAGCCTAGCAATAGGGTGTTACCTGGCATTGAGTACAGCCTGTGTGCATTGGCTCAGCACTTTCCCTTGTTTTCTGCCTGCCTACCCAGGGCATATAAAATGGGCCCTGGTCCTGCCCCAAAATTTCCAGAAGTTCCACACGAGTGTTCCAGTAGCAAAACCCAAGGTGCCTGGGCACCAAATGTGCGTTCTCTGGCTGCAAATGGCCCAAGGGGACTTGCAGACTCTGTAGAGTGGTAGGGTACTGGATATAGAGTGGCACTTGCTCACTCTAGTTTTGACTCCAGAGGCTCGATTCCCACCCTGGGTCTGTGGTCAGGTTGCCTACAGGGTGCAAAGCAGCCAGACCTGGAATGGCAGGCTGGGGGTGGCTCCCAGCAAGAAGTGACCACAATGCAATCCCTAGACAAGGAAGTCATTAATGAACTATGGCTTGCCCCCTCATGTCCTGTGCAGACAGTAGTGGGGCTGTCTACTACTTTAAGCCTCAATTCCAGCCAACATCTGGACAATACACAGTTATGCAACACAAGTTGAGATAAAAATAGCAAGATAAATTATATAATGGCTGACACCACCAACTGCAAGATATTCTGATATCTTCTTATAAGCGTGTTGTCACAACTGATATCCAATCAGAGAGCATCTTTCACAATGCTGATGACATCACAATTGCCCTGTGCAGCACTGAAAGCAGTACTGCACAGAAAAATGTTTTTCCCCAAAAAGCTCATTTCAGCTACAAATAATAAAAATATTAGCATACCTGTCAAATGTATTTGTCTACGTACATCCTATGCTGGAAGTTTTCTGTTTTACTTTCTCAATCCACCCCTTGCCAGGCTTACAATGGTATTTCTCAGCCAAATGTGGTGGCCATCTTTTTTTCTTAAGAAAAAACTAAATGACAACATTTATAAAATGTTCAAATGTTGGTAGCACTAGAACATTTTACAACCAAATACAACTAGAAGATACCTGGGATCTTTTAAGTCGGAAAAAAACCCCAAAACAGTAGGGTCAAATTTTGTGCTTTTTTAAAATCAAAAAGAAACAGGCAACTCTCAATGCAAACAGTAGATTTAAAAGTTGTAACTGAAAAACTGATATTTTATAAATACACAATGACCGGATAACTCAAAGTACACAGTCATCACTTGTGAGGGAGGAAGACACACACACACACTCACACACACACACCCTCTACAGTGCTCTGTATGACATTTCAGAGTTTTACTGTGTGACAAACTGGAATACTAACCATTGGATTACACAGAGTTCCTACTGTTTTCTGCAAGATAACCCAGCTTAAAGTGCGATAAGAGTGCTTGATCCTGGGGGACAACACTTGTATACATACACACACCACATTATTCGCTACCTTGAAAACTCTAAAAAGGTAAATAGATGGGTCATCCTTTCATTTAGTGACCTAAGATGATATTCTTACTGCTGCCTTTCACTGACCAGGCATTTTGTCTAGTGGCCAGCCGACACCCTCTGAGAATGAATGGCATTTTACCACCTGGAGATTGCTAGGAGGCAAATAGGCAATTTAAACCTGGCCAGGTGTCACTATTATATTACTGTAGCAAGGTGACAGTTTTACTGCTGATAAGATCTAAATGTGCTAAACCACTAAATATTCCACTAATGAAACTATTCGAACATTACAATAAGAATGCGACCCCCTGCAGTTCACAGCTTGACAGATGCATCTGTCACTCTGAATTCCCCTGCCTATGCATTTCTCAAAATCCCTTCAATTATGGCAATCAGTAAAGTTAAAAAAGCAAACAAAAAAAATCATACTAAAAATGGTGATACCAGTATATGTCTTCCAGAAGTTTTCTAGTGACAGGTAATAAGTCATATAGAACTGCAGAATTTGATGCACCAAATTGATTTATTTAATGTATTTAGTTTTTGTTTACCGGGTAAGTACCACAGCTAAGATATGACTATTTTCAGGCACGACCTGGGAGATTACAATAAGTAGGGATAAACAGTGAATACATTTTGAGTGCAGGGAGAAACCAAAAATACAGAGAGAAACAAGATTTCACAATACAGGAGTAAATAAGATAGGTCAGAGTTCATAAACGGTAACAGACATTCAGTGACAACAATCACATGTAGCAAACAACAACAACTGGGTTACGAGCAGCTGAAGCAAAATCAAATGAGACAAGTGCCTAATGACATAACTAGATGGGCAGGATAAGTAGAGATCAGTTAGCAGCAGTGGGGAAGTGCTTAACAAATAATAAATAATTAATGCTTAATAAATACTGGGGCCCATTCTCAAAGAGGTGGCACAAGTCGCGCCAAAGGTGACTTACGCCGACTGAAGATGGTGCTGGGACCCTGCACCCAATTCTCAATCAGGCAGGGTCCCGGCGGCTAAGTCCTGCAGTTTATAGCAGCCTCAGCAGTGCATCAAACTGAGGGCGCATCTGGACAGGTTGCCATAAGCTGGCAGCACCTCTCAGGGACAGGGAACAAGCACCTCCACCCCCCAGCCCTGATCCCCGAATTTAATGTTAACTAAGCCCTGGTGGGCTATTGCCCCCCCAAGCCCCAATCCCTGATAGTGGTAATAATGAAGCCCTTGTAGGCTAGCAGACCCCAGCCCCAATCCTAAAGCGTTTGCTTTCACAGTTCTGCAAAATCGTTATCATTTATTTTATGTGTAATATACTGTAGCCCTGGTGGTCTAGTGGCCTGCACCCCACCTGGCAGTGCCAGACCCACCGCTGACCTGTAGCTGGGTACAGCCCATCTCTCATCACCGCGACCAACCGCCGACTGAGCTCTACTGTGTAGTGGTAAGTAAATAGTATGCGCTCAGTGAATGACAGCTGCTGTCATTCACTGAGCGCATACTATTTACTGTACGTGCTCATAAGAGCTTGGTCGGCGGCTGGCTGCAGTGGTAAGAGGTGGGCTGTGCCAGTCACCAGCTGGGAATGTGTCGGGGGGGCGGAGTGGATTGGCACTGCCAGACTGGGGAGTTGAGGGCCAACAGACCACCAGGGCTACAGTATATTACACATGTAAATAAATGATAAAACATTTTCAGAATGTGAAACCAAATGTTTTGGGGATCAGGGTTTGGGGCTGCAGGAGGGCCGCTAGCCCACAAGGGCTTCACTATTACTAATATCGGGGATCGAGGCTTGAGGGGCGATATCTCACAGGGCTTTTATATATATATATATATATATATATATATATATATATACACACACATATATATATATATATATATATATATATATATATATATATATCTATATATATATATATATATATATATATATATATATATATATATATATATATACACACACACACACACACACACACACACACACACACACATTTATAAAATGGGTAGGGCAATTAGTGCTCTATTATTTGAGCATGAGCATCACATGACCCGTGCGTATATCAGAGCACAACCACACACCTGCACTTTTACTCCCCTAAAAACTATTTTACCATTTTATATGATAGATAACCCACTCTAGGATGTGCGGTCGCGCCTGATATACACACACCTTGGTAGTTGGCGACGACACCAAGGCATGCGATATCGAGCACGATCAGCACTCCAAGAGTGGGTTATCTATATATATATATATATATATATATATATATCAGGATCAGGAATGAGGAGCCTATGTGTGATCATGGGGGCAGCTATATGAGTCACTTGCGGACATTGGCACAACCCCTGGTGGACAGAAAAGTACACTTACACCAGCTATAATGTACTTTAATGGATGTCCTCCGAGGGTCGTTTGAGAATTCCAACTACGGAGATGCGGCAGCTGCCCTTTGAGAATAGGGCATTGCAGCTGCTGTAAACTGCATTGCGCCATGTCACATCTGAGTTTATGGTGCAACAATGTCGCAAGTCCCGTTTGGTGCGAGCAGCTGGGTATTGTCGCAGGCTGCTATTGAGAATTCTGCATGGTGCAAGTATTGGCGCAAGGTGCTACTTGTGTCATTCACGTTGGACGCAAGTCGCGTTTGTGCCATGTTCATCCTTTTGAGAATAGGCCCCAGTGTTTTCTCAGTTCAATTCAACAAAAACCCCCACCAACATTTTGTGGACACTGTGCCACTTCCTCAGGGTGGTATATGGTGATACCATATATTCTGTATATCATTATAATTAAAAGAACCCATGGAGTCAACTGTCAGACCACTGAATGATGTACTGTCCCTATTTACTTGAGTTTTACTTATTTGAGGCAGAAATATTTGTTATTCGACAAACATTTTTATCATGCAGTTTTTTTGTGTTTGTTTTTTTATTTTATTTAGCAAAAATGTACTTCTGACATCCTTAGTTTCATAATCAATATCTTCATATTTTCCTCAGATAGTTAAAAAATAGCTTTTACAACTGTTTTTGCAATTAATGATTCAAGTCATTTAAACTGTCTGCCCCTCACAATATTTAAAATATCTTCCACTAAGGGTACCTTTTAATTGTAAATACTGTACTAAATTTATACTGTGACTGTATTGTTGTTAGCACATGTTCAGATGGTACATACACATCATCACACCAAGATGTTTAATGGTGAGCATTACAGGGGAACAGGAAATTTAAAAAAACTTCAAAATCAGGAATGAAGAAAATGAAAAGAAAAATTGGTATAGTGATGGTTTTGTCAGAAATACACACAAACAAAATTGATGACTATCAAATTATACTTCATTAACAGTCTTTGACATCCTACATGTGTAGGCTATAGGTTTTATCTTTTTGAAGTTCTCTCCGTGCTCTGGGAAAGTCATCACAAAATGCTGGCGCAAAACCTTGGTGGCACTGTTTGGTGAATTGAACTGAAAAACAGTAGTGTTACCAATGCATAAGTTATTTATTTCAAATTTTTTAATCAGGAAAGCTACACTGAGCTGTGATTACTTGTTTCCGGGTGCATGTTGGGGGTGGGTAGGGCCAAAAATTTTCACATTCAATGAAAAACACCAGTAAAAAAGCAGAATTTGTTACTTTCACACCAGTACTTGGGAGTAAATTTTTCATGAAAAAACTCTATTCACACCACTTTATCATGCAAACAACTCGGTTCCACCAAGCCGCAGTGGCAGAAAGTTTGCAGACATCCACTACAGTGACAATGCCGCAGACATCCCCAACACCACCACATCCCGACACCGATCTGGAAACACACCGACACCGACTCAGGATCAATGCCCCCCCCACATCCCACCATGTGTGGGCCGTGCCCCCTGCACCCCCATTTAACATATCTAACGCCACGTCACACAGACAGTGGAGAAACGACTAGTCCTGCTGCCCGCACACCAGTTGCCGCAACATACTGTCGGTGGCAAACACAGCTCACCACAAGTGTGGTCACTGCTCCTGTGTTGCTGTAGGAGATTCGCTGTTACAGCATCGCTGTAACAGTGGTATATGAAACAACTCTACTTTGCACCAGATTTTTGTGTAAACCTCCCTATTTTGAGGAACATTTGTTCAACACATAATGATCTGCCCACACTTTTTGGGAAAAAAATGATTTTAAGATTTTGTCAAATGGAACTGATCATTTCTGAAAATGGGAAGTCATTGGCCTTAGGTTAAATGGACATGTTTTACTGACAGAAGGAGTGTTGGGCATGGCACAGGGAAAGTCCCCTACTCTTCTTTTTTCATTTTTTGTGTGCCTGAAGTGCTATCAGTGACAAGCCAGATGCTGTTTGGTACTAAAACAACTTTGGATGTCATATATTTCTATTAGCAGGTTATGTGAAGTGTCTTATAAGGAGGCTTACACTAAGGAGTCACTCTGATAAAGAAGTAAAACAGATCTGGAGAGTTTTTCATAGGTTTGTCTCAGCCTTGAAGGAATGTAATTTATGTCGCTGGTAATGTAACGAGCACCGTATTTATTTCCGGTTTTCATTTCTTTTTTGTTTGCTTATGGTAAATTAAGTTTTGGTTCCGGATGTACAAATGTAAAACATGCATATAACATAGCGTATGTACTGGCGCCAACGTACTGAGTCACAAAAACATGGACTACAGATGCGCTAGGACTTAATTTTTTTTCACTGTTGCTTTTCTGTCACATCTTTTAGTTAGGAAGACTTGATGAAACAAACTGTGTTTGCCATGCAACCACTATGGAAGTACAGAGAAGGGGCTTATCCTGATTTCTGGAAAGTTTTATTCTATTCTCTTTTAGTTAAGCTGTTCAATATGTGCATTTGCATTACTGTCTCTTCAACCAGAAATCTAGTATTAGGGATTTAAGTAGCAAGTAAAACTTGTGTCAGCAATTTAGAGCCATCGCCCATACTGAAGTAAATGGTTTTGCAAAAAAAGTGGCTTCAGTACAAAAAGCTGCAAAAGATATCTGTGGAACAGGCATTTAAAAACTTCAGGGACCCAAGTTTTCTTTCACAGGATACTATGTGCTGTATTTCTTCTGTCTGTACAGTAAGCGCTGTATTACGGAAACAGTTGCTGAAAGTGGTTAGTATAAATTCTATGCATGCCACCAGTTTATTTTTGAGAAATGATCTATAAAAGTAAACCAGTGCTACAAAGAATAAAGAAAAGTAGCATTATTTAATAAAACATTTAAACAGGGTGTGTGTGTGTGTGTGTGTGTGTGTGTATATATATATATATATATATATATATATATATATTATTATAGTATACAGTAGTGCTACCATAGTTAAGATTGAGGAGCCATTTCTATGTTAAACCCCAAAACTTTGCACCTTAATAACTTTGCAACCGTTTGACAGATTTGCCTGAAATTTGGAATACAGATCAAGAACCATAGGCCTTGGGATCTGCCAAGTTTTGTACTGGTCGGATATGCTGCTGAGTTAGCGTGATCTGTGCGCGCTTACGCTTTTTCTGGAATTTCACGAGTCGCACCTACAGGTCGATTTGTTTAGGCGACCGCCCGAAATCTTCAGGAACGCAGCGGCCGGGTCCCCATGTGCCTTTTGAAGATTTCGTGAAAAAATATTAAACGGTTCAAAAGTTATTCAAAAACAGTTTCCATTATAAGTCAATGGGAAAAGTTAACAAAAGGTTCGACAGTGTGGCAAATGCATTTTACTTTGCACAAAATGGGCCTGTTACTTTCGCCAAATCGGCCATTTTGTTTTCAGTTGGTGATCAGAGAAATGGTTGGCATTTAAATTTGGGACCCTCTAGCAACCTAATTCTTTTGTATTCACCTAGTCGGACCCTGAGGATGCTTGCCATGTCTTTATTTTGTGGTAAAACACCCCAGAAATATGTTTTTCAAATTTTTGGAAAAAGTACTGTAAATTACTAGATGCTTTCATGAAAGTGTCAATTTCACTATGACTTTCAAAAGTCTTGCGACAGTAGTTTTCCATCTGTGGGACTAGTGACAGCGATTCTTTGGCACTGTGCTGCAAAAGAACCATTGGGAGTTTTGGGCTGAAATTTGGAGGGAACGGAGCCGACATCTCACAGAAATGCCTTTCAGTGTTGTATTGAAAAAATATTACATGGTGGCAAAGTTACGGCACTCCAAAGTTGACGGTTTTTCCCATAGGATAACATTACGGCGCCCGACGCATTACAGAAATCCTTTGGTACCCTGCTGCAAAATAACGGTTTGGTCTTTTTTCCTGAAATTTGGAAGGAAGACAGCCAACAGCCCACAGATGTGCCTTTCAGTGGTTTGGTGAAAAAATATTACACGGTGTCAAAGTTACGGCACTCCAAATTTGATGGTTTTTCCCACAGGATAACATTACGGCACCCGGCGCATTACAGAAATCCTTTGGATCCCTGCTGCAAAATAACGGTTTGGTCTTTTTTCCTGAAATTTGGAGGGAAGACAGCCAACAGCCCACAGATGTGCCTTTCAGTGGTTTGGTGAAAAACATTACAGGAGGCAAAGTTATGGCGCGCGAACTTTCTTTTCCCATAGGATAACATTACGGCGTTAAGCGCCTTTCAGGGCCGATATCACCGAAACGGTGCGAGATACGGACTTTTCATTGAAAAATGGGGCTAAGTACCAAATTAGCCAGGACAGTTGTAAATAATATGACTTTCAAATTTTTTTCTCATACATACGGTTCCTGAGATATAACGTATTTAGTATTCCAAGTTCTCATTTTCTCGCGATACTCATTATTATGCATACATTATTTGTACTCACTGTCTTTCTCTATGCAGGTTTGGGAAAACCAGCCTGTGCGCTACATTACTGTTACTGTTGCCCTTTCGCTTGCTGTTCCAGTTCCGTTCACTTACAGTTGGCGTCTACGCCACCATGTGCGTTATCCTTTGTGTTTTCATTTGCGCTTGCGTTTCTGTTATTTTTTGCCATTTCTGTCTATAGTACTGTTTATCTTTCTGTTTCACTTTACGTCACCATGCCCATTGACATTTCTGTTTGCAGGCACCATGTTACTATGTGACAACACATCACGTGGCAGACCGTTCCCATCTACGCCACCATGTGCGTTACCCTTTCTGTTCTCATTCGCGCTTGTGTTACCATGTGTGCCACTGTTAGCATTTCTGTTTGCGTTGCTGTCCCTGTTAGTATGCCACAAGACATCATGTGACGGGAGCACGGGGCCCCGCCACCGCATTATGCGGCGGGAGCTCGGGGCCCTCCGGGCCCCGCGCTCCCGCTGCTGCATTACATTCACTATTTCTCATTATCATTCTCAAAAAGAAGGGAAATTAGAGGCAAAAAACTCCATTTAATGCATTAGTTAGGGTTGTTCCACAGTGACAAAAGTTAGGAAATTCGCTGTTAGGGTTGAAAACCCTAACTCCGAATTCACCCTCCCCAGCACCACCACACACACACACACACACACACACACACACACACACACACACACATATGCAAGTATGGGGGAGGACCAAGTCAACACAACCAATGACAGACATCCAGCAGCAGGTGACAGAAATAACAAACAATTGTCTAAATGTACTACAAGACATCCCCACCCACCTGACCAGGTACTGCATGCTTAGTGGAGATCAACAGCAAAACTGAGGCCATGTACACCAAATGTACACATCCATGATTGCAGCTGCACACAACGTACCACACTTAGTAGTTGCATGGCCTTACCTACCGAGGCCCCACACCAGACCACACCACATGTAGTGAGACACCTGAGCAATAGAGTTCAGCAAAACCAAGGAGTTGTACTGGTATAATATCTCTGATAATAACAAGGGTTTGAGAAATGCAGCTTTCTAATTGACTGTAAACATTGTAACACCCTTATGTTTAGTTTTTATTAACATACATGTAGAGCCTAACCATATGATGAACATGGTTTAATGTTGTTTAAAAAACAGTTTTATTATGATAGCAATAAGCCACTACCAGGAATTATGTTAATGGTCAGTTTATCACTGTCTAGCGACATATATGGCACTCGGCTATGCCTCATTCAACATTAAAGCCCTACAGGGGGGATTAACAGACCATTCAACATAACTATTGGTTATGCCTTATTGCTTAATTGTCTTTATGAGTAGATACTCTCTCTCTCTGCTAGGCACTGCAGCAGGTTTGCAACACAGTGTGCCACCCAGTTACACCATACACTGTCTAGTTACTGGAGAATGGCTGTCAATATGAACTCATGAAGATTTTATTTATTTATTTAGCTTTTGTTGAACAGTGTAACTTGATCATTACAGTCATCGAAACCTTAGTGTGATTATAAGTGACAGAGTCAGTGATAGAGAATAACCCCTGCTGTCCTAGTACACTTTCCCTATTGTGAGTTAAATCAATACTAAAAGACATTCTGTTTATATCTACACTTTACCTACGTGATTCCTGTTGTACCACAATTAACATAGTTATCACTTTGATAGCATCAGTGACGGAAGTGTGGCAAACCCAAACACTAGGCATACAGCCCGAGTATGAAACAACTGTTAAAAAAAAAAATTACACTGTGTCCATAAGTGGGATAGATCACTCATTGCAACAATAGTAAATGTATTACTATTTGAATAAGTTAGTCATCACAGATGCAATGAGACTGTCTTTATCAGGTACAACATACTCAGTAAGTGCCTACAAGAAAATCTATGCTATATACATCTCCGATACAGGTACGTCATTGTTGGCTCAGTGGTACTATGATATTTGAAGCTGTTGGCCTGATCCATAATTACGATGTTTTCTGTTGTTAAGAATACTTACTGCATCTTTACTATTCAAACACACTGAAAGTCTATGTATGTACATCAGCAGTACACCTTCATCAGTAAGAATGCATCTGATACTGGCAGCACGAATTGCACAGCGTTGAACAGCCAATGCTTTTCCATATGTTTACATCAGCCTCTCTATCTTGAGTAAACTGTTGCAGTAAATGTACCACTATGTAAATCAGATACTAAATGTAACACTACTTTTATATTGAGCATGCTAGTGGCTTGTAGTAAATTTATGTACTTCTCTTAATAAATGTATGCTCACTATTGTTAAAACCTTTCTACAACTGTCATCATGCACCTTTATCATTTATATTGACTAACGACACAGTACCAGTTGTGGTGTGGTGTGGGGCCTCGGTAGGTAAGGCCATGCAACTACTAAGTGTGGTACGTTGTGTGCAGCTGCAATCAGGGATGTGTATGTTTGGTGTACATGGCCTCAGTTTTGCTGTTGATCTCCACTGAGCATGCAGTACCTGGTCAGGTGGGTGGGGATGTCTCGTAGACAATTGTTTGTTATTTCTGTCACCTGCTGCTGGATGTCTGTCATTGGTTGTGTTGACTTGGTCCTCCCCCATACTTGCATGTGTGTGTGTGTGTGTGTGTGTGTGTGTGTGTGTGGTGCTGGGGGGGGTGAATTCGGAGTTAGGGTTTCAACCCTAACAGCGAATTTCCTCACTTTTGTCACTGTGGAACAACCCTAACTAATGCATTAAATTGATTTTTTTGCCTCTAATATATATATATATATACACATACACACACACACACACACACACACTGTTGAGGGACTGTAAGTCATTTTCTATGGACTGTACATTTTTATAAGATGACTATAAAAAAATGTTAAAGGGGTATGTTCAGCTAATAGGGCCATTCATTTTCTGTTTTAAAAATGGCCAGTTCCATTTAAATCCAATTTTTTTCCATTTTCCTACGACTGAGTGCAAATCAGCATGTTCTGCACCAAATATGTGGTACAAAATGGGATTCTACTTAAATCTGGCACCAAGCGTTTTTGTAGATGTGGTGCAAACAGCTTTTTATACATAAAAAGTGTCTCTATATAGAGTTTAAAAATGACAGATGTCATTTTAATCCCTTGTTTCCTGTTTTACAGGGAAAAAAAGTGGCCCTTACCTAGTCAAAAGTATGGGTGAAAAGTGGAATGCCACCAGAAAGAATAGTTACCTATCTTAACAGTAGATCATTGACAGAATCTCCTTTATTAAGCCACATCAAGGAACTGTAAGCTTGGCATCATGATCACCTGAAAATTTCTGCTTGCTTGGGTTGCCCACATCAACATGCCTCGTCAGGGCATCCCATCAAGATAGTGACTTTATAACGGCGATGGCAAAAAACGCACAGAACAAATGTGAGTGCCATGTCGGTGACCAGAGGTTCCTTCCTCCCCGAGTTGGTATATTTAGTAAGGGGGGGGGGGGCAAAGCCCCCCACAAAATGAGTGATGGCTGCATGTGGTCGCATTGTATTGCCTGTGCTGTTTTTGGTCGTCACCATTTTAAAGTCACTATCTTGATATGGAACCCCTCGTCAATGTCTATACAATGTGTGCATCCCCAGCATACCTCAGTTCCCTGCTGGAGGCAAGCTCAGAGGATTTTTGGACCAGCAAGGACTGAAGTAACCAGGACCAAACCAAACACACAGAAGAGGATATGGAAACCTGAGCAGAAATGCTGCTTAATTCATCAGAGGAGAAGCAGCACATGACAGCAGATAGTATTGTCACCCATCACCTCAACAGGGAGGGGGGATAGGAGGGAGGGAGAGCGTTGTGGCTCAAACGGAGGAGATTCTCTTGAAGATCTACTGTTACGGTAGGTAACTATTCCATCGTCTTCTTCAAGGATATCTCCCTCCCATGAACCACAACACAGAATAATTTCCAAGCAGTACCAAGCACAGAGGAAGAACAGCCAGACCTAGTAGTCCTAAGTAAGGGGACCTTACAGAACACTGTGGACAAAGCTGACATGTGTACAAGAGACTACATCCAGACTGCACTGTTTAGTGAATGTATGTACAGTACTCAAATTGGCAGCAGCACAAATGTCAGCAATGAACACATTTTGAAAACAAGCTACTGAGGTAGCCACTCTACAGGTGGAATAAGCATGCACGGGACCAGGAAGCTACTTACCACAGTTCTGGTAACAAAACGTAATACAACTGGCTAGCCATTTGGACAAGTCTCGTTTAGAAACTGATGACCCTACCATCCTGGGGGCAAAAGTTATAAACAGCTTAAAGGAGTTTCTTCAATCCTCTGCATGATCCTAGTGCCAGTGCAGCATCCAACAGATATCCAGTGTATGTAAGCAGCATTCCCCACTATTTGTGTGAGATGAAAAATAAACAGGAAGGTCAACAGTCTGATTTAGAGCTGTTTCAGACATAACCTTCAGAGGGAAACAAGGACTAGTACATAACATAACCTTATCCTTGTGAAAAACAAAGGGAAGGTCCACAACCACAGTCTCAACTCAGAAATGCATCTAGCAGATGTCACAGCCACTAGGAACAATGTCTTCCAAGACAGAAAGCGCAACCATTTAAAAGAAAACGCCATCAATGTCTCACCAATTGGAGCAGCTGTGACTGTTGGCCAACCTGAGCAGCTGTGACTGCTAACCCTATTTCTTTCCTTTGCTTAGCCTCCTCCTGCCCGCATTCACACCTTGCAGTCCCTCCCCAGTGACCCCTAAGTTACCACCGCTTAATTTCCTCCTTGACACATCTTATCTCCTCCTTGACGCACTTATTCCCACCCCTCCATCTCTCCCCCCTCCCTGTCCCGCCCTATACCTTGACAATGAATTGTTACTCTGCCTAATAGGTCAAGTATTGCAGCTCTATTCTCGCATGGTATGTAACCTTACATTCACCTGTTTTGTTAACTGTTTTATACTTCACTGCATTTGTATTCTCTGTATGGTTCCATTTTTGAAATTAATGTACTGTTGTCTGTTTGTTAATGAAACGTAAGTAATTTCTTATCTTTTGCTGATGTGGAACCTTTGTAAATGAGCTTCCAGCTCAAAGGTGCACTCCTAGAACTCAATAAATAAAATAAATAAATAAGCTCACATGCAGCAATGGTGCAGTCAGTGGTCCTACAGGCCTTTTGCCTTCAGGTGCTCCATGAGCCTCTCCTTCAGTAATATCTCCATTAACTTCCCCACCGATGTGAGACTGACTGGTCTGTCATTGATAGCATCCTCCCTACTGCTGCTTCTGAGCAGAAGGACAACATCATCCCTCCTCCAGTCCTACAAAGAGACAAGCCAGCAACTCTGCTGAGATCCATGGGGGTTGAGAACCACAGATCCTGTTTTTTTCAAAGGGAGGGGGACATGTAAATCCCAGTCAGACAGGAATCTGGAGTTGAAGTATTGGAAGGCAGAATTTATGTTGATAGCTGTAGAGATGGGAGACCAGTCGACTGCCATCAGGTCCGCATGGTGTGATGGCAAGTCCAGTACATGAAAGAGAGGAGCCGGATGAATTTAGAGGGGGCTTTGGGACAATGAATCTTGGGCACACAGTAGACTATATGGTGGTCACTGAGGGTGCTGGGAAGGGTACTAGCATCCACAGTATGGTGGGTGTGGGAGGAGTGAGCCCAGTCCAGGAGGGAGTGATGGAGGGATCTGCGATTGTGCCAAGTGGGCTTAGTGATCAGTTGGAAAAAGCAGAAGGGACTTCATGTTTTGGCACAATTTATTTAGAGAGGGAAAAGCCAAATGAGGTTAAAGTCACCAAGGATGAGTACAGGCATGAGAGGAGATGGTGGTGAGAAGCTCAGTGACTGAAGGTGGGGACAAGCCAGGACAGCGAAAGGCACCATCTACAAATATAGGGACAGAGAAGACATCTTGCAAAAGAGCTATGCTGGCAGCCGGTGAAGTGGTGCATCTCCTTCAAGGTCAGATTACTGATATATAAGGCCGTATATGGACTGGACCTGGGCTACCTGTTTGAGATCCTGACTCCCCACTGAGCCTCTCACCCTCTCTGATCCACCGAAGTGGGCCTCCTTGTAGTTTCAAGGGAAAGGCTCAAATCTTCTAGGGACCACACATCTGCTGTGTCTGGTCTTGTCCCGTGGCACTCTCTTCCAAACGTTCTGAGGGAGCCCCCCCTCTATCTGTTTAGAGAGGCTTTTAGTCCACAGATGGGCTTCTGTACTTAAGAAACACAGATGCCAGTAGTTGTTTATGTAATTTATTATTTACTTACATATCAGTAATTGCTGTTTTATTAAATTTGTATACTTGTTTTATTGTAATGTTTTTATTTCTGTATAAGGCACCTTGAACGCCAGAGTAACGGTGGTTACAAAAGAACTTACTACAACCTACTACTACTTATTTATTATATTTAATTGTTATTATAATTTTTTTACCAGGTTAGCAAGAAGAGCTCCAGGAAGGCTTGTTTACATTTTAGACCTGGGTGGGGGTGGCAGAGGAATTTACAAGAGTATATGCAACAAGCAATTGTCATAATATAGCAAACAAAGAAGCAATAACACCACAACTACAAGTATTAATAATACTGTACAAGTTCAAGTTTTATTGTTTGGCAATTGCCTTTACATGTAGAATACAAAACTCCAAAGTAATACATTTATTTTATTTATTTATTTATGTCCTTGATAGAAACATAGAATTTGACAGCAGATAAGGACCGCTTGGCCCACCCAGTCTGCCCATTTCCCTGCCTACTGGATAAGCTGCAGATCCTAGTTAACCAGCAGCCTACTTCTTCTTACCCCCACCCCTAAATTGCCTTATGACTGTCCCATGCATGCTTAGATTCCACCACTGTTTTTGACTCCCACGACCTCCTCCAGGCCGTTCCATGCATCCACAACCCTCTCTGTGAAAAATACTCCTTAAATTACCTCTGAGCCGCCCCTCTATCTTCAAATTGTGCCTCCTTGTTCTTGCACACCTCTTCTTTGAAAGATGCTACCCTCTTGGACTTTGTTGATTCCCTTGAGGTACTTAAAGTTTCTATCATGTCCCCCTCTCCTCCTTTCCTCGAGGCTATACATATTAAGCTCCTGAAGTCTCTCTTCATATGTCTTCGGTGCAGACCCTGCACCATTTTAGTTGCCCTCCTGGACAGCTTCCATCCTGTCTATGTCTTTACGAAGACTGGGTCTCCAGAACTGCATGCAGTACTCCAGATGGGGTCTGACCAGCTGTCTGTACAGAGGGATAATAACTTCCTGTTTCTACTGGTGATGCCTCTCCTATGCATCCCAGTATCCCCCAACCCTCCTTGCTGCCCTCTCACATTGCTTGCCCACCTTTAGGTCATCTGATATACTCACCCCAGGTCCCTTTCCATTTTGTTGTTGTTAGTATCTCACCCCCCATTGTGTACTCTTTCCTGGTTTTTGTTTCCCAGGTGCATTACCTTGCACTTCTTAGCATTGAATCTAAGCTGCCATACATTTGACCATTCTTCTAACCTTGCCAAGTCCCTTTTCATCCTTTCCACCCCACCTTGTGCATCAACTCTGTTGCAGATCTTTGTGTCATCTGCAAAGAGACATACTTTTCCTTCCAGTCCCTCTGCAATGTCGCTTATAAAGACATTGAAGAGGACCGGTCCTAATACTGAACCCCACGGTACCCCACTAGTAACCCCCCTTTCTTCAGAGTGGACTCCATTTACTATTACTCTCTGTGTCCTATTCTCCAGCCAATTTTTTACCCAGGCTGTCATCTTGGGACCCACTCCCAGGCTAGCTATCTTGTATATTAATCTTTTGTGTGGGACTGTGTCAAATGCCTTGCTAAAGTCTAGGTAGGCCATGTCCACAGCCCCTCCCTGATCTACTACTTTGGTCACCCAGTCAAAGAAATCTATCAGATTTGTCTGGCATGACCTTCCTGCTGTGAATCCATGCTGCCTTGGGTCCTGTGCCCCTCTGGCCTCTAGATACTGACAATTCTTTCCTTCAGAAGTGATTCCATCATTTCCCTACCACTGAGGTTAAACTAACACGTCTGTAGTTTCCTGCTTCTGCCTTGCTCCCACTTTTGTGAAGGGGATCACATCTGCCCTCCTCAGTCCTCAGTACCACCCCATCCTCCCATGATTTGTTAAACAGGGTAGTCAGTGGTGTCACTAATTCTACCCTTAGTTCTTTTAGAATTCTGGGATGAATCCCATCAGGCCCAATTGCTTTGTCCACCTTCAGTTTTAAGAGTTCTTTCAGAACCCTTTCTTCTGTAAATGGGCTGGTATCAACTTCTGTATCCAGAGTGTTTCTACTGTTTGTTTTAGGTACCTCCTTCTTCCTTTGTAAATACTGAGCAAAATATTTTGTTTAGTATCTCTGCCTTTTCATGATCACACTCTGCCCACCCTCCCCCCTTCATTAAGCCTCACTATCCCTCCTTTGGTCTTCCTTGGCTCCCTGATGTACCTATAAAAGGTTTTATCCCCCTTCTTAACTGAGTTGGCTATCTTTTTCTCGGTTTGGGCCTTTGCCGTTCTGACTGCCTTCCCAGCTTACTTTTGCTTTAACTGATAACAGTTCTCTGTCCTGCTCCTTCTGTGATTCCTTGTACTTCCTGAATGCTTTCTTTTTCTCTTGAACCTTCACTGCCACTTCCTTTGAGAACCATAGTGGTTTCTTACATCATTTAGTTTTTATTTACTTCACACAAGGTTTGTTACCTCTGTGATGGCAGTTTTATTATTCCCCATTGTTCTTCCACCCCTCCTTCCTGCCCATTTGCTAGTGCATTCCTTAGGCACTCACCCATTTTGGCAAAGTCAGCCCTCCTAAAGTCCAGTACCTTTGCCTTTGTATGGCTTGACTCTATTGCTGTGTTTATTAGAACCATACTGTTCAATGGTCGCTAGTTCCCAGATGGCTACTCACTTCTACATCTGTGATCCTTTCTTCATCTCCATTTGAGAGAACCAGGTCTAAGATTGCTTCCTCTTGAGTGGGCTCCAATACTAGTTGTCTAAGGCATGCCCCTGTAGGGCATCTAGAATAACCCCACTCTTGAAGTGGCTGCTGCAACTGCACTCTAGTTAACATCTGGCATATTCAGATCTCCCATCAGCAATATCTCCCCTTTTCTGCCATACTAAGTATACTTTCTATCATTTCCTTGTCCATTTCCTCCCTGAGAAGTCTGCTATAAACCCCATGCGGTTGTGGTACCATTGCGGTCTCAAATTTACCCACAGTGCTTCTTCTCCTCCCTGTTTTCCCTTTTGTTCTGTTGCTTTGATTCCTTCCCTTATGTAAAGAGCTACTCCTCCTCCTCTTTTACCCTCTCTGTCCCTCCTGTAGATAGTGTATCCTGGTATGTTTACGTCCCAGTCATGGTTTTGTGTGAACCATGTTTCTGTGACTGCCACGATATCCAGATGTTCCTCCTCCATCAAGGCCACTAATTCAGGAAGCTTGTTACTCAGACTACGGGCATTGGTACTCATTGCTTTCCATTTTTTGATCGCTTTACCTTCTGTTGCAGCATCCCCCACTGACCTTTCTACCTCGGTCTTTTTCTCATTTAGTACCCTGTTTTGTAGGGAGAGGCTGGGATTTTCCTGCTGCTTATCAGTGCCTCCCCCCTTGACTAGTTTAAAAGCTTGCCAATGAAGCATTTAAACCGATTGCTCAAAAGACTTGTTCCCTTCCTGGACAGATGCAGACCATCCTGCCAGTATAGGCTGGTGTTCCTCCAGGTGGAACCCCAGTCCCCAATGAAGCTAAACCCCTGTGCTCCACACCATTTTTAACCATTCATTAAACTGCATGGTGCAAAGTACCCTTGCCTCACTCATGCCATTGACAGGCAGCACCTCTGAGAAGGATACTGTGTGTGCTACTTGTCTTAGGCCCTCCCAGTTCTACAAAGTCCTTCTGCACTGCTCTAATCTCATGTTGAGCCAAGTCATTTGTCCCTAGGTGGACAATGGACGTCCAACTCAGGACTCCCGTGCAGCTGTTCTCGTGATCCTGAGGATGCACTTCCTGTCCCTCAAGCCATGGCACCAGGCAGGCACCCTTCAGTTTCCTGCTTCCCCAGTTCTATCTCCCTAATAATTGAGTCCCCACCAGGAGCTGCTTCCTTTCCTTGTGGTGTCCTCTGCCTCCTTCCTGTGGGCCTCCCTTGTGACAGGTGTCCTCAGCCTCCTTAATCTCCTCTGTGGGTACATCCATAGGGGAGCTGTGCTCCCCCAGAATGGTGTATGGATTGTGGAGTGGAACAACTGACTGGGTGTGCCTCTGTTCCACCATCCTCACCCTCCCTGAGCCCACTGTGGTCCAACTGCTGTGCTTTCTTTGCTTTCTTTCTGAGGTAGTGGTGGTGGCTCTGGTGCTCCCTGGATGGGGGAGGTTCCCTTCTTACCATCCAGTCTGGCCTGGGGGAAGGTTCCCTTACTGCTGTCAAGTGTGGCCTGAAGATGGGCAAATTCCTCCCTCAGGGCAGAGAGTTGCCTGCAGATAGGGCAGCATCTCAGCTTCCAGAAAGACTCCCGGAAGACTGCTGCCCCACAGCCATTACATTGCACTACTCCCCACATGATTATGTACTTTTTTTTCCTTTTTTTTTTTTTGTGTTTGTGTGTGATTGGTTTGTTATATAGAAATATATATATTATACAATGTGTATGCTTATATTTTCAGTGCTGTGTGCTAGAGAGGATATGATCTTGATATGCACCTTGCACTCTTGAGGAAATGATGTCAGAACCCCAGGTATAAAGGAACTATTTCCAGGATGACCAGGAACGTGCACTGATCCAAGGGACCGTTTGCAGGCACAACCCCGGCCAAATGGCATGGAGAATACAGAGGGTGGGATATTCAGAAATGTGCCTGGCAGGGGTGCAAGCAGGGCGCAGCGCAACTGAGATGTGCCCGGGCGTGGACTGGGCGATATTCAACGGAGCTGCGCCATGACTCAGCACCGTTGAATACTGCAACCTGGCCTCCTGCAATGCACATGGTGCAGTGGCACTGCATCAGCTCAAGTGGAAACAGTGGAGCAGGGGGATGTGCCAGCACAAGTGCGGTTGCGCTAGGTTCAGGAGCTGTGATATTCAGCGGTGGATACACAAATGGGACCATAATGCATGCAAGGTGCAACTGGGGCCATTAGCATGTCATTATGGCCCCATTTGCATGCAGGTGCGCCGATCCCCTGCGACTTGCGCCTGGCGCCCTCCCAGGCTGCAGCCGTCGGGGACTGACATCCATTGCACATCGCGGCAACGTGCCCCAATGCCCGATCGCGGGCATGAGTATATTTAAAAAATGTCAATATCCCTGGTGGTCCAGTGGACCGCTTCCAGCCCGATCGCGGGCATAAGTATGTTTAAAAGCAAGTCCAATATCCCTGGTGGTCCAGTGGACCACTTCCAGCCGACTGCGGTAAGTATGTCTAAAGCCGTCAATATCCCTGGTGGTCAGTGGACCACTTCCAGCCGATCACGGGCATTAATACATTAAAACATCCTGATTTATCCCTGGTGGTCCAGCGGTACCCCTCCCACCCACCCTGGCCCCACCACCTGCTCCCTCCCAGTCAGCGGCGGGTGGCAGTTCCCCACCCACAAGCCACCCGCCCGACTGACGCGTACAATACAGCTGTCGCCCATTGATTCAGCATGGGCCAATGGGCATGCAGACCATGCCGTACTACACAGTCCCGATATGTGTTCACATATCTGGACAGTGTGTACGGTACGGCCTGCATGCCCACTGGCCTACGCCTGGAACCAATAGGCATAGAGCCGACTGTATGGCAGTCAGCTGGTGGGCGGCTGGGTGGCTTCTTGATGGGGAGCTGCTGTCCGCGCTGACTGGAGGGGAGCAGGGTGGCAGGGCTCAGTGGGTGGGTGGGAGGGATACCACTGGACCACCAGGGATAAATCAGGATGTTTTAATGTACTAATGCCGCACGACCGGCTGGAAGCAGTCCACTGGACCACCAGAGATATTGGACATGCTTTTAATATACATATGCCAGCAATCAGGCATTTGGGGGGGCGCTACCACAATGGATGGTGCAGTCAGAGCTCGGGTGGCCACCCACAGCTGGCAGCTGCAGTGTTGCGCCCCTGCAATATGGCAGCTCACCTGGGGGTGGCCAGCAGTTGCTCCTTTTTTTTTTAGGCTCAACTGTGTGCGGCACAAGTAGGGGTTGCGCCTGCATCTGCTCAGCACATTCCGAGCTGAATATCGGGTTGTGCGGAGTATGCATGAGCACACCACCCTATTTGCGCCGCATACATTACTGATGCACCCTGGCGCATTGGGATTTGTGCCGTGCACTTTCCCCTTTTGAATATTGCACCGGGCGATAAGTGAGTTATGATGGTGATCTGTGTTGCGCCATGAACCCTTTGAATATCCCGCCCAGAGTATACAATTGGTACATTCAATTATGTAAGTGCAGAAAGAGAGAGAAAAAAAATGTACAGAAGTTCGAATAAAAGGAAAAGAAAATAACAATGGAACTGTAGTGGATACAATTAGCATGGCAGCAGAAAGGTAGCAAACAATAGTAGATAACACAGATAATAGGTTGCAGTAGTACAGCAACACTGTGGAGTAGAACTAAACTAACCCCTTCCCCAGCAAATGAACATTCCCAGGAGGCAACAACCAACCAGAGTACGAAGGAAGAGATGAGTCAAATCATTATGGGGGGGATGCACAAGCTTAGGGGGAGGGGGGTACCATTCAGGACAAGTACAAGTGTCTCTCTCAAGGAGGAAGGACTTAAGGTTACGTTTGAAGTAGTGGTGGGTGCTGGTGGATCTGAGGGGTGCGAGGAGTCTATTCCATAGAGTGGGGGATGCTACTAAGAGAGCATTCCCACCCATTCTGGTTGGGGTCTGTGGAATCTCCAGGGGAGGGACAGCTGAGGAACAGAGACACGTAGTCGTGGTACGGTACTTACAGAGGGTGGAGAGAGGGGAAGTGGGACTACATCTAAGGAAAGAGTCTATGAAGCAACCAAGGGTAAAGTCGAAATGATCTTGCAGAAAGAGCCAACTGAGAGTGGTATAGGTCACAGTGGTGAATGGAGTCGGGGGCGGACAGGGCAAAGTGGCAAGCACTGTTGTAGGCAGTTGAGAGCCTAGTCCTAAGCATGGCAGAGACTCGAGAGTAAATGGGAGAACAGTAATCCAGGATAGGGGGGAGGTTTCCTCTATCGTCACGCAAGTCTCAGAGGTTAGGTAGGGTTTGATACAGTAGGCAGCACTGTATTTCTGGTTTATCCAATGGACTACCAGGTTAGCGTGTTCAGTGAAGGAGAGAGAGGGGTCCAGTGTTACCCCCAAGTACTGTATTTGAAGGAGGTGACAGTTTCAGGTGCAAGGTCAGTGGGAGGGTAGATTGGGAAAGTGGAGTTGCCATCAGTGTGTTTCGTGAGGTATGGTTTGGAGCTAAAAAGCATGGCCTTTTTTTTTTTTTTTTTTTTTAAGCATTAGCCAGCAACAGGTTGGATTAGAACCAGACGTGGGTGGCCTTGATAGGTCAGGGTGAGAACAGAGGAGATACAAGGAAGGGATTTATCACTGTGGAAGATGACAAGATCATCCACATAAAGGAGCGAGTTGCAGTTTAAACTATCTGAGGGGAGAGTGTTAACAAATATAGTGAAGAGTAGAGGGCCCAGGATGGAGCCCTGGGGTACACTACTGGTGACCAGCAAGGCAGGGAACATGGCAGAGCCAATGCTGCTGGACTGGGAGTGGTCAGAGAGGCAGCTTACAACAACAAACAGATTTTAAAATATAAATACTGTAGTATAATGCTCAAAATCATAAAATCAGTAATAGATAATGTTTCTATTATAATTCATCTTTGAGGACTGCTTTCAGATCCAGTACTAACCGCTATATTGCTTAAAATGTTCATGAAAAATACAAGGATCTACATAGAAACCTGAGCCTCCAAGTTGCACGTGAATATTAGTAGAGTATCATTAGTAATTTAAAAAATGAATACAATGTTACCCAGCAGTTGTCCAGAACATTGTAGCCTACCATAATATGAGACTGATTTACTAATTCTAAGATGTACAGAAAAAATGTTTTCCAGTCATATGTTAATTCTTACAATGCTCCCGATACTGTACAGTACAAGAAACAGAGTAAAGCAATTTGCAAAATTTGAAGTAACAAGGGTTTTCAATTACCATGGCTTCAAGCCAAAACTTGGCCAGAATTTGGTTCATGTGTTTAAGCATCCACACAAACAAACAGGCAATTGGAATATATTGTGTGTCCTACTGCGTTACTTGCAGGCACATGCAGTCATTATACAGTTCAAATTTTGCCATCATTCTTTGTAGTTCCCATGGAATTATTTTCCATGCAGCACAATATTTCAACAGCTTTGCCATCACGGACGCAGGGAGTCACAAACCCATACAAAACAGGAACATACCTGCAAGTAAAGCAGTAGGACACAATATCTATCCCTATTGCCCATTTATTTGTATGAGTGCTTCACCAAGTTAAACACATAGAGTGTTCTGAATTGTCTGAATTGACTTTGCAAAGGGCCTGTGAAGGTTGAGTGGCATCAGGTTACCTGAAGTAACGGAGCACAAAATTCTTTGCCTGGTGAATGACCTGGATAGAATTGACTAATCATCATGGACTGACTAGTACCCCTCACTTTCATTATAAAATAAGTGTGAAAGGGGTTATTAAATGGGGAAAACATGTTACTTACAAAAGGACCGTCATTTATTTAAAATAACCAAAACACACTATCCAGATTTAAATGTGAATTTGTTTAATAAATTACTTTAAAATACACTCAAGACAATACATCATTTTGTTTTAAATCTCAGGTATGACACAAAACACACACTGGGAAAAAAGAAAACTTTGGAAAATCATTTTACAAATACTCATAAAAAATAATCAGCATACATTATTTGGATATTGTTAAAGTGACTATAAAAGAAGTATTCAGCTTACGAATTAAGACAAAACAGAAATGGATAGCCAATTTTCATACTAAAATAGTGGAGTCCGCTTTGAATTAAATTTGGTTGAAAGCAATAAACTACATACTTTTGCCAAAAATGAAACAATCCACCTTAACATTCTGAGTAAGGCGTATTACACCCCTTGTACACTATATAAAATGGGTAGTACAATAAATGAGTTATGCTGGCATAGATGCTCACAGGCTGCACCGGGAAATGTGCTTTGGCTCAGTGGGCCTTTACCAGACAAAAATTCCAACAGCAAAAAAATAGCAATGCCCAAAAATATTTCAGTGATGAAACTTTGGCCTGCAAGAGATTACAAGGGTTAAAGTTCAGTCACTTCTGCTTAATCCTCATATTTTACTTTTTAATGACTTTTCATTGATGAAATTACAAGTAGGCAAAGTGAATCAGAAAATGTGCGCTAGCTACTATGGGTACTAGAATACTATTACAGTACTACAGAATAGGAGTGCCCCAGATTCAGAAGACATACATATTTATAAGTAGACAAATATACTGTATTTCAAGGCACTCTTTAAGGAAAGAAATGGACCACTACTAATATCAAACTGAAAATTTAGGAGACATGGCATGGAACAACCACATACAGTGCCTTCAGAAAGTATTCACCCCCCCCTTGGATTTTGTCACATTTTGTGATGTTGCAAACTCAAATTAAAATACATTTATATGGAATTTTTTTGTCACATATCTACACAAATTACTCTATAATGTCAAAGTGGAATGAAACTTCTGGAATTTTTTGTACATGTAATTTAAAATAAAAACCTGAAATGTCTTGATTTGATAAGTATTCACCCCCTTTGCTATGACACTCCAAATTGAGCTCAGGTGCATCCAATTTCCTTGTGAGATCACTCAAACTTGAATGGAGTCCACCTGTGGTCAGTTCAAATGGTTGACATGATTTCAGAGGAAATACACCTGTCTATATAAGGTCCCACTGTTGACAGTGCATGTCAGAGCAGAAACTCTACCATGAAGACGGCTGTCCATAGAACTCCATGATAGAATTGTGAGGAGGCATAGATCTGGGGAGGGGTATAAAAACATTTCTAGGGTGTTGAAAGTTCCCAGGAGCACAGTCAAGTCCATCATTAGAAAATGGAAAGATTACGGAACCACCAAGACTCTTCCTAGAGCAGGCCATCCTCCCAAACTGAGCAACCAGGCAAGAAGGACCTTGGTCAGGGAAGTGACCAAGAACCCAATGACCACCCTGACAGAACTACAGAGTTCCTTGGCTGAGATGGGAGAACCTGTCCAGAGGACAACAATCTCTGCAGCACTTCACAGATGTAGCCTCTATGGGAGAGTGGTTAGACGAAAGCCACTCCTGAGAAGAGGCCGCATAATAGCATGCCTGGAGTTTGCAAGAAGGCATGTGGCAGACTCTGAGACCATGTGGCAAAAGATTCTCTGGTCTGATGAAACAAAAATTGAACTCTTTGGCCTGAATGCAAAGCGCTATGCCTGGCGCAAACCGAACACAGCTCAGCACCTGTGTAACACCATCCCTACCATGAAGCATGGTGGTGGCAGCATCATGTTATGAGGATGCTTTTCAGTGGCAGGGACTGGGGCACTTGTCAGGATAGAGGGAACAATGAATGGAGCCAAATACAGGCACATCCTTGAGGAGAACCTGCATCAGTCTGCAATAGACCTTGGACTGGGGCGAAGATTTACGTTCCAACAGGACAGCGACCCCAAGCATACAGCCAAAGCAACCCTGGAGTGGCTTCAGAACAAGAAGGTGAATGTCCCTGAGTGGCCCAGCCAAAGCCCAGACTTGAATCCCATTGAGAATCTGTGGAAAGACTTAAAAGATTGCGGTTCACTGATGCTCCCCATCCAACTTGACAGAGCTTGAGCAAATCTGCAAAGAAGAATGGGCAAAAATTCCCAAATCCAGATGTGCAAAGCTGATACAGACATACCCAAGAAGACTCAAAACTGTAATTGCTGCCAAAGGCGCTTCTACAAAGTATTGACTTAGGGGGGTGAATACTTAAGTAAACAAGATATTTCAGTTTTTAATGTTTCATACATTTTTGTTACACAATAAAAATATTTTTGCCCCTTTAAATTGTTGAGTATGCTGTGTGAATCAAGGGGGAAACAAATAATTTCAATGCATTAAAAATTCTGGTAGTAACAACAAAATGTGACAAAATCCAAGGGGGGTGAATACTTTCTGAAGGCACTGTACGCCTGCAACCTCCGTCACTTAGAATAGATGCTGGGTACACCTAATGATGTAAAATTGATTGTAGTAAATGCCTAATTGTTTTAAAGAATGAAATTAAATACTTTCTGAATTGTATAGGATGGAGAAATTGTACCTAGTACACTCCAGATGTTCACTGTATTTACAAAATGAAATAAAAAATGATCTGTTAAAATAAAACTACATATAGCATGTTTACATTGTGTAACATTTTGTAATGAGCACAAGAGCTTTTTTTTTTAATAATGTTCCAACTTGTCACCTTAAGTGAATAATTATAGGGCAGATCAGTGTAAATGAGAATATGCCAATCATCTGAAAACGCTGCTGCAGGCAAAGCAAATGGGCCAGTGACTGAGGCTTCAAAGTGTTGCTTTCTGAGCCTTGGAGAAAACATGATCTAAAAGGGTCAACTTAGTTCACTCAGTTCATCCACATTCCCCAGTTACAGTACATATGTTGAAATCAGAACATAAGGGTAATACTGTTGTAAATGGTTTAGAAGGTTTTTAATGGCTGCTACTCTTTTTTTATTTTTATTTTATTTGTATTCATTTTAAGAAAATGAGCACATAGAGACATAATTGATGGTTCCAGGTAACGTGCCATTACAAAGAGTGGCAATCATCATATGTTAGTTACAGTGTATACAGTGAAGCCCACCAGGATGAAGCCCAACTCTGCAGAATTCGGCAGTAGGGTTACTGCAGCAAACAATGCAATTTCAATGGGAATTAATCCCTTTTGTCATGCAGGTAACCTGTGACACTGCGCGTCATCCTGGTCGGCTTCACTGTATAAGACCAACAATCCATGATACATCATGTGGGGTACTATACAATTACTTATGGATAGGGAGCACCCCCCACCCCCGTCTTGGTACGATATTCAGGAAGCTAGCCACTCTAAAACCTGTGGGACTTAAAATATCAGAACATACAGGAGAAGTTTACTAAACCATGGCATATACAACCATTGTTCCCACAAACCTATCCAACTTTCTATAGGTAATTTCTGTCTTCTACCAGTTGCCCTAACTCCATATTTCAGGCAATTATAAAGTTGTATTAAACAGTACATTTTGAAAATTATTATTAGCTTTCCAGCAAACATTACTAGACTATGATAACTGTATTGAGACTCAGCACAGTACTCTCTACTCCGGACGCTAATGCTATGAAAACAAAAAGAAAATAGATACTGTATACCCCCCTATGCTGACTCCACGTGGCATGCACTACACAATTTAAGTACGCCATCAGCGCCATGTTTGAGATACCCATAAAATTCAGGCCCAGTTTTAGAATGAGAATGTATTCTTTAAATAACATTCTAACAACATGGGGCATTCCATAAGGATGAGGTCATATCAAGAGAGACAACAGTTCTTCAGAACAACGAAGGTAATTCAAACATTAACTAAAAGAGAGAGAGAGAGAGTCTCAAGAAGGCTCACAACTACTTATTTTATACTAGACAGTACATACAAAGCTCAGTCTTTATCTGATTGCAATTCTTGATCCAGAGGTCTTCGGGGGCCAATAACTCTGTGGCAATTGCATCCACTCTCTTACGAACCTCTGTGTGGTCATTGAATTGGTAGGTACGTCCTCTATACATGATGCGGAGCCGGGCCAGAGCTAACAAGGAATGGGCTAGTCCTAGCCCCCAAAGTACACTCCGGAGCAGATCAAACAGCTTCCTTCGATTCCTTGTGATATATGACCAATCAGGGAACATTTTTAAATTGCGCTCTTCCATGATCAAGGGAGCACACATTCATGCCCAACTGAGGATAGTGAATAATTGGATTGTTCTGGCGTTGTCCCATCCTTCTTACGCTTTTCGGTAGTTGACTCGGTAAGCCATTTTGAACCAGGCGGGCACAAACTACATCTCTGGTGGTAACAAGTTGGCAAACCATTGTCTCAGGTAAGACAAAAGGTCCTCCCCTTCAGTTGTCTCCAGGACCCCAACCAGGCGCAGATTCATGGCTCTGCTGACATTTTCCAGCGTTTCAATTCTGGCTCTAAGGTGGCTGGTTTCCAGAGCCATTTTTGAAAAGGCAGCCTGTGTGGTGCAGGGTCCATCCTCCACATTTCTGGCCATTTGTACAGACTGCTCTATTTTTGTATCTTGGGCACTGAGCCGCAACAGGATCTGTTCTACTTTACAGTCCATGTCCCGAACAGCCTGCAGAACTGTGTCCCAAGGTGGAGGATTCTCTGTTCCTCTCAAGCTCGTGGTCTGGTCCAAAGTCTCCTGTTGGCCCTCTGAATGCTGTTGCATGTTTTTCTGGCTCGAGCCTCCAGCCACCCCTTTCTGGTGAACCATTGCAAGTTTGGTATCTGCTGGATCTGGATGAAATACTGCATTGTTCTGTACTATTATATTTTACTCTGTACTGCTCAATCTGTAAATATTCAGGATTATTATGGAAGTTTTGGCAGAGCTGATCTGACATGCATCCAGTCGGTAGTATGGCTCTCTAGCATCCTCCAGCTGTCAGAGTCTTGATCACAGACTGAAATGTCATCACTGTGTGATATATACTATATACTCTGTATACTATAGGGGTGCGACAGTGACCCTATAGTTAGGGTTAAGTAGCATGTTTAATGTTAAATCTCTAACTTTGCACCTTAACAGCTTCACCCCCTTTCAACAGAATTCCAATAAATTTGGCATGCGTGGTCTGGAGGGAGGGGGGCAATGTCTCTTGATTTGGCAGTTTTCATGATGGTCAGGTATCTGGATTTTGAGATCCAGATACAGAAAAAAGAAGAAAAATTTGAGTTTTTTTCTGGGTTTGTTTTTTTTTTTTTTGTGCGGTCACCTGCAGTCCAGATGGTTTGGAATTTTGTTCTGAAATTGTAGAAGGGAGCTTGCCCTAGAATGGTGCCTTTTGTTGGTTTGGTGAAAAAATATTAATCCATTCCAAATCCTGGGTTATAAGGATTTACAATTTTGTTTCTGAGTGTGTGCAGTATGATCTTTCAGATAGATGTTCATTTGTAAAGAAGAATTTCTGGCTCATGACATAAGAATCTTCCTTTGTGAGCCGAGATTTTTCCTTCGTGAGCCTAAACTCTTCATTCATATGGCCGCCATCTTGTTCCTGATTTTAACAAAAAAAAAAAAAAATATGTATTTAACAAACAAACACCAGAACCTAGGTAAATGAGACCCATTTAGCTAAATTCTGCTGTTAGTTTTTTGCAAATATGCCTGGAAACATTTCTGGGCACCCAAAAGTCCCATTTAGCTAAATTTTGCTGTTAGTTTTTCGAAAATATGCATGGAAACATTATTTCTGGGCACCCAAATGTCCTGGGTGCCCAGCTTAGAGAGAGGAGCCATTCAGCCTGTTCCCAGTATGAGAACAGTGGAACCTTCTTGAATTATGAAGCTGCAGCTGAAGTCATGCTGCCGACTTCAGTTGGAGCAGTGAGCTGGCAATCCCCTAATGATTCTCTCTCTCTCTCTCTCCTCTCTCATCTCTGTCTAGCTATTTATCTACCTGTCTGTCTGTCTGTCTATCTATCTTTTCTTTTGTTAAGCAGACTAGGGTGACCACCCTGGTACCACTTCTCTTGCCCACCTCCTTCCAGGTCACCACATATCCACTTATAATTATAATACAATAATAGTGGATCAGGGTGACCACCCCCAGTACCACCTCTTTCCACCCCAACTTCTCCAGGTAATCCTCCCCCAAAGAAATTGGTGGCAGCACCAAGGTGCCCACTCCCAGTGCCACCGAAGATCATCCCAACCTTGTGGTGCCCAATCCCCAGTGTTGGCGCAGTCCTCCTACAATAAAGAAAATCATCCCTTATTGACCTTTTCTTTTTATTACTGAAAAAAAGATAACAATCCATTGGTGATCTCACCCACCCAACACCCCCCCTACTGTGCATACACACACACACACACACCTCTGAACAGGTCCCACGATGCATCCACCCATGTTCTTAGTATGAGAATAGTATGACTTTCTTGAAATGTGAAACCGCAGCTGGAGTCATGCATTTTTTGTCAGTTCGCGTTATGCTCCCCTAGTACTGGGCATCTCACAGAGATGATCACTTGGACTGGCAGCTGTACTCCCCTGTCTGAAGACTCCTCCCCTTCAGCACCCAACTGGACATTCCAGCACCCTGGATCACCCCCCCCGGGAGGGCCTACCTCCCCTACCTGGTGGCCTTTCTGAGATTAGAGGGTCCATCTGGTGAGGGTCTCGACTCTGCCGTTGGGGATTTGGCACAGCGTTGGGGATGCGGGCGCAGTCCACTGCACCCCTCGTTGTCTCCCAATCCAATGGGGGGATTTTCTGCTTGTTGCTGCAATGACATCCATGGCACAACGTGCTGGCGTCTGCAATAGCTTCGCCCCCACATTCGTCTGCACTGCATGTTCCATTGCGCTGCCCCCGACTACCATCAGGGCCGCCCAGGAGCAGCACAGACCCTAGAACCCTCCCTGGGAAGGGAAAGCAGCCCTCCGGATGCTCAATCCCTTCCCTCCTCTGCCGACCTTCGACGGCCTGAGTTCGTTCCTGAACCCAGGTCACCAGCGAGGCATGAGGTGTGGCATCCAGCACTTCAACCCTCAGCATCGCCAGGCTGGCATAGCTGGAGTCATGCTGCCAGCTTCAATTACACCTGGGAGCCACTGATCCCCAGATCTGTCTGTCTGTCTATCTATCTATGTGTCTTGTCTGTCTATCTATCTATGTATTTTATTTAGTTGACTGGGGTGCCCACCCCCCGGCTGCTCCCAATCCTTTTTAAACTAGAAAGTGGAATGGGGTGCCCACTCCCAGTACCACTTCTTTCAACACCCCCCTCCCCTTCAGGTTACCCCTCAAGAAAAATAGTTGACAGCACCAGGGTGCCTTGCCCTGGTGCTGCCAGAGATCCTCCCAATACTGGGGTGCCCAATCCCAGTGTCGGCTTCTGTCCCCCTACAATAAAGAAAATAATTCCTTGTTGATCTTTTTCTTCAACAATAAAAAGGAAATGATCCATCTGTGATCTGACCCCCCCAAGCACTTCCCACACACTCCACCCTGACCTCCCACTCAACACCCACCATCCCATACACCCACGCCCTCACTCATCTGAATAGGTCCCATGATGTAGAACCACTCTCTGATCAAAAACATGTCTTGCTGCTGGAACCAGGGGCTGCAATATGAGAACGTAAAAGTACGGTTTAATGTATTTCAATGGGGTTTGAACTTTTATTCATAATGTTGTCATTGTTTAACATTTTTTCACATAATTTTCAACTTGGCCTTTTTGGGACCCCACACCCCAATGGAAAATGGCAGTGAAGTTTCACAACTCCATTCTGGAAAGTGATTTTGTTGTCCCTGTGGAAAATCACCTTTCGGGCATGTTTTCAATATTTTATCCATTACTGTTCACGAGATGGGATTATAAGAAGGCTATGTTAAAAATGTGGGGTCAAAATATTAAAAAAACAAAGTTATGTGTGTACATTGAAATTTTTTTTTTTTTTTAACACACACTCAGTCATAACTTTGGTAACTTTCAATATTTTGACCCCAGCTTTTCAACACTGCCATTTTTTTACAACACCTCATGAACATGATAGCTGTCATTTTTGAAATCCTTGCTGACATGTTTTCACACTTGTGGCGCAAAATAACATTTCAGTCGGGATTCGAAAATTTTCACCTACCAGGTTCATGTGGTGGGGTCACAACATGGCTATGTTGGAAATCTGTGGTAAAACTATTAGACTGAAATGCAACAAAGTTATGAGCATATGTTAAAATTTTTCTATGTTTGCTCATAAGTTCAGTAATTTTATATAGTCACTCTGACCCTTAATTTTCAACCTAGCCATTTTCTCACACCACCTCATGCACATGACAGCTGTCATTTTTCAAATCCTGGCCAAAATGTGTTTTCACACCTGTGGCGTGGAATGACATTTTGGTGGGTATTTAAAAAATGTTTTGCCTACCAGGTTCATGAGATGGGGTAATAACAATGCTATGCTGAAACTTTGGTGTACAAATATGGTAATATGCCCAGGTTATGAGTGAATGTTGCAATATTTCAACATTCACTCATAACTTTGCTAGTTTGTAATATAAATACAAAATCACACATGCCCCCACAATGCAAAGCATCATGGGATGCATATGCAAATCACCACAGAATATTATGCTGGTTCAACTTTAAGCAGAAATGCATGGTGCCAAAAGGCCTCTCACACAGTTTGCAAAGGGTACCAACAGAAGACACAGATTAACTCCAAACTTTTAGCATAGCTATTTTTCCAGCACCACCACATAAAGGCGACAGGTGCCATTTTTTTAAATCCTGGGTGAGACGTGTTTTCAAACTTGTGGAGCAAAATGATGCTTCAGACAATATACTATAAATGCCACGTCATGTCTATAATATACAGTATATTAATATGTCCCAGGGAGCCACTTATTGCAGTATAAAAGTTGTTTCACACGTGTTCTGCCCGAGAGAGAACAGCGAAGTGAAGCTGAGTTGTTCTGATTCGAGCAGAGCGCAAGTGAACATACTCTTACAATGCAAGGAGTGGTGGCGTGTGACATATTGATATATTATAGATTGACAGCTTGATGTTACTATTTTTTAATTTTTCAACTGTCCCAGAATGTGCCCGTTTACAGGGCATCTGCATGTGAGACTCTCTTCACTGAATAAGAGTGTCTCACGCGCAAGGGAAAGTAGTGCTCCGATTGGTCAAGAACGCTCCCTCGATCTATAATGGAGGCATAAAATGATTATCTCGAAAATCTTGGGTCAAAATAAAAAAAAAAAATACTCTGTGTGCAGCTTCAGTCTTCACCCCAGTGGGTATGCTTTGTGATCCCTTGCGGGCAAGCTAAGTTTGGGGGTGAGCTCAGTGACCCAGCTTCATGTGGTGGGATGATGCTGTTATGTGACCACCCCCCAAGCCAGGGAATGAAAGCTGCAGGGTTGCCCACATGAGCCCGGGTACCATATAGTGAAGACAAGACTTCTCTTGGCACAGGATGCGGCACTTCTACACCCTGAGGGTGGCAGAGGGCCCTTTGCATTGGATGCCAGGTGGACTCTTTGCCCTGTGTGTCTGTATCTCCAGCCACATGGAAGCACAGAGACCAGAGAGCTCTGCACTTCTGTAGCACACCAGACAGCCGAAAGAATTCTTGACATCTGTCACTGCACTCCCATAAGCAAACTGAGTCTTCCCTTAGTACATGGCCCAAACAGCCCTGTGTGTCTGCATCAGTAGCGTGATTGAGGATATGATTTCACTATCTCAAAAAGAAAGGAAATTCTTTGCAAAACTCATAATTAATGCACCAGTTAGGGTTCAAGTTAATGGCACAAAAATAGGGAAATTTAGCATTAAGGTTTCCAATCCAAACTCCCCACACCCACCCCTTTCCTTGTGTTTGTCAACCCTAAAGCCCACCCCATTCCCTGAAAACATCAGACATGATAACCTTTTAAAGCAGTAACAGACTGTATTGGCAATGTGTGGCAAGACGCACTTCTCTGCCTTTGAAGACTGCATCACAATGAGGCAGTGGCTTGGAGCTACGGACAGGGTCCATGGACTGGGGTGAGCATTAGGGTTGACAACCCCAAACAGGACCCCACCACTGATTTGCCAAGACTTCCAAGACCCCAAACCCTAATTTTTCTTCATTTTGTTGCTGGGGGTGGGACTTGGGCTGGAAACTGTAACTCTACATTCCCCTACTTTTGTGGCATCATCTTGAACCATAACAGGAGCATTAACAAAGTTTTTTTGCAAAGAATATATACAAATACACATCTGTATCTACATCTATATATCAATAGCTATGTCTATAGATTTGTATTTTTATATTTTATATATTCTTTGCAAAAAACTTGGTTAATGCACTAGTTTGGGTTCCAGCATCAAAAGTAGGGAAATGTCGTGTTAGGGTTTCCAACCCTAACACCCCACCCCCAACCTGCAGGCAGCAACAGGCGTGGGGTATGATTTGCGATTGCCAACCCTAACGCTTACCCCATTCCATGAGTAAATTAGCTGAGACGGGTACAGCATATGAGAATGGGGTGACTATTAGGATTGACATTTCCCTACATTTCACACTGGAACTCTAACTAGTGCATTAACAAAGTTGTTTGCAAAGAATTTCCTTAATTTTTTTTGAGATGCCTCTGGGCCCTGTGCTCCCATCCATGCATAATTTTTCAGATATTAACACATATTTATACCAGGGATGGGTCAGAGGGCCTTCTCCATTGCTGGGTCTTCCCTCTGGAACGACCTCCCCATCCATTACGTTCCTTTGACCCCCGCTAAATTTACATACCTTACTAAAACCCACTTCCTGTCCTCCATCACCTGTTCCTGTCCCAAACTACTGGTGCTACTGCACAATCTATCTAGGCCTCCTTTTCTCCCTGCAATCTCCCTCTTCTCCCACCTAGAGACTAGCTTGTTGGCCGCACCCTGCGCAGGTATCAGCTGCCGCTACCTGCAAACTGTAAATGTATAGCTAAATTGTAATTTGTGAATAGTATGTATTTTTTTTTGTATATTTTTGTTCGATACTACTCTTTACCTGTCAATGTTAGGTCTGAGCTGTGACTGTTGCTGCCAAACACTGTATAGCCATTTGCTCCACCCTGCATGCTACTTGTTAATGTACTACTCTGTGTATTTACTGTGACCTTTCTGTATGTGCTAGTCTCTGGCCTGGGCCGTGCATGAAAAACACAGAAACATAGAATTTGATGGCAGATAAGGACCGCTTGGCCCACCTAGTCTGCCCATTTCCCTACCCAACGGATAAGCTGCAGATTCTATTTAACCAACAGCCTACTTCCTCCTACCCCCCCACTAGAATTGCCTTATGTCTGTCCCATGCATTCTTGAATTCCCCTTTTTGACTTTACGACCTCCTCAGGAAGGCCGTTCCATGCATCTACAACCCTCTCTGTGAAGAAATACTTCCTCACATTACTTCTGAGCAGTCCCCCCTCTATCTTCAAATTGTGCCCCTTGTTTTGCACATCTCTTTTTCTGAAAGATGCTACCCTCTTGGATTTTGTTGATTCCTTGAGGTATTTGAAAGTTTCTATCATGTCCCCCCCCCTTTCCTCGAGGCTATACATCTTAAGCTCCTTTAGTCTTTCTTCATAGGTCTTCTGGTGCAGAGCCTGCACCATTTTGGTAGCCCTTCTCTGGTCAGCCTCCACCCTGTCTATGTCTTTGCGGAGATGGGGCCTCCAGAACTGTACACAGTACTCCAGATGTGGTCTTACCAACTGTCTGTACAGAGGGCCAACAACTTTCTGTTTTCTACTGATGATGCCTCTCCCTATGCATCCCAGTATCCCCCGCCCTCCTTACTGCCTTCTGCCCTTTAGGTCCTCTGATATGACTACCCCAGGTCCCTTTCCATTTTGTTGTTGTCAGTATCTCACCCCCAAATGTACTCTTCCCCTGGGTTTTTGTTTCCCAAGTGCATTACTTTGCACTTCTTTGCGTTGAATCTAAGCTGCCATACATTTGCCCATTCCTTCAACCTTGCCAAGTCCCTTTTCATCCTTTCCACCCCACCTTGCGTATAAACCCTGTTGCAGATCTTTGTGTCATCTATGTGCTCTCATCCATCTATCCATAATTTTAAAGATACTGTAGTCATCTCCCATCTTGTGCTGCACAGCACCAAAGAAAGACCTCACATTGCAATGTTATCCTATGGGAATCACAGGAAAATTCGAAACCTGTATAACTCCATACCAAATGAATACCTTTTCACCAAACCAGCAAAAGCCACATCTGTAGGGCAAGCCCTTTGTATCCTGAAAATGTCATACAAACATTGGAAGCCACTGCGTACACCTCACAATGCATTGTTATCCTATGTGAAACGAAGGAAAATATTAACCCACAGAACTCCAGAGCAAAGTAATCTGCTTTAACCAAACCAGGAAAAGGCACATCCGTATAGCAACCCTTCTGTACCCTGAAAAATTCAGACTAAAATTCCAAACTGTCTCTTCAGAGTGACGTGACAAATTAAACTGTATACAAATTATTTTTTAGCAAATTGCAAAACAGGATTCTGTTTCAAGCTTTCTTTTTTCACAATCTGTGAAAAAGAAACATCCCTTTTCACAAATTATGAAACAGAATCCTGTTTCCCATTCTTTTTTACAATTTGTGAAAAAAGAAAAAATCTTTTTTTCACAAATTGCAGAACAGGATCCTGTTTCATATTCTTTTTTCATGAATATGTGAAAAAAAAAAGGATTTTAACATGTTAAAAAAACACATTTCTGGGTGATTTATGAAAAAAAAAACTAACACCAGAATCTGATAGAACAGGTCCCGATTAGCAGAACACGTGTTGGTTACTTCAAAAAACATAATTTTTTTCCCCGTTTTTTAATTTTGTTTGCCTTGCTAAGACAAAACAAAATGGCGGCAGCACCAAAAAGATTCCCCGTTTGCAACAAAGGATCACTCATTTGTGACATAGGATTGCCCATTTGCGATACTGAATTCAGTTTCAAGGCTCACATCTAACTTTTCCCATAATGTGAAATTTTAAAATTTAATAATTTTTGAACGGATTAATATTTTTTCACCAAATCTTCAAAAGGCACATCTGAGACCCATGACCTTTCCACCCTAAAATATCAGACCAAAGTCCCAAGCCATGTTTGTACAGCGCTGTAACAAAGAATTTTACCAGGGTTTTAAATAATTGATTAGCAGTTTTTTTCTTGGGACAATGTTAACTGTTCAGAAAGTATTTATATAGGTTTTCTAGAAGTGTTATGCTTGTTAAACACAGTGAGGCAAGTGCTATGCATTTTCACAATGTTTTAGCACTTTTATGAACAAAACGCTAATCAATTTTTGGAGTTAAATAAAACCCCGTTTACAAAAAATGTTCAATTTTTTTTTTTTTTTTTTTTTACACTCCATATTTCCACACCCACAAATCCAAATGGAATGAAACTGGGCACATCCAAAGATCTTCGGTCCCTGACGGGGCGTGCGAAATGTAATGCATATCAGTTGGATGGTTGTGAAGTTAAGTGCAAGATTTTGAGTTTAACATAGAAGTGAAGGCTGAACCATAACTATAACAATATCTCTGCACTCAGACATCCGAATAAAATGAATCTTGGCACATCCAGAGATCTTTCGTCCCGGATGGAGCATGCAACATTTCATGCAAATCGGTGGAATGGTTGCGAAGTTATTAAAGTGCAAAAAGCACAAAAAAGATTCCCCATTTGCGACACATGATTACCCATTTGCGACACAAGATTGCCCATTTGTGACACAGAATCCTGTTTTGATGCTTACATCTAACTTTTCCCATTGAAAATAATGGGAAACTTTAAAATTTAATAATGTTTGAATGGATAAATATTTTTTCACCAAATCTTCAAAAGGCACATCTGTGACCCAAGACTTTCTACCCTGAAAATGTCAGACCAAAATCCCAAGCCATTTTTGCACACTGGCATGACAAAGAATTTTACAAAAAAAGTGGTAATTTTCACATTTGTTGACACTCTGTATCTCTGCACCCACACATCCAACCAGAACAAAACTTACAACATGAAGAGATCTTCAGTCCCTGATGGTACATGCAAACCTGCATGCAAATCGGTTCAACGGTTGCGAAGTCATTAAAGTTTAACACGGAAGTAAAGTTTCAACCCTAACTATAGGGGCACAACTGCACCCCTATATAAATATACATACACATACACACACATATATTTACTGGTCTCCGTACAAATTAAGGTAAGATTTATTGCATCCTAATAGCAACTCCAATAGGGCCAGAGGTCACATGCTCCAATAGGGCCTGAGGTCACATACTCTAACCTTGTAATTCTATACCTTTGTAGAAGGACTCAGGAATGCTACTGTTATATGGGCATTTGCAACCAATGTTTTAACAGTTTTTTGACGCAACAAGTTGAATGGCAGCCACATTTTTTCTTTTAATCACATCTATTTTTATCCTCCTGCAGCCACTGACCTGCCCTTATCCAGTGACTGCTCCACTTTCACCGATGACCCCGGAGGCACGACCACATACCAGCTGGCATATACAGCTGTACCTTCGATTGGGGCCTCCCCCTGTCCCCACGCCAGGCCAGGAACCAATACTGGTGCACAGCCATGCATACCAGGCCTTACCGGGGAAGTAAGTGCAGCCATCAAGATGCCATGGACAGTGCATCCATTTTTCCTTCTCCAATTCCCCCGGAGTGTAGATGTGCAATGACGTCAGAGGCACTATGTGCCAATGTCTGTTGCACTCTACCACTGCTTGCACCAGCTCTGTAGTGCCCCCGTCATCACCAGAGGCCACTGCAGAGCTGTGGCACCCCACAACCCTCCCCGGGATAGGACAGCAGTCCTCCAGACGCTCGATCCCGTCCCTGCCCTGATGACCCCTGACAACCCGGGCTCACGTCCAAACCCAGGTCGCCAGCGTGGTGCGAGGTGTGGCATCCAGCATCTCAACCCTCACTGCCACCGGCCCGGCGCAGCCACACATTTCTAAAACTCAACAAATGACAACCTTACCCACCTGGTGTTAAAAAAAAGACACAGACATACAATTATTAGTTCCTGCAATGAAATACTTAATTCATGACAAGCAGAACATTATGTCCATCACTGAATGATTTCAGAAAACTCAAGTGCAGCAGTTAATCATCTTTTTTTCTGGATCTTTTGTCACAAGGACCAATATGGCAACAAAAAAAAAGTTTATTTTTTTCTATGGATTTAAACCAGATACATTAATACTGTCCAAATGTTTTGGGCCATCTGTTACATTATTATAATTGGCTCCCACTGAAGTACTCTAAAATGATCTTTTCTGTAAGTAAACACAGAAGCTGACAGCATTTAATATGGCATTTGCTCAAACACTAAGAAACAGGAACTTTCAAGTAGGCAAAATTCCGTTAGCAAAGCTAAAGGGCTCTAAAAGGTTTTAACATATAATTTTCATTTCTAAGAATTAACTCATTAGATTTATTGTTAAGCAGTCCATTTATAAATTAAATGACACCCACTGCAATGCTTCCTTCCACAAGGTTTGCTTGCTGCTTTTTATTCTATTTATATTATTTCCATTATTTAAAAAAAAGAAATCCTGGGATTACCCAATGGAAGAAATACACTGCATCAATAGTGTATAATACAACACAGGACCTCAAAACCAAGGTATGTAGAATACCCCTACAGCTACATACATACAGTAAGTAGATATAGTTTAATTTTGCCTTGTGTTTCTCACAGATCATCCAGTATTTTCTGTTTGTCCCAATCTGAACCGGGAACAGTATACAGCTACTTCCCAACACAGCTAACCTGATGTGGTTTTCTTAAAAAGGAACACAGAAATATCACATCAAGAACCATGTAGGCTTCTACCAATTTGCAACTGTTTTAAATTTAAATATGGGTCCGGTGCCCTACCGTCATAACAAGGTTAAATACTCCGTTCATTCTCTGTATAAGGCGTTAGCCCTATTCAGTTCTCCTCTAGCTCTTCAGGATGTACATGGGCTGGGTGAGCACAATGCCTTTGAAAAGAGGAAGAGGTTCAAAGGCAAATATCAGGAAGGACTATTTCATGGAATGAGCGGTGAATACTTTAGCTTGAAATAGACTTTTAGAGCAGGTGGTGTCATCCGACACTAGCTCTGCCTTCAACTAAAACTATGTAAGTACCTTGAAGAAAAAGGAGTGACAAGGCAGTCCTACTGAATTGGTGGAGCACAGAACATCTTTCTTTCCTAAACTGCTATGTTCGCAAATATGTGTATGCTTGGTCAGTGGCTGAATAATTTTCAACTGCAATTTAAAATTGTTTCCTAACTACAGTTTAGATGGTTACCGAATTATTTCCTGCTCTCATTGTGGAATTCCACTCTGATGTTATTTGTCACGGCAGCAGTGCTTATTAGCCTGGGAAAAAAATGCCTTCACATGCCTTATTTTAACAGCAATGCACTCCTCTCATTCAGTTCTTCACGGGGACAGTTTTGTGCAAGCTGATAATGCTGTTTGTCTTTGTCTTCTGCTCAGATCTAACAATATTGAAAGCAAACAAAATCAATACTGACAGACCAGCCTCATCGCACTCCCACCTGTGAGACCAGAGTTGGTAAGTGAGCCCAGTCCCCCACACTGGGACCAGCTAGGGGCCAAGCATGTTAAGGAGTTGATGTGTGTGTTTGTTTGTGGGGGGGGGGGGATACTTCACATCTGTGCTACTGCTACTGGCAAACAGAGGGGAGACATTGTTTACATAGGCAAACACTGGCCCACCCTACTGGCTGGAGGAAGGCCGCAGCCACAAAAGCTCTATTTCTCAGGACATGGGACAAGCATGGAACTAAGAAACATTTCGAGCAACACAATACAAAATAAATGAGCCTGAAGCTGCTTTTTATTCACAACAAAGAAGTCAGCAAGTCTGCCCCATCAGCGCAGTGGTAGGGCTCCTGCTCTCAATGCTGGAAACCCAAGACTGGAAACAAGGCGGGGTAGGGACTGTACAGATGGGGATCAAGAAAAGGCAAACATCTTGAACAAATACTTCTGCTCAGCTTTCACAGTAGAAGGGGAGGGATCTCAAAAAGGTGCCAGGAGCACTGATGTGAGGGAAATGGACACCAGTCCATTTTCTGAGGAGAAAGCTCAGAAAGCACCAACTAACCTGAAGGTGGACAGTACTATGGAGCCAGATGGGGTACATCCAAGGGTGTTGAGAGAGCTTAGAAAGGTACTGGCTGCACCTCAACAGATCTACTTAACAGATCACTGGAGACTGGCATGGTCCCGAGGGACTGGAGAAGGGCAGAGGTAGTCCCACTTCACAAAAGTGGTAGCTGGGAGGAGACAGGAAACTATAGACTTGTTAACCTGACACTGGCGGTGGGTAAGATAATGAAAACGCTGCTAAAGGAAAGGATTATGGAATATCTTGTATCCGAAGGATTACAGGATCCAAGGCAGCATGGTTTCACAAGAGGAAGGGTCATGTCAAACAAATCTGATAGATTTCTTTGACTGGTTGACCAAGGACTTGGATCAGGGAAGGGCAGTGGACGTGGCCTACCTGGACTTCAGCAAGGCTTTCAGTACCATTCCTCACAGGAGACTGGCAAACAAGCTGGGTAACTTGAGGGTGGGTATTAAGATGGTATCCTGGACAAAAAACTGGTCTGAGGACAGGACACAGAGGGCAGTGGTAAATGGAGTTTACTCCAAAGAAGGGAAGGTGACCAGCAGGGTACCTCAGGGATCACGGCTGGGACCTGTCCTCTTCAATGTCTTTATAAGTGACATACTGGAAGAACTGGAGGGAAAGATCTGCCTCTTTACAGATGACACTAAGATCTGCAACAGAGTGTACACTCCGGGGAGGAGGGGATGGGCAGGGATCTGAAAAGACCGGAGGAGTGGTCAAGGGTATGGTAATTGTTTTAATGCAAAAAAGTGCAAAATAATGTACTTGGGTCATAGAGACCCAGAAGAGGAGTACCAAATGGGTGGAGTGATACTTATAAAGACCAAGTGGGAAAGATACTGAGGAGTAATCATTTTAGATAACCTAAAGGTGGCCAGGTAGTGTGACAAGTCAGTTGGTAGGGCTAACTGGATGCTGCGGTGCATAGGAAAGGGCATAGCCAACATGAAGAGGGAGGTAGTGTTGCCCCTACACAGATTGCTGGTAAGACCTCACCTTGAGTACTGTGTACATTTCTGAATCTTGCATCTCAGGAAAGACATAGAAGGGGAAGGGGTGGAAGGTGGTCACCCGGAATGCTAGGAGCCTTGGGACGAAAACTGCAGAGCTACAGACTCACAGCAGAGGAGAGGTGGACACTGCAGCCATCACTGAAACATGGGCCACTCAATACAATGACTGGGACCTGTTGATACCAGGGTACAAGATATTTCGTAGGGATAGAGTGACTGGGAAAGATATGGGGTGGCACTATATGTGAGGGAATGACTGAAGTGTGTATGGGAGGAAGGGGAGGAGGGTAGTACAGAATCACTACGGATGCAAATCCAGGATTCCAAGAACATGACTCTCAGGATGGGAGTGGTTTACTGGCCACCACCCTCTCATACAGAAGAGTTAGACAGGGAACTAGCGGGACAGATCAAGAGGACCTGTGAGAAGGGTAGTGTGGTGATTGTGGGGGACTTCAACATGCCAGGAGTGGATTGGAGTACCCCAACAACCAGGACTAGAAGGGAGCAGGTACTGCTGGATGCCTTCCAGGACAGTTTCCTGATGCAAATGGTCAGCAAACTAACCAGGTTAGGGAATACCCTTTGACCTTGTTCTGGCAAGTGGGGAGTTTGCGAGGGAACTTAGGGTGGAAGAACCACTGGTGGGAGTGGCCACCACTCAGTATGATTCACGTTGGATATGGATAAGGAAGGAGCAGAATCTGGCACAAGGGTGCTGGACTTCAGGAGGGCCAAATTCAGGAGGACGGGGGAAGTGGTAAAATGGTACCTGGCCAGAATTCAACCTAGTTTGGGCACTAATCAGAAATGGAAGCGCATAAAGCTGGGGATAATGGAGACAACTAGAACCTGCAGCAAGGCCCAGAGCAAGAAAGGTAGGACAAAGAAACCTAGCTGGGTGAGCAAGGAGGTCATGGAAAAGGTAAGGATGAAATGAGCTGCCTTTAGGAGGCACAAAAAAACAGGGAGGGGGGAGGACAGGGAGAAGTACCTGAAGGAACCGAAGAAGGTGACAAGGGTAGTAAGGGCAGCCAAGGTGTCTACAGAGCTCAGGCTAGTGCAGGGCATTAAGAAGGGAGAGAAGGACTTCTTCAGGTACATCAGGGGAAAAAGGAACAGTAAGGGCCATATAGTAAGGATTAGGAAGGAAGGTGGTTGGGTGGAAGCAGGGGGTGATAAGGCAGAAGCACTAAAGCGATTACTTTTTGCTTGGTATTTACTAAGGAGAAGAGGAGGTGATACCCAAGGGAGGAGGCAGAAACAGAGGGAGAGGGTGAGGACAGGAAATCATGGAGGCAGGGTTCTGGAGGGTTTGAGGGCACTAAGTGTGGACAAGGCGCCAGGCTCAGATGGCATCCATCCCAGGGTACTGAAGGAGCTAACAGAGGTCCTGGTGGGACCTTTGGCAGACCTATTTAATGCCTCACTACACTCAGGGTGTGTACCTCAGGATTGATGGATGGCTCATGTGGTGCCCATCCACAAGAGCAGCCCCAAGGATGAACCAGGGAACTACAGACCAGTGAGCCTCACACCCATCATGGGTAAACTGATGGAGATTATCCTGAAGGAGAGGCTAGTGGCCCTCCTGGAGGCCAAAGGACTACAGGACAGCAGACATCATGGCTTCATAAGTGGCAGATCCTGCCAAACCAATCTGGTGAAGTTCTATGACTGGGCAACTAGGCATTTGGACAGGGGCCATGCAGTGGATGTCCTGTACCTGGGCTTTTGTAAGGCATTCGACTCAGTGCCATGTGGGAGGCTGGGAAGTAAGTTAGAAGGCACAGGGGCAGGTGCAAGGCTGGTGAGATGGGTAGGGAACTGGTTTCACGGAAAGCAACAGAGGATTGTGGTGGGTGGGGAGCTCTCATCCCCAAGGGTAGTGACAGGCAGTGTACCGCAGGGCTCAGTGCTGGGACCAGTGTTGTTTGGGATATTCACTGCAGACATATCATTGGGCATAAAGAGCAAGATCAGTCTATTTGCTGACGACACCAAGATGGCAGCAGTGGTGGATGACCCAGGGGGATGGCAGGGGTTGTAGATGATCTGGAAATGCTGGAAACCTGGTTGGACACCTGGCAACTGAAGTTCAATGCCAAAAAGTGCAAGGTGCTGCATTTTAGGGTGAAAAACCCAAGGAGGAGGAGTTACCAGCTGAGGGGAGTGCAGCTTGCCGAGACAGAGGAAGAGAAGGATCTGGGGGTGCTCATTACAGGGTCAATGAACAACTTCGCACAATGCAGAAAGGTAGCTGCAAAGGCCAACAAAATGCTGGGTTGCATTACAAGGGGTATATCCTCGAGGAGGGGTGAGGTGATTCTGCCACTATATAGATCATTAGTTAGACCGTACCTGGAGTACTGCATGCAGTACTGGTGCCCGTATCTGAAGAGGGACATTACATTACTGGAGGGGGTGCAGCACAGGGCAACAAAGATGATCAAGGGGCTGGGGGAATTACCATATAAGAGGAGGCTGGGGGAGTTGCACATGTACTAACTGGAGGAGAGGAGGGACGGGGGGCTATGACTGAAACCTTCATGTACATGAAAGGAATAAACAAGACAAGTACAGAGGGGCTGTTCAAAGCAAGGGTGGGGAGGGACACCCAGAGCCATGATGTGAGACTGGAGGGAGGAAGGTTCAGGAGGGAGATGAGGAGACACTTTTTTACGGAGAGGGTGGTAGCTGGATGGAATGCGTTACTGGGAGAAATGGTATCTAGTAGAACAGTGGACTGCTTCAAAAGGGAGTGGGACAGGGCAAGGTGGTGGGTCAAGGGAGGCGAAGGGTTGGAGGGAAAAGCAGCTACAGAATAAGGGGTGCTAGCTGCACATTTGAGCAGACTTGATAGACCACTAGGCCTTTCTCTGCTGGTAAATTTCATATGTTCATATCTTTTTATAGACAGAGTGGAGGTGGTCCAGAGGAGGGCTACCAAAATGGTGCAGGGTCAGCATCAAAAGGCCTACAAGTAGAAGAAGCTAAAGGAGCTAAATATGTACACCTTTGAGGAGAGGAGGGATATGGTAGAGACCTTTAAATACTGCACGGGGGTTAATAAGTTACAGGAGTGAGGTATCTTTCAGAGAAAAATGTGTTCTAGAACAAAGGGGCATGCTATGAAGCTGGAGGGGGGGTAAATTCAGGAGGGATGTGAGGAAGTACTTCTTCACAGAAAGGGTGGTGGACACCCAGAACAGCCCTCCATCAGAGGTAGTGGGGCCAAAAAACAGTGGTGGGGTTCAAAAATGCCTGGGACACCCACACGATAATAGAAGGGGAAAGGAGAGGAAGAGATGGCACCATAGCTCAAGTAAAGGTCTACAGCGAAAAATAAAGGTTAAAAAAATATGGGCAGACTGGGTGAGCCTGGCAGCCCTTATCTGCTGTTACATTCTATGTTTCTATGATTAAGCTCCAGGCGTTTGTGGCTGGCCAGGGGGATGAAGATCAAGTATCCCTGTGAATACGCTCCTGTTCAAGGGAGGGATTAGCTGCCGCTGCTATAATAATTTCAGCTGGGTGTCCATAGGTGGTAGTGCAGTGGGGGTACAGAGGGGAGGAGAGCTGTTGATTGGGTTTTGCTCAAGCACACCTTGCGTGTACGCCAGCATGGAGTCCCTTATCATGCTGATGTCCTGGGGGGTGAACTAGAACAAGAAACACCCTGGCTACCACACACTGATCTTGGGCATGCTTCGGCGTGACCCCTGCCACCGTCCACTCTCTGTCGCTCTCTCTACTCTGGGAGAACTCCTGCCTCCACACTCAGAAGGAGGTGGGAGGTGGGAGTCTGGCTTGACCAGGCACACCATAGGTGATAAGCCCATGTTGATGAAAGCACAGGGGTAGGTAAGTGGCTGTGATGCAGGATGATGGGACCAAGCCCAATCCCCCAGGAAAGGGGGCAAACTAAATTGAGAACATAAACAATAAATGATACAAAAATGAGTTAGCAAATCTCAGACAGAAGCAGCGAGTTGCAAAGCCAAGAGAGCTAAGCAGTGGAAAAATCTACAAGCTGCCATCTTTAATTTAGATATCAAAATGTTCTGAAGCCCAGCCTCAAAGAAGTAAAGAGCAAAGGAAAGATCACAGGGAAAAGTGTAAGCCTGTAAAGTAATTGGAACTGAGACTATAATTACTTTATATCCTTTTTTTGTTTGTTTTTCTTAACCATGGATAAACTTTGAAGGCCAATGAAATAAATAAAACTAATCACAAAGATTAAAAAATGACTTATTCTTATAATAAAGAAATAGAACATGGGCAGACTGGATGGACCATTGTTTTTTTTTCGTTCTGCCATCATTGTCTATGTCTCTATGTTTAAATAAATCAGAAGGGTGAAAATAAAATACTGAATTCTACTCCCCATCATACAGGCAACTAACGTGAAGACTGAAACACTGGGGACATATGGTCTAAAAATTCTGTATGTGCAATGATAAAAAGAGAAACACAGAAATGTAGAATTTGTCATCAGAAAAGGATCACTTGGCCTACCCAGTCCGCCCAGATGGTCTCTGCCTAGTCTGTCTCCACAGACCCTAACTGGTTTCTGGCAACCCTCTCTGCCTATTTACTAATATTCCCCAATGACTATCCCACGCATGCTTGAAGCCCACTACTGGTTTTGCCTCCATCACTTCCACTGGCAGTCTGTTCTAGGCGTCAGCAACTCTCTCAGTGAAGTAGTACTTCCTCACTGACGTCAAGGTAAAGATCAGGAAGCATAGGAAAACCAGGAGCAGTTGTAGAATTAACCAAAAATTATTTATTTACACTAGCAGTATCATAAAATAAACTTGTTCAGTATAACTATTTACAAATGCAAAATAAAATAAAGTTTTCTTTCAGTCTCTTCTCCCCTTTTTCTTCTAATCTTTTTCGCAGTTTAGCTCTTTTATAAGTCTTTTCAACCCCCATTCTTAGCAAGTATCCTGTTTTTGTAAATATCAGGCAGGAACTGCTAGAACACACTGTGCTTCTTGAGGCCCCCTTTGCACAGCTCTTGCAAAAGGCTCAAACATTTGCATTCAAGTAACCTCTGGAGTTTTCCATTAGCTTTTTGCAATCATCTCAAATTATAATTATATATATATTTCAACAGTAATGCTATACATTTTCCAAACAATGATTTGCACATATTTTTATATTAGCAGATATGCAAGGGAGGAAAAAACAGACAGCAAGAGAAAACTGAGAGACAGTGAGAGGCAAAGAATTGCGAGATTGTTCAGGATGATCAAGTCTGCAGTCTCACAGGACAATTTGGTTGTGCAATCAGAGAGAGAAGAGACAAAAAAGGAAAGATCCTTGCATTGAAACACTTTCTGCATAATAAATGGGACAGGGTCCTATTCTACCCTGTCACACTCACATCACTCTTAGCCCCCCAAGCTTACTCGCATGCCCTCTGGTCCTGGTTCTTCTTCTCAGTTACAGTTGTGTCCATAACCAGTGGGAGACAACTGAGCCAAGCTACAGTACCAGGCAGTACACACAAAAGGGAAGGAGTGGAAGGGAGAGTTGTTTAAAACTGCTTGCCTTTTTCCTACAGAAATAAGGCATATTTTAACCTGTTTGTTCATTCATAAACAATTGGTCACCTCATTATTCCTTACTCAGCTGGACTTTGGAGACTGTACTGAAATGCCTCCATTGCTCTCCTACGAGTGTCAGATCCTTTATATCACAGATCAAGTAGGTTTGTAGCCGGATTGCCATAGAGAACCCATCACTGTACTTCGTATTCTCCTTTAGATTGTGTCTCGATGGCAATCTGAAGTTTAATTCATTGGTATATGACGTGTTAATTTAGAAGGTTCTTCTTAGTACAGTTACAGCATATATGACAAACTTGTTACACGTGAAAAACAATGCCGGTCATGCTCTGAGGTCTAATGACTTATTTATGTACACCATTCCAAAATTTCATACTAGATTTGGCACCTTCTCTTTATCTGTGTCAATTAACAAACCTGCAAACATCTCCAAAAAATGGTAAAATGAATTTGTCTGATGTAAGCGACTAGATTTAAAGATCTGATAACTTGGCTCACCTACCAATAAACAGATTGATTGATTAAAAAAATAATGGTTTTAAGTTAGAGAGAGATAGAGAGAGTGTCAAGTAGCTTGCCTGTAACACTCCACAGCTCACATATGTGGACATGCAGTTAACTGCTACAGGCTGTGCTCAACGTCACTGTGGCCTTAGTGCAGCAAAATGCAGCTTAATGTAAACATGCCTTTAGATGTAATGACTAGGGATGTGGCAAAGTTCTACTTCAGGACCAGAAAAATTGTGAAATTTACCTTCGCAAAAAATTTTGCAAATTGCCTACTTCGCCACTTTGCAATGAGTTGTCCTGGGGAAATTACACTTTTTTCAGGCAAAGTCGGGTCAAGTTGAAACGTCACTGGCAAATCTACAGGATCCTGCTTGAAAAAGTTGCCACATCAACTACCAAAAACTTCACTGAGTCAGTACCTCTCACTTCACAAATCTAGCAGACAGTGGATGAATTTGCAAAGCACAGTTTGCTAACTTTACACGAATTACTTTGCGAAGCAAAGTTTGCCAACTTCACACATCTCTGCTTATGACTGATTTAAATTCTGTTTTGTGTGAACTTGTACTCAGCTTTAGGCAATCCAATTATGAATAGCTCAAAAGGATATCACGGAGTTCACCATGACAGAATCCAAACCATAAACACACCATTTAGCACTCCAACAGCATGGTGCTCAGCTCAAACAGGCAAAAGAATAATTCCAAGGGCAGTACTCAAAAGCATTAGCCAACTGAGTGGCACTCAAAGAATAAAACACATTATACAATGGGGTCTGAGAATGTTCAAATCTGATTGGCTCACTGGTACCTTTCAGCCTTGGTAAATCCTGGCATTACCCATGGCAAAGGTGCCAATAGCTGCATCTAGAATCCTCCCACTGTAAAATCACTCTGACCCCACCCCAAACACGAAATCTGCAATGTTGTATCCCTGGTAAACCGCTGTCTCCCAACTGCTACTCTGTAAGTGCCAGGATACCGACAACATTCAAGATGCAGATACAATGGTGTTCCGGAAACAGTCGGGCAACAAACATATGGGCCAACAGAGTTTAACAACTCAGTTTCCTAACTGCCTAGACTGCACCCACCTCACCTCGCGCTCAAGTCTCCGCTGCACTCCTGCTCTCTCTCTCTCTCTCTCTGCTCCATTTCTGGTCTCTATTGTAGGTGCAGTCCTGCTCTTGCTCTCCGTCTCCCATCACTTGTAGAAAACAATAAACTGCAAATTAACACAAAAAAATGCATTAAAAATTCCCCCCCACCCCGAGTGACTCTGTTACTGTGTCCTGACCACAAAACTGAACCAGAAAGCACACGCTGTCTAACAGCAGCTTATTAGCACTCCCACCACACAGTGACAGTTGTCCGTAAGAACAAATAACTAGCATACAACTCGCAGGCTTTCTCTTTAAGGAAACAGAAAAAAAATGACAACATATAACTCTCTGTATTTGGGTCTGCAATAGGATGCATGGGTGGCAAGACTGATGCCACAGCAACAGCAATAGCAACCAAGGACTATTTCTTCTGGCGGAGTAACAAATGCAATAAAAATAAATTAAAATGCCCCCAAAAATGTTTTATTCATTTGTTTTCTATCTCAAAAAAGGAGGCATTGTATAATCACAATAGACCACTCCAGGGTGTGGGTTATGCTGAGGGAGTGACCGAACCACACCAGGTGTGGGTAAATCCCAGCATAGCCCACACCCTATCATGGTTTATTGCTTAAATAACTTACTTTTTGCATTAGTCTTCTTTAATAAGTCACACATCCCTAAGCCTCTGCAGTGGTTCCTATCTCTAGCTTGCTGGCTCACCATGTGTACACTATTCATGCTGTAGTGACAGATGAAATTTAAACTTCTTCCAAAATCTCCCTGCAGAGGCTCAGTAAAGACTGAAACAGCTTTCAAAGGGGAATAGTCAGCATAAAGAGACCCATACACAAGTGTGAGGCTGGTCCCGATTTGTACTTTGTGTCCAAAAACAGTGTTTTTTTTTTTATTTGCTTACTGTTTACTGCAGTATAGTAGATCGTATCAGGCTGATTCTGCCGACTTCCAAGCCGACATTCTGTGTAACTAGAAATCCCCAAATCCCCTGCAGATGACATTAGAGCAGGTCTGCAGCAGTGTGAGATTTAATAGCCTGCAGTGCATGTTAGAGCTTTTATAAACTTTGATCTTTTGTTTGCTGGTCCTGCTGTCCTCACTGAGCTACGTACAGTCCTAGTGGGCTGTAATTAGCCTGGGAGTACAGTAGGGCCGGTAAAATCTGAGCTTATAAAACCGTTACTATGCACTGCAGTGTACTGAATTTCCAACTGCAGCAGCCCTGGTCTGATGTCAACTGCAGGGGATTCTGGGATTTCTGTTGCAGAAAATGTCATCCTGGAAGTTAGCAGAATCAGCCTTATACTATCTACTATACTACAGTAAACAATGGTTAAAAAATGTTTTTGAACACAAAGAGAAACTTGGGACCAGACCCCACACTTGCATGTGAGCTCTTAATGCTGACTGTACCACTTTTAAGACAACATCAAGTTCCCAAGCTGCCATGCAAGGGACTACAGGACTGATTTATTTATTTAGCTTTTGTTGACCAAGTAGGTACACTAGACAAGTTATATGCATATTTTAAGGTACGATCCAGGAGAGTACAATGCGATACAGGTTCATGTAGAGGACAACATGACACAAGTTGTGCAGTATAGAGTCAAATGGAACCAGGTGAACATAACCAGTAGACAGTAAGCACAGTTAAGACAGATACAAAAAATATATACACATAAAGACAACAAGGCTAAGAGCAGTACATTTGTCAAAGTATAGATGACTCTGAGCCACCAGCAGAGCCGCAGTCTAAGTATCTCCTGAAACAGAGAATAAACGCATCATATGCATCTCAGAATCCAGTCAGGCAGGCTGCATCAGCAAAAGCTGCAAGATGGATACCAAGAAGGTCAGGTGAGCCCAGTGTAGGGGTCCAGAACTAGCTATGATGACTTAGGACACAGACATGCAGAGGAAAGCTTTAAGTAATCCCACAGGGAGCTCCAGAGGCATGAGTGGGAGGGGTTGGAGTGGACTTGGGCAGGAAAGGAATTCCATAGCCTAGGAGCACATGAAGCAAAATCCCTGTCCCCATTTGCGTGTGGTTGATAGGGACTTTAAGCACACCAGGGCCCAGAGACCTGAGGGAGTGGGAGGAATAGTCAGCTGGTTTGAGGCTCCAGCCAGCAGAGGCAGTTCTGAGCACCTTGTCAGTGAACAGCCAACACAAAGTTCATGTGGTTGGCGGGGAGAGCCAGTTGAGTTTGTCATACAGGTCACAGTGATGGGTGAGGCAAGGGGCAGCAAGTGCAAAGTGACAAATGTTATTATAGGTTGTGTTCTACCTAGTGAGGTGAGCCTTGGAGGTGCATGCAAACAGGAGAAGGCCATAGCAGAGAGAGGGAAGAAGCACACCTCCGGCCAAAGCAAGGCGAGCAGCAGACGTAAGATTTCTATTCACTCTGTAGTCCAGACCCAATTTGCAGTTAACAGCTCTGCATACATTTTGGACATGGCACCCAAGGTTGAGTTGGGGGTCAAGTGTCACCCTGAGGTATCTGATAGAGAAAGTGGTTAGAAGAGGAGTGCCATCAACACCAGTAATAGGCAAAGGGACAGGGGTGGCCTTAATCTTGGCCAAGGACCCGAAAAACATGGCCTGAGTTTTTTTAAGGTTGAGGGCCAGCTTGTGAGACATTACCCAGGACTGGATAGTCCTGAAATCCTCACTCAGCCGATGGTTGATGACCCCAATGTCCCGGAAATGGGTGAGGATGACCAGGTTATCTGCATAACGGATAGTACTACAGTTGGTAACAGTAGCAGGGATATTATTGACAAAGATAGAGAAGGGTCCCAGGACTGATCCCTGGGGGACACCAGAGGTAACAGGAGATGTGTCCGAGAGGACCTTGCTGAATTTGGTAAGTTGTCTGCCCTGGAGGTAATTACTGAACCAACTCAGGACAGGAGGGGACAGACCAAGGGACCGTATTTGCGAGCAAAGTAATACATGGTCAACTAGGTTAAAGCCTTGGATAGGTCAATGAATGTGGCACCTGAGAGTTTGCCCTGGTCCATGGCAGCCCTGATACCAGAGGAGACAGTGACAAGGGCAGACTATGTACTGTACCCTTTTCGAAAGCCGTGCTGTGCAGGGGACAGTAGCTCAAGGGCCTAAATGTACTCTGTAAGTTGCCTGGCCACAACTTTCTCTAGAAGTTTACTAATAGCCGATAAGATGGCAATCAGTCGGTAATTGTCAAGGATTTTAGGGTTGCTGTGCTTGAAAACAGGGACAATTCTTGCCACTTTCCAGATGTCAGGGATAACACCAGAGGCAAGGGACATGTTAAAGATGTGGGCCACTGGGAAGGCTATAAGAGGGGCACCCAAATGGAGGATCTTGGGCTCCATGCTATCATGGCCAGCACTAGAATGTGGGGAGAGACCAGAGAGAAGTCTCTGCATCTCCAGTACCGTCACAGCCCTAAAATAAAATAACAGATGGGAGGTGGGGGCCGCCTGGGGGTGGAGGCCAGAGGACGGCTGACACTCCAATCATCAGAGAAGAGGGAGGTGAAGGCGGACATGTCCAAGAAGTGGGAGTTAAAAGCACTGGCAATAGTTAGTGGATTATTACAATTAGACGCCAGAGTTGGAGGAGCCACTAACTATGTTTTTAATGTTCCTCCAGAAATTTCTAGGATCCTTATCGGAGTTGAGTAAGGTAGATTTGCAGTATTCACTTTTGGTTGCCCCGATTGCTTTTTTGCACTCATTTCTGAGCCTCCTGTATTGCTGAAATATGGCCTGGTCCATCGTGGCCTTGAAGTTGGCCCAACACTTGCCTCTAGTCCTCATGAGGGCTAGAATGCTCCCATGCAGCCATTTTGTGGCACACACCCTTACTCTCCGCCTGATAAGAGAGGCATGCTTGCACTGCAGGGCACCAAAAGTGCTAAGAAACTGGCTAACAGCAGTGGAGGAGTCCTGAGTGTTAAACACCACTGACCAGTCAGTGAGTCTCAGATACTCATGAAATGCCCCCAGGTCAAACCTGGAAAAATCCCTAACTTGAATGATTTTGTGGGGATTTTCAGGGAGGAGATTTTCTACACACAGTACACCAGGGTATGGTCAGAGATAGAGTCAGGAAGGGTACCAGCAGAGGTGATCCTCTCAGGCTGACCGGACAGTACTCAGTCCAGTAGGGAGCTAGTACCACCATTGGTAGACCACCTAATGGGCTCCTTAATAAGTTGTGTCAAGGAGAAGTCTGCTTGCTTAGAATTTCCTCCACGCCAGTTAAATTCAGATCTCCCAAGATCATTAGCTCATTATCCCGTCTTAGGACCAATAGTATCAAGGAGACGGGATAGCCTAGGCAGGCCGCCCTTGGGGGGATTGTATGCACAGATGATGTGCAGCTTCTTAGTATTCCCAAGTATTAGGACAGCGTGACGCAGCTCACATGAAGACAGGGAGGACTGCTGATGAGACATCACAGACATGTTGAGGTGGCTCTTGTAGTAAATCAGGATACCACCCCCTCGCTTTTTCCCCAGCCGATCCTGTCTGACGAGATCAAAGCCAGGGAGCACACAGGCTGAGTCAGGGGTGGAAGGTTTCAGCCAAGTCTCGATAATACCAAAAATATCAGGCTTATTGTGCATAGCCCAGGCAGAGAGTTCCTCCAGATTGGGCAAAAGACTACGGATGTTGAGGTGAGCAATTTTTATCCCCTTGCCTAACTGTCAGCCCACAGGAAGTGAATAGGCCTGATAGGCAGGACCAGGGTTTTGCTCAATGTCACCAGTCAGGACTAGGATCATTAGGAAGAGCCAGTGGAGATGCCACCTGCCAAAGGCCTGCGTGCAGGACGCCTGACCACTATGGCAGGATACAGAAGGCACCTGAGGTCAAGGCAGCAGGTCGGCCAGAGGGGCTACCTGACATGGGCTAACAGATTGGAGAAAGTGAAGTCGAACACCTCATGCTGGACAAACATATCCCAATGGCCCCCAGAGGAAGGAGAGTATTCAGCACACATTAAAGAGAGGCATAAGGCAGAGATAAGCCCAATAAAGAGGGCGATGCTAAATGGGAAGAGTTTAGCACCCTCTTTGGGAAGCTTAGGAGCCTTCATGACAAAATTAACCTGGCAGTAGTCTGATTGTGTGCCATCATTTTGTAATGTTTGACAACTTTTGATAAAGAAGACTGATGCAAAATGTAGGGGACCCTGTTTTTTCTTTGAATGCTACTTGTTTGGCTCCCACTATGGAGTACTGCTGTTTGAACTTCCATGGTGCAATCTGCTGAAAAAAAACTAAACAAATCTGAATACTGTGACTGTAATCATGAAATGCTGCATTATAAAGACTGATAATGAAACTTGGGGGAGTTGTACCTTCTAAAAAGCATGAATGTCAAAACAAAGCCTTGGGGAACACCAAGCACATATCCAAGCGCCCCAACATTTAACTTTAAATGCAAGGCTAGGGGTTAGGAGCTTAAAAAAAAAAAAAAAAAAAAAAAGAAAAGAAAAGAACACAATATTTTTCTTATCTTGGCAATTAAATAAAATAAAAAGAAACTGGACATATTGTTTTTTGGGAGAGCTGTTACTCCCCACAGACCCTCGCACAACAGTGACCACCTCAAATGCATCCTTCCACTGGCTGACCAGGTGGGCAAGCAGTTGCCTCAATGTCAATGGAGCTCCATAGTTAGCTGTAAGGGGGTGCATGAATGCCGGGTGGTCACTGCCCTCCCTCCCAAGTAGCCAAGCACCTCAGCTCTGTGATGCTGTGCCTGGCTCTCAGTTGGTCCCAGAGTATTATTCTCCAATGTGTCAGCACAATGCACTGCCCCAGCGCCACTGAGCCAACCATTCTATTGTACCTCTTATATTCTTCTTTGTAACTCTTTACTACTAAATTTGTGCACAGTCATTTTCCATCACCATGATTATTTATAATAAATGACCTGTCTATGTAGATCAACAACAGGGAACTCTAGCCTCAAATATCAGAATGGGGATATCACAGGAACATCAAATCACCTACATGTCAAGGCTTAGGGACAGGGTGATCGACTGGGATGACGACTCTAAACATGTACTTAACGCCTACAGGGAGGGTATCAGGTGCAAAAATGAGCCTCTTTGTGGACTACTCTAAGCTGGGGGCGGTGGTGGATGGGGACGAGGATAGGATGGCCCTGCAGTGGGACCTAGATACTCTGGAGAGGTGGTCATGCACCTGGAAACTGAGAACTCCAACAAATGCAAGGTGCTTCACCTAGGGTGTAGGAACCCAGAACACGTGTACACCCTAGGAGGGGACGGCTGGGAAAAAGACCTGGGGGTCCTGGTGGATGTCAAAATGAATAATTCTGAGCAATGCAGGAGGGCCGCGGCCAGGGCCAATAGAATGCTGGGCTGCAATGCCAGGGTGATTACCTCAAGAAGCAGGGAGGTGATTCTGCCGCTGTACAACAGCCTGGTTAGACCAAACCTCAAGTATAGCATGCAGTATTGGCGACCACACCTAAGGAAGGACATCCTGCTCATAGAGTGGGTTCAGAGGAGGGCAACTAGGATGATCCCAGGTCTAGGGGATAGGACATATGAGGAGCAACTTGGGGAGCTCAACCTATTCTCGCTAGAGGAGAGGAGGGACAGAGGGGATATGATTGAGGTCTTCAGGTACCTGAAGGGAGTAATAAGGTAAGCCTAAATGGGATCCTTCAGAGGAAGGAGGAAGGGAGGAGTCACCAGGGGGCACAGTTGGAGGCTGGAAGACTCGGGGAGGCGGCGGTACTTCACTGAGAGTGGTAGAACCATGGAATGCACTGCCTGAGGAGCTGGTTGAAGCATCTACGGTGAAGGGGTTCAAGAGGGGCTGGGATAGGTATAGTTGGGGGTGAAGCTGAGGAATCCTTGTCTGGGGGGGACTTTGGTGGGGGAGGGAGCATGGGAGGAGCCAAGAAGATTATACAGTACCCGTTCATGGTACTGACTCCCCGGCAGACTCTATAGACCATGAAGCCTACTCTGCTGGCATGTTAGTATGTTAAAATGTCTTTATTTTCCCCATTGTTAACTCTTCCCCATTAAATAAACAGTATGATTTCCCTGGTGATCTTGCAGACCCTCCTCCCTGTCCCGATTTACCCTTATAATAAACACCAGGAAGCATACTGTTTATTTAATGGGGAGAATCAGCAATAGGAAAATAAAAAGACATTTTGCCACAATTTTACAAAACAGTCAGGATTAGATATAACTTCCTTCCCCTCAAACCTGTATCAAACAACAGTAGAGATGCAACTTTATTTTTTTTTAAGTGTCAGTGTGCAGAGTGTTAGAATCACTAGTAAACCAATAAAAACATTGGCAACTAATATTAGCAACGTGCCTCAATAATTTCCCTTTTACTGTACTCCGTAGTAGATGAAAACTAAGCTGGTAACGCTGCGTTACACCGGGAGTCTGTGCCAGTACTCTGTGCACTGTACTACAGACTACATATGAGATCACCTTTGAATCGGACTGGCAGCGGTTGAGAAACAGCGGGAAAAAATAAAGGCAGTGAGGGTATCAAGAACCAAGTTGACACATACAGCTAAAAACTCTGATTTTGAGGAAACAATACAGGACTGAATAAACAGCATTGGAAATATCAGAATCTGTCACACACAGCAGCGTCGTCAGAGGCAATTTGAATATAGATTAAACCAGTCTCTTTCTTTTTAAAATAATGAAAACTAGGTCTCATTTCTCAGGCCATCAGGGAGTACATTGAGCAGTGTTACTATGCGGATATCTTTTGTAGTTTACAGATTGCAGGATCCTGTTGCTTTACTGCAGCCGCAAGATGTTGTTTAAAAGACTGAAAGCATATTTTAGACTATTCTTTTCACACTCAAAAAGCCACTCCTGAAAAATAGACAGTGCAACTGGTCAAAAGAACATGCACAATTGTAAAGACCACGCTCTATGTCCAGAGGTTCAAATAAAAATCCCAACTCTGGGGTTTCTTTCAGAAATATAAAAGCATCTTTTATTGCATGTTATTTAAAAAACACACAGGCACATCCCCCAGGGTGAAAAAAGACTCTGTAGATGTGCCTGTGTTTTTTAAATAATATCAAATAAAAGATGCTTTTATATTTGTGAGAAATCAAGAGTTAGGATTTTATTTGAACCTCTGACAGAGAGCAGGGTCTTTACTTTACAATTGTATTTTAGACTATGACCAAAAAAAATGTGTGGATCCTCTGGGGTCGCCTCTCCCTAGTTTCAGAATGGTTCCGTTTATTTGGACTGTGTTTTGCATGGATGTTTACTGGCTTAACATGTCATAGGAGGCCAGCATTCAGTTCTTGACCCCAGTATTCTCACCAGACCAAAGATATGCTATTTTTGTCATTACTGCAAACTTTATTTAAATCTGTAGAGAAAGACCCAGTTTGCTCACCCCTCCAGGAAAATGCCAGGAAAAGTTTGAGGAGCAATATTTACTTTTCTGACCTTGTGACTTAAGAATTTGACAATTTTCTCAGTCTCTCTTCTCCCTCTCTATTCTCTCACTATTTCATGCTTTCACTCTCTTAAAGAGCAATTCTGCACTATGTAAACATGCTTCCGCTTATACAATTCAATACGGAATACATTTTTAAATGGCCAGTCTTCCTTTCCAGGTTTTATATCACACCTTGGCAGCCTGACCAGGACCTAGAAGGCAAAATTTCCCTGTTTGTGGATGACACGAGGCTCTGTAACAGAGTGGACATGCCAGAGGGTGTAGACAGAATGAGGAGAGACCTGCAAAAGCTTGAAGAATGGTCAAGGGTTTGGCTGTTGAAATTTAATGCAAAAAAGTACAAGATAATGCATATGGGACACAAAACCCTGGAACAACATATCCAGTTTGGGGGGCATGAGGATATAGCACGCACCAAGCAGGAAAGGGACCTTGGGGTTATCATCTCTGATGACCTCAAGGTAGGGAAAAAGTGAGACAAGACAGCAGGTAAAGCAAATAGGATGCTGGGATGCATAGGCAGGGGCATCACCAGCAGGAAAAGGGAGGTCATAATTCCATTATACAAGGCACTAGTGAGGCCCCACCTGGAGTACAGCGTCCAGTTCTGGAGACCTTGCCTACGTAAGGACATAGATAGAGTAGAGAAGGTTCAGAGGAGGGCAACAAAGATGGTACAGGGATTGCATCACAAGTCATATGAGGACAGGCTGAAGGACTTGAACATGTACTCCCTGGAGGAGAGAGGGATATGATGAGAGACATACAAGTACTTTACAGGGAGGAACAAGGTGCAGGAAAACACTATTTTCCAGCAAAAGATGTTCCAGGACTAGAGGGCATAGGATGAAGTTGGAGGAGGGTTATTCAGACAAAATGTGAGGAAGAATTTCTTCACAGAAAGGTTACTGAACAAGTGGAACACCCTGTCTGAGGAAGTTGGGGGGGGGGGTTGAAACAATCATGGGATTTAAGAATGCATAGGATAGACATAAGGAAAACCTGGCAGTCAGGGTAAGGGGCAACAGACTTCTAGAAAAACTTGAAATGATGTTACGAGCTGAAATGGGCAGACTGAGTGGGCCACAGGCCCTTATCTGCCGACAGTATCTATGTATCCATGTGTGTAGAAAAATCATTGGCCTGTCCCCAACTGACCTCATAGTGACTTAGTTTAGGACATTATAATGCTCACCATGACAACAGACAGTGATGTCACACACAGCAGTTGTGAGGTCAGCTGGTGATAGCAGGAGTTTTTCTGAAAGGTACAGTGAAAGAAATACAGTACTGTGTCATCTGAAATATTTAGGAGCTCAATACAGTTACAGCAAGAACGTAAAAGAAAACTAGAAAACACTACAGAAAATCATAATTATTGAAAATACAGTTCTTAGACTTTTAATTTTAATAGCTAACTGCCCTTTAATATTTTTTGATTTTCTCTTTAGATTATTGTGTTAATTGAAGGATAAAACCACTGAGCAAAGAAATGCTCATTTACAGTGGTGTCTTTGATCAAAAATACAAAGTACAGGCATAATATTTATATAACATATTGGACAAGACCATCAAAATAACAATGACATTTATAAATATGTTTCTCAGTTCTTTGTGACTGCAGGGAGACAAACTGGGCCATGACTCTGGGACCCAATATTTGACCATTCATTGTTGTGTACTATATTATTTAGGGGTTATGTTATAGATTGCAGCATTGTTTTTAAAACAAAATGAAAAGTTAAAAAGACCACTGGAGGTCTGTAGGACTGTCTCACGTTTTGCATTTTGAGTGACTTCAGGTGTTTGCTATGCATCTGCTCAAAACTGCAACCTTTGCTCACTGTTAATCATAACTGATGACATCAAGCACACGAAGTCATATACGTTTTATTACAGTAACGAAATCTCCAGGATTGCAGCTATAAGCACGGCAACAATGTTACAATGTGACCTTTCACTACAGATTTTAATTATATGTTTGCCCTGCAACAGCGACACTGTAGCTAGAGCAGGCAGAAATCCGCTGACAAACTCAAACCTGATGAATTACACGGGTCAAGCTTTCAGGCACTGTATATTTCTGCCCTGGGCCATTTATAAATCCTTATCACAGTAATGGTCCAGAAAAAACAAATAAGAGAATGACAGGAATTGTCAGTGTAGTGCTAGTCAGAGGTGTATATCATTCGTACTGATAGAGTAAGAGAGAGAGAGACAGTGTCATATAAACATTCAGCTGTCGAATAGTTTACTTGTATAGTTTTTACAAAAATATTTCTATCCAACTACCAAATACTTTTTTTTTTTGTAATAATGAAGGTATTTGTAAGACCAGTATTTTTTACACTCTTTGGTCCCACCACTGGTTATGAATGCACAATTTTGTTGACCCTTGTGAAGGTTGCGCCTCCCCATTCCAGGTTTAAAACTAATGCTGTCGTGTAACTAAGATTTTCATGGCATCTTAATCTTGACTTGATGATCTATATAAAGTTTTTGACAGTTCAAATGTTTTTGAAAGTGCCCTCTTAGCATTGGGAAAGAATGTATTTGGGCTCATGTATTTACATAGATTCTTGCTGACTTGCAGAACATGTGGCGTCAGGAGCCAACAAAATGGGTATTTGAGGTAGAGGCCAAAGTGCTTTGGATTTCTGCCACGTGCCTTCTGTCCACTCTGGTTTTTAACTATACTGCTACTGCAAGAACATGACTGCTGCTCCAGTAGGTATGCCGCAACACTGTGGTTATATGCATGGCCTGGCAGCTCCTGCAGGTCTTTCATTATTTAATGACAGTGAAAGTAGCCCGCCTTCTTTGGTGGGCATCTCATTATATCATGTTTATGAAAACAGACTGCACACTCTTTCAAACCTTTCATTTTGTCATGACTGTGAGAGAAACCTCCTTGCTTTGGTAGCTTTTTCCCCTTCATTATGACTGCTGTAAATGTTTGTCTGCCCACTTTGCCAGGCCAACCTCTAGATTTTGGTCATAAGAGCCACTTGCCTCCTTTAGGGATTCTTCCATGATATAACAGCCATGACTGCCACCCACCCACTTCAGCAGGGCTTTTCCATCATAGATGTGAGGCTAGCATGCCCACTCTGGCAGGTCATTCAAACACTAAGTTTATATTGAAAAGGTCCAAATCATCCCATGGGGAAGTGAGGGTGACAAGATCCCGTCAATGGCATCCATAAAGCATCAGGCACAAAGTTAGATACCAAGCAGTCTACCGTAATCATTCTTGGCTTTTTTGTTTGTTTTTTTGTTATTTCTCCAGTGATTATGGGGTACAGAACATTTGGCCATTGGAGGTTTCTTGCACTATCATATAACTGTTATAACACAGCAGTCAGTTTAATCACAGCGGGTGGCACTGGAGCTGTTACACACACACACACACACACACACACACACACACACACACACACACATTCTCAGCAAAAAAAACTTTGTTAATGCAGTATATGTGTGTGTGTATGTGTGTATGTATATATCTATATATATATATCTATATAAAAATACTATAGTTTGGGTTTCCCAGCCATTTCTATGTTAAACCCAAAATGTTGCACTTTAATAACTTTGCAACCGTACAACAGAATTGCCTGACATTTTGCATGCACTGTGTGGCATCACAGATCTCTGGATATGGTAAGTTATATAATAGTCAGATGTGTAGTTGTGGAGCTGGGGAGCGCCACAAAACACGCAAAACGGGAGTTTTGCTCCTTTCTTTGCTCGGAGGTACAGCCCAAATGGTTTGTCCATCTGGTCTGAAATCGTCAGGGAAGATGCAGTCTTTGTCACTGATGTGCCTTTTAAAGATTTGGCGAAAAAAATATTAATCCATTCAAAGCTACTCACATTTAAATTTTCCCATTATAATCAATGGGAAAAAAATATATGTATCAAACAAAAGCTACCACCACTATATTTTACTGTCGCAAATGGCCTCCGTAGTGTCATGCCATGGCCATCTTGTTTTCAGTTAGTGATGCACAAAAATGGCTGCTATTTAAATGTGGCTGCCCCTAGGTAAACACTGACAGTTGTGTTAACCTAGTCGGGGCCTGAGGAACACACTACAGCCTTTTGTTTTTTTGGGGGGGGGGGGCAGAAATTCCTTTTCTGTGATCGGGCCCCCATAGTGTTGCAAACTGCGACAGAATGGATGCAACACTTTAGCAAATTGCAAATGTGTCGTGCCCGTTCTTTCGCAAATTTTAGTTAAAGTGTTGCAATTTGCAACACTACTGCAGCCAAAAACACCAATTCTTTGCCACCCCATTGCACCTCAATGGTTGGCGCTTTTGGGCTTAAATTTGCAGGATGGCAAGCCCTGGGTCCACAGATGTGTCTTTTGGTGGTTTGGTCCAAAAATATACAATGGCACCACAGTTACAGCATTCCAAAGTTGGGAAATTTCTGACAGGATAACACTGTAATGCCCACGGTGCCTTTTCAGCACCTGTATCTCAAAAATAATTTGAGATACAGAATTCTAGCTCAGGGTGGCTTAGTCCACCAAGTCGACTAAGCCCACATGGAGGTTTCAAGTCCATGATTACAAAAGCAGTGGAATTGTTTTCATAGTTGCTATGGTTACTGAGATATTGCCAAATTACTGTAACAAGGGTTCCTTTTCAGTACTATATGACTGATGCATGGCTTCACAGTTATGTGTAAGTGGTGGCGCATGAGGCCCAGAGGCCGATGCTCCTATATAAGCATACTATTATGCAAAATATGCAGTGTGAAGGGCGCAGGGCCAGGAGGGTCCACCTCCCACTAACACATACCAGTTACCAGCTACATTATACTTTCTCAAAAAGAAGGGAAATTCATTGCAAAATAACTTTGTTTATGCATCAGTTAGGGTTGATAGCACAGCAACAAAAGTTTGGAAATTCTATGCTGGGGTGGCTACCACCCCACCTCTACACACCACCAGACACTGGGGTGTGCCACAAGGTCATCAGGCCTAACTCTCACCCCATTCTCCTATACTGCAGCATGCCAGCTTGTTTATACACGAAATGGGGTGAGAGTTAGGCCAGATGACCCCATGGCACACCCTGACATCTGATGGTGTGTAGAGGGTGTGGGGGGTGGGTTGGTAACCTTAACACTGAATTTCCAAACTTTTGTTGCTGTGCTATCGACCCTAACCAATGCACTAACAACGTTTTTTGCAATGAATATATATTATAGCTGCACGGTAGCTATAGTTAGGGTTGCCCGGCCACTTCTATGTTAAACCCAAAAGTTTGTACATTAATAACTTGGCAACTGTTCAACAGATTAATCTGAAATCTTGCATACGCAGTCTGGTACCATAGATCTCTGGATCTGGCAAGTTGCGTTCCGGTCAGATGTGTGGTTGCGGAGCTGCGGCGTGCCAAAAAACATTGAGCAAATTTTTTTTGCTTGGGGCTACAGCCCAAACGGTTTATCTGTCTGGTTTGAAATCGTCAGGGAAGATGTGGTCTGGGTCACTGGTGTGCCTTTTGAAGATTTGGTGAAAAAATATTAATCCATTCAAAAGTTATTAAAAAAATAAGTTTCCCATTTTAGCCTGTGGGAAAAAATACAAGTACGGTGCGAAAGCACATTGTACTGTCGCGACAATACATTTTACTGTCACAAATGCCCTTAATACTAGCGTGTGGCGGCCATCTTGTTTCAGTTAGCGGTGGAGAAAAAAACATTTTAATTCAAAACAGCATGCCCCTTGGTGTAAACACCAACTGTTGTGTTTACCTAAATGGAGCCCTGGAAACATGATCCTTTCATCAGGTTTTAAAAATAATGACCAGAAATGTTTTTGGTTTTTTTTTACATTTTTTCCATCTGTACTGTCACAATATTTTCAACAGCACAACACTGTCGTGATTTTGGCAGCAGTATGGTGGCATACTTTCGCAAATCACATCATTTTGTGACCGCTTCTGCAATTTGTGACAGTAGTGGCCCCAAATAACATGTTTCTTTGGCATATCAGTGCAACTAAATGGTTTGGACTTTTGTGCTGAAATTTCCAGGGTAGAAAGGGTTTCCACCACAGATGTGCCTTTTGCTGGTTCTGATTTAAAATTTACATCAGTTGCATAGTTATGTCATTCCAAAGTTGAGAAATTTCCCATAGGATAACACTGTGCCCACGGTGCCCGCGGTGCCTGTATCTTGAAAATGGTTCAAGATATGGATTTTACGCTAAGTGCTGCTTAGACCACCTGGACTAAGCGAGTGTGCAGATTGCCAAATCATGATTACAACTGCAGTGAACTTTTTTCCAAAGTTGTTATGGTTACTGAGATATTGCCAAATTAATGTTACAAGGGTTACTTGGAATGTCTCTAGGCCTGTGTTTTCACACCATTCTACTATTCTGTACCATCTCTGCTTGTTTCCAGATGGAATGGGGTGAGAGTTAGATTAGACAACCCCAAGGCACACTGCAATGCCAGTTGGTGTTTGGAGTTTGGGGGGAGGGGTATGGGTGTTAACCCTAACACTGAATTTCCAGGCTTTTGTAGCTGTAATAGAAACCCTAACTGCTGCATTAAAACAGGCTATTTTTTTTTTGCTCTCCCTCTCTCTCTATATTATATATATATATATATATATTCATACACGCACACACACATACATATATCTATATCTATCTATCTTGCATTCCTTGCAAAAGAAACTTTATTAATGTACCAGTTAGGGTTCAGGTTCTGGTGATTCTAATTTATGATTCACAGTTACACACCTTCGGTGTTTGCTCTGTATATGTAGTATCCATTTTGTCTCTGTACTGTACTTAGTCACTGTACTTATCATACTCTGTATTTGTCCACATTCAGTGTATGATGTGGAGCCTTTGTAAATGAGTCCCTGACTCAAAGAGTTGTAATTCCGAGACTTCATATAAATAAAAATAAATAAATAAACCAACAAAAGTAGGGAAATGTGGTGTTAGGGTTACATAGATACATAGACAGTGTCGGCAGATAAGGGCCTATGGCCCACCCAGTTTGCCCATTTGAGCTTGTAAGTTCAGTTTATGTTTTCCTAGAAGTCTGTTGCCCCGTTGGGTTCCCAACCATAACACCCAACCCCCACTCTGCAAAGAGCAAAAGGAAAACCCATTATGGTTTTACCTCTCCTGAGTTTTTGCAAATCAGGCCTTTGGTGTTCCTTAAGGTTGTCAATCCTAATGCTCACCCCATTCTCTGGGCAACAACTACCTCACCCAGGGGGCACCTAGTTTGCAACCACTCCATCAAAGGATGCCAGCAAGGAGGCAGAGTGACTGGACCTTGGTGGACTCTGGGAGGGTGGGGGAGAGCACCTCTCAGACCTTACCGCTGCACAATTCCTTCACCATCCTGGTGGAAATGGGAAGCCAAGAGGAGGCATGCAAGGCAGGAGTATGACAGGAGGTGGGGTCTTCAAGGGAGCAGGCCCAAAGGAGGGTGAGAGAGTCCCCCAGCCAAGGAGGAGGCAGTTGCTGGTGGGAGACACCATAGTCAGGGGGGACTGAGTTGGAGGCTGGGAAAGGGAAGGACATGGTAGTCCAGTGCATTAGAGGTGTTTCAGTGGGGAGGACTAGAAGATGGATCTTGGAGATTGTCAGGGAAGAGGAGGTAGGGAGTGAGCTGGATGCTGTTGTCCATCTCAGGATGAATGATCTGGCAAGGGAAGCTGTAGAGTTAGAGCAGGATAGGGTTAGGGAGCTGGGAAGGGGCCTGAAGTAGGTAGCACACACAGTTGACTTCACTGTGGTGCTACCCATGCATGGTCGAGGAAAGGCTAGGGAACTCCACACCATGTCCTTCAAACAGTAGTTAAAGGAGTGGTGCAAGGAGGACGGTTTTGGTTACACTGGGGACTGAGGTCATACCAGGCAGGAATGGCAGCCCATGGTGGAAGGTTTAAATGCTACTTTGACAAGAATTTAAACTGGGGAAGGTAGAAAGACAGATCGGCAGAGACTGCGCCCCAACAAAGACTAGTGCAGTAGGGAACGTTAACCTAGGGAGAAGAAATTCCCCATAAGTTAATGGATGGAAGTAAAGAGAAGAGCAGTGTAAGCAAGTCTGGAGGAGGAACCTCAGCTGGAAGAGAAGGGAAGAAGGGAAAGCAGGAAGATAACATAGCAGTCGAGGGCAGGCCTGGGGTAACAGAGGAGGGCATGGGGGGGGACAGGAAGGATAGAGGGAGAGAAGGATAATGAGAATGGAAAACCATATGTGTCAATGCAAGGAGTCTGGGAAAATAGCAGTTACATAAGAACTTATCGCAACAGTAGATCTTCGAGAGAGGTTCCTGCAGTAGGTCTTCATTTATAGGACTGCGCCCCCTGGCATCAGGACTGGACGTCAAACTTCTAGTTAGCAATCCATAGTGGGGGACCACCCCCTGCGTCACATTTATTTATTTATTGAAAAGTTTCACCAGGTAAGGTACACTGAACAACAAGTTGCTCGTCTCCGGTGCGACCTGGGGAAAGGGTGATGGGGTTACACAGTAACAAAAACACACATAAAATAAACATAGCATAGAGAACAACAGGGACTGAGTGAGCAAAGACTCTCAAACAGATCAAGTAATTACAGGGTGGCATAGGTTAAAATCCAGCGGCTATACCACATGTGGTGGCAGACTAGTCAGTAATAATATCAACTAAGGGGACCAAGGACTAGCCCACATCCAGGCCAAAAGAAGCACAGGGCAAGCAAGTGGTGGTGAGAAACATGAGAGGTGAGTCAGAGCCTAGGGCTTAGAGAGCTGGTCTATAGAGGAGTGAGAGAAAGAAAGAGAGAGAGAGATTAGGTGAAGAAAACATGTTAAAATAGGAGCCAGGATTGGTTCCAAGTGAATAGATTTGGTAGGTCTGGCAACCCAGCAACATGACAAGACATTAGCATGACAGTATGTGAGGGCGGTCCCCATGCCCACCTTCCAGTTCTCCAGCCGGAAGATCCCTATAAGGGTGACGGGAGAAAGGACCATAACTCCTAGAGCCCGGAGCTGCTGATAAGAGCCCTGAAGAAGGACAGGAAAAACAGGAGCTGGGGGAAGGTGGGAGGGAAAATATGACCTACTGCAGGAACCTCTCTCGAAGATCTGCACCTACGTGAAGTTTTTACATAACTGCTATATCTTACTTGGAAGGGTTCCTGCAGTAGGTCTTCACTTATAGGACTGAACACCAAGTAGTCAAGAAAAGTAAGTCAGAGACTAAAGTCTGGGAGGTGGAATGTCTACCAACTAGAGAGTCAGTTAAGACAATAGGCCTTGTAGGACAACAAGTCCAAAACCGGCTCTGTGTCTAGATTCAATGTCCAGATTGTAATGCTTGGTGAAAGTATGGACTGAAGACCAAGTGGCCATGACACAAATGTCCAAGGCGGACACATTTCATAAGAAGGCAGTGAAAGCAGCCATGCCACGGGTTGAGTGACCCTTAACTTCCCCCGGAAGGGGTTTCTCATACTTCTGATAGATGAACAAAATGCAATTAGCCAACCATTTGGACAGGCCCTGTTTAGAGATGGTCGTACCCTTACATCTGGGTGCAAAAGCCACAAACAAACAACTTGGTCCGAGAGATACAGTATCTCAATATCCTATGCATGTCCAACGTGTGCAAAAAGCTATTCCACCCTGTTGGAATACTAGGGATAATAAACCGCAGTTGAACATCTTGGTTCAAAGTAAATTTTGAAACCACTTTGGTAGAAAGGAAGGATTAGTCTGCAGAGCCACCCAGCCTCATGGAAAATTAAATAAGGCTCCTTGCAAATGAGGGCCTGGAGCTCTGAAACTCTTCAAGCTGAGGTAATAATGACCAAAAAGAGCACTTTCCAGGACAAATAGCGCATGTCGCAACTTGCTGCCAGCTCAAAAGGGGGGCAAAGTAAGTTTCTCCAAAATAAAATTTAAATCCCGGGGGGAAATCGGACTATGAACTGGAGGTTTTAAGTAGAGGATCACTTTCAGAAAGGTTTTAGAAACCTCCAACTGTGCTAGAGTTTTGCCATCTACCATAAGGTGATATTTTAATTTTAATTTTTTTTATTTTAGTCTTTGGTAACTGGGTGAGGCCCACTAGGCACAAATGCCTGTTTTCAGGGGCAACATGGGAGCACTGGGTTGTTAAGTGACTTGTTCAGAGTCGCATAGTATGCAAATGGAGGTTGTGAGAATCAAACCAAGGTCTGGTCTGCTGGATGTACCAAGCTCGTTCACAGCTCATTACTCTAACCTCTAGGCTATACTGCCAGCCCATAGGTGGAAACCACAGAAAGGTGGACCATCAGGGAAGAGTAGCTGAGGCCCAAATCAGACAGGTGCAAGAGGTACTCAAGGACTTGGGGCACCGAGCAAGAGAATGGGTTCAGGCCCTTGGCCATGGCCCAAATGGTAAATCTCTTTCATTTCATGGCATACGTAGACCCAGTGGATGGTTTTCTGGCCTCCACTAGGACATAAGCAACTCATGCAGAGACTCCAAAATGTGAGACCACTATGTCCAAAGGTGCCACGCATGCAAGTGGAAAGATCTGAGACTCGGGTGAACCAGGCTGTCCTGCTCCCGAGACAGAAGATTGTGAAGGAGAGGAAGAGATACTGGGGGTTCTGCTGCCAACTGCTGTAGCAGAGGGAACCAGATCTGCTGAGGTCAGAGGGCAGCTACGAGAATCATGTGAGTGCCCTCTGCTTGGAGCTTCAGCAGAACCTTCTGTAGAATTAGAAAGGAAAGGAATGTGTACAGAAACCTCCCTGTCCAACAAAGAGACAGTGCATCTCACGGAAAAAACACCACACCCGGGAACGAGTGAGCAAAATTTGAGTAGTTTTGCGTTGGATGGGAAGGCAAACAGGTCTATTTCTGGCTGACCCCATTGATCGAAAAGATCTTAAACTACCTCTTGCTTTAGTTCCCACTCGAGTGCCTGCGCAACATTGCGGCTGAGACTGTCTGCCAGGATGTTGTGAACTCACGGGACATGGACTGCTGTCAGAGACAGGCCGTGCTGAACTGCCCAGTACCACACCTGCATTGCCTCCCTGCAAAGGTGACTCCCCTGCTTGTTCATGTACCAGACCTTGGCAGTGTTGTTGGTTTGGATTAGGAGTGTTCCCGGTTGCAAGAGGGGCTAGAATGCCTGGAGAGCGTACAGCACTACTCTCATCTCTAGGATATTGATGTGTAAAAGTTCCTCTTCTGGGGACCATCTTCCTTGAGTTTGATTGTCTTCCAGGTGGGCTCCCCAACCCTGACACAAGGCATCAGTTATGAGGGTCATGAAAGGAAACGGGGGACGGAAAGGGGCCCCCGCGGGAGGAGAAGTTGGACGGCTCCTGCCACCAGAGTACATCCCTCTTCATGCTTCGGATATCAGGACCTTGTGGTCCATGTTGTCCAAACGTTGGTATCACTGGACTCTGAGGGTCCACTGGGCCAAACTCATATGCAGTATGGCCAAAGGGACTGTGGGTATGGCTGCCACCATTAGACCCAACAGGCAGAGGATGAAGCATGCTGTGGTCCAGCGAGAGTTGGACACAGACAGAGCTTGTTGAATCAGAGTATCCACCCTGTCCTGAGGTAAAGGACCTGCCTGAACCATATCTAGCACCGCTCCAATGAATTGGAGGCACTGAAGGGGTGAGAGTTGCAACTTGGGAAAGTTCACAGTGATTCCTAGCCTGGAAAAAGAGGTCCAGGGTGGTGGAGAGTGCCTCAATCAGACTGTCCTGAGATGGGACCAACAGCAGCCAGTCATCCAGGCATGGGAACACATAAATCCCCATGTGGCGCAGGGCCACACCTACCACCGCTAGGCACTAAGTAAAAACCCAGGGTGCCGAAGAGAGGCCAAAAGGAAGGGCCTTGAACTGATAGTGGTTCTCCAGAAAGGTGAACCGAAGGAAATGGCGGTGGGCCTGGAGGATGGGGATATGCAGGTAAGCATCCTGCATTTTCAGCAAGCACAGCCATTGCTTCTGTTGGAGCAGGAGGGCAAGCATGGGTACCTCTTATAGTCTACAAAGAGGTTGAGCAGGCTGAGGTTCAGGATGGGCCTCAGATCGCCCGTCTTTTTGGGCACCAGGAAGAAATGGGAGTAATACCCCCTTCCTATCTGCCATGAAGGAACCGACTCTATGGCTGATTTGTCTAGTGCAGCCTGGATTTCCTGCTGAATGAGAATCAAGTGACCTGACAAGTAGTGAGACCAGCCTAGTGGATTCCCCGGGGGTCTGTCCAGGAACTCGATTGAGTACCCTCTTGTGAAGAGTTGAAGGACCCAAGCACGGGCCGTTACCACCTCCCACCCATCCAGATGGAGGGCAAACCTTCCCCCCACGGGCTCCTTGGAGAAGACTGGAGGAGGTGGAGGAGGAAGTCCCCTCAAGGCAAGAGGTGGAGGGGAGGGCCGCTTTGCTGCCTCCAGCGGCCTTCTGGACTTTAGCCTGAGGGGTCTGGGTGCCAGAACCACTGGTTCAGCGTTTGCCCTGGCATCTGTTCTGGTTCTGTCCATTCCATCTCTTGTGGGGGCAATGAAAGTGCTGCTTGGGTTTTTGGCCTGAGTGATACATGGAGCAGACATCCCACAGGGATTTGCCGCTCTCCTGTAATTCGGTTATAATATCTTTCGTGTTGTCTCCAAACAGGATGGAACCCCTGAAGGGGCATCCAGTAGCATGGTCTGGACATCTTGCGTCAGTCCCGCAAGACACAGCCATGCCAGACGTCTTAAGCAAACTCCCGAAGCTGTGCTTTGGGCCGCCGAGTCCACAGAGTCATAGATGACACACAGTGCGAGCAATTACAAGACTTGTAAAGTCTTACCTTGTCCATAAGCTTATTTCTAAGATCCTCATCTGGAATAGACAATCTTTCTCCAAGATGGTCAGAGCCGACTTCTGGAAAGAGATCATGTGGGCCACATAATTAAGAGACGGATAGCACAGGTGAAAGAAGCATAGACCTTGCGACCATACTGCTTGGACTCTTTGTCCAGAGGTGAGACACTCAGATATTTAGAGTTGAGCTGACCTATAGTGGGTTGCTCGATGACAACAGAGTTGGCCTTGGGTTGGCTTGTAAGGTGGTTGGCCCGTCCTGGGGATGACAGGTCCTGTCGGTCTTTTAGAGACTGCAGAAATGGAGGATGGTTGTTGCCAGATTGTGGACGTTAGGTCCTTGTGTGGTCCGTCTAAGGTGGGATGGGCAGGGGATCTGCACTGGTTAAGTTCTGGGGAATGATTACTTCTGTTCAGTCTTCACAGTACAGTGAGAGAGAGTGTGTGTGTGTGTGTGTGTGTGTTTGCTGGGGGGAGTATGGACCAGCATGTTGCAGTAGCACCAGGTGAAGGGGGTGGACAGAAGTTCATTCTCAGTGGAGGGGGCAGAAGGGACTGGAAGACTTAAAGATGAATAAGGCCATGGGGCTGGATGGCATTCATCCAATGGTCCTAATGGAGACGGGTACAGTGCTGGCTGCAGTTCTGGCAGTGCTTTCTAGCACCTCAGTGGAGATGGTGGAACTTTCAAAGGACTGGAGTAAGGACATTATGGTCCCTCTGCACAAAAGCGGCAGTAGGGAGGATGCTAGCAACTATAGGCAGTCAGTCTCACATCAGTGGTGGGAAGTTCTATTAAATTCAATTTTATTTATACCAGGATAACACTAGTAAGACAGCTCATTTGTGAGGCAGTCCTGGAAGGACTAACATACATAGGGGTACATATAATTAAAAAATCACAATAGCTAATGCAAAAACAGTAATAACTATACCAGTCGTACAAAACAAGTAATGGACATCTATGGAGACACTACTGAATGAGAGGCTAGTGGGGCACCTACAGGCAAAAGGGCTGCAGTTTCACAGGGGGCGGCAGTCACGTCAAACTAATCTCATAGATTTCTTTGACTGGGTTACCAGGGAGATGGATCAAGGGAGAACACTGGATGATGGCCTATCTGGACCTCAGAAGGCTTTCAACACTGTGCCGCACAGGAGGCTGGTTAAGAAACTGAGCAGCCTGGGGGTGGAGAAGAAAGCGACAAGCTGGGTATCAAACTGGTTAAGAGTTTAGAGGCAAAGGGTGGTGATAAATGGCATCCACTCAGGTGATAGGAGAGTGACTAGTGGGGTGCAACAGGGTTCAGTGCTGGGACTGCTCTTCTTTAATCTTTCCGTAAGTGACATTGTGGAGGATCTGGATGGAAGGTGTGTTTCTTTGCAGATGATGCAAAAATCTGTAACAGTGTTGATACTCATGAAGGGTGGAGAGAATGCAATGGGATCTGAGGAAACTGGAGGAATGGTCCAGAGGTGGAAGCTGGGTTTCAATGCCAAAAGTGCAAGGTTATGCACTTAGGGCTGTGGAACCCAGGGCCGATGTATAACATGATGGAGCTTACAGTCGTGAAGCAAGGAAGAGACCTAGGATTCATCATATCTGATGACCTCAATGTGACTGGGCAGTGTGACAAGCAGTGGAAAAGGCTAGCAGGATGCTCTGGGAGAGGGATTTCTAGCAGGAGAAGGAAGATAGCGCTGCCACTGCATCACTCACTGGTGAGGCCCCACCTGAGTACTGTGCCCAGTTCTAGAGGTCACACCTCAGCAAGAACACTGAAAGGATGGAGGCAGTACAGAGGGCAGCCAAAATGGTGAGGGGTTGCACGAGAAGCCACATGAGAAAGGCTGCAGGAACTCAACATGTACTCCCTGGAAGAGGAGAGCGAGAGGGGACATGATTGAAACCTACAAGTGAACTAGTGCAGGTCTATTTCAGAGAAAGGAAGGCACTAGAACAAGGGGCATGTAATGAAGCTAAAGAGGAAGCTTAGGAGAGATGGACAAAGTACTTCTTCACAGAAAGGGTGGTGGATGACTGGAACAGCCTGCCACAGGAAGTAGTGGGGCAAAGACTGTGAGGAGCTTCAAGCATGCATGGGATAGGCATGGGACATACTACGTAGAGGAATGGTGGGGAGAGAGCGACACCTATGACCGGCTAGAGTCAGTTGTGACAGAACAGGCAGGGACAAGTGACAGAGTGGCTGCGCCACAAGGTCATTTTCTGTCGACAAAATCTATGTTCCTATGCTTCTATCGTAAAGAAAGCACAGAATACATATGCAAGTTCAACCTTAGATTTTGATCCCAATGACCACAGGCACCTGGTTTAACCATGTGCTGTGTAGAATAGATTTACTGTGCATGCAGTACACCACTGGAGGAAGGACTCTGTTCTGCAGTATTTAACGAACAGGCAGTACAATGAAGGGGGCCACATCAGAGCCAACTGGGAACATGGTGCTAGTGCCCCAACCCCTGCCCTCTGTTGCTGCCTTCTGAACTAAACTATTTTAAGGTTTCAGAATAATGTTTCATAAAATAAATTTAGCTTTTTAAAATACCTTTTCTTTTCTTTTGTGCAAACTAAAGATTTCACTGAAATCTAACCTCACAATATCTGGATTACTCGATCACACCCTAACAGAAATCTATCAAAGTGTGTATAAGCAGGCTGGAACCAAGAGAGTCAAATGTAGCACCATCTTTAGTTTGCTTGACAAGCGGTATTTTAAAAGCTATAAAGTAACCACTAGCTATAACAAACAGGTTGAACCACAGTGGCTGTTCTATTATAGATACCGAAGTCGTTATACTGAGGACGCTAAAAAGGGTAGTGTACCAAGCACTATTACTATAACCTTGTTTAACTTAGTAAATGAAGTACAGCATGGTTTTCCAGTAGTTTCCATTTTTTAAACATCACAGAAGTAAGAAAAATTAAGAACTTACAGCATGCAAGTTTCAGTACATATGCCTCCCACCCACTCGCTTGATTGTTCAACCACTCCTATACTCAACATTGTAGAATATTCTGATGTCTGAATTTGTTTTTATTTTTGTGCCAGAGTCAAGTGCTATACAGTACACTACTGCTTATCTGCTCGGACCCAAATACAGTGAAGTCCCTTCACTCGTGCAGTAACAGTGGGAGTAAAATGTGCTGCTAGTCGTTTTTTTCAGCCACTGCCCATCATATCTCTCTCTGTTTCTTTCTGCTGATCATAACCCAAGCTATCCTGCCTGCTACCTAGAGTCTGCACACACTCACTCATTCATAACCTACAGCTATATTTTTGTTACTAAAACTGAAAACCCCAAATTCAGTTGACAACCCGCTGCCCTTATCGCATCTTTTTATCGCTGACCCACGTCCACTGTCCCTGCTGCCAGTCTGCACAGTCAATCATTTTGTGACTTGTAGCTTTATCTTTCTAAATAGAGAAAGACCAGACTGGAGACCTCAAACAAAGCAGAGTTTAATTTTAACTAATAAAGAGGGGTTTCAGTGACACGGGCAGTCAAACGGTGATGTGGCTATTACAAAGAGCTGATTGTTGTTGGAAGCCATACGAACCACTCATTATAACCAATAATTAGTTATAACGAGGTTTGTTATAATGAGGGGTTACTGTATTTAACAATATTTAAAAAACATAAAAATAGCATGATTCAGCAGGTGATATGAAAGCAACCAGACTGCAATATGATCCCAAAGGCCAGAGTCAGTCCCCCTGCATTGCATTTCTGCTTTGTTAATGCAGGTACCAAATTAGAAAATAATCCGCATAAAGAAGAGTAAAAAAAAAAATAAAATTGCACTTTTTACAGACTGCCAGATGGATAAGAACTGTACTTTCTGTACTGTATCTTGCCTCTCTCCTCTCCTCCCCTGTCCCTTACTCTCTTCAGAATGCTCACTTTCACTCTTCTGCTTACCCTCAAATGAAATCTACTGCTGGCAAAGCTGCCTTCTCGTTTCGTTCCCCTAAACTATGGGGTTCTCTTCCCCCCTTCTGTTCACTCTGCTCCTTTTTCTGCTCTTAATCTTTAGGCTGTCAACAGAATTAGATCACATAGTAATTCTGGACTGATATATCAGTCTGTGGCACAGCAACGGTTAAATCTCTTTTCTGTTAATTCTGTTCACTCCTGCAGGTACTTCTGATATTGGGTTTACTCCTTACATCTGTACTTGCCCAACTGAGCTTCAGCACTTCCTATGTCTCTAGTATCAGTCATTCCCTGTTCCATATTTTGAAAAGTCGATTACTATTTAATTGTACTTTTGACAGTTCCATAATTTACTGTATGATAACTTACTGACTGCCATTTATTCTTAGCATTTTTGTCCTGTTTATTTTGGCCTACCTATTTCCATTCTATGTATTTTATATTCTGTATTTTGTATCGGCTATTTCTCCTTTCATCCCCTTCCCCAGGACACACCTGGAAATGGGCTGACACCAGCTTAGTATGTCTTTCCTTTCAAATAAAAAAAAATGAATAAAATGCAAAAGAAATAAAATAAACTGGGATGACATAATACCCCCAAGTCTTGGCAAGCATACAACAGTCAGGGTGAAAATGAGGGCTTAATAATACCACAATAAAAACTACTGAATAACATTTTGTGAATAAAATATAAGTACTAACCCAGAGTATCCTTTCCCATAAAATCCATCTGTTGAATTGGTACAGTGAGTTCTTTTTTTCTTAAAACCACCTTCATATTGTATAGCCAAAAACCTAAAGCACACCTGCAGAAGCTAGACCAAGATGGACTAAGTTCATTTTGGCAGTTCAACAAGACTGCTATTCACCCTCATTTGTTATAGAACTGTTAAGAGTTTTACCTGAAAGATATTCTGTTGGTATTATTTATGAGCAGAGCAGTAGCATCGACCACTGCTTAATTTAACTATTTTAAAACTGCCTCACCACAACAAGCCACTTGAGCTGCAGCCTCCTGCTTTGAGTGGGTCTTGGTGGGCAGCAGCAGACTGTGTGAGAGGCCTTTCGGCACAGTGCGTTTCTTCTTAAAGTTGAGCCAGCATAATATTTTGTGGTGATTTTCACATACAGCCCATGATACTTTGCATTATGGGGGTATGTGTGATTTTGTATTTCTTTGAAACTTGGCTTCCCGGCCAGTGCCCTTTGGGGTAACCCTTGCCTCAATGCTTGCACACTGAGGTTCTTTGTGTTTTAGCTTGTTTTTTTGCTTTTATTGGGCTCACCACAACCCAACTCAGACAGACCAACTTAGGGTAACTGGTTCATTCCACTGGGGTGTCGTACAGACAAGGCACACTGATCAGTCCTGGCAGGACAAAACACATTGTGTCTTCTGCTGGCACCCTCCGCACACTATGAGAGGCTTTTTGGCACCATGCATTTCTGCTTAAAGGTGAACCAGCATAATATTTTGTGGTGATCTGCATATACAGCCCATGATGTTTTGCATTATGGGAGTATGTGTGATTTTTGCATTTCTAGGATACAGTCATGTTACACTCAAACAGTAAAAGCATACAAAGGTGAAGTCCTCTTCACAATATTTGCAGAACTTAAAATGGAGGTCATTCATTAATACCATGCCTTCAGGAAAAAAAAATACTTGTTTATGCAGCTATTCCAAGCCCAAGGGGCTGTTCACAGTATTAACAAATGCTTTAGGATTTGTTCACTGTAAATATATTAATTAGGTCACCGTGAAACAATTGCAGTATTACACCTGCTCTGAAAAAATTCAAAAGCGTAAGAAAATACAAGCTTTATGATAGCAATGCAAACTTTATTCAGACTTGGCATACAGTCCCTATAAATTAGTACCTGTTGCACAGCATGCTGATTCATCACTATTTATGATGGGGAGTGGGGGTGCTACACAAAGCAAAAGATCAGTAGGGTAGGATTAAAAGTTGCCTATTTGTGTGGTCGTATGGGATGGTGGTAATAAGACCATCCTCACAATTTGGGCTTAAAATGTTTAAGTTACGAGGGATATAATTATATAAGTCCTTGCATACAGTATATGCGCTGCACAGTACATGTTTTCTTTCGTACTTAGAAGTTTGTGGGAGAGGGTTGGAGTGCTTATCACCCCCCCCCAACCTCACATCAACGGTTTCAAGTGAGAACAATGAGAAAATACTACTGTCGTGAAAAACACCTTATTAACAGAACAAAGGGAAAATGTTCTGCTCATGCACAACTGTAGTTTCCTTCCTGAATGATTTAAAAACAAAACATTTTTCAGTGAAACCACCTATCAAGGCACCAAAGGCACTTCCTTGGCTCAAACTGTAATGAACCTGAAAGTTTTAGGTTTCAACTCTTTTTGAGCTCCTGTTGATTAAAAAAACAAAACAAAAAAAAACAAAACTTTTTTTGGATATTTTTATGTATTTTAAACCTAATAGAACTTTTAAACCACTGTACTGATGGTTAAAATTTACAGGAGCCAGAGATCCTGGCATGGACTCAATGCATGTGAAATTTCAGGCAAGGCGGTTGAAGGACAGCCGAGCTATTAATGTGCAAAAACCTGGGTTCAGGTAAACTATCTACTTGACTCTAATAGTTTGATACTATTGTGCCAGTATATGTAAGTGATAATACATGACAGAGTGTGTGGTCTCACTCTCATATACACACACCTTGGATATGCTGTGAGGTGAGAGCAAAGCTAGGTACCTTCAACCCCACAAAGTGTGTTACTGCACTTATGAAATTGGAAAAAAAAAAACACATGAAAAAAGTACAGGTGTGCAGTCACTGGGGAAGAATGCACAGCCATGTGATGTGTTTGCAGCAACAGCAGAGTACACACAGGATTTGTGTTGCCCATTTTGTAAACAGATAACACACAGTCTGCCAGGATGCAACACAGTGTATCAGATTACTGCATGACAAAACTGATAACTTCCATTGAAATTGCCTTGTTTCCTGCCTTAACTCTGCAGCAGAATGCTACTGCACTGCACTGTATCCTATCTAGAGATGCGGCAAAGTTTTATTTCACTGGCGAAGTTGCCGCGAAGTGGCAAAAATTCATATTCATGGAGCTTCTCAACGTTTTCCCAGATCTCAGTAACTTTCACTGATTCGTGAAGTTTTTGCCCAATTCGTTAAGTTTTTGCAGCGAAGTGTGAAGGTTTCACTGGGAAGTTTCACCGGAAAGTGCAGAATTTTGCCAGAGAAAGTCTACATTTAGCAGATAGATGCATGCTTCTCGAACTGCGCAACATTCGCAGATTTACAGATTGAATTTTGCCATCTTCACCCATGTGTAATCCTGGCAGGCTCTATATCTATACTGTACACACACATACACACAAAGAGAGAGACACACACAGGTGCGTGTGTGTGTTTACATGTGCCCACCCAGTCTGCCCAGATGGTCCCTGCATAGTCTGTCTTTGCAGACTCGAACTGGTCTCTGGTGACCCTTCCTCCTCCCTGCCTATTTACTAATATTCCCCAATGTTCTATCCCATGCAAGCCTGAAGCCTCCTACTGTTTTCACCTCCAGCAGACATGTTGATTAAAACATATTGCAAAATGCACTCCTTCAGTCACACTATGCAGCTGCCTGTAAAACTAGAAAACTGTAACCTTTGAACCTTAACTCACTGTACCCAACAGCTTCACTTTGAAGTCCAAACCATCTATTATGTAACCTGATACAAAATGACTACCCAGAGTATGATGAGTTTTAAGACAAAAAATCACAATTTAAGTTTATGTATTTCACAGTTTTCTTTACCACTTTTCCAACAATGATTAAACTTGAAGGATACCAACCATGCCTACATTAGAAACATCCCCAAACTAACATGAAAGAGTGCATGACTGGTAAAGGCAGGTCAAGGCAGCTACATACTGTAACTTTCACTGTCCTCCTAAAAAAGTGATCATATGTCAGCTCTGTGAAGCCAGTAGCCTGAACCCTTCCACCTCCTTAGTCTGCACCCTGCAGAGATGCTTAGTGCTGAGTAAGTTTGAAGAGTGCTGTGTGCTCTCCACGGAAAAGAACATGAGTGAGTGTCTTTTCATTTAAGCAATAATTTCCGAACGGACGCCCATTTTCTGGGGATGACAGATTGAGGAGTGTTGATACCCTAGCTGGTCATTAATTCCTCTGGAAATGACCTTCTAATGAAACTGTAAGTGGACTTACAGTATAATCTTAGAAACCTAAACAATGACGGCAGAAAAAGACCACAGGTCAGTCTAATCTGCTTAGAGACAACCTCTCCAGCCTTTGTAAATCCTCTGCATCTCCCCAATCCCATCCCTATCTCCCCTACCACAGAGTTTTGTGTCATCTGCTAAGAGACCCTGTCCAATGTAGCTGATGAACCTCTTGAAGAGAGGGCTGGCAGTATAGTCTAGAGGGTAGAGGAGTGAGGTGTGAACAAGCTTGGTACATCCAGCAGACCAGACCGGAGTTTGATTCTCACAACCTCCACTTGCATACTGCACGACTCTGAGCAAGACACTTAACCGCCTAGTGCTCCCAGGTCGCCCCTGAAAACAGGCACTTGCGCCCTAGTGGGCCCTACCTGGTTACCAAAGACTAAAATAAACTAAACAAAAATAAGAGGACAGGACCTAGGACAGACCCTGTGGTAACCCACTTGTGACCTCTCTGACCTCCTTCTCCTGATCCAACCATGTTTTTACCAACATCCTCTTATAATTATTATCATTTTCATGTTTTTATCAACACCATCTAATAATTATCATCATTTTGAGTATTTTTTTTTAACTTGGTTCTTCATGCTGTGGCACTGCAGTTCTGTAAGCTGTGCTGGTTATTTCCAGAAAATGAATGACTGACACAGCAGTCAATCAGAACAAGCCTTTCCTTCATGATTATTTAATTAGTAATCAGTATTTTGATAGCTCAGGGTGCCTTTAATTTAACCACTCAACTAACAAATGGCCGATACCACTGCTTGTGGATTGCAAAGAGTTTTAGGATGTCATGTATACTGTATGAAAAGCACAATACTATAAAAAAACTACATTTCGTTCTTCCATTACGGTCCTAATGGACTTTTGCCTAACACTTTATTTTGTAACAACTGGCCTTTCTAGCTGGAAGCCAACATGTCTGGGTCATATTAGAACCTGTGCTCACTGCATTTTTTCCTTTTATGTCTTGGACACATCCCTAATATTGGGAGTACAGTATATTGCCAATGTACTGTGTTAACGTTTCCCAAACTGCTGGATCAAAGATAGTCAGGACAGGCTTTGGATGAGAGAATCCCATTTATTCTTGAATGGGAAACCTAGAGAATTGAATTTATAAAGAGTAATGCAGTGCTGCACGCTGTTCTTCCACTTATTTTAAGTTCTGACTTAGCCACTGAATTGTTGTTTTTGCTCTGCGTAATAGGTTTTCAGTGTGTGGCAATACCTCTCCAATTGCCGTACCACCAGGGAAGGAGAGGCAGTCTGCTTTTGTAACGTTGCTCTATCTATCCCATTCTGTTGTCTCGGTTTTCTGCTTGTTGATGTTTACAAATAGCTTAGTGAATGAGTAAAAGAAAAAAAAAAAACAGAATTCCTGGAATTGTACAAAATGGAATACTGAATGAGTGATGCGACAGTAGTTAAAATGCCATATCTGGCACATGTTGGGTCAAGTAAACAGTGCAATATATCAGTCATATTTGCATTTTACTAAACCTTGAATTCACTTGAGCGCATGTGACTGAACAAGAAAAGAGCATGGCTGGGCTGCTTAATGTGCAAGAAGAAACAAACTGAATATAGAAGTCCATTGAAGATAATCACATGATTTTGCAATGCCTCTTATGAATTCACATGTGTTAGCTAATCCTTCATTCAACAGGCCCTATTTTTCAGTGAAGAACCTCTATTAATTTTGAACAGTTCTATTCTTAGCAAACCTTTTGCAATCTCTTGTTCACATTCAGAATAAATAACAAGGAATAGGGGAATGCAGCATTAACCTGTTAGGACTTCAACTAAATGGAGGTGCTCAGTGCATGAATCACCCAATATTGTTTTTTCAGGAAACAAAAAAAAAATGATAAGCCACATTCACCATTTGTAAGCTAGTAAATCTACATAACAGAATTCAAACACATGTCCTAAAAGGACCATTTTCCTTTATTAGCCAAATTGTATTTACGATAAGTACCGGAGCTGCTGCCGAATGTTCCTTTTGTTTGTTGTGACAGATAATAAAATAAGAGGCCAAATGTTTTTCTGTAAAAGTGATTTGCAGAAAAATGTAAAGATAAAAATGTACTGCCAGAGCCTGCCATTTCTTGTTTAGAAAGGCAGCCTGTACAGACTGGCCTGATGTAGCACTGTCCCAATCCTACTGTCGGGAGGTAACCAGTGTGCTTCCATCATTGGTGAGGGCTGCTATTTTATTTTAAAATCAGTCTCTGATTCCATTGATCATCACTCCACTCTTGTATTTTATGTTTGCACAGTATATAATGCTATATTTGCATTGTGTCATATACTTTGCGGACAGTTCCACTTCAATCAGATTTATCTCAATCACCATTCAGTTACACACTATTTATGCCCATGTGTGGACCTAAGTGACATGTATTTAAACAAACGCACATTCCAAAGTTAATAATTATACCATTAGAGTACCAGATAGCCTTTGGGTGTAGCGGTGCGATGTTTAACTATACTAATGGACAGAGTAGTCGGCGGGATTTAAACCACAGAGAACAGGGGGAGACAGCTGGTGCAGGGGATTACTGAGGTCAGGAGGCAGATATAGAGGATCACTAAGAGACGGACAGCACAGCACAGAAGCAGCAGGGAAGGAATTCCTTGGGGGGGGGGAACAAGGAAACCTGAAGGGGTAACTATCCTTACTTTCATGCATGCTAATATGCAGTGTACCCAGCAAAACGGGTGAAAGCATGGGCCTGACACACTTTGTACAACAAAAAGGTCTGACATTGAGCAGAAAATGACCGAGACACTAGGATAAAGGGATACAGACTGTTCTAAAGAGACAGGCCAGACAGGAAAGGGAGTGGGTGGGTTTCCTCTGTAAGGTAGGGAGTCCTGTGAAGAACAAGAACAACATTGGGGAAAACAGTGTCACAGAGTCTGTCTAGGTCGTAGGCAATAGTCACTTGGGGGGGGGCGCTACAGGCCCCAAAATTGCTCAAACAAGCATGACGCTGAGCTGAATGGGGCAATAATCAGAGCCACCACATTGGAAACAGTGATGATCCTGGGGGACTTCACTCTGTTTAGCACAGACAGGCATCACGAGACACTCACATCAGGGCTGAGCTCAATTCCTGTCCACATTCGAGGACCGCTTCCTAAAATCAACAGGGGACTACGTTTGAGGCTACCCATGACCCTGTTCCCAGCAGTGGGGAACGGGCTCATCTCCAGTAAGAATGTCAAGGAACTGGTGGAAGTCAGTTACCACAACTTGCTAACCTTCTCCCTGGAGACAGGAAAGACTAGCACGATCTCAACCATTCGGAGCCAGAATTTAAAAAAAAAAAAGGCAAGCTTAGACAAAATGAAGGGCCTGGTGTCCCAGAGTTAGGATCAGCTGCATCACGCCGATAATACAGAGCACATGTGGAATCCCCTGAAGAAGGTGCTGGAAGCAGCCACGGAAGTCTGCATTCCTGTAAGCAATAAGATAAAAGGGATAAGAAAAGGCCCTGGTCACCTGGCTTTACAGGAACCTGCTGTATGGTAACTGATCCTGAACAAAAGGTCAATGACTACTGGAGACAAGTTGTCTTCAGGCAGAGTGCAATACAGAGCAGCACCAAAAGACTGCAAGACTACAGCATAATTAAGAAAACCAAGAAGAGTCTAGAAGCCCGGATAGCAGTGGCAGCTGCATTCGACACCAGTATCTTTGACCAGTATATAAACTAAAGGAAGAATGTTAAGAGGCAGCATAAGCCAATATAAAAAGGAAATGGGGGACCTATAAGGGTACCTTGCATAGGTATTGTGACAACTGCTGACACATCACAAATGGAGCCCTTTGGCTGCTGCAAAACTGGTCACTAGTGAGGTCACAGTGACAATGTGGTATGAAGTTAGAGTCGAACTAGAAATGCCAGCCTCCACGTAAAGTGCTACTCTTTACATCAAAGCTTATGCTATCTGGTAGAAAACATTCTAATGAAGAAAAGGAAAAAGAAAAATACGTAAAGAATAAAAACTAAACAGACTTCTACTGTACCCCACTTCAGTGTTCAGTAAAGAGCCCCCCCCCCCCCAAGGCAGAGCAGGGTTCATTGGGAGGGCCCACAGAATTGGGGTAGCATAAAATCTAACATCCACTTAAATATACTACTGTTTTAATTGTATGGCATGTCTAGACCCGGGGGGGGGGGGGTATTTACAAACCTAATTTTTAAAGTATGAAGTTAACCACTGCCAACTATAAAGTAACCAGTATTTAAAGTATAAATTCATACATGGTTAATCTAAGCTGCATACCTGCAAAAATATATATAATCATAATATACCAGAATTCTCAAATTTAACACAATAAAAAAGAAAACATAATCCCCCTCCAACTCTCGAACAGTCACTACATCACTGAATGTCAGTCCTTTCCAACTAGACAGAGCAGCTGAACCTTGATCATCATGTTGCCAACATTTTTATAATTTCCTCTTCGGATGTTGTTGGACATTCTGTCTCACCTTTACTTTCTTGCTCATATTGTACTCTGATAAATGCCGTTGCCTGATCTATATCATAGAAATGTCTTGTGTCCCTTTAAATTTTATTTGGAGTTTCGCAGGGGCAAGAAGTTGGAATTCTGCACCCATTTCAAGTAGCTATTGTGTATAACCTAAAAAGTGGCAACATCTCTGCTGAGTTGAGAAAGAATAGTCCGGGTAAATGAAGAACTTGTTTAATTTGCATGTGATGTGAGCTTTAATTCTTGAAAGCCTCATAATAAAGTCCCAATCAGGGGCTTTCAGCCCGACATCAGTGCTGGGCAAGGTCCTGAACACCATCATCAAGGAAAGAATAATGGGGCATTGGATATAGAAACATAGAATTTGATGGCAGATAAGGACCGCTTGGCCCACCCAGTCTGCCCATTTCCCTACCTGATGGATAAGCTGCAGGTCCTAGTTAACCAGCAGCCTACTTCTTCCTACCCCAACCCCCTAGAATTGCCTTATGACTGTCCCATGCATGCTTGAATTCCACCACTGTTTTGACTCCACAACCTCCTCTGGAAGGCCGTTCCATACATCCACAACCCTCTCTGTGAAAAAATACTTCCTTAAATTACCTCTGAGACGCCTCTTCTATCTTCAAATTGTGCCCCCTTGTTCTTGCACACCTCTTTTTTTGAAAGATGCTACCCTCTTGGACTTTGTTGATTCCCTTGAGGTACTTGAAAGTTTCTATCATGTCTCCCTCTCCCTCCTTTCCTCGAGGCTATACATATTAAGCTCCTTAAGTCTCTCTTCATATGTCTTCCGGTGCAGACCCTGCACCATTTTAGTTGCCCTCCTCTGGACAGCTTCCATCCTGTCTATGTCTTTGCGGAGATTGGGTCTCCAGAACTGCATGCAGTACTCCAGATGGGGTCTCACTAGCTGTCTGTACAGAGGATAATAACTTCCTGTTTTCTACTGGTGATGCCTCTTCCTATGCATCCCAGTATCCCCCAACCCTCCTTGCTGCCCTCTCACATTGCTTGCCCACCTTAGGCCATCTGATATGACTACCCCAGGTCCCTTTCCATTTTGTTGTTGTTAGTATCTCACCCCCATTGTGTACTCTTCCCTGGGTTTTGTTTCCCAGGTGCATTACCTGGGCATATGGCTTCATGAGGGTCAGATTAGCCAACCCAACCTGAGCACCTTCCTCCAGAGGAACATGGTGATGGACAGGGCAAGGGTCATACACTAGGGATGGACACAATTTGTCACTATGCTTACATAGTCTTTGTGGTGAAGGAAAAAAATACTCTTTTTTTCTGCACAGTCTCCACCTCAAAGTGAATGAACTGGGATTTCAATTGGTATCAGGATGGCAAAACCCTACCAGCAAGGTGCAGGATACAGAAGAGCAGGTCACATTAATTATTTCATGGTTAAAAACATGTCATATAATACACACTCCATTTGAAAAGTGAAAAAGATTTTAAGGAAAAAGGTGTCTTTCTTTAGTTAGGCTTGTTGCTAGGTATATGGTGGTACATTTGTTATGGACTATGCATTTTCTCTAAGCAATAAGCCATGATGGGGTGTGGGTTGTTTGATAAATGCACAACCCAGGGTGCATAGTGAGGCATGAGGCACTTGTGCTATGTGCGTTCTGCACATGGGGAGTACGTTCAGACATACAACCACACCCCAAAGCAGCTTACTGCACTTTGTCACAAAAAAAAAAGATGTTAAAAAAATAAATAAATTGAAAAAATTGTATATTTTCTAAACTGATGTTTTGGTTTTTTTGCATTTAGTTGGCAATGCAGTCCCCTGGTGGGTTCTGTAGCTGTTCGGCTCTAGTGGTGTCATTTGCCTGCTGTTCTCACCCCTCTCCCAAAGCACATTATGTTTATTTATGTTTTCTCGTCATCCCCCACCCCAGCTCCACCACCACAGCCCGCTGCAGTATTTAAAATAAAAAGCAACAAGTATTGTAATTAGCTCCATGAATGAGGAGCTCCTGGCTGCTTTGCAGCCGACACTGATAAGCATGCAAGAAATGACAGCTGTACGTTTGAAAAGGTTGTTTCTATATGAAATAATGCTCGTTTTCACAACATGGATACTTTGCTGAGTTCAGTGAGACAGAGACATTTACATTCTTATTGTAACTCATGGGGCTACAAAAAATAATGTACCCACTCATCAGGGATCGACAAATTTCAAAATAAAGTACTTGTCCAGGACAACTGGCCTTACCAAAAATGGTAGTCCCATTGGTAGGAGTGGTAGTCCATGGTCAGAAGGTTATATTTTGAGGGAAATTACAAAAACAATGTAGCAACAAAAGACAGTGTGGGGATTGTATTATTAATACTAAGCAGATATAGAACATTAAGAAACAGGAGAAATAATTTATGAATTAAATGTTTTAATATATTCTTTTTCCCTGGTTTCCTTTAGGGGGTAGTATAGCGTAGTGGGTTAAGGCTCTGAGCTGCGGACCTGGGTTTGAATCCCTAGGTGTGTACTGTGTTCCTGAGCAAGTCACTTAACTTCCTTGTGCTCCCAGGTTGCATCTGGGAACAAGCTTCGGCTTAGTGTGCTAGTCCTGGTTAAATAATGTTCCTTTCCTTCTCTCTCACTCACCATATCATAATCCATCCTACGCCATGTCCCACACCCTTTTCCAGAGATAGCAGTGAAGTAAGTAGGTTTTTACATAGTATGTATTTACAATTATTTTTTTTTTCAATTATCAACTGTGCCTCATTCTATATGGTTGAATTGATCCGATATGACCCTACAGCCTGACCCTCTTCCCCAAGATCTCCTCTTAGAGTCACTTTTCCTTTTTAAATTAAACCCATTTGATTTAGCTTCCTTTTTACGTTCTGTTACTAGGTGTCACTGAGGACAGACTGAAATAAAGGCAGATATCTGCTCCCTAAATGCACCTTTCTGGCTTAACAATTTAATTAGTCACCTCAGCTGTGCTGTGCGAGACAAGTTGCTCTCTACCACGACCACCCACTGACAAGCTGTCTTCATGTGTGCCACTCACACAGAGTGCAGTTCCACCGCCCACTGCTCACCCCACGACCAACTGCCATGAAATTGGCAAAATACCCTTAAGTGACTGGCAGCCTGTAATACACAGACTGATCTGTCACTCAAGTGCGCAGCTGCTGCGATGGTTGGGTGGGAGGTACTGGGAATGCTGCAACACTGTCTAAACTGCGCTCACTCCCAGTACTGCTTCCTGAATGGCAGCTCCCTGAAAAAACATGTGGTGCGTCTCTTCTCCAGCTTGCTCTCTCATGTGAACTCCGTGGCAGCAAGCAATCTGACTACATACCCAACGGCACCTAGTGGCAACAATTGAACACTGCAGGACCTGCAGATAAAAACAAACAAACAAAAAAAACAGACAGCCTAAATTAATTTGGTTGTCCATGGGACAACCTCTGGTTCAGTTGATGCTTGTCCCTGTCAGTAGACTAGTAGCCGGGACAACAGACTACTGGATTTATTAATCCTGCCGCTCATTCATAAGTGTCCCAGTACTGGCGGCACCATTTTCACTCTAGGACATGCAAGAGTGGCAGGCCACAGGAGAAAGTCTGTGCTCAGTAAAGAGCAATTTTTTTATGAACACACAAAATTACTGGCACCAGGATGTTAATCGTGGACCAGACATGCCATCAATAGTTATATAGATAGCAAGAGGCACCAGTTGGCAACAGGTAAAAAAAAAAAGGACAACAAAAAAATGACAGTGTCTCTTTAAATTCAGCAGTTCTTCACCAACTAATCTGGGACCTAACCACAGAATATTTGTTTTTTGTTCAGGGACAGTTTACATCAGCATAAAACCCACAAGCAAAACAAAAGCCATTTTGAAACTCAAAATCATGATGACTCTTCTCTAGGAGCCAAGAAAATATTTCTCTGCTTTTGCCTGCCATTGTAAACATTAGATAAATAAAGTCTCTTTAAAAGTGAGGCCAACACAGCAGCTCAGTTCCCAGTGTCACATACAGTCACTGACCTCCCCTCCCCATACATGTTCAACATAACTGATGTAGAATGCTAGGCATTTGAACAAGTGTGGGGCTGAAAGTGTTTTAAATACAAAATGTAGCTTGTAAGACCTGTCAATGAGTATGCAAAGCATACTCCATAATCACTGCTTATGAAGCAGGTGGGGAACCCACAGTAGAGTCCCTCCTGACTTTAAATTACTACGTTACTATGAGGTTTAACTTTATATTCTACTTTACGATGTGTACCAGCGTTAGTATCATGTGTACTATCAAGTGATGGCCAAGGTATAAGAGATCTGTTCACTGCTAAGAATGTGGAGTACATGTAAAAAACACAACATTCTGAGTTTGAACCAGCATGAACTCAGAAGAGGGCATGGGGCAAATACTGCCTTGGGCACGTTCATGGATCGGGTGTAGAATGTGAAGGAGTTTTAAGGCAAATTAACAGGAGTAGTCTTTGTGGACCTGACCAAGGCATTTGGTCTCATTGACCACTCTGTCTTTCCATATACTGTATACTTTCTCCTGACCAGTAGCTCGTCTTTTACAGGGATATGCCCTGATAGCATGCATATACCGTAATTTGAGCAAGGGATCCCCAGCCATCATATAGATGGCTACTGGGTTTCCTTTCCCTCCCTCCACCAACGAGGATGATGTCCATCAGCCACACACACACAAACACACACACACACACAGCTTCCCTTGCAGCAGGAACTAGAAACATAGAAACTGTCGCCAGATAAGGACCGTAAGCCCATCTAGTCTGCCCGTTATCCCTATACTTGACCCTATCTAGTCAATGACTTCCCCTCCCTCTGCCCTACCTCCAAGATTCCCATATGCCTGTCCCAGGCATATTTAAATCTCTCCACCATGCTTGCTCCCACCACCTCCTGTGGCAGATCATTCCATGCGTCCACCACCCTCTCCATGAAGAAGAACTTCCTCATATTCCCTCTCAACCTGCCACCTTCCAATTTCACATCATGACCCCTCATTCTTGTACTCCTGTACTGGAAGGTGTCCCCTCCCTGCACTTTGTTTATGCCCTTTAAGTACTTAAATGTTTCTATCATGCCCCCCCCCCCCATCTCCAGTGAGTACATGTTGAGGTCCTTCAATCTCTTCTCATAAGTTTTGTTGTGCAAGCACTGTATCATCTTAGTCACCCTTCTTTGGACCGTCTCAACCCTGTCAATGTCCTTCCAAAGGTGCGACCTCCAGAACTGCACACAGCACTCCAGGTGAGCCCTGACTAGTGTTTTATACAAAGGCATCACTACCTCCTGCCTTCTGCTAGTGATACCCCTGCCTATGCACCCCAGCATGCCACTGGCCCTCCCTGCAGCCTTGGCACACTGCTTTGACACCACAATGACCTGTGAGGCTGGTCCAGGAGCTCCCAGGGAACTAGATCCCTGGCCCAGCCTCTGAGTTCACTGTGGTGGCAGAACCACTGCAAACCCACCCCAGTTGAAACACACTGCCGAGTGGCAGCTGTCTTGGCCTGGCCACTTCCTGGCATGGCGCTTCAGATTTGCTCTTGAACCTGGGTCATCTGCACAGTAGCGTGATGTGCTGCCACTAGACCATAGGGGTGGTACTGGCCCCTATCTTAATAACCAAATTAGATGCGGGATGGGGAAGTCAATCCTTGATTGGTTCTCGGTCTCTCTCACAGAGTACAAATGATTAAAACTGATGTCAGTTTTCTAGTTAGAGATTGGTTGCACAAGGTGTCCCACAGGGGATCAATTCTCAGTCCCCATTTGTTCACTTTATTTATAGACCCTATCTCAAAATGTTTTCTAATTCCAAAATGACCCTATATGTGGATGATCCAGTCTTGTATTATAGGTCTGCATCAGTTGATCTTATTAATAACAATATAGGGCTGATTTTGCCAAAATGCAGTATTGGAGGCAATGAAATAAGCTGTCTTACACAAAGACTAGACAAAGGTTATGTTGTACGAGACAACGTCCAGATAGATTACAGGGAAGGGGAACTAATTAAATCATCTAGACCCTTTAGGGCCAGAACCTGGATTGTGTATCCTCCTTAAAATGTCTTGGCATGCTCTTAAACCTTTGCTACAAATAATTTTATTCCCATTTTAAATTTTGGAAGGATTGATATCGATAGGGGGCCTATCACAATCGGAAAAAAAATAAATAAAAGTGCAGTGGATGGAATAATCTGAAACTTGGCATGCATGTAGTTGGTTCAGGGATATCTGGAGCCTATACATTTGGTAAAGGCCAGTGTAAAGTTCTAGAAGCTTGAAAATAGAAGTCATCTTATTTGCTCAACGATAGCACAGACACAGCTGTGAGTATTAAAGTGCAAACATCGAGGTCTAACATAGAAGTGCATACTCAACCCTAAGATACAGCAGGTACACTACTGTGCCACTATTAATACTGTACATATCTTACTATTTCGATATTTATGCAGAATGGGAAATTATAATGTAAGATTCTGGGAGTGCTAGTTAATGTTTTTGAATCACTCTATCTCACTGAAAATCATAGAAAAGTATGCATCAAAAGCAAGCCTTGGAATGTTTTACAGTTGGGAAAGACATTAGTATTTTTTCTCAGGAATGTTCTGCCAGCGGTTAAAGGGTAGGTCAGCTTCTAAGCAGATGGTTAAAAAAAAACAATCTTGGACTTAATCATTCCTGGAGAACAAGTGAACACAGTCGTAAGCAATGTATCAAAATAGTCTGCTCTTCAAAGTCAACAAATATACTACTTGTATCCTTGCTGTAATGCTGATTATTATGTATAGCATAAAGAAAGTGTGAAGCAATCTACTGTATACAGGATGCCAGTTTACTAAATACAGGTGCACCTGTGTTTTTTCTGGTTTGGGTACCAAGCCGCTAACTCCTGAAACAAGAAATTAATTCTATAAAATACATTCTATATGCCCACCTCCATTTTTCTTGCTGATGCATAACTGGGCAACTAAGAGTTATGTTATCCAGCAAAGTGAGCCCATCAGATTGCTGATTACAGTTGTTGGAGGAGCGGAATTAAAGAACAACATTCATCTACAAGCCTGCACTTTCTGGATTTTCAAATTCTGGTTCACATTCTGTCACTGTTCTATCTTCACTGGCTTTTTAGTAAATATGGTGGGTGTTTTGGTTTTACACACTGCTGGTGAGGATCATTTCAAAACTCTATGATGCGGTACAGGCCCTGTCCACACTACCCCACTGTAACGTTACAGGTGCCAAAACCGTTACTCAGCGGTTTGCGTTTACACCTGTAATGTTACAGAAGGCGTTTCGTAACCGTTGTGAAACCACCTCATATGGTTTCAACAACGGATATCAACTGATTCGCCTCAATAACGTTACTGGGCATAGTGGACGCGGCACTGGTCCCATAGCGCAGTGCCAGCTGCAGGTGGGATCGGGTGCCACAGTAATGGTCGCCTGGCTCCTGAAGTGTGGACCGGGTGGTGCTGGTCCCGTAACGGACACCGCCGCAGTGTGACACACTGCACCACCCCGGTTGTAACAGTTTCTATCCGTCACGGGTATGAGCGGTGCCGTGTCGGGCCTTATAGTGTGTCCTTGCACAACCCTTCCATTGCTGGCACAGTGCATCCATCGTCTATGAAAGAATTCTGTGCCTGGAAGGGACATACTAAACTTACATCTCACAGTACTATAAGAGTACGTACCATCAATGCCAATCAGGAATACCTGCTGTGTTTATGAAAAGTCCAGCAAAGATGACACAGTAACAGACTAGGAGCCACAATAAAAACTGCAGTGCCTTCTACAGGAAAATTACTTATAACGTAGTTCCCCTTCAAAAGGAGTGATTATATCATCTGGATATGTTCAGATTAGAGAACAGGCGGGCAAGGGGGAGACAGGTGACTGTATTCCAAGATCATAAAGGCTGCTAATAATGTTAAGCAGGATTATCTATTTCCAGTTACTAAAGATAGAAAGCTCAGGGTATAATCTTAGACTAAAGGGAGGGAGGGAGGAGGGAGTATATGGGGCAACTCAAGGAAACAGTATTTTTGTTCAGAGAATAGTGACTGGCATTAAATAAAATTAAGGAGAAGCACATGATAAAGAGACATCTAAGTAAATGTATGCAGGATCCTAAAGGGGCGATTTTCACAATGAATACCAAAAGGTTTAGCATTTTAAAATTACATTGCCATCATTAACCTTCCCCTTCATGCAACCCCCGGTTCTATTTCACACATTGTGCAAAGGAGTGGCCGGACTGAATGGAAGCTTTGACATGGCGCCTTTCTCAAGTAACTAATTTGTTCTTTCTACCTGTTCTCTACTTGTGGTCACAAGTTTTCCCAAAGTTCCAGTATGCCCACTATTTATGCATGCATATGGCCATTTTAGGCCATGTAGCTGCTTACCCGCTTAGTACATTTGAAACTCGTTTGCATGAAAGTTAAGGCATTAATGAATAAGTAATGTACCATAGTATCTACTGGCCATTCATGTTTCTCATTTTGGCTAGTTATTCCTGAATATATATATTTTTTAATTAAGCCCTTGCACGTGGTCACTTTTTTGTAACATTGGGTATTTCCAAATACTGTGAGTTCTATCACTGGTTCCACCTGATCAGCCGTACTGCATTAGTGTCTCTTTAAAACATCTCTGTTGAAAATGACAGTGTGACCATGTGCCAGTGCCTTTGATAAAGCTACTGTGAAATGCATCACGCCAACAGGTACTGCAGCACAGCCTGTTCTCTTTTTATGCCCCTCGTGGTACAGCAATAACAATATTTCTTTATAAATCCTGCAGTATGTGGGCCCGTGGTGGAGGGTGCGCGGTCTTATTTTACTTTTCGTATGCAGTCTCCAGACCTTGTGCACTCGATTCCCGGTGTGGTTTTTCCTCCGACTCTTCTATGACATGAGAACTTTAAACTCTTTAGATTTTATTGTGTGTAAATGTGTGGGATACATACCTTTAAAGGGAATATAGTTTAAGTAATGCAAAATGAACACACTAAATCTTTCAGATTTAAAGGGCGTGTTAATGTGTGGAATAAATATCTTTAAAGCAGTTATAATTTACTGTACTGTATGTATTAATAATTTCCCATATAAAATGGGCAAGGAAATCTCCGTGTCCTGAATGGCTGAGACTTGGTTCTTAGTCACTGCCTTAAGAGAGCCCTACCAATGGCTAACAACAAGTCCCTGCCAACTGGGGCAACTCACAGAATTCATAAGCCACTTGCTCCCTAATCTCCATCGAAAACATGATTGCATCCTTTACTCATATACAAAAACCTTCAACTAGGCCCTAGAAATGAAAGTCCATTGAAATTAAAGGAAAACTGCACCCTCATATCTTCTGAATGTTATGTGTTTCCTTGTCAACAGACAACTCTTTTTATGTAGCTGTTAAAGATGTATGCAACTGCTTCAGTTAGTTTTCACACTTCATACTAGGCCCAGTCACTCTCCTTGGAGGGTCCATTTTGTGGTTGTTTAAATCTCATTGTCCCTGAGAGCTGCATTAGCGTATGAAAACTTGATGTCAGATCAACCATTTATATCATGTATCTCTATGCTAAAATAACAAACACCTTGCAAAAACTCTCTGGAAACTTATAAACCGAATGGAGTTTTAAGGGGGGGAAAAAACTGCATTACAACTCAGATAGCTTGTAAAACTCACTGAAGGTAAATGAGGTATTTCACAGCTTCTTGCAGCTTGGTTCTTTTAAAACTACTTAAGCAGACAGGCATACTGGGGAGTTTAAAGGTTGATTACGCATCTCATTCTCATATGTTAATGCTGTTCTCAGGGACAATGAGATTTCAACAGCCATGAAATGGACCCTCCCAGGAGAGTGACAGGGCCTAGTATGAAGTGTGAAAACTAATAGAAGCAATTGTATACATCTTTAACAGCTACATGAAAAGAGCTGCCTGTTGACATGGAAGCAAATCACATTTAGAAGATATGAGGGTGCAGTTTTCCTTTAACTAAAGTAAGTAAATAATCAAATGTTATTTTCACTCAAGAGCCCCTCTTACACACATACACAAATTTAGAACATCAAGTACTATCCCCACCAGTTTGCCAGAGAACTCCCTGCTCCTTACCTGGTAACATATAAAACTGAGATTCTGGCTCCACTTGAGGCCTATGTTTGTGTATGCAAGTGGAACTCTGAAGAATTTTGAATTCATGTATTCCATGTTAACATTCTGTGTGTGTGTGTGTGGAGGTGAGGGGGGGGCATTCTACTACTGGAATAATGCACAGCTTTGACTTCTTCTGTTCCATGGTAAACAATCACACAATGTACTGAAAATTAAGAAAGACAGATGACTGACAGATGAAAAACATCTGTAGAGGGACTATTGTACATTATTTAGCAAAAAGGTTATATTTTTTGTGGGTCTGAAAAGTTTTAGAATGTTTGTTTTTTAAAAGTCGCCTCTGGGTCCATTTTACATAAGCAATAAGGCACTTCAGGGATGCTGATTGTACTAAGTTTACCCTACAGTAATGGGCTGAAGGCTGACTGTGGGGTAAACTTTGTACAACCAACACCCTGTCATGCCTTATTGCTTAAATAATGTCAGATGCTCCTAATAAGATTATACTTGTTTTGCAAGCTTCTTGCAACCAATGCCCAGACAGGAGATTGTTCAGAAAAAGGATCCTCCCTATCTTCGACTATGGTGACATTGTCTATGGTGCTCCTTCAAAGACCCTGTTAGCAAGACTGAACTCCCTGTACCATGCTTTCTGTCAGTTTGCCCTCAACTGCCAACTTCGCACTCACCATTATGACCGCTACTCTGCCCTCTGGTGGCCCTCCCTTGAGAGTTGCTGTCACTTACCCTTGCACTTCTACTGTGTATGCAATGGTATAACAGCCTCTTCAAATGCCTCTCCTCTCTGCGGACTCTCACCCCACCTACAGCATATCCCCTAGACACTCCAACCAATGCTCCTTCCTTACCCCCAAATGTTGTAGATCCTTTGGAAAAGGAGCTTTCTCTTGGATGCCTTCCTCCTTAAGGAACTCCCTTTCTCCCCTCCTTTAAACATCCTTCTCCTCATGTTCATCACTGAAGAGGCAGTTAAGGGACCCGTTCCTCTTATCCTGTGTCTGCTTCTGCTCATTAGTAATCTTCCACTTGCTTGGCTTCTGTTCCCAATATTTGTCAAGTCAAATTTTATTTTTAAAGCACTTTTCCACAGACCAATGCGCATATACAATATAAGACATCAGTTCTAATAAAAATATAAAATAATGGGAGCAATCCCAGATCAAAAGATTATCCCTGAAAGCTTTTTCAAATAAATAGGATTTTAACAGAGATTTAAAAGTCTCGGTGGAAAGACACGCTCTAATCCGATGAGGTAGAGAGTTCCACAGGGTCGGGGCTACAAAAGAAAAAGCCCTAGCACCTGAAGTCAGCAAACGGACCCTGGGAACCTCTAGCAATCCCTCATCAGTGGAGTGGAGAGAGCAGAGAGGGCAGTAGGGTCGAAGGAGGTCTTGCAAGTAACCCGGTCCCTGACCATGCAGGGTCTTATAGGTCAGCAACACGACCTTGAAGGTGATCCTCCATTGCACCAGCAGCCAGTGCAGTTCGTGCAGCACAGATGTGATATGGCAAGTTCTTGACAACCCTGTCAACAACCTGGCTGCAATGGTCTTCTTTAGGTGTTTGTTTCTTCGCTGGAAACATTCCTTGATGGTGTTTGATCCATGGATCTTCTTTTGTTTTATTCTTTGCCAAGTGTTTATTTATTTATTGAATTTTGTTGACCCGTAAGCCCACTGAGCCTAGAAGTCCCTTTTAGGGGTGACTGGGGAGGGATACAGATGGTAACCAACTGAAATTGAACCAGATTAAGCTGTTGGTGGTATTTTTAGTGAATAGGGGAAATTTGGCCAGGACACTGGGGAAATTCCCCTACTTTCTTCAATAAGTGCCATGAGATCTTTAACATCCACCTGAACTACCACCAGTCCAGGCAGATGGGACCTCAGTTTAACGTCTCATCCGAAAGATGGCAGTTTGCTCACCTTATAGGTTTACTATTATTGTTATATTTGTTATATTTTCTTGGGTGTTTGTATTATTCCATTGTCCCCTTCCCCCAGAATGCACCTGGAAATAAGCTGTACAGCTCAGTGTGTGGGAGGAAGGAAGGAAGGAAGGAAGGAAAGAAAGAGAGAGAGAGAGAACAAGAGAGAAAGAAAGAAAGCTAGCTTAAGGTTATTTCTTTTAAACTCCTCTCCCCAGCACTAAGGGAGGCAGTTATATCAAGAAAGTAATCTCCATGATGTAGATACCTGGCCTCAGATAGTTTTTTGACTGTAGAGTCCCCCAAACACACACACTTCATTGGGCATGAAGGTACATTGTCAATACTTACCTAGTCATACCTTAATGCCTTATAAAGGTATATGTAGGTATATACAAGTAGATATATATTTCTATATACTGTGTGTGTGTATATATATATATATATATATATATATATATACACACACATATACATATATACATATACACACACACACATATATATACATACACGTACAGACACACATACATACATACATACATACACACACACACACACACACACACACACACACAATGCCTTCTAAAGCTCATTAGTACACAACATGATTCATCAGTTACTTAATTTCACAGAGAACTGCTACCTTAGAAAACTATCTTGGTACCTGTTTGAAAGTAAATCCATTTTTATTCACTGTTTTTCCTCCTACATACAGTACATGGGCTGTTCTTTGGGACCTGTTTCCATCACCTGTTATCTGTTCATTTGAGAAGACCTGGAGTGGCTCCCCGGTCACAATTCCTATGACATGCCCCCCACCATAAGGCCCAGCCAGCTCAACTGGCATCCTCCTCAGTCAATTCAAAATCCAGTGAGGTGGGACATGGGAGGGGCTAAACAAAAACCCTTAGTAAGCTTGGAAGCAGTGAATTCATAGCCCCATTCTCGCTACAGCAATCCCTCTCCTCCCCAACAATAAGCCAATGCCACATTACATGTTGCAGTCAGGCTCCTGGCATGTCCCTCCCTCTCCCCCACCTCCTTCTCAAGGGAGAGACTGTGCCAGAAAAAGACCTCCCTTGAATGCTAGGGGTGCTCCAGTAATGCAACTGACAGGCCTCCCTCTATGAAGCTGGACAGACTTTAATGGAATGCTACCTCCCCTCCTGTTGATCAGACGTGGAATTCCTGGGGTTAGCCATAAACACAAGTCATCAATATGGCAAGCAGCTCCCCAGTCATTGAACAATCAGACTGACCGAATCCCATTTTTAATGAGTCAAGGATGCCATGGAAGATGGATACACAGACAGACGGATCATCTTATTTATACAGCAGCCCATCTCGAAGGCTCAATGTACTGTACATGAAACCAGAAACAACAATTAACCGACAGAAATGTATGTACCAAATACAGGACATAACTACCTAAAATTTATCATTAAAAAAACAGGGCAAAAAGAACTTCTCAGAGCCTTCTTAGAGGCCTCCACCGAGGAGCTAGTGTGAACATGGAGGTAGGGAGTTCCACAACCAAGTGGGGGCTTCAAGCATGCATGGGATAGACAAGGGTTGTAATTCTGATTACCTAATGAATAAAATAAATAGGGAAATATTAATAAATAGCCAAGGAGGAGGGAGAGTCACCAGAGACCAGTTAGGGCCTGAAGAGATAGACTAGGCAGGGAATATCTGGGCAGACTGGGTGAGCCAAGTGGTCCTTTTCTACAGAAAAATTCTACGGTATGTCTCGGGTGTCACCACAGCAAAAGCCCTTTCATCCGACAATTTAAGGCTGGCTTGGGTGATCTCCAGCAACCTCTCCAGGCAGAGCACAGAGATCGGCAAGGAGTATATGGACATAGGACATCTGTGATGTAGCCAGGACTAAGTATTCACCTTAGTGTGGCCAAGTGAACTTTCTGCAGGAAGACAAAAACAAACAAACAAACAGAATGCTCTTACTACACTCAAACACAACATAGTTTTGTAATGTACAAAATATTCCTAGCCCCTGAAAAGTGTTAAGGGTGACAATACTACATTTCAGTGTGCTACTATAACAGAGAACACACCAAGAGTACTGCCCAGCTGAAATGTTACTGAGCAAAATAATCATCTTTAACTCAACATACTGTACATTATTTAGTAGTGCCATGTTCTCTTACAAGTACGTTAAATTGTCAGAGTAGGAGACGCTAGCCTAACAGTTTAACGTAGGCTAGCTAGCAGATGCTGCAGAGGCTCTCTAGAATGCTGAGGCTTCTCTTCCTCCATGGCCATCTCTCTTACAAGGGAACATTCAGTTTGAGGTCTCACAATGTATAAAAGTTTTACTTTTTATCAAGACAAGGAATTTCTTGCGGGAAGGGGTTGGGGAGGTCCCGTTTGCTGACCCAGCCAGAAATGATCAAATGTGCTCAGTATGTGCCAGTTTGGTCAGGCAGCTGTTCCTTTTTTTTTCAACCCAATGGCCAGCACAGCAGGCAAAATCCCTGGTTGCCACAAGGCGGGGGATGTTGTGCCTTGTGGTATAAGACTTGTGTAGGTGGGCTTGATGAGGTAGAGGTGGTGGAAGGTTGGGTCTTGCAGGATCAGTTGTATAACTGGCCTATGCAGGGGATGGAGTTCGGCCTTGACAGATCAATTGTGTAGATGGGCTGGGCAGGGGGTGTGGTAGGGCCCTGCAGGATCAGTTGTGTAAATGACCCACCTGGCCTAGGAAAGAATGTCACCGCACATGATGTGGTATTCATTGCGTGGTGCCTCCCTATAGTCACATAGATGACCAGAAGATGCACACATGCAGGAGAGCTAGTGTGGGAATTTAACGAGGCCCAGGTCAGGGTACCAATTGCAACTGAATATTCCTCGAATTCTGTAGTCCAGTTCCCCCAAGTGCAGTCTGTTCATGTTATCACCTGTAAGATAACTTTCCTACTTTTCTGAGTTGTAATTCATTTCTCTATCACACATATCACTTTCTATCCCCATTAGTTTCAGCTTTCACTGTAAAACATACCAGATGAAGACAGACAGGTACTTTTTAAGGTGCCCTTCTGAAAAGGATCACAGGAATGAAGGGAAACTCACTTGGAATCATTTGCTGAGTTCATTGACCTGGTGTGATTTGAAGTTATACTGCATTTGATGTCTGTAAAATGACACAGACGTCATAATGAAGTTCACCGGGTTTTATTTATTCACTATTCGGTGAATGTGACAGGCACAATGAGCCAGGGCTTGTTTCCAGGGGCAACCCAGGGGAGGGGATGCAGCAGGGAGTGAAACAGCAATAACGCAGTGAAAACAACAGGTGCATGAAGATGAACAATTAAATTAAAACACATGTAGTGAATTTCAGAGAAAGAAACAAAACTGTAAAAGCTGGTTCAGCACTACCACCCTGGACAACCAGGATGGTTCAAGTTCAAGTTTACTGTGAGGGATAAAATCCATTGAAAAGCCCATTTGCAAGGAGGTCCCTTATACAACATGACATAACAAAACTCCAAAATACATGGGATAAAAACAACGCATACAAGATACAACAGTACACAGCATATGCTATGACAGTCATATAACATACAAATAGTGACAATAACATATGGGGCAAAGGAATTGAAAAGTAAAAAGAATTAACAACGTACAGTACAAAGAGAAAAAAGGGAGAGAGAGTTCCCGTTAGTCGAGTGGTCCCTTTGATTTATTAAAATCTCAATTCTAAGTGTTAATAAATTGTAGGGAAAAGCCAGCCCCATTGTAATCAATGGGGCATGCACACGCAGCCTTCGTTTTATGACATCACAAAAAAGGGCTGTGTGTGCCTGTGTAGGGGCCTGTCGGTGGCTTGTGGAACTGGCTCCATTTTTAACTGCGATGTTCGTTTTGGGATTTACAAGTGATATATCTACTTATATGGCCAGAAAACAAAGGAATTCTTTATGCCAATCAACCGGGCAGGTGAGTTACTGCATATATTGCGGTGAGGAGCAACTAGGAAGCTGCTCCTTAACCAGGTCCAGGGAGGCTGGCATTCCACTGAACAAGCACTGATATTAGAAAGAGGTGGATTCTAAAAAGAAAAGTGCTGGAAAAGGGTCCCCTACCCCAAAATGTATGCCAACTATTTCCTGGTTTCCTCGATGAAAATGTAGCCTTTCTAATACTATGACTTGAGAGAACCTTTCACTACCCCAAACCCTGCTTTACACACACATACACACACACACACACACACACACAGAATGGCCCATAAAGTTGAATCAAAGTATAACCACTTGCAAAAGTGAAATTTCAGAGCTAGCACTTTTGATTCAAATTTAGAGCCGCCTAGTTCACCTCACCCAGGGGAAGCGTCCAGCATAGCAGCTTATAGCGATCACAGTCATCCGCTGATGAAGATCTGCCTAATTGTTCCAGCAATCTGTAAACAAGTATTTCAAAAAGCATTTATCAGATGAACAGAGAGCACTGCCAGAAGTCTTCTGTAGGCAACATGCACTTTTCCACGTTAAGGCAACCTTGCCAACAGCTGATATTCCTGAACACTGAGGAAGTATTAAACAATATTAAAAGACCCCGTGAGCTGTTAGCCTTTATAACACACTTCAAAACACTTGACCAAAGAAATAAAAGCTTGTCCTTCGTGAGTTTACAGAAAATTATGTTATTCTCAACACAGATGAGGCCTGAATTGTCAAAACACTCACTTTTTCATAACAACTAACAAGACATTTGGACATAGACTGAAAAAATAACTGGGAAACTAAGCTTCCCATGCCATTCCCAACCAATCCAAATTCTGTAGGTCATTTTTAGTATGTCAGAAAAAAAATTGGCACAGACAACAAACAACTCCAGACGATTTTGGTTTATGAATGTACCTACTTTATAAGTGCTTAAGACGCATCTCAAAAACCTATATAAAAATATGCTCTAGAGAAGAAAAAGGCGATAATTAAAACAACCCTATCGTGACAACTTAGACTGGAACTTTATTATTTCCTTGTACAGTTTGCACAGAAGTAATAATTAAAAACATATAAAAGAATGCTCTGTTCTCACCCCAGGAATTCTTCAGTGTGCTTGACAAGTGCAGTATGCCTGCTGGGTCCAGCTGCCCTGGAGGAGGAGATTATGCTAATGACTACTGTCATCAGCCAATCAGACAGCAGAAAGAGGGGGTGCTGCCTGAGCTAGAGTGGGAGGTCACTCAGATTAATTTCTCCTCTGACTGGACAACACTGCCCTCCCGGAGCTCTCTCTCTCTTGACACTTTACTTAAAAAGAGTTATTTTCAGTGGTCAAGCTGAAAATTAATTTCTTTGAGCTGCCTTAGTGATTTTTTTTATTACAAAATATTTACTGTTTGTGGTTTTTCAGTTTGTAGTTTCTCTGGTTCCCAGGAACCGCGATTTTGCCTCCTCAGGGTTCTGCACGGTTCCCACTCTTTCCTGAGGTAAACAATTTTAAAATAAACATTCCACTTCCTTAGTTTATTCGCAGTTCCCTTTTTCTTTTGGGAACCACGATTTTACATACAGCTCTTTATTTTTAGCACTTCGCAGAACCGTTTTCTGCATTTCCATAGCGATTGGGAACCAATAGTTTTTATTCAATTTTTCCCATTCTGGGATAACTTTTTTGATATCTGTGACAAACTGGCATGCCAGACAGGCCCAAAAAGAAATCAAGTCATATTTCTTAAAAAAAAAACTGTGTTAAGTGTAACTGTTTGCTTCAGAAACATACAAACAGTGAAAATGATGGCAGAAGGGGACCTGTGGTCCATCGAGTCTGCCCAAACCTGGTACACCCGGGACCTACTGTCACACCAGAGCTTTCTGACCATAACTGTGAATTGTGCTCTAATCCTTCTGGTAAAACAGTTAAAAATAGAGCCAAAAGGCTGCAGATTATGGCTATTCAGTCTGCTTCCCCCTCTAATAAAAATTCTAAAGAGGGGTCTGCCTATCATAAAACTAAGGGAAAATCTGAAGAAGACTTTCTACAGAACAAAACAGACAAAAATAATTCTGACCAAGCCAAAAGGAGACATAATGAAGAGGTCACTGATGAAGTGCCTACTAAAAGAAACAAAAGAAAAATATATCACTGTCCCTCCCTCTGAGAAGCAAAGGAACAACAGCAATGCAAAAATATATGCCCTCTGATGACGAGTTGGCAAAGCTTGGCATTTATATCAAACAGTGCAGGCTATGGGCAATATTTTTAACACCCTCCTGACCCTACTACTCTCACACATCAAACCCTGGTCACATCCATGGTTTTAAATATGAAGGTGATAATAATGATGATGGATTGGGTGATGAACCCTTAGATCCACAGGCCCCTCCTGACCCAGACTTTGGAGGTCTCTCTAATGGGCAAGAGGATTTTTTCTCTAATTTTACCTTCATCCAACGTATGGTGGACACCCTTGATCTCAATATATAAGAAACTACTGATCAGGAGATGGAGGAAAACTTTTTAGAAATGATGGGTCTCCCTCCTTCCAGAAGTTGCTGTTGCCTATACATAAATCACTTTGCAGGGCAACCTTTAAAGTACTTGAAAACATCACTTCCAGCTCAGCAGTGGACAAGAAAATTGAGAAAAAGTATCAACTTGAAAGAGGTAATGTAGAGTTCGTGTATACACACTATACACACTCACTGGTCATGAAGGGGTCGTGCAGGCTGCTGCTTATGACAAGGCTAAAGCACCCCTTTCTTCACAGCCTCCTGAAAAAGAATCTAAGAGTCTTGATTTTATGGGGAAAAATCTTACACAACAGCTTCTCTGTTGCTTCACCTATCTACTTACATGGCCTATGCAGCCCAGTATCAGAACGCTCTCTGGAACTCGGTGCTAGCTATTACCCAGCAGGTCCCACACAGAATAGCTCAGGACCTCACAGAAACTATTAACATGGCCCTGGAAGCTAAAAAGTACCAGTTTCATATGGCAGTGGATACCAATGACACTGCCTACAGAGCCATGGCCCAGGCAATCTTCCTAAGACGTCATGTCTGGCTAGGTGTAACTATTCTCTCGTAGGAGACTCAGAATAAAGCTACAGATTTCCCGTGACAATAATTTATTATTTGGAGGCAAAACTGAAGTTTATATGAAAAAGGTGGAAGAATATATAAACACCTACCAGAATAATACTGTAAAGGAAGAAGCCTTTACTTCCCAGAGGCCTCAGAGCAGAGGGAATAAAGGCAGAGGCTACTACCCCAGGGTCTTCTACCCTGTGCCAGTGCTCATGCCCCTAGACCACTCTCAGGTGAGAGGTTACTTCAGGTGTAGAGGTAGGAGAGGCCAGAGATGAGCTGGCTCCTTTCCTCCCTCTAATACTCAGTCCAAACAAATCTCCCGACTACAAAAGACAAGTTGCCTCCCTTCCCCGGTGGGAGGAAGGCTGCCCCACTACCTCCCCCACTGGCACCTCATTAAAAGACAAATGGGTACTCAAAGTAGTGAGTCAAGGTCTTATTCTGCAGTTCAAAAAGTTCTCCTTTCCACAGAGTCAGAAATTCCTAAAATCTCTAACTCCTACAGAAAAGATACTGTCAGAGATAGAAGTAAATTCCCTCATGTCTGCAAAAGCAGTGGAGAGAGTTTCCCCTTCTTAATGGGGAAAGGGTCTCTACTCCAGATACTTTCTAACTCAAAAATAAACCGGGGATTGGTGACTCATTTTAGACCTCGGGTACCTAAAACAGACGCCTTGACAGTCCCAAATTCAAGATGGTCACCCTGGCTGTGGTGATTCCATCTCTGCAAAAGGGAGACTGGCTAGCTTCCCCAGACTTGAAGGAGCCTATTTCCACATTCCAGTCAGGCATTCTCACAGGAAATTTCTCAGGTTCAGTTTGCAGCAATGCTCTTCTGCCTTTTTTTCAGCACACAGTGTCTTCACAAAGTGCCTGGCAGTAGTGGCAGCCCATTTCAGGAGACAACAGGTGTTTGTCTTCCCTTACCTGGACAATTGGTTAATAGTGGCATGTCTCAACAGGAAGTCAGAGACTCTCTCAGATCAACTCAGACTACCCTGGAATCCCTAGGGTTCCTAATCAATTCTCAGAAATCCCACTTTCAACCAGTTCACCTATTGGAATTCATTGGGGCAGAACTGGACACACAAAAGAAAAGGGTCCTGCTCCTCCTCGACAGGGCACACTACCTGCAGAACCTGGCAAACTCTTTCATCCTGGGTCAGCCAAGACCAACCAGACACTTCCTGAGGCTTCTAGGCCACATGGCTTCTACCACAGCTGTGGTACTAGGTGCCAGATTTCAAATGAGGGACATTCAGTATCACCTAAGGGCTCATTGGTCTCAGAAAAAGGACTATGTCAAAACTTATTCCAGTCACAAGGACTTTGCTCCAAGCCCTAGACTGGCGGCAGAACATATAGAATCTCAGGGAAGGGGTTCCCTTTCAGCAAAAGGAACCATCCAGAATACTTACTACAGATGCCTCCCTCTTAGGCCAGGGAGCACATTTGGCAGACCAGTCCATAAGCAGAACATGGTCTCCCAAGGAATCCATTCACCATATAAACCAGCTCAAACTCAGTGCTGTTTATCTGGCAATAAAAGTTTTGCTCCTCTCCTAAAAGGCCAATCTGTTCAGATCAGAACAGACAATACAACAGTTATGTTCTACATCAACAAGCAAGGGGGTACCAGGTCCACAGAGCTCTGCACAGAAGCCATGAATCTCTGGTTTCTGGCTTACTACCTGGAAATTCAGCTATCAGCCATTCACATGCCAGGCAAGGACAATGTACTGGCAGATGCTATGAGTCGCATCAGTCAAGACCACCATGTGTGGGCCCTGAACAGACAAGTACTGGCCATGGTTTTCAGAAGGTAGAGCACTCCAGAGATGGATCTCTTTGCCTCCAGTCTGAATCACCAACTACCCCTGTACTGCTGCAGGCTTCCGACCCTGGGCACAGTAACAGTGGATGCCCTAAATCTGGATTAGACAGGGAAGTATCTGTGCACTTTCCCTCCTTTTCCACGGATTCTCAGTGTCCTTCTGAAGCTCAGAACCCAACCTGCCACCATGATGCTAGTGGCACCAGACTAGAGCAAGACAACCCTGGTATTCTCTACTCCTGGCCCTAGCAGCCAGGCAGCCAATTCGACTACCATGAGGCTCAGTTTCAATTCCACCTCCGATGGGGGCAACATACTCCAACATAGTCTTTTTACCTCAAAGCCTGGTATTTTTGAAGAGCTAGAGTACCCAGACTCTCAGTACTCAGAGCAGGGCCTAAGGATTCTTCGCCTGGCTAAGAAGCCTAGAAATAAAAAGACCTAGGCCTCAAAATGGAAAAGGTTTTCCTTGTGGTACAAGGACAGGCATATTCACTCACTGAAAGCTTCTCTTTCTTCAGTGCTTGACTATTTGGTACACTTACAGGGGCCTATGTGCCTCATCTCTGAAAGTTCATTTGGCTGCTATGTCTGCCTACATTTTGGCTGGGAAGGAAAAATCTTTAATTTTCCATCCCATCTTTAAGATATTTTCTCAAGGGCCGGTCACACTTTCAACCCCCTCGGAGAGAACCTATCCCTCCATGGGACTTGAACCTCTGCATAGCCAAGCTCATGGAGCCTTCTTTTGAGCCTATGGCCTCAGCTGAGCTAACGTACATCACTTGGAAAACTGTCTTTTTGGTGGCAATCACCTCAGCCAGAAAAATTTCAGAGCTGCAGGCCCTCTGCACTGAACCTTACTACATTATCTCTCACAAGGATAAGGTGGTTTTAAGGACAAATAAGAAATTCCTCCCTAAGGTGGTGTCAGAGTTCCACCTGAACCAGTCCATAACACTTCCTGTCTCTTTCACAGACAAATCCACTCCTGGTAAGTGAAACTTCCATAGTTTAAATGTGAGAAGAACACGGACCTACTATCTGGAGCACACGCTCAGGACTTTGCATCCTCAGCTTTGCCTTACCTATGGGGAGGTAAGGAAAGGCAAGTCTGCCTCTAAAAGAACTCTCTCTCTCGCTGGATAGTCTCTTGTATTCATTTCTGTTACAGTAATGGCAGCAAGTGGCCTCAAGGCCTCAGGGCCCACTCCACTAGAGGCACAGTAGCCTTGGTTGCAGCTGCAAGGGACATACCCTTGCTGGATATCTTCAAAGCAGCTACATGGAGGACTGTATACACTTTCACAAAATATTACTGTTTAGATGTACAGTCCAGATCAGATGCCAGATTTGGCATATCAGTACTGCAGAATCTCTTTCCAAACTAGGTTTTGTAACCGCCTCCCAGCTGTACTGCTTTGTAGTCTGCACTTGTCAAGCATACTGAAGAATTCCTGGGGTGAGAAGAACAAATTACTCATCACAGTAATATTGTTTCTTCCAAGGTATTCTTCAGTATGCTTGACCTCCCACACATCCTCCCCTACATAACCTGACTAAATAGCTCTGCAGACCATACTGCTAGGGCCAAATTTCACTGTTGAGCTTAATAATTAGAGCTTTCACCGTTATGGGTGTTTTTATGGTTGTTACACATTGTTCTTGTGCATATTTTTCAATGGTTCTGATAAATATTTTGGAGCCTTTTGCCCTCTCGCTTCAAAAGAATCTGACTTACCTCCTACTCTAGCTCAGGTAGCACTCCCTCTTTCTGCTCTCTGACTGGCTGATGCCAACAGTCATTAGCATAAACTCCTCCTTGGGGCAGTTTAAAGAATACCTTGGAAGAAGCACTATTACTACAGTGAGTAATTTTTTCTTGTCCTTTGTGTTTAGGTCAAGAGTACAGCATAGCTGTAGGGAAAAAAAAAAAAAAAAAACATGCATGAAACCATATACTGGTCCTTAGAAAAGTAGACTTCTTAGATAGCTCAATATGTGTTATTGGACAAGCATAACTACTGTTCATAACATGTTGCAGTATGCTGGTTTTCAAGGTCACATATGTCCCTTTATCAGGTGCCTTGGCAACAGGGTGGGACAAATCAGCTTGTGAGCTGGTAGTCTGTTTGGCCACTAGCTTTCAAAATATGGTAGCAAGAAATCAAAATTTTTAGTAACCTGCATGTTTTATGGCTCAAAAATCACTTTGTGGGCAGGTAGCTAGTTGGCCAGTAACTTTTAAGATCTGGTAGCCAAACAACTTTTTAGTGGCCATTAACCACCTGGCTACTTGTGTTATACCCTGCTTGGTAATCAGAGGGAGTAACCTGTATACCTAAGGCTACATAATCACATATAAATATGTGATATGTATTATGAAATCTTATGTATGCAGGGAGATAGTCAGCAGTTGATCTTTTTCCTCTGCAGTACCAGCAATCCAGAATAGCGTTCCAACCTTCTTCTGAATTCTTGATTCTTGCCATCTATTCAAATTTTAGCTGAAAACTTACTCACACGTGTATGTAACACACTTTCTTCCTTAGTACCTTATTTTTAATTCTTTATTTTTGTTTGCAGGTAGCAACTGAACCAATATTTTTATTAATAATAGTTCATGTGTGAGGTATTTTGGGATACTTTCTTATAATACATGCTAAATAAAAAATAAATATATTGTATTTTAAGTACCAGGGGTTAGAGTGAATGGTAACTGACTTTACACTTACAGGTCATTGTGAGATGTTCTGGTTCACAGGTATTGCCACAAGGACCTGATACACTGTCTGGTACGTCCACACTACAGCACACCATTCCAAGAGACAGTGCTGGCCTGGTCAGCAATGGAGGATGCTGGTTTTGCTCCTTACAAAGGCTTCCACATGAAATAAAGCAGGCAGCAGGGAGCACCACACCATAAACTGCCTGCTATGTTTTGGCTCCCAGCCACGAGGGTAGTTCAGTGTCAGCAGCCCTGAAAAGCTGCAGAAAGATGAATATAAACACATATGATGTACGATCAGAGAATAGTGAGGGGCTAATGATAGAGGTACAGTGAAGCAGTACATGGCTGAAGCAAAGCAGAAATGGATAAATGTCTGTGAAGTAACAACAGCAGTAAACAATCATTTGTCATTGCTGAATGTTGTCTTGCTGGCACTGGCATTGGTAGTGCAGGAGTTAGAGAGATGCATAATAGGAATGGCAGTGAAGTATTGAACTGATGCCAACCCAACCCCCACCCTGCAGAGACTGACAGGCGTTGGGGTGTGCCTTTGGGTCTTCGGCCATAATGCTCACGGCATTTCACCTCACTCTACCCTGCAGACACTGAAAAGTGCCACGGTGTGCCTTGGGGTCTTTGGGCCTAATGCTTACCCCATTCCATAAGGAAATACGCTGAGATGGGTGCAGTATAGGAGAATGGGATGAACTTTGGGGCTGAAGACTCCAAGGCACATCTCGATGCCTGTCACTGGCTGCAGGGTGGGGGTGGAATGGCATGAACATTACAGTCGATGATCCCAAGTCACATCCCTGACGCCTGTCAGTCTCTACAGAGCGGGGCAATAGGGTTGGAAACCTTAACGCCCTGGGCGTTTGTTGGTATTCTCACTCCAAATTTTCAACATGTGCTTTTTGTGACCCCACCTCATGAACAGTGGCACTATCAGTTCATTAGCTGAAAGGTGATTTTGCACAGCGACTGTGCCATTTGGCACCACAGGTGTGAAAACACATTTCAAGCAGGATGTGAAAAATAACAGCTGTACTGTTCATTAGGAGGTTTAAAAAAATGGCAAAGTTGAAAATCTGGAGTGAAAATATTAAAAATTGGTGAAGTCACGAGCGTGCGTAGAAACTGCAAGACGCATGTCCGTAATGCAATTATTTGGGGGATTTTTTTAATCACATTTTCAACATAGGCATTTTGGGACCTCTCCTCATGAACAGTGGCACTGTGATTTTGTTAATCTTTCCCAAAAGTTGATTTTCCACAGCAACCACGTCAGGTGCAAACACACATTTTGGGCAGGATATGAAAAATAACAGCTGTACTGTTCATAAGAAGGTGTAAAAAATGGCAATGTTGAAAATCTGGAATGAAAATATTAAAAACTGTCGAAGTTATGAGCGTGTGTGGAAACTGCGCAATGCACACTCATAACGTAGTCATTTTATTGAATTTTTTTCACCAGATTTGCAACATGGGCTTTTTGGGACCCCACCTCATCAGCAGTTGCACAGTCGTTTCGTTACTTGGTCCCGGAAGGTGATTCCACGGTGACCACGAAATCACCTTTCAGGACCGAGTAATGAGATGACAGTGTATGTGTTTCATGAGGTGGGGTCCCAAGAACCCCTATGTTGAAAATATGGTACCCAAATTCCCAAAAATGGCTGAGATATCTACCCAAGTTGAAACCCCCCATTGCCTGCCATTATAAAGCTTACCACATTTTGTTCAGTTCCCGGTCGGCTTTTGAAGAGTTCAGACGTGTTCCCACTCCACAGAAGATCACAGCACTGGCCCTCTGGAGGCAAGTATGGGATGGGGTGCAGGGAGGTAGTGTGTACAGAGGGTGGGTGCGGGTTGGGGAGGAGGCGCAGTGGGACGAGGGACTTTTTATATAGGTAAAAAAATAAACAGACTTTGGGGGATGGTTTCTTTATTTACAGGTAAAAAATTATTTTGGGCACACTGGGGTGGGCCCCAGTGTGCCACGAGTTTGGGAACATGATGCCAACGGGATTGGGCACCCCATCGGCAAACAAACTGAACTGGGAGGGAAGATATGCCGACATGAGGATTGGGCATCCCGATGTCGGCTTTGTGAGGATTGTGTGGTAGGCAGCAGGAGCCGCCATATTTATTGAAATGTTTCACCAGGAAAGGCACATAATGGAGCCTTGTCATCTGATGCTGCAATGATGAAACTTGGAGCTTTTCTTAGCGCCCGAAGGAACAGACAGAGGTGCCCTGGAGGCACAAAAGACTTTACTGGAGAATATTTTAAGGTCACTGCTCTTAGAAAGCATCTGATGTGTGAGTGGAATCCCAGTGATTCACCAGATTCCAGCAGTAGAACTGCTCCCAAGGTGAAGACTTGCATTCTTAATGATGCTGGTTGCAGCCCCGTGTTGAAACCTTCCTTGAGGAATTTGACAGAGTACTGGCAAGAAGACAGGCTGACTGCCTGTATTCCTGGATCAGAGCCAGAATAAAAAGCCTTTGCCAGATTCTGCACTACATGTTGAGGTTGAATGGCATATGGAGTGCATCATCATCTCATTACCTCCAGGGAATATCCAAAGTGTTCTAGAGTTTCCCGCTCAATCTCCAGGCCGAGAGGGACAGACTGCAGAGATTCAAATGGGTCCTTGGTGAAGAAGGTCCGACTCCAGGCCGATCTAATATTTTAGTGGTAGGTCCTTTGACATGTGGATTAGATGCAGAAACCATGGATGGCGGGGCCAACAGCAGCAGACCCAGTGTAGCTCCGCTTTATCCAGCACTGCTTTGTGGAATGCTCTGGACAGAATGGGTGTGGGAGGAAAAGAGCACAGAAGTCTACATTGACCAGTGGAGAGAGATGTCTCTTGCCAATGCCTGATCCTCCCTTGTGAGAGAACTGAACAGCTGGACTCTGGTGTTTTGTCTGGAAGGCAAAGAGATTGACCTTAGGGGTTCCCAACATTGACTTAGTACTTACAAAGTGCAGTCTTTCAGTTCCCATTCTCCAGGTAGAATGTGTTTGCAGCTGAGCCAGTCCACCATGGAGTTCATTTCCTTCCATTTTTTCATTGTTATTGGTTATACTGGAAAGGCATGTGAGCATTGCTGCCCGTTTACACAAGTGTCTAGTTACATACAACAATCACGAGACATGACATAGGCTAAAACATTTAACAACGAGGGTAAATACAATGGTACATAAAATCAGAATACTATAGATTAAATGGCAAACCACGAACTAGCCTTGGTGAATTAACAAATACAAGGTGACATTAGGCATTCAGTGAGGGTTTAACTATAATATAACAGTGGGAAACAAAACATTTAAGTGCAATCTATAAACTAGCCTAGGTGGATTAATAATATTACAAATGTTAGAAAGAAAGGGTAAATGCCAGAGGTGGAAAACTAGAGAGTGAGGGGAAAAGAGTGCAGAAGGAGAGCCAGATTAGGACTGCGAGCAGGTGCAAGTGGGAGAGAAATGTCTCCTAATATTGTGTTTGAAGGCATTAGTGGAGGGACAGAGTTTTAGTTCCGGAGGGAGAGAGTTGAAGAGCTTGGGTCCCATAAAAGAGAGTGTTTTCTGACCTTGAGTGGTCCGGCAGAAAGGAACAGTGAAAGAGAGAGTGGAAGACAGTCTAGTGGTCCTGGTGGTGGTGGCTGTCTGGAAGAGAGTGGTAAGGCAATCAGGAGCAGTCCACAGGAGAGTTTGAAAGAAAGTGGCCATCTTGTAGTTGAGGCAGGCCTCAAGGGAGGGCCGACTGGTGAGATTATAAAGGTCACAATGGTGTGGAGTTTAAGGAGACCAGAGGCAAAGCGGATAGCGTTGTGGTAGGAGCTCCGAAGTCTGGAGAACTTTTTGATGGAGAGGCGGGGGAGGGAGACAAGTGAACCATAGTCAAAGACAAGAAGAAGGAAGCTGGAGACTAAGAAGGATTTGGAGTCCCTGTTAAGGTAATGCTTGATTCTGTGCAGGATACTGAGGCATTGGTGGGCTTTTTTGATAGTGAGGCTAGTGTGAGCATCGAAATTGAGGTGGCTATCCAGGAGTAAGCCAAGGTACTTGAATTCACTGACTCTTTCAATGGAGTTACCAAGGTTGTCATAGGAGAGGTCAAAGCCAAAGGGTTTGCAGGGGCTGGAGAAAACCATGAACTTAGTTTTTCTGGAGTTGAGTACAAGACCTTTGGATGCGAACCAGGTGTAAAGTCTGTTGAAATCAAATTGTAGTTTGTTAATAAGAGCGTTGGAGTTTTTGTCCTGACAGAAAAGGGCTGGATCATCAGCACAGAGAATGAGTTCGGAGGTGGTGCAGATGTCAGGCAGGGAGTTAACGACCAGAGAGAAGAGAAGAGAAGAGAAGAGAAGAGGACCCAGGATAGACCCTTGGGGGACACCATATTGATGGGACAGGATTCAGAGAGGACACCACCAATAATGGTGCGATGGGATCTGCCATTAGGTAATCCTGAACCTGAGGCAGACCTCAGGTGAGAAATGGAGGCCAGCCAGGTACAGAGGAGGACTTCATGATCAACGCAGGTCAAAGGCTTTGGTGAGGTCTACTAACGCAGCACCAGTGTAGAAGCCTTTGTTGTTAGCTTTGTCAATGGAGGGATGAACTTGACGAGGGCAGTTTCAGTATTGTGTCGAACATGGAACCCATGCTGGGCCTCTGTGAGCAGGCTGTATTTGGAGAGGAATTCCATGGTTTGCCTGTGGATCACTTTCTCTAAAATTCTGTAGAGAGGGGCAAAGAGGGAGATGGGATGGTAGCTGGATACTAGATCCCTGGAACCAGACTTGTGGAGAGGTCTAATAATGGTGCACTTCCAAGCTTTCAGGAAGGACCCCGTGCAAAGGGAGTGGTGGAGGATGTTAGTAAGAGGGATGGCCAGGGAGTCACAGACAAGACGGAGAACTCTGAAGTCAATGTTGTTGGTGCCCTTGGATGGTCTTGGGTCGTTTGTTCTGATTAACTTGACCACTTCACCAGGGTTAGGTACCTGAAATGGAACTTAGGGTGGAAGACTGGGAGGGGTATGGGGGTAAACTGGGTAGGAGTGGAGCTGGGCTTGTACAGGTCGAGGTCACCAAAGTATTTATTGAAACAGGAGACTATTTCACTTGGCTTGGTGATGGTTGTCCCTTCAGAGGCAAGACAAATATGTTCTTTGGAAATTCCCCTACCAATAAGGTTGTTAAGAATGTTCCAGGTCCTCCTAAGATTCCCTTGGGCAGCACGTTGTTTTTCTAGGATGAAGGAGGATTTAGCAGATCTTCGGAAGATTTGCATCTGTTCCTGAGGGTTTGAAGTCCTGGAGGAGCTGGGTTTTTGTGTTTCTGTACAATTTCAGGCTTGGGCCCTATCCTCATTAGTTTGAAGCTTGGGGGTGACCCATTCTTGGCTAGAACCCCTAACCCAGATTTTTTTTAAGTGGATCAGTCCCAGGATGTAAGCTGCAGAGAGGTTTGACAGGTGATCTCGATCCAGTGGAATAAATGCAGAGTTTTCTGGAGTATGCAGCTGCTTCTGGAACCCCCTTGCCAGCTAATGTATGCTGTTTTGGTCCTGCTGTCCATGAGGATCAGGACATCTTGGTGGAAAATGGTGCCCTTGAACCTCTAGAGAGCTAGGCGTTCCACTCATATTTCCAGCACAATGATGCTGAGGCATGACTCCATGAATGACCACTTACCTTGAGCCGAGAGTTGATTCAGACAGGCACCCCACTATCTGAGACCGGTGTCAGTGGTGATTCGCACCTGCTGTTGATGGTTCTATGTCAAAACAGTGACGTCGAACTGCGATCACCGTTAAGGCAAGTGAGCTTCATCAAAAACCAACATGGCAACGTACACTCCTAGCGAGGAGTAAAACAACATGGGTGAAAAGCATCAAGTTTATTTATGTGGGCGGGGCTTGGCCTCAACTATAGATTGTCAGCTCCAGGGGTTGCATGTCGGAGGGAAGACAGTTCTTAAAAAAAAAAAAAATTCCACCCGTGAAACACACAAAATGTGGACCCATCCCCAACCCCTACACCTACTACACTGTAGTCGGCAACCCTCATCACCACACCACATGGCCAGCTCAGCAGCACCATGCCGTACTACCTCCTACACACTTGCTTTCTTATCCCTCCACTTCCAGCTGCCGTCCTATATCATCGCCCTTCTTCTCTCACTACCCTACATCCTCGCACTTTCTCCGTTGCTACCCTTTCAGGGTAGCTCACATTAATGGGCGCAGAAACTGAGTTGCCCATATCTGAGTCGCTCAGTTTCAGTTGCCCATATCACAGGATAAAGCTTTTGATGCCCCACAGCGCGGTCCTTCATTATGTTCAACCACACAATCAACTTGAAATTTGTGAAAAATTTTTTGTAAATCCAGAAATGTTGTCATGGTTGGGAAGACCTGGCCCTGGCAAGTTCAGAAGTCTGCCCCTAGATGACACAGTGTTTGTTCTGGTATCAGGGAACCCTTGTGATGGTTGATGACAAAGCTGTGAGTGGTCAGGCACTGGATGACCGAGGCAACTGCTTGCTGAGCCAACTGATGCTGCGGAGCTCAGATTAAGATCTTGTCAAAATAAGGGAACAGCTCAGTCCCTTGACTTCTGAGGAGTGCAATGATGGCCATTAGGACCTCTGAGAAGACTCGGGGATCTGATGGAAGCCTAAATGGAAGTGTTTTGAACTGGAAGTGATGGTCATGGACACTGAACCTCAGATACTGCCTGTGAGACTCCTGATTGAGAATGTGAGAGTAGGTGTCCTGCAAGTCTATGGAGGCCAGTAAGTGTTCCCGATGAACGTCCTTGATGATGATGTGAGGATCTCCATCTCGAAGGACCTGCTGTAGATAAAGTGACTCAGCAATGTTTAAGTCCAGTACTGGACAGAAAAACCCTGGATGTACTGGAATGATAGAGAATAGGTAATATACACCTCTGCTGAATTCCTGAAGGGGTACTGGTTCTATGGCCCCCTTCAGAAATAAATGTGTTACTGTTTGAAGCATCGCAAGTCACATGGCGGTGTTGGAAGACAGGGGTAAATGAACAATATGTGGAAGTGGAGGCTTTGGGTTGAGCTCAATGAAGTACCACTTGCTCAGAATGCCCAGGACCCATCTGTCCATTGTCAAACTAACCCATTCCCCAAGGAAAGGGAAAGTCTGCTTCTTATTCAGGGATGTGCCTGGACAGTTGCACTGTAAATCATTTTTTTTTTTGCTCGAGTTTCTGGAATCACGGTTGCCTCTGCCTCCACCCCGGTTGTTGTGCTGCTTCCAGGACGTGAACCATGCTCGTTTGTCATTTACGCCCCTGTTTTAGTTGTCCAATCTGCTGTAAGAAGACTGGCCATGAAAAGGTTTCTGGCAGCAACCAAACCAAATTTTGTCTCTGGAGTAAAGACTCCCAGGATCGACCCAACCAATTTTTGTCTTTGGATTTCGACTGCGGCAAGTGGACCTCAGCAGTCTCCATGGAGTCCTTTACTGCTTCCATAAGGGCTTTTCCAAACAAAAGGCCTCATTCATATGGAGCACTGACCTGGTGGATTTTGGATTAAGAATCTGCTGCCATGTCCCTATCAGAGGTTTCATCTCACTGAGGTTCAGCAGAACAATGTCCTGGCAAGTTAACTGACAGCATCCTCTGAGACATCTTCTGAGTAAGCTGAAACAAAGCCCATGAACTGCAATTCCTGAATAAGATCTTCTTGAAGTCCTCTGCTAGCTTAAATGTAGCAGCCCTGGTCGAAAACAGCATAGCTGCTGTTGCCTTCGTGGAAGCTGCAGAGGCATGGAAAGGCCTTTTTTTAAAGAGATGTTTACTTTCCGGTCCACTGTATCCCTGAATCTGGCACCACCATCTGCTGGAATGATGATGTTTCCAGTTCAAGAGGAGACCATGGAGTTGATCTGGATTAGCCAGGTGTCAGATTGTTGTTTGTCAAGCCTCAGTTTGTTGACATTGCTTGGCACTGAGTACATGTGTTTCAGGCCCTGTCGCACCTACTTAAGCAGATCCTCAATGGTCAGTGGTATAAGGAATGAGGTCGTCATCTTAGCTGATCTGGATAACTTGAAAGATGGTTTGTCCTCTTTCAACCAGGAAGCTGTGGGGCTAAGGTGCATCTCCAATAAGACTTTACTGATGAAGTTGAGATTATCCAGATCAAAGTGTGTGTTGATTTACGCTTCTACATCCGAGGAACTACTGCACACTTTGCCTTTTTTCCTTCCTCCATAGACAACAAATTTGAGTTGGTAGATAAAGGAGAGCTCACCTGGTGCTTCCTTTTATAACAACGATAGTGGTTGTCTTCCTCGTCTGAACAATGTGGTGAGCTGAAACATTTTCTTTTTCTTGTTGTGACAACGATTCCGATTGTTCTCTTTGTCTGAGAAAAGTGATGAATTTCTCTTTCTAGAGGCTTTTTGGTGCATAGGGCCTTGAAGAGAGGCAGGAGGTTGCTGATCAAAACACACTGGGTCCAAGGTAAAGGCTCTGTTCAGCTTTGCAATGAAGTATGGGGCCAACTGCAGCTGTGGTTGCTTCTCCATCTTCCATCAACTAGTTGAGGTGGTGTCCCCTTCTGCAGAGTGACTAGTAAGTGTTGATTCCACTCCTGTCTAGCATTTAAGGCAGAGTGAGCCCACAAACATGGCTAGCAGGGGTGAAATTTATTTTGAACACGTTTTTCCACCTGGGCAACTTGGATTCAGAGAACTTGTTGTCCGATTTTTCCACAGACAGCATGGCCCTGGAAAGACTCCAAGGAATAAAAAGGCACACCCACCTTTAACGCAGAATCACCTTCCGGGGGAAGGGGCCTGCTGCCATGGGAAGGGGGGAGCAGCAAATAGCCTCTTTAAAGCAGAGTCACCTTTCAAGGGGAAGGGGTCTGCTGCTGTAGGATTCGGGGGACTACCCAATAGCCTCCAACAGGAGATCACTTAGGTGGTCCAATCTGGAAATAAAGCCTGTGGCAGAGACAAACCAACCAGTCCTTAATATCTCTGCCTTTTCTCCTGTGGATGCAGGCTTACCACTTGGGTGCTTGAGGGTCCAATACTTAGTCCCCTAGTTCACTGCTGGATTCCTCCTGGATGCCAATACAAAGATTGGGTTGATTACAGGACTTACAAGGGTAGTCAATACAAAACCCTGACTGCGCCAAAAATGAAGCCGCCAACCCCAGCAATCAATGCTGTTGATAGTATCAGAAGTAATTTGGCCTGTATCAAAGGTAGCCCCATTGTAGTGTTGCCATCTGCATACCTAACCAACAGTCAAATGCAATATGGAGACCCACTGAGGTAAATGGAACAGCAGAAAGTGAAAGGGCTGCCTGCCCTTGGAGAGGTACTCAACTGCATCCAGTGCTGAGTGATGTACAGCAGCTCTGTTCCCGCTTGCCACATCGCCACCAGCGAAGCCGCGACCCATGTGGTGATATTTTCCAACCTCCCTAGCACCACGGAGGTGAAAAGAAGTCAGTTTTCGCCACTCTCTCGCCACAGAGTCCTAAACTACTGAGAGAGTGGCAGAAACATCGCGAGAGTTCATGCAGTGACCTCTGGGAGTGCTTAACTGTGCATATCACAGTCACTGGCACCCACATGACCACAGTAAGTTGGAGACTGGCACCCACATGATCGGAGTCTTGGTGCGGAGGAGAGTTGTGCCCGATTGGTGCAGTTACATAGACATCTCCTCCCGCTAATTGGAAGGGCTGCTCGCAGGACTTGGGAGGGCTCCGAGTGGAAAACTACTCACTCGGGCAGCGGTGGTGATAGGGAACAGACGCACATTAGCTCTGCTCTCCCCCGACCACTGAAAAAAAAAATGTTTCTATCATTTAAGGCAGCCAGACAGTAGAGCAGTGTTTATGGTAGGCAGGGAATGCAGAAAACATTGAAGATTTTTTTTTTTTAAACGGGAGGACGGCTGTGGGCACAGCGCTATGGGGAAAAGCATGATTATTTCATAATGATCACGACAGCAGGCAGGCTGATGATTTAAACAGAATGGAGACTCAGAGGGGTACTGCTTAATGCAAAACAAGACAGAAAAGCTGGAAAAGAAAATAAATGAGAGAACAGCAAAAGCTGAAGGCAACAGAATTAGCCTGATGAAACTTAAAGACAGAATACTTTAGAAAAGAATGAAAATAAAACGTGCTACAGAGTGAATATAACATGAGTAAAAGGCAGAACAAGCAAAGTACCTGAATATAAAAGGGACAAGACAGATAGTCAGAGAAAAGTCATCAGTGTGGTTTTATAACAAAGCAAGCAAGCCAGGCATTGAGAAAACCTGAAATAAGGGATATAAGGCAAGGGGAGATCATATTGGGTAGTGCTTAATGCAAAACAACTAGATAGAAAAGAAATGAGAGAAGCAGCAAGCTGAAGGCAACAGAATTTACAGATAGAAGCCTGATAGTCAGTGAAGCTGCCTCTGAGAGAGAACAAGCAAAGCTCCTGAATTATAAAGGAAGACAAGACAGATTTATAGTCAGTGTGGTTTTATTACAAAGCAAGCAGGCTGGGCATATGAGCTGCACTGAGAAAACCTGAGAAATAAAGGGAGACAGATCAATTCAGTACATGTTGCAAGTAATAAGAGATATAAGACAAGGGGAGATCATATTAAGGCAACATGCGGCATAGCATTTGAAAAGTAAAGCAAGAATAAAGCAAAGAAGTCTTGAGTAATTAAGAGATATAAAACAAGTACTAAGAGATACAAGACAAGTAATAAGAGATATAAGACAAGTGGAGATCATATTAAGGCAGCAACATGAGGCATAGCATTTGAAAAGTAAAGCAAGAATAAAGCAAAGAAGTCTTGAGTGAAATAGAAAGCATTGAGAAAAGTAAAGCACGGAACCAAAGAAGTCTTGAGTGACCTAGAAAACAAGGAAGACCACACAAAGAAGTGAAGTTTTATAACACACAGCCCCTGAAATAAAGGGGGAGGGAGAAGTGAAGTAAAAGCCAGGATAGAAGCACAAAGTCAGAAGTATTATAGGAGACAGGGCACTGTAGAATCGAGCCTAAGATTGTGAACACAAGACAGGAGAGAGAGAAAAGGTAAATAAGCAGAGCAGACAAAGGAGACAGGGAAGCAGGTGTTTTGTGCAACACACAGCCCTGAAATAAAGGGGAAGGGAGAAGTGAAGTAAAAGCCAGGATAGAAGTCAGAAGTATAGGAGACAAGGCACTCATGTAGAAGCAAGCCTGAGATTGTGAATTCAAGACAGGAGAGAAAAAGAAAAATAAGGAGCAGACAAAGGAAAGGAGACAAGAGACAGGGAAGCAGGGAGATATATAAAGAAAGACAAGGCATCCAAGTTAAATGTGTGATCCCCTGTGTAAAACAAAAGAAAACCCAGTGTGACTGCTGGCAGCAAAAAACTGCTTATTTACTGAGAATCTTGTGTAAAACAAGTGTAAATGGTGCTAAGCATACTCCACAACCTTCTGCCATAATAAAATGTGCCCCCCACAACACACACACACACAAAGAAACAGATAGACCCTGAAATCTGTGTGTCATTTAACTTACTTCTATCATATAAAATAAAACTCTCAGACACGGTCATGCAGTTTCAACTTGAACTTTATTAACGTGTGCATCTCAGACATCCCAATATGTACACAATACTTTAATGTATAACTGAAATGTTCATGTCCCCAATATTTATTGCTGCCTGAAACTTAAGTATTTAATTGCTGAGAACTTATATTCTCCCAAATAAGCAAAGGTGTGCACAGCGTACAGAAATTATGTTGCAGTACATCTTGTAATTGTCTCTGCAATTTTGAGTTACTATTTCAAGAGCTTTTATTCATAAAAAGTAAGAAAGTGCATCTCCTCGAATTTACACAGTAAAGTAATGCTACAGTGAATTGTGATTTATTAGTACAAAGGGCAAAAATGTCGGAGACAGCAAATATTGCCACTGATAAACAGAGTGCCAGCAGGACGGCCACAGTAAAACAAAGAAAAATAACAGATATTTTCAAAAGAGCCAGATCATGAAGTACCGCTGAAACTGAGCAATCTGTACACTAATCCCGAAATGTGTAGCGCCAGCACCTCTGTAGCCAGTCTCAAACTGCAATCAAGAAAGCCAGAATTTATGACAGAGACAGCCACAGAGAAATAAAGGATTCCTGGTTTAAAACATACACATGGCTCATCCATGACAAAGCAGCAGCAGTATTCTATTGCAGAATTTGCAAAGCAACTGGCCGAGAAATATTTTCACTGAAGGAAAATCAACCAGTAAGCCAAAGGCTGATGACTTCAATAAACATCAGATGTCCAAGATCCCAAGTGAGTTTATTAATTATGCCCCCGCAGCCAGGCTTCTGTAATTTTTGTCTTCTGACTTCAATTTATCATGATAAATTTTTTGATTTTAAAACTATTTTCTTTCTTTTGTGAGGCTTGCAACGGAGGCAGAAAGAGGGAAAAGGAATGATTTAATGCAGTGAGCACAGCTTATTCATCTGTGAAAAGTGCTATTATAGCAGAAATGAGAAGCGTTTACTACATGGGAAAAACTCTGACTGCCACTCATAGCCTCCAGAAACTTTTGGAACTGCAAGTTCACAACGTACTACTTTTGACTTGCAATTTCTATCCAGAATTGTAAATTGTAAAGAGATTGTAAAAAAAAAAAATAAAAAAATACACAGCACCTGCTTCCATGCCTCTCATTTGGTCATGTTTCTGACTTGCATGGGGTGGAGACAGCATACTCTTGCAGTTACTTCAAAATTTATTTTTTCTCTTTTTCCACACAGGATTGCACTGAGCTAGCACCTATCAAGCAATCCATTCTCCAAGACACAGGCATCTATACGCATTCTGAATCGATTAATGACTTTTACAAAGCGATATCTAAGACTGTGCAGGATGCTTTTTTAAAGGAATTGGAGAATGCTCCATATAAATTATTTTCCTTACAAACTGATGAGGGAACAGATGTGGCTAACAAGAGTATACTAATGGTTAACATCAGATTCACGGACAGCAAGGGTTTCGTTCAGTCAAAATTTTTAGGTGCGACTGAGCTTGCAGAATGTAAATCAGAAGAAGTATACAATTCTGTCAAGAACATGATCTGTGATCAAAATCTAGGACATTTACAGCTTATAGGACTTGTGACAGGTGGGACCTCTATAATGACAGGATACAAAAAGGGTGTGACCACTCTAGCCAAAATAGATCACCCATATTTAGTTGCCACTCACTGTCTTGCACAGACTCGCTTTAGCATCAGAGAAAGCAGCCAACCAACAGTAGTATCTGGTCAGTTTTATGTCAACAGTAAATCAGCTTGGGAAACTGATAAAATACTCGCCCAAATTCTGTCGAATACTTGATCAGAGCACAGAGCTACACCAGGAGCATGCTGTGAAGCTTAAACAGATTTTCTTCACTAGATGGCTTTCATTCTCCGATTCTGTACAGGCATTACAAGCCTGCATTGCATCACTTATGTCTGCTTTGACACAAATGGCAGAGGATAACTATCAGAGAACTCTTGCTATGGGATGCCTTAAAAAAATGGGCACATTCAAATGTGTTGCCACTGTTTTCTTTCTGGCAGATGCTGTAGGTCTTCTTGCAATTCTTTCTAAACTTCTCCAGAAATGTGCGGTCATATTCTCCGAGGCAAGGCAGCAGCTGGTCAGCACCATTGATGCACTCCGTGCACTCCCTGAAAATCCAGGACCACATTTCAAAGGTTTTCTATCCGAGATGCCAAGTGAACCACCAGAGGAGGGTAAATCTATATTTAGATCACATACACTGAAAGATACATGGGATCAAAGAGAACAGCTTAAGAATCTACAAACTTCTTACATACACTCTACAGCTGAGCAACTAGAAAGTTACTTTCCAGAAGGGACATTGTTGGACAACTGTAAAGTTTTAGACCCATGCAATGCACCTGAGGATAAGAACATTGTAAGCTATGGAGAAGAGGAGATTGAGAACATACTTATCCACTATGGTGTCCCTAAAGAAGCCAGTGTCCCTCAAGTTAATAACATCCTGCCAGTTAACCCAGATGAAACCAGACTTGAATGGTCTTTAATATGTAGACTATTCTCAGTGCACTATCAGTGCACTATTGAAGAATTCAATGTCAAAGTTGTGGTCCCAAACAAGGAATCGTGGCCAAACATGTCCAAACTATATTCAATATGTCTGGCAACCCAGTCAACTTCAGTGGAGTGTGAACGTGGGTTTAGTGCATACAACAACATTAAAACTGCTGAGAGGAATCATCTTAAAGTGTGGAATGTGAACTATCTAAAGACTCTTTTGGTCGAGGCTCCAGATGACATTGGAAACTTTGATTTTGAAAGTGCATTCCAGATCTGGGCATCCAAGTAGGACAGGTGTGGTTTCCTACAAACTGTCAAGGCAACTGATGCACCTCCAAGTTCCTCTGAAGATGATCTGCAGCACTGCATAGACCTAACAGAAAAAGACAAAGAATCTCAGACAGACACTGGGCTGGTTGCTTGTTCTACGATGCATTAATAGTCACTGGTATTTGGTAACCTAAACCAAAATTGTTTGGCCTTTTTCTCCACATGCACTGCTTTAATCTTGTGTGGACTGGTCATGATTTAGTATGAAGCTCAAACATGCATTAAGAGAAAACAAATCACAGCTGTTGGTGGTTGCAGAATCATTGGGATTCAAAGTTACTGGGTTTGCTGATTTTTGAAATAGGCTTGTTGCCATGTGGTTTTCAATACTTGCAGAGCTGCAATAATGTCATACAAAAAACAGTAACTTACTGCTTTTCTTATGATTTAATAGCCGGAATCAATGAGTTTGTGCCTAATGTTTTTCAAACAACGAGGGTTTACAATATAAAAACACTTTTTCTGCTTTTAATAATTGTTTAAAACTGTTGCTTAATTTCTTATGTGAAAATTATTTCTGATTGCCTTGCTAGTGCCTTGAGTTTCAGGCTTACACATGACCCTGTAGTGCTAGGCAGCTGGGGGATTAAAACAGTTACTGTTATGGCACCACTGGCCTTGACGCTTCACACAGAAATTACTTAAAACTTTTATAGAGTCTAATGCTGCTTTTCCCACTTTAAAAATATGTGGTGCCTTGCCTTTACCAATGTCTCAACATTGTCTTGTCAGACTCACTGTTTACCTGAACTGTCCACAAATTAAAGTATTTTTTTTCAAATGGTAGGCATGCTGTGCTTATTACTGGCACTTCTCAATCTTAATGACCTGTATGCATTTATTTTGTATGCTTTTCTTATTATACATTACAGTTCAGTCTGAACCTGACAAAAGATTTTATTTCAAATTTAGGCTCATTAATTGTGTTCAACCACTACAAAAGTGCTGTAAACATGTTTAAGTACTTAAAAGAATGTGATCTGCAGTTAATACAAGTCTGTATAAATTTTACCATTACTTGGCATGTGTGGCTGAGGGTCTCATGCGGTGGCTAAAAAAAATTGGGTCTGATTAGCCACAGTGGCTAATAATTTTGAAACACTAGGGGGAACGGAGAGCAGGCCGCACTGGCCTGTCCCCACAAGGTGACTCTTGGTTGTACTCACTGTGTTCAGCACAGTGTGAACTGGTGTGATGTAGAGGAGGTGGCACCAGCCTGTCCCCCCTCAAAGAGCCTCTCAGTGTGACAGACACCCCTGCTGTTCTTCAGTCCTTGGAGCTGCGTGATGACTGGCAATCCCAAAGTGCTGTTGAGTCCTGGAGTACTGCGGAGCTGGAGCACTGCTGAGGCCTGAACTGCTGATGTTGAGCAGGCAATGGGTGGGTACCAGACCATGCAACTTGGCTCCGCCTGGTGAGACCTACCAACATTGGGGGTCAGAAAGCAGGCCCACTGCAGGGAGGTACAATCAAGGAGGGCTCCCTAGCACAAGGTGCCAAATCCCAAGAAGTCTCTGGTAGAAGTAAGAAAAACATAATAGAAGATGAATTCTTTGTTTCTGTCACAGAGTGACAGTCTTGTGCTAAGCTGCCTGCATTCATGGAGACAGCAAGAAGACTGGAACTATTCACAATGGGTGGGACCTGTGTCCACTGTGCTAAAAGTCTACTTCCTGCCTCCACAGAAGCTCAGGAGGGAAGATCCCAGTGGTTCAGACACCCTACAAGCAGCATGAGAAGGCAAAATATAAAATGTATTCGTACTGGAACTCACAGTAGTGCATCAGCTATTTGCAGGTACAGGCCTCAGGGCAAGGAAACAGCAAGCACTGAAAAAGCCCATAGATTTACTGGGTGCTCAAAAGGTCCTTTGGAGTAAAAGACTTCATCTATCAGGACCGAATCCACGCAGGCAGGCACAGTGAGTATAATGTGCTAGTTTAGATCACAAATATTTAACACAAGGGGCTGGAAAAGTAACAACATCCTGGCTTGTCCCTTGTAAAGTGCAGACATGTAGTGCGATCCTTTTAAACTGCTGAATACAGAAAATATCAGTTATAGTGCAGGAATGCCTCTTATCAGCCTATAAAACAGACGCACAGAATTTTACTCCATCCAGAGAACCATGTGAACATCCAGTAAATCTGGAGGCTTTTCCCACATTTGGTATTGTTCTCTAGCCCTGATGCCTGTACCTACAAATAGCTGATACACTACTGTCAGTGCCTGCCAAATACATTCTGTATGTCTCACCATGGGTGGGTGAATGGTGTTTTTATCTGGGTGCTGGTTGCACCAGGGCTGCAGTTATGTGGTCATTGTGTTTGTGTAACTTGTACTATTCCTGTAAACGGACACTGCTGCATCCTTGTAACACTTTTTTTTTATCCATTTGGCTAAGCTGGGACCCCATCTCTGTACTTACAGTATAAAGGTTACACAGATACACGGTCACCCATGACCTAGAGTCGTGATATATGCACATGCCCAGCAGTGGAAAACTTTCTTTAAAAACACTGCATAAAATGTAATAGTCCTTTTAAAAAAAAAATACCCATGTGCTTAAGTTGAAAGAAGGCAATTACACAAGAATATGATCCCTAGCTATGACACAGTCACTCAGAGAAAGTGAAATAGAGCCCCCCCAATATGACATTAATTCTCTGCTGATTATTTAAAACCCAGAACAAACCATGCAGCTGCATTAACAGAGGGAGCCTTAAATTCTTCTCAACAGTCTTGACATCAGCACAGTGGCCTGAAGCACACAAGAATAAGGGTGCATTCTGTACAGTCATGGTGCATGTCTGAACTGTAAATAAGCAAGCTGCTCAAAACACACTCATTCCAACTGTTACTCAATCCTAAATAACAAACAAAAGAGCGAAGAAGGTTGGATGTATGTGACCACCACAAGCTTTAACAGCTACTTCCCAATGGCTGCTGCACATGTTCAGAGAAACAGCGAGTTAGGACTGTAAGTTCTGATGTAACAGTAAACCAATCATATAATTCTCTTCAAAAGATACTGCAGAACTAATAAAAATAACATGACAGTGAATACACTTAACCTGCATGGTGCACTTATAACACAAAAAAAAACAAAAAAAAAACTGCAGCAGTAAATTTTCCTATAATGCCTTTATTTCATCACTCTAGAAGAAGCTGCTTGTAGCACTCACTTAAAGTACTCTAGTTTAAAAAAAGAAAAATATTTTCTCAGTTATGAAGAGAATTCATTACAATAAATGTAGTCCCATATAGCCCTCTCTAGTTTAAAAAACAAAACAAAAAAAAAACATTCTTGGTCTCTGTCTCGAGCAAAGAATTCAAAACAAATTCTGACAATCATGGACTTGTGCACTTGAGCATCAGGGATTTTAGCTGTAGACAGTCCTGTCTCCATATGCTTAGCTTGTGAAGGTTCCTGCTACCCGCTGTGCAGGATTTGTATTTTAAAGGGGAAGAGTCAGTACTAATCCACGCCCAAACATGGGGCTGGTCCCAATTCACTGTGTGTGTGCAGAAAAAGAATGTTCTTTTACTTACTGCTCGCTGCAGTATAGTAGGGCTGTATCAAACTGAGTCTGCTGACTCCCAAGCTGACATTTGCTGTAACCAGAAATGTCAATCTCTTGCAGATGATGTCAGAGCTGGGCTGTAGCAGTGGGAGATTCAAACAGTTGAGAATAAACAGTGGGTATTTATCGGGGGGGGGCATCCTTGTTCTTCATAACATTTACTGGTATGTAATATATGGCAGAAGAATTTATGTTATAAACTACAGCATCGTACTGCTGCTCATCCAGTAATTCTCAAGATGGTTATTGTTCCAGTCCGGTGGGGGGGGGGGGACTTGTGGATGACAGCTGATTTTTCTTTGATATGTGACTTGAAGTGATACACAAAAGAAAATCACTGGCCAAGGTGCACGACAGAACTGAGACCTGGTGCCCGTCACCAAACCCGATGACGTTAACTTGTTTTGCACCAGTCTGCTCCATTGTTCACTGGGAGTATGGAACAAGACAGACTTCTGTTTCATCCATACTGATCACAAGCTCAGGAGGGATTAGTTCCTGTCTTGCAGCCTTTGGCACCCTGTTAAGGAAATTTGGCTTTAGTGTACTAAAATCATCTGGGGAACAGGGCTGTTCTGCTCTGGTGCCTTTCAATTTACAACACCTCATACAACTAAAGAACTACCATGCCCACAGGCATGTAAATGACAGATTAGCCCATACTGTTCCAAAAGCTGCTGACTGCCCTCTTGACAACACATGTTGCCACAGCGACCACAATCGTTTTTTTATTAACTTTTATAAAATGTCAGGGTAAAATCGTGTAATCTGATTGGCTCTTATTTACGTGTAAAATAAGGTTTACACACAGGTTAAAAAAAAAAAAGACTGCTCAGCAGAAGAGTCTGCAACACCGATAAATGGGCATTTAGAACACAGGCATTTCAGTTAGCCCCTACTGCCAGAGCTGATCTTCCTCCACAAACATGGCTGCTACCCCTTACACTGTAAAAACACTTCAACTATGCCTCAAAATAAAACTTCCTTAAATAAAAATAAAATAAATGAATTAAATGTTTCCCTGATTATCACACTCTCATTACATACATAAACAAATTAGAAACAATAAGTATTGTTTATAGTTTTCACTACAACGGTTTCTTTGCTGACAGTCAAAATTCCCCCTTCTATCTAACTGCTTATCAAGGAACTCTCTTCTTCTTGCCCTGACAGTGAGATAACCGAGTCTCTGGCTGTAAAAAAGGCCTTTCAAACAACATGAAGTCTTGCTGTATTCAGACATAATACAGTTAGCCCCAGCACTTGAACTGCCCCGGAGACGAAAGAGTTAACTCTATGCAGCAGCACAGAGACGTTGAGCTCGAGCTCGGTTTTCAAACCTCTGTCTGTGGTACTTCCCAGTGTAACCGTCAGATTCTTTACTCCACCTAACAGTGAAGTCGCTCCGGAGATTTCCTCTGCTCAGTTCAGTAAAAGTAAAGCGTTTGGTGTAAACCGTATAATTTTTTGTTATTTTCAGATTTCCAGCCTCCGTCTATGGTACAGGTAGTGTGTAGATAGGTAGTGACTGTGTTTTATTCTGTGAAAAAGTTAGAAATTGTTCTTTTCTTCGGTTTCTTTCCGGTTGGTCCGGTTTGGAACCGACCCATTCTGTTTAAATTTATTTCTGGGATTAGAGTGGTGTTCCGGTACCGATCGGTTTCAAAAGAACCGAGGTGTTTTGCCGGTTCTTTTAAAAAGCCTGTGAGACAGTTTGTAACTGATCGGTTATTGTATTACCTGGCTTGAAAGCTGCAATAGGGTAATTTGTTAGGTTGGCCATGTCTGAGAAACACAAAAAGAAAACCGGTCCCACTGGGTTTCAACACTGTACTGAGTGTAGGGAGGCCTTTGCTAAGGCTGACCCCCACCTCATCTGTGTTTATTGTCTGGGGTTTGACCACCTCAGGTCAGTCTGCCAAATCTGTAAAAACTTTCCTAAATCCACTCTAGACAAAAGACTGAGTAGGCTGAAGGAAAGGGAGGCCGAGAAGTCCGTAGATCCAGATGGCCAGCCCGGTTCGGTTGCGACTGAACCTGAGGAGGTGCCTACTGACCTAGGAGATACCTCCTCGGGCAAAAGGAGAGCCGACCCTGAGGGGTCGGTTCCATCCAAAAAGAAGCACAAGTCTGCCAGTTCGGATCCGGTATCACACTCTCCAACCGCGGACGAAATAGCCAAAGCGATTAGCACTGTTCAATCGCTTAGACCGGTTCCATCCGAACCGGCACCGCCGGTTAGGCGGTCAGTTCGATTGGATCCATCTCCTCTGGATTATGATCCAGACGCTTTTTATGAGGAGTGGGAGGGCGACAAAGACTATCCTGAGGATGATGATGGTGACGATGACCGGGGGGGGGGGTCTGGATGTGTCCATTTAACCGGACATCTCCCCAGACAGGCCCTCAGGTGTCTCTCCTCCCAGGCTCTCCGAGTCCCCTTCACATTTTTTGTTCTACAAAAAGGTGGCAGAAACCCTGCAGCTTCCCTTGGTTGAAGCTGCAGAGGAGGAGAATGAAGAGCCTGATTTTGTGGAAATGATGGACATCCCAGAGTCCAAAAGACTGTCTATCCCTTTTCATAAATCCTTGGGGAAACAGACACACAAAATTTTACAAACCCCTAATTCAATACCTCCTGTGGATAAGAGAATGGACAGGAGGTATTTGTTATCAGGCTCAGCTGCGGAGTTCCTTTATAGTCATTGCAGCCATGTTGGGGTAGCGCAGGCTGTAGCCTGTGACAGGGCTAACATTCCTTTGGCTTCACACCCCTTGGAAAAGGACTCCAGGAAAGTGGATGCCATTGTCAAAAAACAGTATTTGGCATCCTCTTTGGGACTCAGGCAGGCTACTTTTATGGACTACACAGCCAGGTACCAGAAATCCAGATGGGATACGGTTCTGGAACTGGCTAAACAGGCCTCTCCCCAGCTAGCCAAGGAGCTGGAGGAGGTGGCTGCTAATGGAATTGAGATATCCAACATGCAATTTCATGCTGCTGACTCCAATGATGTGGCATCTAGAGTCATGGCTACATCTGTGTCTCTCAGAAGACATGCTTGGCTCAGATGTACTAGCCTTTCACAGGATACCCAGACTAAGGCTATGGATTTTCCTGTAGTAGGTAACTCTCTGTTTGGGGAGCAGACAGAGGATTACATGAAGAAAATGGATGAATAGGACCACGTACGGTGCACAGGCCAAAAGAAAGGCAAGCCACTCCGCTGAAAAAGCAGCAGTCTAGCGGCAGGAGCAGGCCCTTTCAAAGGCCTTTTTACCAAGCCCAGGCCTCCTCTCCCTTCCCACAGAGGGGGTTCTTCAGAGGGAGGGGCAGGAGGGGGATGAGCAGAGCTGCTCCCTCCTCCTCTCAGTCTAAGGCTCCTGCCAAGCAGACACCCTGATGTGTCAGCCCGGGTCGACTCCCCATTTCCAGTAGGAGGCAGGCTGGCTTACTACTTCCAGGCCTGGAAGTCTGTGACCTCAGACAAGTGGGACCTGGAAGTAGTAAGCCAGGGACTGGCCCTCAGCTTCAGAAAATTTCCAAAAGAGGGCAAGTCTTTTTCCACCTGCATCACTTCAGAAACCACTGCCGAGGGGCAGGGTTTCTCTCTTCTAGCTCTCAGAGCTATAGAGAAGGTTCCTATTCAGCACAGAGGAAGGACTGTACTCCAGGTACTTCCTTACCCCAAAGAAAACGGGGAGTGGCGACCCATCCGAGACCTAAGGTATTTGAACAAACACATTTCAAAACCCAAATTCAAAATGGTAACTCTGGGAATAATCCTTCCCTCTCTAAGGCCAGGGGATTGGCTAGCATCTCTGGACCTCAAGGATGCCTACTTCCATATTCCTACCAGGTGCTCCCACAAAAAATACCTCAGGTTCGAGTTGCCTTCAGGCCATTACCAATTCAGAGCTACGCCATTCGGTCCAACATCAGCTCAAGGTGTTCACAAAGTGCCTTGCAGTAGTGGTGGCTTACCTCAGAAGACAGGGTATCACCATTCCTGCATTCTGGAAGACTAGCTCTTTATTGGGTCAGTCACCTTTACAGGTCAAGTCAGTCTTCAAACTACCCAGGACCTCTCAGCTCCTTGGGGTTCCTTCTCAATCTTCCAAAGTCTGTCCTTGAACCAGTTCAGCTTCTCACCTTTATAGGCATAGAGTTGGACACTGTACATGCAAAAGCCTTCCTTCCCCTGGCAAGGGTGAAGGCCCTAGTGGATCTCGCTTCCTCCTTTCAACTTCAGGTCTCCCGTCCAGCAAGACATTTCCTCTGGCTCCTGGGCCACATGGTAGCTTCCATGGCAGTGATGCAGGAAGCAAGGTTCCAGATGAGGGACATTCAGTTTCATCTAAGGTCTTTTCCGTCTCAAAAGAAGGATTCACCTACCAAACTGATACCAGTGACTCAGACTCTAGTCCAAGCTCTCCAGTGGTGGCTGGACCAGGACAACCTCAGACAAGGGTTCCATTTCTCCCTTAAGTCCCATCAGTAGTTCTAACTCACGGATGCTTCTCTCTAGGTTGGGAGCCCACCTGGGAGCCCTGACAGCTCAAGGGGTCTGGTTCCCACAAGAGTCTCTCCTTCATATCAATCTCCTGGAACTCAGGGCAGTTTTCCTAGCCCTGCAGAGCTTCTTGGATTCAGTCACGGGCAAGATGGTCCAAGTCAGGACAGACAACACCACCACAATGTGGTACATCAACAAACAGGGAGGCACTCGGTCCTCTGCCTTGTGCACAGAGGCCATGAAGCTGTGGTCTCTGGCCTGTTCTCCTCAGACTTCACTGGTAGCAGTTCACCTTCCAGGGAAGGACAACATACTAGCAGATGCTCTGAGCAGAATTTCACAGGACATCACGTTTGGTCCATGGATCCTCACATCCTGAAGGTCATCTTCTCCAGGTGGGGCATTCCAGAGATAGATCTCTTTGCAGCACCGGACAATCAACAACTTCCTCTGTTTTGTTGCAGACCTCCAGTCCTGGGACAGTTCCCCATGATGCTCTCTTTTGACTGGAAGGCAGATTTCTATGTCTTCCTCCCTTCCCTCTGCTGTTCAGAGTTCTGATCAAGATCAGGACTCAACCCCGCACAGTGATGGTGGCTCCAGATTGGGCCAGACAGCCATGGTATCTTCTACTGCTGTCCTTGTCCGTGTCACGTCCCTGTCTCTGCCCAGGACATACAATCTCCTGTCCTCCTCCGAGGGGCGGATCTGGTATGCCATCTCCAGTCTCTCAATCTCAAGGCCTGGCTCTTGAATAATTAGAATATGCAGCACTACATCTTTCTCAGGGAGTTCTGGATATTCTGAAGGTCTCAGGAAGCCTTCCACTAGAAAACGTATAACCCAAATGGAAAAGGTTCAGTATTTGGTGCTCTCAGAAAGGCATCCTGCCTGATTCTGCAGACATTTTCACAACCTTAGACTATCTAGTTCATCTGAATAGTCTAGGCCTTAGGCCTGCTACTCTGAAGGTTCAGCTAGTAGCTGTCTCTGCATTCCTCTCAGCAGGGAAGGGCTCTTCCCTGGCATCTCATCCTGTTTTCAGAAAGTTTTTCAAAGGTGGTTCACATTAACCCTCCCTTTAGGGAGCCCACTCCATCTTGGGATCGTAATGTCTGCATAGTTCAGCTTATGCAGCTATCCTCTGAACCTCTGGCTTTGACCGAATTGAAGTACTTGACCTAGAAAATTGTGTTCCTGGTAGCTATTACTTCTGCCAGGTGGATTAGTGAGTTACAGGCTCTGTCAGTTGAACCGGACTCCTTGCATAGGGACAAAGTGGTCCTAAGAACCAATAGGAGGTTCTTGCCCAAAGTGGTATCGGATTTTCATCTGAACCAGTCTATATCTCTCCTGTGTTTTTCACTGATCATTCTTCTTGAGGTGAAAGAAGGTTACACAGTCTGGATGTTAAGAGGGCCCTTAGCTACTACATTGAGCATACTAAGGCACATAGAAATGACTGTCTTCAGTTGTTTCTCACTTATGGTGAAGTGGGGAAAGGTAAGCCTGCCACTAAAAGAACTATTGCCAGGTAGATTGTTTCTTGTATACAATTCTGTTATGACAAGTTGGGTAGAACGCCCCCTTCCTGCCTGAGGGCTCATTCGACTAGGGGTACAGCTGCTTCTCTAGCTGCGGCCAGAGATATACCTTTGTTAGAGATCTGTAAAGCAGCCACCTGGTAAACAGTATATACTTTAACCAAGCATTACTCCCTGGACATCCAGGCGAGGAGCGATGCTAGGTTTGGCACAGCAGTATTGCAGAGCTTCTTCCCAAAGTAGGTTCTGCATTCCCTCCTCCATAGGGAACTGCTTGGTAGTCTGCATTATGTCTGAATACAGCAAGACTTCATGTTGTTCGAAGAAAATATTACTCACCACAGTAATGTTGTTTATTCTAATGGAGTCTTGCTGTATTCAGACCTCCCCGCCTCCTCTCAGAACCTGTTTTTTGGGAAGTGGGCTGGCAGGTACAGTGTTGCACCTCCGGGGTGTACCTTGTACCCTCTCTCTTGGGTGGGTGGATGTTGTTATTTTTCTGGTGTTTTATACTTAAACATTGTCACTACCTTTCCTTCTTGGGTTCTCGACTTGAGTCTTTTGGGCCCAAAATAATTTTTGCCCTTTGGCTATACGTTGAACAATTTCAATACTATAGTATGTTAGTTAGTGTGCTCATAAGAATCTGACGGGTACACTGGGAAGTACCAAAGACAGAGGTTTGAAAACCGAGCTCGAGCTCAACGTTCTATGCTTCTGCATAGCGTTAACTCTTTCCTCTCCGGAGCAGTTCAAGTGCTGGGGCTAACTGCATTATGTCTGAATACAGCAAGACTCCATTAGAAGAAACAACATTACTATGATGAGTACTTTTTTCTTGTTGTCTCTGTGTATAGCGTGTTGGGAGAGAAACATTCTGCCAGTGGAACTGAGCAGAATTTTGAGTCCATAAATTCCGTGATAAACATTCTATGACAAACATTCCATATTCCATATCTTGAATGTGGGAAACTACAGAGAAAAAAAAAACAGGAAGAAAGTAGGCAATAATACAATGACATCACTTGCAGTGGGCAGAAGGATTATTTTATCACAAATGCACAAAATAAATCTATTTTTCTACATATAAACATGCTTTTCCCAATAGTTAAAAAAATTACAAAGGAGTCAATTTTATAAGCGCAATAAGGTACTCAGGGGTGTGTGTAAACCATATTTTACAGCATGACCAGCAGTTGAAGTCACTCAGCCATTGGCCTCGTGCCTTACTACGCCTCGCCGTGCTGTAAAATATGGTTTACACACACCCCTTTGTGCCTTATTGCTTACGCACAACCAGTGCAGAAGCTGCGGATGGTGTACAGTACATGACAGTCAATTTTACTGGGTTCCACAAAAGCAGTGATGTTCTATTTCACAGTGTGGGAGACCTGGATTTCTTTCCTAATCCCACCATGAGTCCGCAAGGTTAACCATAATCACAAAGGTGACTTTCCCCTGGAAGCAACCTCCTCACATCTCTCCCACATTATGAGTGACATTCCTCATTTTACTGTCCAAAAGCCCTATATACCCACACTGTTCACCAAGACCGTAAGCAGAACTTTATACCAACCCTTGTTTTTCCATCATCAAAAAACTTAATGAACAAGAAAGCACTTATGTTGTCCTTGGCTCTCAGCTCCTATTTCTATTATAGTTTGTCCTACATATTAACAGCTTTCCCTCCCACCCACATAACCCACATTTGGGGTAAATAAAGGTTGAGAAGTATGGTATGGTCATCTAACAAAGGGTGCAGGCTACAGCCAACAAGGATGTTATTAAAGGGGTGGTGGGGGCAGGCTGCCCTCATGAGAAAGAGGAATGAGTGAACCTTTTCCAGTTCTATGGAGAACCTGCAATGGTTCTGGTTTTGAACTCTCCCCTTCAGTCAGTACTTTGCATACATTTCCCATGTTAATTTTAATACACATTTTAGGCTGGAGCACAGCGCAACAAAAGCCAAGTACTGTAGCACGGAGGAGGCTTTTAAGCAAATCTAGACAAGTTGCCATTGGATAAATAACATGCGGGGGCCAGAGTAAGGATTTCTGCCTGCTGGAGCACAAAATAGCTCCTGGGTACAAGATCAGCAAGATCTACAGGGTCAGACCAGTGACTGCATGTTCTGTGCACTGTGAATGCAGCCTGTTTATTGTCGAGATCCGAAACAGACACAGGTGAACTCTGACAGCATGCCTCTATCAGATCCTGCAGGAAGTGGCAACGTATAAAAGCAGGCTCTATATACGAGTATAATGTAAATAACATTCTTTACCCTTTTTTGCGGGGGTGAGGTAACGCTTCTGTATACAGGTATCTGTTATGCAGAACAAATATACAAGTCTTTTTTATCTCTACTTTTATCAATATTGTGCTAATCTAATCCTAATCTGTATATAATAACAACAATACTAATCTGTATATAATAATAATACTAATCTGTATATAAGAATGTTGTTATCAACGCTGGTCATATGAATGTATCAAAAATGTTTTGTAATATGTATCCTCCCTATCCCCACACCCCCAGGGCGCATCTGGAATCGAGTAGTACCCTGCTCAGTAGGCTTTCCTGGTAAAACTCTTAAATAAATAAATAAATATTGTGGTATTTGATGTGACAAGTTATTATGCAAGTTTTATATATTTTGTTATACAATATTATGTGTTTTCATTAGGACTGTGTGAATACCTTTTTTCAAATATTCGGTATTCAGTGCCCATGTGTCCGAATATTCAGCAGAATATTCGGTATTCAGTTACTTTTCTTTATTTGTTACACAGAAGCAAAGAGCCCCAACCCCCACCCGCCTCCCTAGCCCAAATCCTGCAAGAATAGAGAAAACAGCTCATTCCCCCCAGCCTCATATAGCACCAAACCCCCCTCCTCCCCCCAACCACTTGCGCCGTTGTAATTTTTTAAGGAAAACATGTAAAAATTCAATTGGTGACTGGCACAACCACACCTCCACGGACCAGCCACCAAGTTTCAATACTGTGCCACACACACGGTGACTTCTAGTAGCAGCAGTCCACCTCACCGCATCCAGCACGTAAATACATTTAAAAAAAAAAAAAGGCAGCCGGGCGCATCCCTCCTCCTCAGCCAGCTGCCTTCTTGTGAATGAAATCAATAGCTTGCTTGTGCTTATACAGTAGAAAGAGCTGATCACGTGAGCAGCCTGTCTCTACTATACAAGCACAAGCAAGCTATTGATTTAATTCCAAGAAGGCAGCTGGCTGAGGAGGAGAGAGGGCTGCGCCGGCTGCCTTTTTAAAAAATGTATTTTTAGCTGCGGGGTGCGGTTGGAGGTGGGGGGCAGCTGCTACTGGCTACCAGGGTGTGTGTGCATGGGGGACCCACAGTATTGAAACTTGGTGGCCGGCCGTGGAGGAGGGTGGGGTTATGCCAGTTGCCCATTGAATTTTACGTAGGTTTTCTTTTTTCTTTAAATATAATTTGCATGAAGTGGTTGGGGGAGGAAGGGTTTGGTGCCGAGGGTGGGGAGGGAGGTCCCTCTCAATTCTTGCCGGATCTGGGCTAGGATGATGGTGGGGGCTCTAGCTTTTATAAGTGCTTCCCGAATACTGCTAATAGTGCACTATTCATTATTCAGAATCCAAATAATGAATAGCTCATTATTCGTGGTATTTGGGAAATGATATTCATTATTTGCACAGCCCTAGTTTGCATTCACCTCTGTCTTAATGTCTGTATCTGTTCAGTAACGAAGGGCACCACTGGAAATGTGCCTGTGTGCCTCAACGGTTATGTTCCTCGATGAACTTGTTATCAAGCAATCAATATACATCATGCTCTGCCAGCTTCAAATATTTTTACATGTATCTGAATAAGAAGGGCAACAGAACAGAACTATGAAGGAGGGGGTTTCCACCTGGTTCAGATGACGTGAACTGAAATTTATTTTCTTCTAATTCCTAATACTGCAACTCCTTACGTGACAGCAGATTTCAAGGTCTTAAATTAAATGGCTGAGAAGTCCTTTCTTTCCTTTAGATCTTTCATTGGAAATAAATATGATTCAATCCCAATTTGAGTTTCATTCTGTGCTAACCAAGGTGAGATCTTCTGGGAGCTTACATCTTCTAGGTCTCTCTCTGATTAGCTATTTGGGGGAAACAGATGTAGAAAGAAGAGTCCGTGAAACCCTCCTCCTCCTCCTCCTCCTCCTCACTGTTGCCATTCTCCAGTTACAGAAGCTATACCTGTCAATATACACCCTTAGTAACTGGCACCATCTGGCGCTGCTAGAAAACACTGCACCAGTAGAAAAAAGCAAGTACTCCTGTCTTAGCATGACCTGTTACTGGAGATAATCTGGGATCTACAGACGTCTGAAAATGGAACCCTTATCCAAACACAACCAGTACCATGCCCCATTTAGCATTTCTCATGTCCCATTCTCTAGGTTTCTAGGATGTGTTACCAGATTAAATTAAATCTAAAAGTCCTCTACAGCTAAGGCAGCAGCCCTAGTGGTTAGAAAGGCCACTCTGGTGCCCAACCATGGATCTGAGTACACAAACAATATGTTTCAGCAGCTTAATTCCAGTATTTTAACTAAATGCACAAAAGTTGGGAGGCTTTTGATAACTTGGCCAAATGAAGTAATCTGGCCAAACAAAGCAGGATGACATTCAGATAATCAGTTTCAATTCCACAGCATTAATATCTGCAATCTGAATTTGTTTTTTTGTTTTACACAGCACTTAGTTTGAACTTAAGTTTTGGAGGTCCTTCTATTATTTGCTATTGCAAGGACTACCTAGGAATATGTTTCAGTAAAAGGGAACAGTTAGCAGAAACAGCCTCACGCCCAAGTATCTAGTCCTTGTGCACTTTGTGTGCAAAACCTATTTTTTCATTTATTGTTTACTGCAGTATAATAGATTCTATCAAGCTTATTTTGTTGACTTCTAAGGTAATATTTTCCGTAACTACAAATCCCAGAATCCACTGCAGCTGACATGAAGAGGAGGACTGCAGCAGTGGAGATACAATAACCTGCAGTGCATTTTTGAGATTTTACAAGCTCACATCAGATGTTTGCCAGTCCCTTGTTCTCCCAGGGCTAAAAACAGCAGGCCCAGTATAAAACAGATCAAAGCTTATAACAATTCTTAGGGTGCATTGCAGGCTATTGACTCTCCCATTGCTGCAGCCTGCTGGGCATCGCATCTCCTGCCATGTTGGCAACCCTGGCTCGGAAACAGATGCAGTCACTAAGGGGTTAGCCTGGGAAGGGGGATGGAGTGTCCCAAGGACAGCTTTCTCCCTCGGGGGAAGGGAGAGCTAGGGTGGGTCTGTGCTTCCTGGTAGGTGGCTGCCAGCTGCAGGGTTCTGGAGATGGCAGCTCAGCAGCCCACCAGGGATAGTGTCCCACACGTTTGATGCTGGTGGGGTCTCCGTGGAACACAGCTCACATAATGCATCATGGCACGCACAGTGAAACCGAGAGACAATGGAGGAAAGAACCCTGACCAGCAGGATGCTGCCAGCTTTCCGCAGGCCCCACACCAGTGACTGGGCTCCTGGTCCTCTGGTAGAGAACGGCTGGACAAAATGGTAAATCCCAGAGAAGGTTGGTGATGGGGCAGGGGACCGGACCAGAATGGGTCTGGTTAGGAAGACAGGAGATAAAATACTAACTGAAAACAGTCTCTAGCCCTAACAGTTCCAAAGTTATAATATTTAAAATGTATATCTCTTTTGAAAGGACTAACTCTGAAATTGCTGGCTAGAAATTTAAATTTAAATTAAAACCCGAGTCCAGCCGTTAGTAACAGTGCTGTTATTATATCGGTGTCATGTAAAGTAACAGTAATAAGTATGTTACCAATATAAAACAGGCAGTTTTTTTCTAGCTGCTTCAGTTTATATATTTACATCACAATAAAACTGTTTCTTTACTTTATAAGATAAATATTATTGACTTTTTAATATCGACATGGAAAATTTCATGACAGTTTAAAACAAAACGTTAAACATAATTTTTTGGACTTTTAAAAATGTTGGCATTAATCCTCATAATTTAATATCTACTGTGAATAAGTGTAATACTCAAACATTCATCTTATGCCTTAAATTGTGTGAACATTCCAGTCTTTTCTCCCCCACAGCAGTACCAAATATTCCATGCTTAAAAGCATCTGAAGATAATCAATCAAGCAATACATGAATAAAAGTTATAATCACAAAAAAGGGTGTCTACTGGCGCTCACGTTCACTAGTTCATTTGGGTAATTTTTTTAGGCAGCATCTGAACCACTGCCTAACGTATACAGAGAAAAATTGAAAATTATTTACGTCAAATCATTTCAACCACAGCACTGCATAAAGTACAAGAACATTCATAACACCTAAAGGTGAGATTTAACTGAGACCTTGGGTCCCTGGAACAGTAAGTTCAGGAAGTAGTACTACTAGCTAACATATACTGTAGGATGGTATCTAGTAACTAAACAAAGTAGTGGTGCTGCTGCCACAGTGGGTATCTGTGGATTGGGGGGGGGGGGAGACCATGCAGCGGTACAAGGATAGATAGCGACTCCATTTTGCAGCTTCCCCCAGCTCAAGATGAAGGGTAGCATGGCTGATGTGTTCAAAACTGTTTGGTCTTGCTATCAATGGTAGCAGTGCACAAACCCAGACAAAATGAATTTCATTAACTCATGAACACTGGGGTATGTTCAAAAACGGTTCACGTACATCCATCAAAGCTGACCAAATATTCTTCAACTCAGTTCACGAAATAAGTTCATAAATTGTTCACTGACACAAAGTTTGTGGGCTGTCAATATAGCCTAGAGGTTAGAGTAATGAACTGTGAATGAGCTTGGTACATCCAGCAGACCTGGGTTTGATTGCCACGACCTCCACTTGCATGCTGTGTGACTCTAAGCAAGTCACTTAACTTCCCCAGTTCTCCTGAGTCGCCCTTGAAAACAGGCACTTGTGCACAGTGGTCCTTACCAGTTACTACAGAAATACAGGTTACTCACCTGTAAGAGGAGTTCTAGGAATGGTATATGTTGTTCATCCACACTTACTGGCAGATTCCTTGCCGCTTTAAATCTTGCCGGAAGGTCTTCGCTGGCTCCTCCCACCCACCGGTGGTAAAACTCGGATCCGCCCCATGACGCCAGATCTAGCCCGCTGGAAGCCAGGTTGCGCGTCGAAGCGGGAGGTCGGTGGTGTGGATGAACAACATATACCATTCCTAGGACTCCTGTTACAGGTGAGTAACCTGTATTTCTAGGGACATGGATGTGTTATTCAATCCACACTTATTGGCAGATTCCTAGCAGTTCTCTGGGAGGAAGGAGGCAAGGCGCGCACCCCTACTTGGGAAATAAGAACTGGAGAACAGAGGTCCCAAAACCAGCATCCCGGCGTGACTAAACATCGATGTGGTAGTGGATAATGAAGGTGTGTGCTGACTTCCAGGTAGCAGCCCTGCAGATTTCCTGGATAGGGACATCCCTGGAAGCAGCCACCGATGCAGCGGTATGGCGGGTAGAATGAGCTCTTATCCCTTTGGGAGGCTCCATGCCCGCCATCCTGTTGCAGAGATCTATGCAGGAGGTGACCCACCTGAATATCGTCCGCTTGGCTGCAGGTCTGCCAGGTGCGGCTTCAGCGTAGGTGACAAACAGCTGGTGAACCTCTCCCCGAACTTCAGCTGTCCGCTCTTGTAATAAGAGAGAGCTCTTCTATGGAGCCTATATTTGGCCTCCGAGGTGTGATTGGGGTAGAACACTGGCAGAGTCAACACCTAATAAAGGTGAAACTCCGACATCACCTTCGGAAGGAATTTCAGGTGGGGGCGCAGGACAACCTTGTCCCTGTGGAAGACCAGACAAGGAGACTCGATGGAAAGTGCCTGGAGCTCTCCCATCCTTCTGGCTGACATGATAGCCACCAAGACGGCGGTCTTCCACAACAGGTGAGAAATACCACACCTGTGCATCGGTTCAAATGGCTTGCCCATGAGCTTAGCCAGTACCAGCAGTAGATCCCATGGAGGTGGAGGTTCTCACACCGGAGGGGATATGTGATCAAGGCCTTTGAAAAAGTGCCCGACCACCTTCTCCTGTGCCACAGACTGCTTGCCGGCCCGCACCCAGTAAGCAGCGATGGCTGCCAGGTGCACCTTAAGGGTCATCGACCGAAGCCCTAGCTGAGAAAGAGACCACAGGTAGTCAAGAATGCTGGCCAAGGAACAGAAGGAAGGGTCCAACCCCTTATCCTGACACTAAATGGAGAATCTCTTCCATTTAAAGGCATAGCGTTTTCTGGTTGACTCCTTACGGGATGCCTCAACAACGCTGAGGACCCTCGTCGGAAAGACCCAAGGCCTGAACTCTAGCCACCCGAACCAGGCCATCAGGTGCAGGGATTGAAGGTCCGGGTGGAGTGCCTTCCCCCTGTTGACTGAGATCAGGTCTGGGCAGGCTGGAAGCCGCCTCAGGAGCCTGAAGCTGAGGCTGAGGAGATCTGGATACCAGAACTGGCGTGGCCAGTCTGGGGCTACCAGAATCACCTGCGCCTTGTCCCTCCTCACCTTGAGAAGCACCTTGTGGATCAAGGGAAATGGGGGAAAGGCGTAGAAGAGGCCCAGGGTCCACGGCCTTGAGAAGGCATCCCCCTGCAGCGAGCCCTGCTGAGGGGGGTGGGCATGAAACAGCCTCAGCTTCGTATTCTCCCTGGAGGCAAACAGGTCCACCTGAGGAATGCCCCAGTGGGAAAATAGATCTTGTACTACCTCTGGCAGGAGAGACCACTCGTAAGATGCTGCACCTATCTGGCTAAGGGCATCGGCCAGAGTGTTGGAGGCTCCTGCCACATGGATGGCTAGGAGATCTGCCTCCAGTCTGCTCATGAGAGACCATGTGCAGAGAGCTTCCTTGCACAGAGGCAAGGAGCGCATCCTGCCCTGGTGGTTTAGGTAGTACATGGTTGTGGTGTTGTCCGTCTGGACCTGGACCACTTGACCCCATACAAACGGAACGAAGGCGGTGAGGGCTAGTCGGACTGCTCGAAGCTCCAGCAGGTTGATGTGACATCGAGATTCCTAAGGGAACCAGAGGCTGTGCGCTCTGAGCTCCCCCAGATGGGCATCCCAACCCATCAGAGAGGCGTCGGTCGTTAGAGTGACTGTCAGCTCTGGGCGGACAAACGGGATACCCTCCTGCAGATGAGCTGGAACGAGCCACCACTGGAGAGCGTTCCATATCTCCTGGGTCACTATCACTGGCTGGTCCAGAGGACCGGAGCGCTGTGACCATTAGCAGGCCAGCCCCCACTGAAGGGGACGCATGTGTCAGCGGGCCCAATGGACCACGCTGGTGCAGGCCGCCATGAGGCCCAGGAGGCACAGGAAGTCCTGGGCAGGGTGCAATTGCCCAACCAGAAATGATTGGGCAAAGGAGGAAAGAACCTCAGCCCTGTCCACCGGGAGCCGTGCACTGGCTCGAAGAGAGTCAGCTCTGCCCCCATGAACTGAATCACCTGCACTGGCACGGTTCTGATTTGGCCTCGCGTGATGAGGAGGCCAATCTGAGAGCAGACCTGAGGCCAGATCCCTGGACTGCTCCAACTCCGGCTTAGAGGAGGGGCTGCAATTAGCCAGTTCTCCAGGTAAGGGTACACCCGGACCCTTCGGCACCGCAGGAATGCTGTCACCACTGCCATGCATTTGTTGAAGACCCTGGGAGCTGGAGAGAGGCCGAAGGGCATGGCCTGGAACTCGTAAAGGGATCCCTCCGCTCTGAAATGGAGAAATCGCTGGTGGGGCGGACGGATTGGGACGTGAAAGAACGCATCCTGAAGGTCCAGAGAACAGAATCACACACCTCGTTCCAAGGATGGGATGATCTGAGCCAGAGTGACCATCCTGAAGGTTCGAGACCTTAGGAATTTGTTCAGGTTGTGTAGGTCTAGAATGGGGAGCCAGCCCCCTGTCCGTTTTGGGACCAGGAAGTACCTGGACACAAACCCTGGGTCTGATGGAGGATCCACCACCTCCCTGATCACCTCCTTCTGGAGGAGCATGGCAATGTCGGCTCAACGAGCCGACAGAGGCTGCGGACCCCGTAGCCCCCCCCCCCGTGGGGAAATGGCTCGATAGGGTGGGGACTGCTCGAATTCCAGAGGCAGACCCTTTCCTATCACTTCCAGCACCCAGCGGCCCGTGGTGATATTGGACCAGGCAGAAAGGAAGTGGCGGAGCTGTCTCCCCACAGGGGGGATCCTGGGGAGGAGTGACGAGGTTGGAGGCGACACCCCTCAACCCGTCACTGGGCAGGCTTGGAGGAAGGACCAGCCAAGGAGCCCCCTGGACTTTTCCCTCCCGGTTTCCTACTGGAGGAAGCAGCAGGCTTGGCTTTGGAGTGCCAAGTGCGAGCCTGCTGGCCCTGATGCTGGTGTTGCTGGGCCGGATGTGCCGCAGGAGCTGAAGGCCGAAAGGGCTTACGCTGCTGCTGACGGCCTTTGTTCTTCTGGGCAGACGTGACCGAGTCCAAGGTGGCATTGGACTTCTCGATCCTTTGCAGATGACCCTCCACCCCCAGACTGAACAAGTCGGTACCCAAGAAGGGAACGTCTGCCAGCTTGTGCTGGGTATCTGCTGTAAAGGTAGAGATCCGCAGCAAAGCTCTGCGGCGCATGGCTACTGCGGCCACTACTGACTGGGCACACAAGTTAGTGATGTCCAGGGAGTCTGGAGCTGCTGTTTGGCCACCACCCTTCCCTGATCCCACACCTGCTTGACCATCGTCTGAACGTCAGCTGGGAGATAAGGAATCACCTCATCCAGGGAGCCCAAAAGGGTGTGTGAAAAGTGTGCCATCAGAACGGCCGAGCTGGCCTGATGAAGGCCTAGCAAGGAAGCCACACAGACTTTCCGCCCGGAGTAGTCCAGTTTCTTGGACTCCTTATCGGGTGGCTTTTCCACATCCCAAGCGCTCCCAGAACGCCGGAAAACGCTGTCGGTCACTAGCCCCTCCGCGGAGGGGTGTTCTGAGAAACCAGAGAGTGAACCAGTAAGAACAGCATACTTTCGAGCCATCCTGGCCGAAGGTGCTGGACAAGAAGCTGGCCGCTGCCATAGCTCCAGAGCCGGGCCAACAATGGCTTCGGCCACCGGGAAGGCCTCTGTGGGGGAATCCTCCGGTATCTCCATGAGGGAATACTTGGCCCATTTTGAAACGGGTTTGAGCTTCATCCCAGTGGACTCTGAGATGAGCTGAAGCATTCCAAGAAACGAGGATGGGCTCTCGTCCACCGACTGACCCCCGGTGGACTCCAGGTCAAGTGGCCTGGAGAACAAGGAGGAGTCGTTGTCAGACTCTGAGGAGTCTGTAAACAGCTGCCAAGGGTGGAGCCACCCTCCACTTGCCGAGGTCGATTGGGAGAGAGGGTGACCGACAACTGATGGGGCAAGCCCTGACCCGACCGAGAATTCTTGGTTGGGGCCCCAGTTTTAGGTTGTGGAGGCGGAGGTTCCACCACAATGGGTGGCGCAGCCGGTTTTGGCTGAACAACCAGTGCAGGCTTCAGCTCCTCAACTACAACGAGGGTTGTTTCGGTTGCTCGGTGACAGCCACTTAATGGCCAGGAAGGCACAGAGTTGGCTTATTCCTGGTCAAAAGGAGCTGCTGTCACATTAGATCCTCGTAGCACCGACACAATTTGCGTCGGAGCCTATCCTTCGAAGAGAATGAAGACGAGGATGAGCGGCGCCGCCGCTTTCCACAGTGCTGAGACCGAGACCGCTGATGTCGGCAGGATCGGCTGGACCTGGAAGAGGTCTGAGACCTTCGGTGTGTCTGAGAGGGGGCAGGGGAAACCCGCTCCTTCCTCGGTTCAGGGACCTTAACCGGGGACTCCGGCACAGGAGGCACAGGCAAGTCCTCGGTTTCCACCAGGGGAGCCGGTGAAGAAGGGTTGTCGGCTTCTCCAGTCGACAGCCCGTCCAACGGGTCAAGAAAAATCTTGACTGCGTCAACGGGTGTCTCAGCCGGCTGACCTGACGGGGACACCGTGAAGCCAGCGGCCTTAGCCGCAACCTTGACTGAAGTCGAGTGTCGACTGTCCGGGGAAGGAGACCTCTCCCGCTCCCACGAATGTCGACGGTGAGACTTACCCCTTAGAGTCCTTCTTTCTGGACTGAGAGGAATGTCCTGAAGGATGAAGCTGTGTAGGAGAAGCCCAAGGAGAGCAGGATAAATGCCGCAACCGATGAAGATGATGCTGCGGCCTGGGCCGCTTCCTCCTCGAGGGCGATCATCTGCTCGAGCTGTTCAGCTGAGCCCGCAGCCATGGACACCGCCCAACGGGCCTCCTTCGACTTGACCGGAGGATAACATTTCTCAGGGCACCCAAGTTGCAGTCAGCAGCGCGATCCTCTAAGACCGTGGCCGAAAAGGACTTGTACAAGTCGCAGGCCTGCAAATCGTGTTCAAGCCCCAGGCAGTAGACGCACGTGGAGTGCAGATCGGTCCGGGACATCTTCTGCCCACAGGGGCACCGACGAAATCCGGGAGTCGATTTGTCCATTGCAGCTGCGAGGGAAGATAAAGACCGAAGTCTTGTAAATTTTAAAATTAGTTTCGGGTTAACCGAAGAGTTTGGATCCAGGCCTAAAACGCAGAGCGCAAAGGAGGGAACCTGAGCTTCCAAGCGGTAAGGATGATCTTGAGTCATGGGGCGGAGCTGAGAGTTTTACTACCCGCGTGGGTGGGAGGAGCCAGCTTGAAGACCTTCCGGCAAGATTTAAAGCGGCAAGGAACCTGCCAGTAAGTATGTATTGAACAACATATCCATGTCCCTAGAATTAATAATAATGAACAATAATGTTCTGAAACTTTTATACAGCATGATAAACAGACAAAATAAACCTGCATAACTAATATGCAATGAGAACACAGTGCTTACCACTGTAAGAAATACAAAAAAGATGTCACAACATCAGAACTATTTAAGGCCCTGTCCACACTTCACTCGTTCAGCTGAATATGTTATCAATAACGTGACAGGCCTTACCATGTTGGGGCATCCACACTGAAATTCCGTATGAAGAAATGTTTTTGTTTTGAGCCTTGATCATGTCCACATTACAGTTAGCAAATGTGTACAGCACAGACAGTTGCAAAGTGTGTTTACAGTGTTAGGAGGCCTGACTAACAGCAGCAGGACAAACACGCTACCATACCCCTGTCCACACTTCAAAAGGTAAGTGCGTTGGCAATGGCACAGTGTTGAAAACCATGCTAAAACCCTGAAACTATCAGGATTCAAACACGGTAACATTTTCGACAGTAATGTTACGGGACCCCCAGTGTGGACAGGGCCTTAGTTAGGAGTACAAGCTTTAAATCTAAATGTCTGATTAAGAAAGTCATTAGAAGATGCTGAATTTATTAAAAGAATCCAATTGTCATGATTATTCACTATGGTTGTATAATGACACAACCAAGGGTTAAATATGTCTGCTTCCGATTCTGCACCTAGGACAACAACTTTTTGCGACTAGGGCCCATCATGTTAAAATGTATTACTTATGAATTATCCATTATTATAAAGGCAGGGTAAAGTGGTCACCAAAAATCATTGGTGAAATGCTACCATGAAAGTTCACTGGAGGGGTTTCAGAAACTTTCATGGGCTTTTATTGTATTTATTTCATTTCAGTAACTGGTTAAGCCCACTGGGACCAAAGGTTCCTTTTCCGGGGGGACCCGGGATTAATTACATGTAGGAACAAGCAAAGTGAAATGTACATCAAAGATACAATAAAAGAGCTGTCTGGACAGCAATTGTTGATCACAAATGACGTTTTCCCTCTTGGATCCTAGCCACGAGGAATGCTTAAACAGGTACAATTGTTTTCATAAAATGGCCATGAACATGAGTAACATTTACTGTTCATGCACAATTTAAGAACATTCATTAACAAAGTGCTGTACGTTTGATGCACGTTAATGGGTGTCCGAGATCATAAAGCCATTTCGAATAATTCTAAAATTTCACAACAGGTTCATGCACTTTTCGACTGGGAACTGGCTAGATTTGCCTGGGAACACCAGGCTGTTGTGTCTCTTCTTCTGAGAGCAGGTTAGCTGAAGTCCTATCCCAGTAATCCAGATTTTCCCCTGTGGTACATCTTCTCAGCATACATCGCTTGCATATCAGTGGTCTACAGATCGACCTAGAAGGAAAACTAGTGGGAGCTGGAAGTGACTGCACCATAGGCTGATTTAGACGGGGGGGGGGTGGGGCTAAGGGTGCTATAGCTCCCTCATCATGGAGCTCCTCTATTAGTAACACACTGTGCTGCATTCTTAAATCAGTATGCACTAATGCATCCATGAAAGCCATCTGAGCCACACGGCTCTCATCTGTCCTCCAGTGTTCTGGTAGTGCTGTAAACAACCAACCCCACCCACATTACATAGTTGATGCCCCCCTCAGAAAAGCTGGTCTCCAACATGAATTTCTTACTAACTTTCATCCTGCGCCATGTGGTCAGGTCCCAGCACTGCGGCAGCAGCTGGTCTTGCCTTGGTGAGTCTGATCATTCATTCTCTACTTTTGCAGGTTTGGTGCAGTTCCTTTGCATGCTCGGGGGGAGGGTTTGTGCATGGGGGGACAGCTGCAGAAGTGGAGGACCTACCAATACAAATCTCAACCAGGTCGCCTGGTGCTCACTACTCCTGATTTGCTGTTGTGTCCAGTAGTGGATGTGGCTAGTAAGGGCACCTTCTTTATATGTCTGGCTGTCAAACAAGAGTGAGCTGTAATTCATTCACTCAGAAGATTAACGATGGAGCAAGAGTGAGTGTACTACTGAGGAGCAGACAGAGAGAGAGAGAGCGGAGACCACAAGTGAAGAGCAGAACCCGGGGTTTCAGGCAGCAGCAGTCCAGTAATGCAGGGTCAGCGTGGCCTTGATAAATCCACACAAGGAGTTGGAGTGAGGTTCAGGTCATCTCCCGGTAGCCGAAGCAAGCTGTAGCTGAGAGCTCTGCTCATTAGGAGTCATAGGGTCAGTGTGTGCTGTCTAGAGAGAAAGAGTTTGGTGGCCAGGTGACTGGAGACAGTACTCAACTAGGGGCACATAGACTTCAGCCTGCTGAAAATGGATCAAGTCTTCATTTAATCAGATACTTTTTGCTTTTAAAAGAGAGACTTTCACAGTCTCAAACAATGGTGGGTGGGAGGTGGCTGCTGGGATGGGACAGGACATTAGTGTTTTTGTGCCATTTATTTACTCCTACTTGCAATGTATTTCCCATCCTTGAAAAACTGTCAAATTTATGTTAATGACATGATGTATTGTTATCTTGCCTCTTATGCTTTGTTTATGTTTTGTTCTGTACCCTCCCGGGTCGTGCCTAAAAATAGTCATTTCCATGGCTAGTGCACCTTACCCAGTCAACAAAAACTAAATAAATAAAACTGGGTGTGTAATAAATGTAGAACTAGTGTTTTTAATTTCTAGCATGGGGAGCTTAAATTCATGACATTAAAATAGTTTAAGGTCATTGCTGGTTTTGTCCAATATGGCAAACTGATTTTGGTGTGGAGTTGCAGGAGAGAGAGTTGGAGGGTAGTGCCCTCCGGTAGCATGCTAGGAATGGTACAAAACTAATGCTGGGGCAGGTCTGGTCTCAGCAACAGCATGAGCCAGGAGAGGCAAAAAACGGGTACACGAGACCTCTGAACTGAGGTAAAAACTTCAGGATGTACTGTATGTCTAATCTGTGTGGTCTTTTCAGTCGTGGTTATACAGTGTGAATGAGCACAGAGGGAATTAATTTAGAGACATAGGGGTTTTGGAGGTGTTCTGCTGTATATTATGGCACGTGCAGGAGTTTCTGCTTGCTTGGAGAGCAAAATTAGCAACAGAAGTCATAAGACCTTGTTTGGCACACTGACACAGGCAGTTACAAAATCGAAGAAAAAAAGTCATAGAATCAAATATTTAGTTTATGTAGTTATGTGTTAAATGGGGGATGGATGCAAGCAAGTGCTGTCGCTAATAAAAAAAAAATATGCATTTTTATATTTGTTTAATAACTGTGTTCTGCTGTCTGCTTACTGACTTCTTGGGCCTATCATAGAAATGAGATGCCTCATGCCATAGGTTATCTCAGTAAAGAATATTTTAAAACAATAAAAAATATTTTAATTATTTAAAATGTATTTTCTTTGGAATAAGCTGCTCTATAGAATAAAATCTGTTTTGCAAAAATAGCAAGCAAACTTGAAACTATATTTTCAGAAACTAGATAGCAAAGTAACTTTGTTCCTATATTTCTATAGTTATTGTATTTATTTTTTAACTGCGGTAAGGTTAAGGGATAGGTTAATCTGTACTGCAGGACAAACTGGGATAGGTTGGCTCTATGGTAATGTCATAACGTGCTTGAGTGAGTGACATTTGTGAACTTGTTTACTTGGATTTAATCATTTAATTTGTCTGCAATTTGTCTATCACCAAGTCTCTCTCAACTTATCTCATTTTTATGTGCTTCGGATGTGCTGCAGTCTTTTGGTATTTTGTTTTATTTCTGGGGTGGGAGGGTATTTTGGGCAACATAATGTCATGTGGATTGTGGGGACTCTGGGGATGGTGCTAGGGTACAACTCTCAAAGCGAGGAGAGGGAGAAAATGGGTAGAAATTGCATTAGAAATACCTTCCAAAATGCACCAAAATGTTAAAAAATGTATGGGGGCCTAGGCGGCCCACCAGACCCCCAGCCTATTATTTTTCTTTTTTATCTGACTTGAGCTCCCCCATCTATTGGACTCCTGGATCCGCCCCTGGACTGCACAACACACAACATAACTCCGAGGAAGACACACACGAATTACACATTACACAAGCAGACTTGCTTCACAAATTTCCTTCCAGTTATCTGCTTTGGCTAGTATAGGGAGGCAAGAGACATTAAAGTGTATCCTCGTGTCCTTCTAAAATGGATTTTAAGCATACCTCAGTTTGGTAGCTTGCTTTAGTGCTTGGGCAGTGACCAGGCCAAATGCACAATTATATAATAAGCAAGGAAATACTATGCAAGACCACAGGAAGTTAGAGGAGACAGCTTTCTGGGCAGGCCTGGCAAAAAGTCTGTGTGAACCTCAGCTAACAAGAAAAGCCTGGTCACTGGGGCCAAATTCAGCAGAAACTGTTCCTCAATGCTACAAGGGTAACACTCAACATACTCCTGCCAGTGGGAACCGCTCCAAGACTTTGTGTACCTGATGGAAAGCAGATAAACACAAGGTTTATGTGGTGAAATCAGTTCTCCTGTTCATTTGTTCAGTACTCGGTGAACAGGTCTTAAAACAAAATAGATCACTTTGTTTTTATGCATACTGTGCAGATACCACGTGCCAAAGCATCTGTTTATTCATGTTGTTTTGCTTTTTGAGGCATGAGGCCATAGGCTGCATGACTTCAGCCACTTTAGAAGTGACAATAGCCCATGAAACTGCATGCCTTGTAGTGTATTACTGTGATTATGAAATAAATAGAATATAAATTAGCTTAGAAAATATTTTGTAATAATTTTGTTGACTGATGACATGACCAACTTTTAGAAAGGGATTACATACCGAGATATCATGCCAGCTATATGTGGTCTCGAATAATCAGATTTCAGATTTTGACCATCCATTTCCTAAATATATATGCTTTATATCACAGTTGTATATCTGGACATCAGAAAAATGTTAGCTAGTGTCCCACACAAGGCTCTAGTTCAAGAACCAGAGAAGCTAGGTACTGCATAATTGAAGGGTGCAGCCCGTAGTTATGGAGGAAGAGCTCCTCCCCACATCTATTTAGAGTCAAGCAACAGACTTCCACTCTGCTTAGAAGCGAGTCGCACTCACTGTGCTAAGCTGGCGTGCTTGGGGCTGTGGTTGTTTTGTGTTCCCCCCTTCTGCTCATTCTCTTGTCTTGTTCTCCGTCTCGTCTCCCCTCCCTCCATTTAGTACATTGCCCTGCTTGTTTGTTTGTGTTTGCTTTTGAGGGGGGTTATGCCTTGCTCCTGCCTCCTCAGCTTTCTTCATTCCTCTACCTAGGCGGCCGTTTGTTAGCCACATCTATTTCTTTCTCCTGCTGCTTACTCGGCTGATTTCTTTGTCCTGCAACCGCCACCCCTTGCCGCCTCTTAGTTCGCGTCCATCGGATTCTCCTCCTGCTCCAGCTGCCGCTGCCAGATCGACCTCACTTACCCCCATCAAGCTGCTTCCTGCTTAGCACAAACGACCTCTACCGCAACTCGTTCTATACTCCTAGGTCCTACCTAGCTCGTTCTTCCAGACTCCATTGAACTGTAAGCATTTCTGTACCCATAGCTCGAGACAGCTTGAGTGCGTTTGTGCAGTGCAGGGTTCTGGTTTTACTCACTCTGACAAACTACTGATCAGCTCCTGCACTACTACTTCCTGGTTTTGTATTCATAGCTCCTCACTTGTCAGCCATGTCAGACTCTAATGGAATCGACCCCATCTGCTAATTTGCTTGCTCTGCTTCCTAGCTTATAGATTCGCACTACGGTGGAATTTCTAACCGCAAGACTTTGCTCCCTGGCTCAGGTGCTTTCCAGATCTACCTTTACACAGGAATCAGACTGTTTCCTGCATAGCACAGTATTCGTGCATCCAACTGCAGCATTACTCTCTATTTCCATTTTATTGTGGGCCATCGCCGCATGGGTATTCTACTTTTCTTCGCTAGATGACACTGTAGTTCAGCTGAGCTTCCAGCTCAGCGGGTCATTTTCCAACTCCTCTTATTGGGCTATGGGATGTTATGCACTTATTGTACTACTACTGACATTCTGCCACATTGGAATCCTTCCAACTGCTACTAGCACTCGGTATTGGATATGTTTTGTTTAGGATAGAACTGTGTCTTCTGCATTGCCTTTTACAGCCGCCAGGTGGCAGTTAGCACTTTCCAATATCACCCTGCAATCAACTGTGCCATAGCTGCTTTCATGCTCTGTAAACTAATTAGTCCCTGATTACTTGTTCCTGCCTTCATCCACACATGCCTATGCCATCCTGCGTTCTACTGACCTCCGTGCAAGTCCACTATTTACTACTTCTTGCTGACCTGCATGACATCTACACTTGCTTACGCAACCATTGCTTCTCGCCTGTGCAAAACATCGCTTTATGCCTACTGCCATCCCACGGCTTCGGTCTCCGGGATTCTGCTGCACTCATTCTGCATCGGCCTTGCACAGCCTCAGCACTCACTGCTCATTTCAATGTTCAGGATGGCCATGGACTTACTCCTGGATTTTCGAACCACCGCACTCAAATCTTCTATTCTTTGGACGCTTTGCCCTGCTTCCCTGCTACTACGTCTGCATCATGCAGCATGCTTACTACTACAACTTATGTACAGGTTCACTTCTTTACCTTACTTGCTCATATTACCTGCTTCGCCCTCCCAGGACTTGAAGGTCCTCATGATTAACCTGCCATTATAATCTACTACGCTCCTACTGAGCTGGCATACATCTAACCCATGTTTCCTTATTTGCTGAGATCCCTATCTACCAGGACATGACCCTCTGCATTGCATGCAGTTCGACATTCAGCTATCGCATTTCGTCAGGCCTGTGCCCCTACGGGCCCGGAGGTACTCTGTTCCTATATATTCCACGATCACCTGCTTTTACGACCTGCCTTCACCCATCGGGCTGGGAGGTTTACATAATAATCACCTGCTTCTATCACCTGCCCTCGCCCATCGGGCTGGGAGGATTACCTACTAATTGCATGCTTCTATGACCTGCCTTCGCCCATCAGGCTGGGAGGTTTACCTACTAATCATCTGCTTCTACCTTCGCCCATCGGGCTGGGGGGTTTCCTCCTTCTGCTCTACTTCTGCCTCATCCAGCTCGGGGCCTGGGATTCGCACATTCTACTATACGCCTACATGCTGCTGTGTCAGCCAGTCGGACGCTCTTTTCCTTTGATTTCGCATATGGCCGTTTCTTCGATCATCATCTATTCTTGGATGCTTTGCCATGCCGCTTTCGCCATATGGAATTACTGCTGCTTCGCCCTTTCCAGGACACTTAGTTGAGCTTCTCCTGAGGAACTTCCTTATCCTGATTGTGCTCTACCGCTTCTTGGATCCTGTGACAACGCTTCTCCATTTGACTCAGCCTCTTCAGTTATCTTCTTCTAGGACTCTTATGCTCTACTATTCGGGTCTCGTCAGGTTATTGCTGCCTCAAACATTGAACACCTACAGTTTCAGATGTTCTTCCTCTCGTCAGGTTGCCATATCTCTGCCACGGTCTCTTCACTGCGATCCCTGCCGTCCTTGATCTACTGGATACGTCAGTCCTCTGCACCATTCCATTCTAAGTCTGCTTTGCCAATGCAGTATTACTCTGCTCTAACCTGACTCAAGATACATCTCCTGGAGGCTATATACCACACTTTAGTCCTACTGGCTGTCCTCCGTAGGTCTGGCTGCATTTCCTGTTACCTGGAGCTAGTCGCCTCTCTACTTACTTCACCAGCTGATGGATTTGCTGCACATCTCGTCGAGGGACTAACTGCTATGCTCTATGTCTACCAGCAGACCTCCATAGGTCTGGCTGCACTTTCCCATACCTGGAATTAGTCTCCTCTTTCCTACCTCACCAGCACCCGGTTAAGCTGCGCTTTCGCCAAGGGCTGGTTGCCATGTCCCATTCCTTCTCACCTACCTACGTTGGTGCATTACTTGCTACTTACTACCTCTCTCTTCAAATTCGGAACATTCGCCTTGCTTTCTTTTTGGGCTCGCCATATTCTACTACTTGGATGCTTCCTAACCTCGCACCAATGCCTCCGATTAATCCTCTACAGCCTGCCATTATTCCAGCTCAGCTATACAGCCATTGCCTTTATATTAATTCCTAAGACTATACTCTACTCCTATCATACTTGACAGGATTGGATTCGTCAGTCAATAGCCTGGCTTCAAGCCTTCTCCCATTCCACATACTATACAAGCCCTCTATTAGTAGAAACCTGGAAGTTGTACTACTTCTATCATCCTGCCTCATTTGGACAAAGCTTGGATGCAACTGTCTTCATCTGGTCACCTGTATTGAGTTAGTCAGTCACCAACTTCATCTCCACCATCATACAATTCCCTGGATTCTCATGCCTTCTATCAACTGAAGTCTGGAAGACTGTCCTTTCAATATATCCACTCTCCATCATTCTGAATTGTCATGGATTCTCGTACTTGGAGTTTACTACGAGGAGATTGCTTCACTAGACATATTACAATTCAGTACTTTCTTAAGCTCCGTTTCTCCGGACTAAATTCTACAATTTAGAATTCAGATTACCTGATTAATTTAGTTGTTAATTAGGATTTCTCTCCTTTAGAATTCCCAAAAGGATGGGCAGGTCAGTAGCCATGGGTCCTCAGAGGGTTCCCCAAGGGGGTTTTTCCTCTCCTGTGTGCTACTGGTCACACTCTCTGGAGTTGGAGGAGGTGATCGTCTATTCTTATCATTATTAGGTGTATTCCTGCATGACTCCTTTATCAGTCAGTTACAGAACAATCATTATCATATTCTTTTTTGAGGTCTCATTACACTAAACCAAGCTTCCTCCCTACAGGTGGGATACAGAGAAAAGATAAAACCATCAAATATTATCAAATGACTCAATTCAACAGCCAAACATTGCTCAGAATATCCGATTCATATGTACTATATTCATTGACTCTATTATGCTCATGCTGAAGTACCTAAGCACAAATCATTCTATACTACTAGTACCTAATAAACATTGTCCTCTTACTGCTGGCCTCTGTATCCAACAACCATCTACATCATCCAGCTACAATATGTTACATAAGCACTGAGCTATGAACCACACATAACTGAGCACATGATAAAACTGTCCAAAACTGGTTGCAGGATAGGAAACAAAATCAGGTTCCCACACGTTACTCTCCTGAGACCTACACTTTTTTCCTTAAAACAGTGGATATGCTCCCTTATGTCCTCACTAGTAAGCCTACGGTCACGGTAAATTCCTACTATCCAACTGCAGAGGCCAGACTTATGTTTCCTTTTCCTGGGGTTCTGGACATTCCTGGTACCCCCTGAACTTGTCCCCTGAGGTTCAGCTCCAGGCATTAACCCTGCCAGAGGTAGGGCATCCCACCCAATCTGACACAAGGACAGGAGGTATGCAAACTGTCTCTGGCCAGCAACATATTTAACCTGGAGGAGCCCTGGAGAGTGTTCCAGTCGCAGGGACATGAGCCCATCAGAGGTCATAGGAGTGGGGCTGGACATCAACCAACTAATCAGAGGTCACTGTCCTTTATTTCTGCCCATCCCACCCCTGGCTATGTATAAGGAAGTCCGCAGCACCCACACCCTTGGGCATGCTAACATCTGTACCTTTTCCCACCCCTTATGGTCCATAGGTTCCGCTGCACCACCATCTGTGGTCAGTCAGGGGTCTGTGTAGCAGTACACAGCATAACCCTTCTCCCAGGACAGCATCCATTGGGATGCTCCATCTTCCTTCTCCAGCCAGCTGGATGGCCCAGGCATAGTCCTGAACCCACGTCACAAGTGTTGGAGGCGGATGCCCTGCCACTGGGCTGACAAGCCAGCAGACCAACACTGTGCTATGTCCGGTTCTCCAGATAAGGTGAGTAACGGGCTATTGTAAGAAATGCTCCTCAGAAACTTTTTAATGAGTATCAGTACTCATCCCAACACTTGGAAATGCTCCACACCAAATGGAATAATGCTTTATTACCACTGTTGGTGCTTCAAAAGGAACAATGTGGTATGCACCCAAATTTTATTTTACTCACCCTATTTCCTGGGAGAAGGGTTATGCTGCTTGCTGCTACACAGACCTCTGCCTGACCACAGATCATGGTGCAGCAGAACCTATGGACCATAAGGGGTGGGACAGGTACAGGGGAAGGGTTCTGGAAGCAAAATCCAGTGCAGTGAGAATATCTGGAACTGGGAAGGGAGAAGCCAGAGAGGGCGAGGGGGGCAGCAAGGTCAGCTCCCAGGGTGGGGGCTGACCAAACAAGAAGACACGAAAGACCGTTAGGCCTATTCTGCTGGCATGTTAGTATGTATTTAAAAAATAGGGGTGAGTAAATTACTCTTATGTGCAGGCGTACTCCAAAACACTGTCTAAGTCTACGTATTTGTAAATTACCTGGATGCTGGCTCCAACAGCTGCAATGCAGAGTTAGCTTAGCTCACCAAGATGAGAAAAAAAGACCTGGGAACAGCTTTGCAAATGGCCAGGGACTAAGTCCCTGCGGCAGTCTACGGTGGGAAAAAAAATCTCTGCAGTGGACAGTCATAATTTCAGACCATGTTCTGCACAGACAGCAGGCACAGCTGCGGAGGATGTTAGGCCTGGTCCAACCGGCCTAACATTTTGGTGCAGCTGCGATAAAAATGATTACATGCTGCCGTAAAGTATGGGGCAGGCTGTAAAATGGCTCCATCTTTGAAAATGCGGCACATGCAGGAAAAACTGAGACTCCGCAAGTGAAGACACACTTGTGCAAGTTTTTCCTGCACCTGCGCCAGTTCTTCGGGGTTCTGAAAATCCAGCCCCTGGTGTACTGATCAGCAGCAACTTTAAAGGAATGTTCTTAGATAATGAGGTGGGAGAAAGTTTTTTAACTCAGACTGGCTTACCTTACTCTAGCCTTAAGCATTCTGTGGCAAAAGTGCAATTCTTACTGAACCCCCCCTCCCCCCGGGAGGGAAGGGATTATAAAGTGACCCAAGCAAGCAGCCAGCTGATCGATCCCTTCCACTTCCTGGTCTGCCAGCCCCATCCATGTGCTCAGATGTTTAGTGACGTCTAGGGAGAGCGTGGGGGCACCCCATATAAGTCAATGGGACTACTTTAAAATACTGATTTCTATATATAACTACAGCATTACACACATATTAACACTAGCATGGCCCTGATTAGTAAAGCTGTAGTGTTAATATATGTATAACGCTGCAGTTACATATCAAAATCTGTATTTTAAAACAGCCCCACAAACTTATATGGGGCACACCCCCACGCTCTCCCTAGTAAGATGTCACAAAATGTTTAAGCACAGGGGCAGGGCCGGCAGACTGGGAGTGGAAGGGACTGTCTGACTGCTTGCTTGGGCCAGTATATGATCCATTCCCAAAGGGTCAGGTATACAACAAAGATTTAATTTTGCCACAGAACACTTAACGCTAGAATAAGGTATGCCAGCCTAGGTTTTAAAACCCCAATTTTTCCATGTCATTATCTTAGAACATTCATTTAAACTGGAAAAAGTGTAGAGCAGCCATTATCAAGGCAAACAAAATCACAGCATAAGCAAAGTGAAACTTCAAAACCAAGTCAAGAGATATTATAATGCCTCTACACAGATCCTTAGTCAGGCCCCTAACAGAATACAGTGTGACGCTCTGGTCCCTATTTCTGAGGAATGATTATTGAAATGATTGCAAAAGTACAGGGAGTGCAACTTAAGTGATATGAGTAATAAGACCTGAAAGGTGAGGGGTACTGGTGGATACCATACGCAGCGTGATGAGGTCCAACGCCACAGACACAAGGCCTTACAGTTCCTAGAAGTGTGGGTATCCACCAGTACCCCCACCTGAAGGGTCTTACTGCAGTTAGAAAATGGGCTGAGCAAATTTAAAACAAAGGGCTGGATTCACAGAGCCTCTCAAAACCCTGAAGCTGTGGGAAAAATCCGCGCAAGTGGGTTGCCACTTGTGGAGCCAACAATTTTTCCCACAGCAGCAGTCATTCACAAAGGTGGAGCTGGTTCATCACCGCACCACGATTTCTGGCAGCTTCATGGTGCTTTTCCCCACAGCTGTGGAAAAATGTTACACCAATGGATCAGGAATAACACTAAGAGGGGCAGCGGACTGAAAATACAACTCTCCGTGGCTGTGGAGATTTCTGTCCACAACTGGAGTTGTGGAGTGGGGCTAAGTCCCCCGTTGTTTTGTGAATCTGGCCCAAAATCTCAAAGTTCAAAAAGACACAAAAAATACAGTACAATATTGCTTAGAAAATGTAAATAGTCCCTCCACAGATAGTTTCTACTGGTCGGTCATTTGTCTTTCTACTCGTGCAGTAGAGGCTCGTTTGCTTACCAAGGAAATTAAAGAATTCAATATTTTGCAATATACCTCTAACAAAATGCTCCCCCACCAAAGCAAGGAATGTTAACATGTAATGAATGAATTCAGAATTCTGTAAAATTCATCTGGCATACACACACACACACACACACACACACACACACACACACGCGCCTCTTATAGAGCCAGAGGCTCAATTTTGCCTGAGCAGGGTTAGCAGCAGAGATTGCTCTGTCAGGCTCGTTAGTCTAGGAGGGGGATTTTTCATGGTCAAAGTAACACCAGAAATTGAAAAACAAATTAATAGTGCTTGATTTGTTTCTTTAATTTATGTGTATAATAGACCATAAGTAGAAAAACATTCATTTATTTATTTATTTAGCTTTTGTTGACCAGGTAAGTACACTAGACAAGTATTATGCCCATTTTCAGGAACGACCCAGGAGAATACAACACAGTGATACAGAATAGTGCAGAGAAAAATGCAAGTACATCATGACAGCATAACAACATGTAGAAGTAGTAACATTATACAAGGGAGCAGTAAGTCATAATACAACTTATAACTTCATAGTTAAGACACCACCAGGGTGACAACAGATCATACATACATTAGAGACATATAAATTAGGGCATGACCAGAGTATGGAGATGTAGCCAGTTATGCCCACAGTCGAGTATCTGGACAAGTGATAGAATCATGGGAACAGCGAGAAGTTTCAGGCAACCTGTTAGAGGCAGCATGGGTCAGATTGACAGCAGTGGACATTGCTCTAGGGAGGCTTAGGGCAGTCACACACTGAGGTGAGTTTTAAGAAGCCCCACAGGGATTTGCGAAAACTCTGATGGGAGGGGGCCAATCTAACATGCTCTGGAAGGGAGTTCCAGAGTCTGGGAGCACATACGGCAAAGTCCCTGTCCCCCATGAGGGTCCGGGTGGAGGGGACTTTGAGCATCCCCAAAACCTGGGACCTAAGAGGGTAGGGAGAAGTGTCAGTTGGTGGTAGACGCTGGGCCAGCCGGGGTGCCAGTTTGAATCACTTTGCCCGTGAGGCATCCTACCCCGAAGTCGAGGTACCTGGCTGGAGAGAGCCAGCAGAGTTTATCGTAAAGCTCGCAGCGATGGGTGAGACGGGGGGGCAGCCAAGGCAAAACAACAGATGTTGTTGCATGTCGTGTGCCACCGGGAGAGGTGAGTCATGGAGGAGTGAGCGAATTGATGCAGACCATAGCTAAGGGAGGGAAGGAGTACACCTCTCGCAAGGGCAAGTCTGGCTGCAGGTAAGAGGCTATACTTGGCTCTGTAGGCCGGGCCCAGCTTACAGTTCACCACTCTGCAGACGTTTAAGATGTGACTCCCCATGTCAAGTTGGGGATCAAGTGTGACCCCTAGGTATTTGACAGAGTTCACTACTGGGAGGGAGGAACCATCAGGACTGGTAATATTTAGCAGGGCTGACGAGGCTTTGATTTTGGCTACTGAGCCGAATAGCATAGCCTGTGTTTTTTTCAGGTTCAAGACCAGCTTATGGTTAGTAACCCAGGTCAGGACATTGTTGAAGTCCTCAGACATGCACTGGTTAAGAGTAGCGGTGTCACAGGAGTGGGCCACTATCACCAGGTCGTCTGCGTATAGGGTGGCACTACAATTGGTTGACACCATTGGTAGTTGATTGATAAATAGGGAGAAGAGGAGGGGGCCCAGTACCGACCCCCTGGGGACACCAGAGGTCACTGGTAGGGGCTCGGAGAGGACTTTATTGAAGCTAGTCTGCTGCATTCTTCCATGTAGGTAGCCCGTGAGCCATTTCATGGCAGGGGGGGAGAGGCCAAGTGACCATAGCTGTGAGCAGAGCAACGCATGATCGACAAGGTGGAAGGCTTTGGACAGGTCAATAAAAATGGCTCCAGAGAGTTTGCCCTGGTCCATGGAAGTTCTGATGCTTGATGTGACAGAGACCAAGGCTGTAGTGGTGCTGTGCCCCTTTCGAAAACCATGCTGAACCGGGGATAGCAATTCAGGAAGCTGGATGTACTCCGACAGCTGCTCAGCCACTACCTTTTCGAGGAGCTTGCTGAGGGATGAAAGAATAGCAAATCGGACGATAGATATCTGGTATTTTGGAATTGCCCTGCTTCAGGACAGGGACTATCCTCGCCTCTTTCCAGATATCAGGGATGGACCCCCTACCAAGGGATAGGTTAAAGATGTGAGTTACTGGGGAGGCAATGTGTGAAGCGCCAAGCTTTAGAAGCTTAGGCTCCATGTATGCCTGGGCCAGGGTTGGAGTACTGGGAGAGGCCAGCTAGATGCCTCTGCATGTCCAAGACTGACACAGCCCTGAGGTAGAACATTTGGCGAGGGGGGTCATCCTCCCGCCGGGTAGAGGGGGGGGGTAGGACATACTCTCACCAGACGGGAAGAGAGCAGTGAAGGCTGAAAGGTCTGAGAAGTGTGTATTTAGGGAGTTGGCGATGGTATGAGGATTGTCACAGGAGACCCCATTGATAATTATGGCAGACAACCCCGGACGGGAGGACCCACTGACAAGGGTTTTTATATTCCTCCAGAACCTCCTTGGGTCGCTGGCAGAGCTGAGCAGGGCGGACTTGCAGAAGTCACTTTTTGCAACCCTGATGGCCTTTTTACACTTGTTTCTGAGGTGTCTGTGTTGTTGGAAAGTGGAGGGATCACAGGAACTTTTGAAGTGGGCCCAACACTTGTCTCTCGCCCGCATTTGGGCTAAGAGATTCCCACGCAGCCAGAGGGTAGCCGGCCCCCTCACCCTAAGGGTGACCTTAGGAGCATGCTTGTCTTGTAGGGCCCTGAAGGTGGTAAGGAAGTGGGAGGTGGCCACTGAGGGATCAGTAGCTCCTAGCATCCCGGACCAGTCAGTAAGCCTTAGGTCCTCCAGGAACTCCCCAGGGTCGAACCTGGAGAAGTTTCTGATATGCATGATCTTGTGAGGAATTTTGGGGGAGGGAATTTTCCACACACAGAAGACCGGGGAGTGGTCGGAGATAGAATCTGATAGTGTTCCCACTGAGGAGATCCTGTCCGGGCGGTTGGACAGGATCCAGTCCAGCAGGAAACTGGAGGATCCATTTGCCGATCACCTGGTTGGTTCCTGGATAAGTTGAGTCAGGGTAAGATTAGCAAGTAGAGGCTTGAACTGCTTCACATTACCTCCAGCTCAATTAAGGTTGACGTCCCCCATGATTATGAGTTCATTGTCCCCAATGCTGGGGCCAACTGAGTCCAGGAGGTGGGTCAGTCCAGGGAGCCCACCTCTTGGGGGGGTTATACATACATATCAGATGCAGTTTCTTGGTGTTCACGAGTAGGAGTAGTACATGCAGTACCTCACAGGGAGATACGTGGGATTGCTGGTGGGCTACTTGTGAGACCTTTAGATGGCTCCTGTAGTAGATCAAGATGTCACCCCCCCTCTTGCTCCCACCTCTGTCCAGTCGTGTGAACTCATACCCAGGGAGTACACAGGCTGAGTCAGGGATCGAGGGTCTGAGCCAGGTCTCAGTCACTCCAAGGATGTCGGTTTATAGAGTGAGATCCATGATACTAGCTCATCACGGTTTGGTAGCAGACTCCGAATGTTGAGATGAGCTACTTTTAGGCCCTTGCCAATGCCCCATACAGGGGGGATTTTGGAGGCCAGATTATTTGGACCAGGATTAGTTTCAATATCCCCGGCCAGTAGTAGTAGTATTAAGAGGAGGAGCCAGAGGAGATACTGCCTCATGGGAGATAGGCCGTTAGAGAGATTTTGAGCACGAAGATGCTTAACCCTGACAGTGTGCATTAGGCACCTTAGGTCTAAGCAGCAGGTAGGGCAGTAGTGGGTCTTGATGGTCGCAAGGATATTTGAAAAGGTGAAGTTAGGTACCTCATAGGAGGAAGACCTCACCCAGTGTCTCCCCAATGTCAGTGGGGGGGGGTAGTGATCACTTGGAGCAGAGTAAGTCCCAGGACGAGACCAGCTAGTACCAGCGACCTGTAAGTGGCAGGCAGCACACCCTTATCCATTGCCATGGGAGTCTCCCTCCCCCCCTTAGGCGGGAGGGAAGGGTGCCTGGTCCACACCTAGGCTGGGGGCTAGGACCAGCTACCAGGTAGCGCCCAGTCAGCAGGGAGATAGGGTGGGGCTAAGGAGAGAGTGGGGGAGATTGATACTTGATGGAAAAAAAGAAAGAAAAAAAAAAATGGGAACTTAACACAGTTATTACCAGAATGAATAGGAACAGGCTTTGTAGATGAGAGTGAGCTGTGCTGGTAGGACTGAGAGCTAGGGGTCAGAGAAGGACCAGACTAGCTTCTTGGGGGGTAGCTCCTGTCCAGGCACTGTGTAAACTCACTCTAAGCACTGTTGTCAGTACTACACTGGCCTCTCAAGGCACTTTAGGCAGGGCTCACTAGGAACTATAGGCAGTTGTAAGCTACTACACTGACCTCACTAGGCAATTAAGGCAGGCTTCACTTGGCACTAATGACAGTTTTAAGCTTTGGACTTTAGACAATTGCACTACACTGGCCTCTCTTATGCTCAACAGACAGTAGTAAGCATTGGCGAGTTATAAATCCACTCCCATCAAACAGGACCTACCCTGGACGAGGGCTACTCAGTGGGGCCAACAAGTATGATAGCAGGAAAATCACAAGTATTATTCACAGGAAGGTCAGCAATTGTCAAAAATAAACTAGTCCCAAGATATCCCAACACAGAAAGAGAGGTGAGAGTGAAAAAGGGCTTCTTAATGGGTAATAGTAAACTATGCCTCTTGATGTGATCAGGACCACCCCCAGTAGCTGATAGGGTAAGACAGCTCACAGGAGGCGGAGCCTACGAGCATTTAATGGGAGGAGGGAATGGGGTGGGCGGGTCGGACAAAAATTCAAACCCTCTCCTGCACCGGGACAGGGGCCGGAAACTTGTTTTGAAAAATTCAGCCGCCGAGGAGGCCCGCTGGAGCTGCAGAAGCCCACGGCACCTCGATACTCGCCTTCGGAAGGGATTGCTGGTGCGCGAGGTGGGGTGTTTTAATTTTAGGGCCTAGTTGAACATTTTATATAAGAGTAAAGCTGACAGCCATGTTTGTGATAGAAATCAAGAACGAGAGAAGTGGGCCGGCCCACCAGTGCAGTGGTGGTGTTACTGCCTGCAACGCTGATATCCTAGGATCGGAAGCGATCTCGGAAGTCGGAGGGCCAGCCATGGCGGGGGGGGGGATTGAGCATCCCATGGACTGCTCTTCTTCTCCTCCAGGGAGGGGGGAAGGTGCCGGACTTCAACTGACCCCTGCTGGAGGACAGGGATCTGACAACCAGAGACAGACAGTGTTAGGAGGCATGCCAGACAGGCGATGTATGCACCATCACGTTATTGCATGCCATGTCACCCCACCCCATGGTACCACACTATAAAAAAAAAAAAAAAAAAAACGCTATCAGACCACGCATCATGATATCTATTCCATGTTGCAGGCCCCGCGCTGCCAACCATAACATCCTCACTCCCTGTACCAACTGAGTCTCTGTCTGGGGATGGCACCCTCAGTAGCCCCACCCTGGGGGGCAAGCCAAGGTGCCCGGGAGTTGAGGTAGGTTGGGGGTAGCAGGGGTGGCGCTGGGAACAGGACTGCCGTATGGCCAGTCCAATGGAGCAGAAAAAGAGAGCAACATTTCAAAAAAAAGAGTAAGAGAAGTAGCTGCCAGCCTTGTGGTTCAAGTTCTGGATCTGTGATCAGTTCACCTCTAGGCACAGACTTGTCAAACTGAACAATCCGCACAAATTTGGCCACAGCCAGGAAGCAGATCCCCTACCGCGAATGCTCATCTAGCCACAACTCCTGGATGAAGCTTTAATAATGTCCACAGAAGGAGAGTGACTGTGTGAGGATTTTTTTTTTTCTTTCTTTCTTGCCAACAGTAAAGTCTTAACCTGGGGTCTTTTGAGTCCTAAGATGTGAACTTTTGTTTTGAGTATATGACTGTAGGTTGGGTGGGAGTGGGTCTCTGGGAGAAGGATAATTAAGAATATGGAACTGGCCAGGATTCTCCTACGTTGAAGCTGTTGTTCTGATTAAAATGTGCTGGACTGACCCTCAGCTGATATAGTTTGACTCTCTGAACCCAGCCTCTCCCACCATTACTTTATGTGGACCTCATGATTTTTGCTAAGTTTTTCTTGCATGTTAAGGGTTTGGTTAAAGTACATTGTGTAAATGCGGCTGGTTTATAGAGTACTGCTCAATTTCATGTTTGGAGGTTAATTTTACTACATTTGGATGCTCTTTTTTTTACAATGTTGGGATATGTCCTGTAGAAGGAACAGTGAGCGGTTTAACTCACAGGCCAGCAGGCTCTGTAGGGTGGGCTGGTTGATATCGCTCCAGGCTTCTCCTTAGGGTGCATGCTTTCATTGTCATTGAGAATGTTTTATGGGTACTTCCCCCAATGGCGTGCCATTTGAGGTGTTTTCTGTTATAGGGGTTTAATACTGATCTTGTGAAGGATATCCGTTCTATGGAAATGCCTGTGTTTGTATGTTTTTTGAAGGCGGGACCTTGCAAAAAGCTTAATAAGGAAATTATATATAAAAAAAAATATTACATATGTGTAACCCCTAGGTGGCGCTATCCCAAGGGCTACTACTCCTGTCTGCTTGGTTTGTAGCAGGTTAAGGGGCCCCGAGTTCTGAAAGGGGTGCCTCCACCCGGAGGTCAGGGTTGGTAGTGGTCAAGCTAACCTGGGCACAGCCCTCTGGGACACTGTAATCTCCCTCTTTGCTTACTAGTGGCAGGAACAATACACAATAATCACTTTCACAATACCCCTGATACACCACACAAGAACCTACATTGTTTGCACTTACCACCAGGGCTTTCCTCTGGCTTGGCCCTGGGGACCCCCTGTAAAATAAGGTTATACACAGCAAATAACAACAGTACAGTACTCTTGCACAAACTGGAATCACAGTCAGGGTAAATGCAAAAAAGAGTTAGATCTGATTTATTTAAGGGACTTGAACAAGAGAGGGGCATAATCAGGTTAATTTGCTTAAAGGCTGTATCAAACAATTATGCATGCACTTCAGGGTCCATAAAGAGTCACACACTCTGAGTACTCTGATGGAGAATGGTAGGCTAGTCAGGAATGTTGCAGCTGGTTGAGGACCTGTGTTGGAAGAAAACAACATGCACAACACACACTATTTGTAATCCGGAGCCGGAGGGCTCAGTTTGTGAAAATGACAAAAAACAAGACAATCAGATGACATACTGTTAGATTAGGCTGTTGTTGCAGTGAGCTACTCTGATGATTACTCACGATACCAAAGACTGGACACAGGCTGGACAAAAAATCGAGACAACAGGTGGTTAATCTGGAGTGCCAAGAGAAGCAGGGCCCACACGCATCGCAGAGGCGTCATTCCTGTTCAAGCGTGGAGCAGGGGGGCTGATCCTCAGGCAGGTCTCTTATTGATGACTTTCTCTGTGCAGCGGGTAGTCTGGCTGAGCCAGTGTGGCAAGGCCCCAGCCAAATGGAGACAAATTCGGATACACTCCGTTTTGGGCTGGATACAGCTTCCAGCGAGCAGAACACAGTTCACACAGTGGGGAACTAAATCACAACCCACTGACAACTCACAGTACATTTACATGTAAAGAAATTCTATTGTACCAGGCAAACTGCTCTACGGTCACGATCATGGTAAAAAAAAAAAAAAAATTAAAAAAAAAAAAAAAAAAAAAAATCAGTGGCTTACTTCATTCTCACAAACTTGGATTTAGTCCAAATAATTGTCTTCACTCCCTCAGGGGCAGCAGGCAGACATGCAGGCCAAAACCCAGGCCTTTCCACAGAGACTGTATTGAGCTCTTGTTTCTTCAGCTCCAGAATGGGACAAATAGGGGGTAGCCAGGTGGCCAATGGCTACTTAAAAAATTGGTTTGGCTACCAGATTTTGAAAGTTATTGGCCAACTTGGCTACTTGCCTACAAAGTGATTTTTGAGCCCTTAAAAAGAATGGCCACTACAAATATTAGTTTGGCTATCAGATTTTGAAAGCTAGTGGCCAAACTGACCACCAGCACACAAACTGATTTGTTCCACCCTGTTCAGCTCCCAACTTAGATCTGCCTCTAACAGCAGCAAGCCTGGGAATTTCCCCAAGATCCAAAAGGTTCGGTTGGCTGATTCATCTGTCAGTCACAACAGCAGCTCCCCCTTCAGGTGCAAAAAGGTGCAAAAAAGCCCAAAACTACAATTCCTACAGATTTTGACTCCAGACAGCTCCTGTAGTCCAGCTCCATTTTAGGTCTCACCAGTACTGATTGGTCCAATTCGCAGTCCAGGACCAAGATAGTTGGAGATAAACAAAACAGTCCTTGCTGCAAAGAAGGCAGGTTAGACAAACTTCATTTTCAGCAAATAGTTACATCTTCCAACAGAGCTCCCTCTCAGATTACTTTTGACTGCAATCCTGGCAGCTCTTAAAGAGACAGTACACAGAGGCTATACAGGCACTTTCTGGCAATCACATTTAAACTGCTAAAACGCAGGACACCAGCCTGGCAGTGAGCATTAAAGTAATGTCGAGGGAGACTTTTCGGGAACCCCCGTTTGTAGGGGGGTTACATATGTATTCCCTGGAGGCAAGGGGGGGGAAGACAAGATAGAGACATGCAAATACCTCATTGGTATAAACAGAGTACAAGAAGGGAGCATCTTCAAAAATAAGGTATGTTCCAATACAAGGGGGCACAATATGAAGTTGAAGGGGAAACTACCAGAGGAGGTGGTTGGGGCTAAAACAGTCACAGGATTCAAGTAGGAGTAGGACAGACATAGGGGTATTGTGTAGGTAACAGGGGAGGGGGAGGTGCTCTGGAGTTCAGTTTGTGCATCAGACCTCATACTAGGTAGGGATAGCTAGGGCTGCCTGGGTGGGCCAAGAGGTCCTTATCTGCTGTCAACTTTTATGTATCTATGTATGCCCCATGTTCTGGTATTCCTCCTCTGAAGCAGACTTCCCTCTTGCACCTTGTTCACCCCGATGACATACTCGAGGTCTCTGCCATGTCCTCTTTTCACTCTCCCCTCTTCCAGGGAGTACATGTTGGGCTCTCTCAGCCTCTCTTCATACAGTTTCTCATACAACTGCTGCACCATTTTGGCAGCCCTCCTCTAGACCGCCTCCACCATGTCAAAGCCTTTGCGGAAGTAAAGCCTCCAGAACAGGACACAGTACTCTATGTAGGGTCTTACTAGTGAGCGATATAGTGGCAACACCACCTCCTCCTTTTTCTGCTAGAAAATCCGTTCCCTCTGCACTCCATCATCTGGCTTACCTTGCCTACTACCTTGTCGCATGGTACTGCCACCCTGAGATCATCAGATAGGATTACACAAAGGTCCAGCTCTTTATTCTCACAGAGTTGGTTGGAGGAAAGAGCTCAAAGTACCAATGGTCTTTTCCCCCTTCCTAAATATACGTCTGTATGTATGACCAGGGAGCAGGTAGTGGCAAGCATGATTAATAAAACAAAGCAAAAAAACAAAAAAACACACGACCTCTCTTATGGTGTGTGTGCATATGCACATGTTAGTAAGTAGAGATAAAACAAAGAAGATGAGAAGGGATACAAGAATGAGCTCAACAAAAGTTATGCTGAGAAACCTAATGTTTCAATGTTTACGGCTCAGCTGATTAGTGGAGCTGGCAGTGTGAAATGGCAGGGTGCCCACAGTCAATCTTTAAATGGTAAACTGAAAGCTGCTGTGCCACTACTTTATATGAGGCATCAAGTTTCTTTTGTTAACAGTACGGTCGTGTGCTGCAGAAACTGCTTTTAAATATAGCACATAACCCATGTTTACACCTCTATACACACACACACACACACACACACACACACACACACACACATATGTTTAGAGTATTAAGAAGTGTCAGTCAACAAAAAAATAAATTTTCTTTTTTACTAGTTTATGCCCTGCTGATATGTTTTGCTCAGGCTATGAATGTTGAAAACAGCCTTCCATAGAAAAATTAACCAATGAATCAAGGACGCACAATTGCAAGAGCTTTGCAATTGAAAATAAGGGTTACGGATACAACTGACCTAAAATTCTGGCATCTATGTTAAGTACACATACAGAATCATGGAGTTTGAAATGAAAGGCAAGGGCACTCAACCAGTTTGGAGAATTTTCTGGGGAAGCGGCAAAAGGCATCCAACTAAAGCAAACATTCCAAAATAGTTTTTTTCCTGAACTTTTTTTTTTTTTTACCATCTACAGTATATGGCAGCAACTAAATTAAAAGTTATGTCTTGATTAAACTTCACAGTTTCAAAATGCAGCAGAATGAATTTACATATCTGACCGTAATGCTTCCACTGATAACACCTCCAGCCCCTCAGAACCCAGAAGTGCATGCTGCTTTGTGTCTTTTCCTTCCATGTCTGGAGCAGCTCATGCCTCCCGCCTGGTATGCAGTTTGTCCCAATAAGCTGCTGTAACAGGCTCAAAATGCTTGTGTAAAAGTGGCGTCTCCCACTGTGTGCCCATGGCAAAAATCCTTTAAAAATAAGGGTCTCCTGTTTGCCACTTGTCTGGAGCCTTGGACCCAAGCATCATTTAATAAAGGGATACTGTCAGCTTCCCAGTGACCACTGTTGGACTTTTTAACTTAAAGGTGGGGGCCAACTGTGTATTAAAGAGGAACAGTCCGTTTTAAGAACCTTACACCCAAGTGTGGGTCTGGTCTCAATTTGCTGTTTGTGTGCGAAAACCTTCATATATATTATAGAGATGTGGCACCGTCTTTATGTTAGGGTTGAGTAAGCACTTTAATGTTAAAACCCAAATTTTGCACCTTAATAACTGTGCCCCGTTCAACTGATTTACATGAAAATTTGAAAAAGCAAACAAATGGTGCCAGGATCTCTGGATCCTGAAATTTCCATGTCCAGTGTTACAGAGGGGCAAAAAAAAGAACATATTAAGATCTTTTTTTTTTTTTCTGTTCGTCTATTACTAAAAAACTAGAAGGATTTGAAACCTGAAACTTGCAGGTTTAAAGGTGACATGCAAAGTAAATACAGCAGCTGCTGCTGTCCCATATACCTTTCTATGCTGCGGCGTGAGTCCTTGGCCACTATGATGATCAGTATGTGAATAAAGTGTACATTTAGAACACTGCCGAAACATTTCAGCGAATGCAGAAGCGCCGCGCCAGTCCGGATCGAGTGGGCACAAGTTTTCATGTGTATTCCACCCATTTTGTGACATGGCAATCACCACTGCTGTGAATGTACAGCAGTGGTTGCAACTTAATATTCTTTATTTTATTGCTTCCACAGGGGCCTTGATGCCAAAAATAATACTTACAGCAATGACCTGTCCAGGTGTTGATGTATTATTTTTGGAATCAAGCCCCCCCCCCCCATGGAAGCAATAAAATTAAGAATATTAAGCCAACCACTGCTGTACATTCACAGCAGTGGTGTTTGCCATGTCACTAAATATGTGGAATACCCAAGAATACTTGCGCCTGCTCAATCGGAACTCATGTGGCGCTGCCAAGTTCATCAAAAAGTTTCAGCAGTGTTTTAAAATGTACACTTTATTCTCATAATGATCAACATAGCAGCTATGGACTTGCACCACAGCACAGAAAGGTATGAGGGATGTGAGCAGGCTGCTGCATTTACTTTGCACGTCATCTTTAATAGAATTTGGCCCAAGGTACTCACTTCTATTGTTTTTATCTTCTATACTTAAGTAATAAGAAAAGCGGTTCCATTTCTGAGCATGCACAGTTAAAAAAATAATAATAAATCAGTATTCTAAGGATAACTGAATTTTTACAACCACATGAAGTCATGCAGTTGTATTATAAAAATGTGCTCGTTTATCAGTTGGCAGGGCCAGTTCCCTATCTCTGTGTGCCATTGTGCTGTTTTCATTCAGCAGGGATGTGGCTACATGGCATTGCGGAACCCCACTCCAGCTGATCATGCTGTGCATGCTTGTAATTCTGTGTTTAGTTGCAGCACCGCCATTAGCCGCATGAGCGGCCTCATAGATTTGAGCTGGACATCGCAATGCCTAATCACCGCGGATAGCTACATGCCAGTATTTTTTTATTTATTTTTTTTTAATATAACATACCGACATCAGGATGCCCACCCCAGGTCCAGTTCTCTCACCCCCTTTCCATTTTATTTTCAACCCCCTGCCACGTTAATCTACCGACACTGGGGTGCCCAATTTCTAGTGTTGGTGTACTCCAACCCTCCGACCCTGCCAGAAGTCTGGAACACCGGGGGTGCCCAATCCCTCATGCCTCTAAGTACACTGCCAACACTGTGGTGCTCAATCCCCACTGTCAAAGGTACATTACCTAAAATAAGAAAACCAACCCATGCCTTTTTTTTTTTTAAATCCCTGAAATAAGGAAAACAGTCCCTCGCTTTCTGCCACCATCCCCACCCCTCCCCGACCCTCTTGCTCAGCACCCACCAGCCCACACACCCTCCTTACCCTCTTCTTACCAAGCAGAGGTCTATCTGGACCAGAGACATATCTTCACTCTTCATCTCCAGACCGGGAACTGAGGAAAACAAGTGCTGTATAATGCATTTCAATGCGTTTTGAACTTTTGCTCATAACTTAGTCACTTTTAATATTTTTTGCCCACATTTTCAACATGGTCTTTCTGAGATCCCACCTCATGAACAAGGGCAGTGAAATTATTCAAATCCAGGCTGAAAGGTGATGTCACTGTCCTTGCACAAAATCACCTCTCAGGCGGGATTTGAAAAAAATGTCACTGTCCTTGTTCATGAGGTGGTGTCCCGAAAAGGCCATGTTGAAAATAGGGCAAAAAATATCAAACAAAACAACAAAGTTATGCGGGTACATTCAACGTTTGCAATGCTTGCTCATAACTTTAGTAATTTCCAATATTTTGACCCAAAATTTTCAACACAGCCATTTTTTCACACCACCTAATGAACGTGACAGCTGTCATTTTTCAAATCCTGGCAGAAATGTATTTTCAGACTTGTGGCGCGGAATGACATTTTAGCCAGGAGCTGAAAATTGTCACCTACCAGTTTATGAGGATGAATCGTAAGAGGACTATGTTGAAAATGTGGGGTTAAAATATTAAAAACAACAAAGTTATGAAGGCATGCTGTAATTTTCTAAGGATGCTCATAACTTTGGTTATTTTTAATATTTTAACACAGGGTGGCAAAAGAAATGAAGAAAAAAGTTTACCTGGAAGGACAAAGGCTGGGTTACTGCAGGCCCCGCGCCAACAACAGGTCCCCCTACTGCTGTCATCTACCCAGCACCATCACCCTAAATCTCAGGAACTTAGCAGAGGAATGGACCTCTACCCCCGACTGTCAGCCACACTGTCAGTCCATCGTTCTGTCGATGTTACAGGGCATGTGAAAGGTGGCTTCATCCTGCCTTGGTGGCAGTTGATGAGTGGAGCAACTTGCACCCCCCCAGAGGAGTGGGCCCAGAGATGCTGAACCCTGTCCATATCCCTCACGTTGGCCTCCATAAGTTCATTCCTGAAACTGGGTCATTGCCTTGGAACCAGTATTCACCCTCCCAACCAACCCACTTTAACCCCCCCCCCCAAATGCAATCCCTTTTCACCCAACACAGTGATCGGCATTTTTAGCAATCATACTAACCTGTTTTATACTTTATGTCTACAGGTCCGGTGGAATAAAGAAAACGGCGCAGCAAAACTCCTGCCCAGATGTTGGAAAATACTGACCACGTTTATCAGATAAGTACTGTTTTATATTTAGAGTACATTGTTTGTCCCAGTTAGTTACTAAAGAGCTGCAGATCCTTTGTGACCCCATGCTCTTCTTGTTTTACAGGTATGACTGGATTTTCCCTCAAGCCGACCCGGCCCCACCACACAATCCTAAGGACCCAGGTAAGAAATCTTTATTAGTAGTACTGTATCTAAGCTAGGACGGTACAGTGTAAAGGTGCAACTACAAGTATTACTAAACTGTCACGTGTTGGTTGCTGTTAGCAGAGCTAAAAATAGCTCCACTATTCTGTTTATTTCATTTTGCACAGGTAATGAGGATATGATTCCACTATCACAAAAAGAAAGGAAATTCATTAAAAAAAAAAAAAAAAATACATTAATGCAGACACTAGAGTTGAAGAACACAAAGTGCATGAAAAATAGGGAAATTGAAAACAGGGTTTTGGGTCTCCGGAGTCTTGGCAAAAAAGTGGTGGGGTGTTGTTTGGGGTTGTCAACTCTAATGCCCACCTCCTCTCCTGAACAAACAAGGTCAGATGTCATCTCTTTTCTTCATGCAGGACCCATAGGGCTCTACATGAAGAAAGCTATGACTGATTTTGTTGGCAACATGTGACGCGCCATACTCATCTACCTCCAAAGAGAGTACCCTGGCTTGGAACTGTACCTTATGACTTGGACAGGAAGGAGAGGGTGGGCATTAGAGTGGACAACCTCAAGGAACACCCCACCACTGATTTGCCAAGAGTCCAGAAAACCAAACCTCTGTTTTTTTTTCATTTCCCTACTTTTTGCACTTTGCATTTTTCATCCCTGTCTGCATTAACATTGTTTTTTCGCAATGTAATTTTACTGTTTACCTCAATATATTAGACTGTATCTGGTTCATCCTACTGACTCCAAAGCTGATGTTTACTGTTACTAGAAATCCCAGACTCCTGTGTACAGAAGTGCAACCTGTAAGTTTTAGTGTAACTAGCAACCTTGATCAACTATTCCCTTCACTGACAAGCGGGAACAGTGGTCTGGGTCCATCAACAGTCCTCCCCTGTTTCTAAATGAAAAGGCAAGAAAATGCCTCAGACATAAAACGTTTATTAGCTCTCCTTCAAATTTAATAAAAAAGCCCACATTAGTTAGAAACTGCTTTCAGACAATCATGCAATGCCAGGGTGAATATGTAGAGAGCTCCTGGAGCCAAGAAAGGCTCATGGAAAAAGAGCTACAGATTAAAAAAGGGGTAAGGAGAGTGGGAAAAAGGTTACCTACTGCAAGAGCCTCTCTTGAAGATCTACTGTTATGGTAAGTTCTTATGTAACTGTACTATCTTACTTCGAGAGGGCTCTTGCAGTAGGTAATTACTTGTAGGACTGAGTCCCAAGCAGTAAGACTCCAAGGGACAGGGAAAATTGGGGGCAGGAATTGAAAAGCTAGTTGGTAGCCAAATACTTTGAACAGGAGTCCCTGGAGGACCGCCAGTCCGAAACCAGCCCTGCACCTAGTGGCAATGTCCAAACTGTAGTGTTTTGTGAAAGTGCGGACGGAACTCCAGGTAGCAGCTGTGCAAATGTCTGCAGCAGATGCATTTCTGAAACAGGCTGTCAAGGCAGCCATACCCCTGGTTGAATGTTCTTTAACCTACCCCGGAAGGACTTTACCATACTTCTGGCAACAAAAACCAATGCAGTTAGCCAGCCATTTGGAAAGGCACTGTTTGGACTCTGCCACACCTTCTCTCTTTAGTGCGAAGGAAACAAAAAGCTGATCCGTCGTTCGGACATCTTTTGTCCTGTTGGTGCAATAATATAAAATTCTGTGAACATCTAACGTATGCAGAATGGCCTCCCCCTGATTAGTATGTTCAGGGTAATACACCGGCAGCTGAAGAGACTGATTCAAGGTAGTCTCTGAAACGACTTTCAGAACAAAATTTAGGATTAGTATGCGGAGCCTCTGTGAAAAATCAAATAAGGCTCCTTACACATCAGGGCCTGAAGTTTAGAAATTCTTCGAGCAGAAGTAACTGCAACTAAAAAAAGTGCTTTCCAGGACAATAAGCGCATCTCACATGTACTTGCCAGTTCGAAAGGAGGCAAGGTCAATTTCTCTAAAAGAAAATTAAGGTCCCACAGTGGAGGCAAGGTCAATTTCTCTAAAAGAAAATTAAGGTCCCACAGTGGAGTGGGGTAGTATACTGGAGGTTTCAGATGCAGAATTCCTTTTAGGAAGGTTTTTGAAACCTCCAACTGAGCCAGAGTTTTGCCCTCCAATAAAACATGGTAGGCAGAAATGGCCGCTAGATGCACCTTCAGTGAAGAACAGCTCAAGCCCAGGTCAGATAGATAAAGAAGATACTCCATGACCTGAGGAACAGGACACGGAAAAGGATCCCAACTCTTCGAGGTGGCCCAAATGGAAAAATGCTTCCACTTTATGGCATATGCAGTTCTGGTAGAAGGCTTTCTGGCCTCTACGAAAATCTGAGCTACCCTAGGGAAACCCAAAATCTGGATGCGACTATGTCTTGAGGAGTCAAACATGAAGATGAAGGGACTTCAGCCCCGGATGGACCAGCATGCCTCCGGGTCCGGAGATCATAAGAAAGTGGTAGAGGAACTGGAGGTTCTGCTGCCAGCTGTTGAAGCAGTGGAAACCAAATTTATCGATGCCAAAATGGAGCTATCAGAATCATTCATGCTCCTTCTGTCTGAAGTTTGATCGGCACTCTCTATAAAACTGGAAAGGAAGGGAATGCATACAGAAACCTCCCTGTCCAATAAAGTGACAGCAAATCTTGCCAGAAAGCACCATGCATGGGATCGAGCGAGCAAAACTTGGGAAGTTTTGCATTTGATGGGGCTGCGAACAGATCCTCTTCTGGACAACCCCAGAGGTCGAAGATATGGTCTACAACCTCTTGCTTTAGCTCCCACTCATGCCATCTTACCCTGGTGCAGCCGAGACTGTCTGCAAGAGCGTTCTGCATGCCTGGAACGTGAACTGCCAGGAGGTGAACCTCATGTAGAGCCGCCCAATTCCAGATCCACATCGCTTCTCTGCAAAGAGGATACAAGCAGGTGCCCCCCTCTTCGTTGATGTACAACACTATGCACATGTACCGATTCGATCAACAGTGTATCCTGCTGAAGCAAGTGCTGAAAAGCCTGAAGAGCATATAGAACTGCTCTCATTTATAGCACATTTATGTGCAAGTGTAATTCCACAGATGACCAGAGGCCTTGGGATCTGTGATTTCCAAGATGGGCACCCCCATCCCTTTCCCCGACACATCCGTGGTCAGGATTTGGGAGTGAGGAGAGGCCTGGAAAGGAACTCCTCGTGTCAGGTTGTCGGAATTCTGCCACCACTGCAGATCTTTCTGCATTGGGCCAGAAACTCCGTCACAGCTGTCTAAGTTGTCTGCCCTCTGATCCCACTGAGTCCTGAGAGTCCCCTGTGAGATACGCATGTAGAGTCTGGTCAAGGGAACCATGGGAATAGCCGCTAGTCGCTGTCATGAGGCCAAGAAGGTGAAGGACCACCCTGTCTGAAATATGTCAGTTGCAGGCTACAGCTTGGCCTGCCTCTCCAGAGTCTCTACCCTGTCTAGGGGGAGGAAGGCCATACCCTGGACTGTGTCCAGAACAACCCCAATAAATTGCAGGTGTTGGGAAGGAGAGAGCTGAGATTTGGGGTAGCTGGCAGTAATACCCAGTCGCTTGAAAAGGTGCCAGGTAACTGACAGAGAAGCCTCCAACCCCTCCCTCGACAGTGCTGCAAGAAGCCAATCATAATGGTAAGGGAAGACGTAGTGCCCCAACTCCTCAGGGCTCTTACCACCACCGCGAGGCACTAGGTAAAAACACAGGGTGCAGAGGACAGGCCAAAGGGGAGGGCTTTGAACTGGTAATGCTCCCCTTCAAAAGAAAACCTGAGGAATCTGCGATGAGGATAGAATACAGGGATGTGCAAATATGCATCCTGCATGTCCAGGGCACAAAACCATTGTCCTTTGGACAGGAGAGGCAGCAGACTTTGCAGCATCAGCATCAGCATCTGAAACCTCTTGTATTCTATGAAGAGGTTTAGGGTATGGAAGTGTAATATTGGGCACAGATCCCCCATCTTTTTTGGAACCAGAAAGGAAGTGGGAGTAGAATCCTTTCCCGATCTGATTTGCCGGCACTGGCTCTATTGCTTCCATTCGAAGGGCAGTGATTTCCTCCCTTAACTGGGGAATGTGCACCCTTGGATAGTGGGAAAAACCCAGAGGATTGCTTTTTTTTTTTTTGCAAAACTCAAGAGTGTGACCAAGCTTTATTAACTGAAGTACCCAGGCATCGGTTGTGATGGACTCCAAGTCTCCCAGGTGTCTTATGAACCTTCCGCCCACCTGTTCCTCTAATAGACGGAGAGGAGGGAGGGTGGTCAGTGAGTCAGGAGTGGGGGAGTTAGGGAGGACTGCCCCTGAAACTCTCGGAGTTTTGGCTGGAGGGGTGGTGGCCATATTGGGAGCCCTGTGTTTGAATTGACACCTAGGTGCCTGCTGTGGTTTCGTCTGGCATCCGTTTTGCCAATGAAAGGGATGTTTTGGCTGAGGTTTCAGGCGATACATAGTATGTACTGACCAAAGGGCAGTGCCATTATCATAATAATGTCCTGAGCATCTCTGCCGAACAGGACAGAGCCTCTGAAAGGGGTGTCCTGAATACCCAACTGGACATCAGGAGTTAGACCTGATACTCTTAGCCAAGAGAATCTATGAAGACTTATTGCCTTGGCCGTCCCTCTAGCGGAGGAATCCACTGCATTGTAGGTGGCCCTTAGTGAATGATGTCCTGCCACCTTAGCAGATCTGAGGGTATTCACCAGGGTGGTCTTAGATTCTGAATCCAGGAAGGCCTCAACTATGGGCTCGAGCTGGCAGAAAAGAGATTTGTGCTGCACTAGCATGTGTACCACATAATTAAGAGCATGAACAGCTAGTGTAGAAGAGGAATAAAACTTTCTCCCGAACTGGTCCAGCTGTCTGGATTCCTTGCTGGGAGGAAAGGTACTTAGGTGCTTAGGCTTAGCGGATCTGTCATGGGCCACAGTTATGACCACCGAGTCAGCCTTTGGATGTACGCTGAGGTGGTTTTTGTCTTCTGGTGTCCTGTAAACCCGGTCGGCCTTCTTGGCCATAGCCGGGATGGAGGAGGGTCTCTACCAGATGGTCGAGGATAAATCCTTGTGAGGTTCCAGCCATGGGGGTTTGAGCACCAGACTTGTTTCTGGAAAATCTAGGTGCTCAGCTAACCTCTGACATTTTGTGTCTTGAGAATCAGACCTTCAGCCTTGTGCCTCCGCCATTTGCCTCAGGAGGTCTACAAAAGAGGGATCCTCGGGGGGGGCTTGGAAGATTCTTTAGGGACCAAGAGGGGTCTCAAATCCCAAACCCTCTGAGGATGACCCAGAATCTGAATTGGAATCCGTAGGTTCCTTGTTTGGAAGAGCAAACTGCTTCTCCCTTGGAGCCACATCTGACGCCAGGGCCTGCGTATACGACCTGTCATCAGGTGTGACGTTGAGGCTCGGGGGTGACCGAAGAGTGCGCCCAAGGGGTATGATCTGGACAACCTACTTCCAAAGGTCACGGATGCCTGCTGTCCAGTTCTGAGACCAATTGAGATTTTGTCTCAGAACACTATGATTGAAAAATCTCCCTGAAATTCACCTGTGGTTGGGCAGGAGGAGGCGGAGTGGGAGGTGGCGGAGGGTAACAGGTATATAATCCTGATCCCATTGTGTGTGTTCCATGTGCCAAGAAGCCCAGAGCAGCATAATGGTGAGCATAAGCTGGTGATTGGAAAAAGAGGCGATTGAAACCTAGGATATCCTAGGTAGTAATAACCCATCGAAAAGGGGTCCGGTGTCGGGCCTGACGGAGGGTAGCCCAACAGCGGAAAATCTGATGGTGCCCCAGATGAAGGGTAGTCTGATGGAGGGTAACCTGACAGTGGCCCTGATGGAGGGTAGCCTGATGGCAGCCCTGATGGAGGGTAGCCAGCCGTCGGCCCTGAAGGAGGATAGCCCGAAAGAAGGCCTGCCGGCAGCCCTGATGGAGGGTACCCTGGTGAAGGGCTCAAAGGCGGAATTCCCGAAGGCGGCCCCAATGAAGAGTGGTTTGATGGCGGCCCTGATGGGGGGAGTAAAGGGCCCAACAGGTGCTGAAGAGGAGCAGGGTTTGGCACCCCAGATGGGGGTGGTAGAGCTACTGTTAGTCCTTTGGAAGCTCTGTCGTCAGGTATACCTGATGAATGGTCACCTTCTGCCAGGACCTGCGGGTCTGGGGATGATGGAAGAATCTCTGATGGAGGAGGAGACAGGGGCTTGCCATGAAGGGAAACCCGTGGCGATTCTTGCCCTCCAGCTGGGATGGAGCCAACGTCTGGCTGCTCATTGTCAGAGCCTCTGAAATTGTCTGATGGACGCAAAATGGTTGTGCGATCATCGGAGGGTCAGACAGACTTAACGACCTGGGTCACGGAGGAGTCAGATACACTGACTCCTGAATTACCAACCCCGGCTGGGCGCTCGGAGGGTCCAACGAGTGGCTCATCAGCCACGCCTGCTGACTTAGAGCCTGAGGTTGTGATGGGCCTAAGTGCGGTGGCAGCCTCAGATGAATCCGAGGCACCCATAGTCACCGTAACCAGTGGCGTGGGTGGCCAAAGCCTGCTCTTGATGGGAACACAGACTTTGCCACGGCACTCATCTTGCCAGAGGAAGAGAGATGCTCCTCTGCCGAAGAGCCCGTGGGAGGCTTCGGAGGAAGTGGGGACTGCTCCCATTCCTGGTGTGGTGTTTTTCCTTGTCCCTCCTCTTCTTCTCGTGGGGGTCAGTGGGAGAAGAGGAGGAGGTGCTTTTCAGCTTCTTGAGCTCCTTTTCAATTAAAGCCATTTTGAGTTTTAGAAGATGAGCTTCGAGGGACAGCTGGCACCTTTTCTATGTGGCCTGGCTGAACTGGGCACAGGCCTCACACTCCTCGACGTAATGATCCGGGCCCAACTTGAAGAGGCATAGGGTATGCTGGTCCTTATGCGTAAACTGGACACCGCAAGAATCGCATTTGTTTTCATGTGATTCTGTCGATGAGGTAGATACACAAATATTAGGAAAATTAAATAATAAGAGAAAAAAATGGATACTCATCCGAATTCAGGTGATCAAACTGCTGCGACGAGCTTCAGAAGGTCCGACGTGCACAGGTCGACAGCGGGAAAGAACTGAAGGGCGGACATGGGGACCACCCACTATACAGTGTCACGCTTGACATCTGTCACGTGACATCGGGTGGATGGTCCCCCGTCAGACACTGCTAGCAAACATTTCTGTGTGGTCCTGACGCCAGGGGAGCGCAGTCCTATAAATAATTACCTACTGCAAGAGCCCTCTCGAAGCAACATCATGCGTTCTCCATTTCAGCATGCTTCCCTCTTCAGCTGGCAAGTAAAATCAGCAGAAGGGCTATTTCACATCAACAGTGAGGTATTAAAAAAAAAAAGGAAAAAAAAAAAAGTCACCAAATGACTAGAATCATGGGTTCCCATTGCTATATTACATCATTGCAATACAGTACTCAAGGGTTATATTAATATTCAAGTTAATCATCCTTGAGCATGCAGCACTCAGCTGTGCCTCATGCTGCATTACACCCACAGGGGGTGATTAGCTAGAACTTTAACATAACCCCTGGTCATACCTTATTGCTTAATAAATGGTACATTCCGAGTCAGGTCACTGATTAACATATACTGGTGAATAAACTGGGTAATTAAATTGTGTTATTTTAGGACAAATATTTATTTTCACCCATAACACATGCTATATCACTTCAAACATGTTATTTCTATTTAGACATTGGATAAGACAGAGAACAATGGGTCAAATTGAGAGTTTACATTAAGCAAGAACACTAACAACAAGCATCTGTCAATGCCACATGTTTTCTTGCTGTATTTGCTGTGTAGTTCTTGGGCGTAAATAGCATACGCTGTCACCCTCAGAGCCTCCCACACATTTCCTTTCACCCACACAGGCCAGCACAGATGCTCTCCCACCACAAACCCCACGGATACAGGCACCGTCCATCCACAGTCTCACCTAATACACGGTGCTGTGCCGATGAGCCAGGCAGTGTGAGTGTGTGTCTGTGTGGGGGAAGAGTACAATTTGTGACCAGGCTGTATGTGGCTGGTAGTGAGAAGTGGTGGTGGGGTGAGGACAAAGAAAGGAGAGCAGAGTGAAAGTCCCTGTGCTCGCCTTTCTTTTTTCTCCCCCACACTTTACTAAACCACCAAGCACGGCAATCTGGTCACAAACTATAGACCCACATACTCCCTCTGCCTGGCTCATCAACATGGCAATTTTCCAGTACCACCAAATCAACACAGCCAGTCTCCACACCCCACCCAAGCAAACCTCTTCGGCTCCCACACAACAACATGGCCAGTCCCCCACCCTGGGCTAGAAAGAATGATTACACTGGTACACTGGTTTTGAATATCTGAGTCTCTTGGTTTACATTTCCTGTGCCCCTACTGCATTTCCACACTGTGATACATTAAACATATTGCTGTTAAAAAGCAGTTTTAATGGAGACAGTTTAGATGAAGCTACAGGGCTGATTCAGCTTGATGTGGTTTACTAAAGATTTGTTTCTCTGAGTGTGCATCTGTCTTTACCCATCATCCCCATTGGTCCCCCTTTTTTCTTTTCTTTCACTCTGTATGGGTGTTCGGTTCCATTACCCCTTGCATTTCCTCGCTCCCTTAAATTCCCCCTCACCCCCCCTACCCTATCACCTCCCCTAGACCTATGGATAACCCCTGTCACTTCTCCCTCCCTGTTGTCCTAGTTTAATCGAATGAGGTGCACCTTTGTGTGTTACATGCAGGCTCAAACTGTAACTTGCTCATACGGTTATATATTCTTTACTGCCATATATGTACCTATGTTATGACTATATAAATCCTGATTTTGTAAATTGTATCCTTTATCATAATTATGGTTGTTGAAAATTGTATTCATTTATCTTGAATGTTATATATATGTATTTTGCATTGTATTTGACCTTTACCAACCAGGTCCATCTTGCAAATGAGCTTTGCTCAATGATGATCGCCTGGATAAATAAAAATTTTGATTGATTGACTTTTTACTTTTAATTTACTCAGGATAGCCCTGACGAGATGCAATATCCCATTTTCAGTGGGGTCCTTATTCTACTCCTTTCTGCAGCTTGATTATCTGGAATATTGAGAGTTTAAGACACTTAAGTCGCACCATGATTATTCTGCAAGTGAACACTGGCACAATTTATTACATTATTTAGTGGTACTGCCAGTTTCTTGCTGAAAATATTTGATTTTCAATAAGAACTGGCAGTGGGACTAACACTGTTGTCACCAGAAGAGAGTGGGCACTAATCCTCGCCACCCCACAACATCAACACAGCCGGTCTCCCTACCCAAGCAAACCTGGCCATTTCCCCCAAAACACACTGCCAGCTCCCCCAAAATAAAAACAGTTCCCTGCTCCTGTGGTTAGACAGACAGGCCCTGCAGAAACACAGACAGTGGCTGCGGAAAACAGACCTTGTGGAAACACTGCCATTCCCCCAACCCCAGCCAAGCTAACAGGGCTATCTCCCCCCACTCCCAATACAGATGTCCCCTACACCAACTCGGCCAGTCTCCCACCCCACCAAGACAGTCAGCCCCCCAAAACAACATAGCACCAACACAGCCAACTCTCCCCACACCAACACAGCAACACAGCCAGCTCCCCTCCAACAGAGCCAGTTCCAGCCAAAAGGACACAGCCAGCTCCCACCCAATAAACACAGCTCCCCCACTGCATCAGCACAGCCAATCCCTTACAAAGATGTCCTGACCCCCACCAAGAAACAAGCTCATGGGTGCAGATGAAACTTGCTCAGTGACAGGGCCTTACGTTCTGTTCTGCTGAGACCAGAGTTGCACAATGGCACACAAGCAGCAGCAGAACTAGCAGCAGCCCCTCTCTGCCCAATAGCACAGTACAATACCTGGGACCTTATCTACTGTGTGCCTCACCCCTCTGCTGTGTCACTTGGATGATGTTGCAGCATGCCCCTTCCCTCATCCACTGGCATCACAGAGTGGCTGGCAGAGTGACAACAATCCCCAGACCACAAAGCAAACTCAGGGGCACACACATATGGTAAGACACCCCCCCCCAGCCACTCAGGAGCTCAAACCAACTTGCTCAGTGGCAGGTAGGGGTCACCCAGACCATAACGCAAACTCAGGTGCACACAGACGATAAAGCCCCACCCTCATCCACACATGCACGCCCAGCTCTCCCACCCCCACATTTAGTACTCCTTCCACATGTTTAGCTGCCCCACAGAGACTCAAATACAACCGCAGCTGCCCATATGCACATCCAGCTACCCTACACAAACATATGCCCAGCTCCCAATAAAAGCAAGCTTCCTTAGCCTCCCAGCTCTGCAAAGGAAAACTAGCAAGCATTTTTTCATTGCTGAATGTTCACCGCTTGCACTGCTGTCATACTGGGTCCTGCTTATTCACATCTTTACTATATATTTCCACAAGACAGACCAGATGAGATGCAATATCTCATTTTCAGTGGTGTCCTGCTTTTACACATTTTTAGACTGCATTTACCCACTGTAGGTCAACTGAGAGGCAATAATCTAAGTTTTAGTGCCCTACCACATTTTGATCCCAAATTTCCAACATAGTCTTTTTATGATCAAGACAGGTATTTTAAAGGGATTCCCTAAGGTAGCCCTATGCACCACACATTATGGCGCTTTACTGTCATTTATATTTCCCATAAATATCCATCAGAATACAGAAATTTTCACTGTCATTTCATTTCTTTATCCACTACCGCAGCCTTAGCTATAAAGAGGACGTGAACACAAAGGAATGGCAGGGACATCTATTATAGTTTGCAGGGTAATTCCCACATCATTTTATATATCACAAGGACTTTGCGGATGATTAATCAAGGCACTGGACGACTAACTAAGGCCCTTGTTAGTCACCCGGTGCCCTTGATTAATTGCCTAATGATCACTGTGATATATAAAAATGACGTTAAAGTTGCCCTCCAATAGACTATAGGGGAGCGCATCCCCGGGCTCTCCCTGTGTTCATGTCATAACATAGCTGAGCGCGTGGGCGGATCTAAAAACTGGGAAGTAACAGTGACCTAGTGGAGGGAATTTTACGAGCAATTTTACTACTACACGATTGGAAATTTTTATGGGAAATGCAGAGCAGCAGTATTTCGCGGAGGTAAGGCACCGTAACGTGTGGTGCACATCTTCATCAATTTGAATTTACTGAATCTCTTTAAATACCATCCCAAAGGTGATTTCACAGTACGCCTGCGAAAACATGTTTCTGAGTGGATCTGAAAAAATTACACCAGTCATGTTCATGAGGTGGGATAACACAAGGGATATGTTTAACATTAGGGGCCAAAATAAATTTATCAGTAAACGCTGAAACAATTCAATGTTTCTTTATAACTTAGTTGCTTTTTTCACATTTTGATCCCAAATTTCCAACAGTCTTTTTAGGAGCCCTCCTTCAAAATAAAACAGGTATCAGTTATAACATGCTGGCCAAAATGTCATTTGTGCCACAGGTACAAAAACACACTTTGGCCAGGATTTGAAAAAAGATACCAGTCACGTTCGTGAGGTGGCATGAAAAAATAGCTATGTTGAAAATTTGGGGTCAAAATATTGAAAACTACCAAAGTTATGAGCAAGAGTTGAAAAGTTTGAACCTACCTTCATAACTCTGTTGTTTAATATTTTGACCCCACATTTTCAACATTGTCTTCTTATGACCCCACCTCATGATCATGATAGGTGAAAATTTTCGAGTCCTGCTCCAAAAGTGATTTCACGGAGTGACTGAAATAATCCTTTGTGCTGGATTTAAAGAATTTCACCTACCTTGTTCATGAGGGGGAGTCCCATAAAGACCATGTTGAAAATTTGGGAGACAAATATTTTAAAAAATGAGCAAGTTACGAGTACACGTTCAAAATGCATTAAAATACATTGACCACGCATACCCGATTTTCTCAGTTTCCGGTCCAGTGTTGAAGACAGAAGATGTGTCTTCAGTCCAGAGAGGATAAAGGCATTGGACTCCCGGTAGGTAAGTAAGGGGCAGGGGACTGTGAGGTAGGGGGTGCTGAGTGGGGGGAGGTTAAGTGGGAAGAGCGTTAACGGTGGTGGAGGGGTGGCAGCTGCAACAGACATGGACTGTTTCCTTTTTTTACAGGGATAAAAAAAAATTATTTTAAACTATGAGGGACAGTTTTCTTTATTTCAGGTACCAGCACTGGGGACTGGGCACCCCAGTATCGGTGTCATGTTTGGCGGCACTGATGATGGATGATGATGTTGCACAGTGGAAACAGGTGAGGGGGTACTAGCCAGCAGCGGAGATTTGGCACCCAGTATCAGAAATTTCAGAAGGAGCATGGGAAGCAATGGGAGGTTGGAGGGATACTCAGAAGTGGGAGGGAGCTAATTTTGCAGATTGGCACGGGAAGCGTCAGGGAGGTGGGAGGGATACTCAGCAGTGGGAGGGAACTGATTTTAGACCAGGGCACCAGAAGTGACAGGAAGGTGGGAGGGATATGCATTGGGCAGACAGCTGGGCAGCAGATGAAAGGACAGAGCTGCTCAGGATTGGAGCGGCTCTTTCCTTTGTACTACAAGGTGTTTCCACCCAGCAAGCCAAGAATGTTGTCATGAAAAGACTCACTGCTAACAGGGCTGTCAGTGCCAAGCCCCCTGCAGCCTGAGCTGCGTTGGACCCGACAGTGACACATCTCTGAAAGTTTTGTAGCAAGATGTTCACTTCACGCTGCACATGCAAGCAAATATAAAAACATTACAAATAGTGTGATATATATCAAATATATAATGGATTGTAGTACAATAACACATTTATCTCCACACGAGTGTTAAGACCTTCATAAATTACAGTACAGTGCTAATCATGTTGCTGGATTTTTCCAACACACACACTACAGAATAACACACTCCAGAGTGTCTATCATGCAGAGATACACAAACTCTTCCAGTGTGATTAAGTTACACTGTCTTAGTAAAAATCTGAAAACTCTTTTCTTAGAAGTGTTTTGCCTGAAGAAAGCTGGAACTTTATTGTCTCAGCTGTAGTTCTCCTGAGGGTAATCAGTCTCAACTGTAACCTCAGAAACTGAAGAGACTGATGAATGTTAACTTGTATGGAATGGTTTCTCAAGAGCACCTTTCCTAGATAACAAGACATTAGTCACCATTGACCCTTACCTGCCCCGGAGTCCAAGGATGCAAACAAATAATTTTTTGATTGCAGGGTTTTAGGGAGGGAAGGGACTGTATCTAAGCTCTATGGAGCCACAAGCCCGATTCCTTCCACTTCCCTATACTGAGCCATGCTCCCGCACTAGCATGTTTTGTAATAATCTGGAGAATGAGGGAACACGCTCCATAGGTTTCTATGAGGCAATTTTTAACTACTATTTTTAATGCTTTGAGTGCTAATTCAAACAAATCAAGGCTGCTGCTCATCTAACAAGGCCCTTGCTAGTTGAGCAGTGACCTTGATTTGTTCAAATTGCCCTCTAAAGCATTAAAAATAGTGGTTAAAAATATGGTCCCATAGAAACCTGTGGAACACACCCCCGCATTCTCCAGACGCTTACATCGCGAAACATGCAAGTGCGGGGTGCGGCTCATATATAGGTAGAAAGGATCTGGCTCTCTCTCCACTCAACCCAAATATGATCCCTTCCCTACCTGAAGCCCTGCAATAAAAAAAATGATTTGCTTGCATCCTTCAACTCCAGGGCAGGTAAGGGTCTGTTGTGTCTTTTTTTTTTGGGGAGATTTTGTAACAGCACAAAAAGTTCTCTTTAAATACAAATGCATCAGTCACATACCCCCCACCCCAAATCTGAAAAATACATGTATTTATATATTGGTAATTTGTGACCACAGGACTGTTTGTTTCCAGGTGCATCCTGGAAGGTGGATTATGTCAACCCATTTTACAGCAGTGACAGGGAGAATGTTGGCCAGGACACTGGGGAAGCCCCCTACTTTTACAAGGCATGCCACTGGACCTCTAACTGTCACCTGGAGCCCATCAAAGACAGGCTGAAGGGAACTCCGTTTAATATCTCACCCGAAGGATGGTACCTCAATTGCACCCCCTAGTTACAGTGCCAGTACTAGGGATTTGGCCAAGCTCCTTATGTGGAACTAGAACTCAGGACCCTTCCCATCTCCTGGTCCCAGAGGTAAGTGTGCAACCTACTGAGCCACTGAGGCTACTTATGTAGTCTGTTTCTACTATCTGCCCCTCAAAAACACCTGTGTCGGTGATTACAATTCCACATGAACTGCAGACCAATACGGCAACTAAACTAATTCTGTATGACATGAATGGCAATAATTGAGAATTGTTAAAAGACATAACAATTTGTTCCCCATCCTACAGTTTCTTTCCTTACCCTGCAGACTAAGAAAGGTGTTGAAAGCAATACTGAAGGTGAAATGAACACTACCCAATGGCAGACCCTGTGTTTGTTTGCACCAAATTGGAGGGTTGGGTTAATTAGTAAATAAAAAAATAATTCTCACTTCTGCCCAAATGCAGCGTTGTGCAAATGTCTATAAGGATCAGATGCCATTCTCATGCCCAAAGGCTAAACTAAATTAAGTGGCAGAGAAGTTATATATTTTGCGGTCTGGATCATTTAATGGGAACACCCTAAGCATTCCTTTAATCAAAGAAAAATGCTGAGTGTATGTATATTCATGCCTACAGGAAGGGTCAAGACTAGGGCATCTCTTTCAGTGAAGACCAGACAGCAAATCAACTAAAGCAACTTTGCTTCTTGCCAGACAAAACATCTCTGATAAGCTTTTATAGAACAGTTGGGGGCGGAGGCAGGGTATGAGACATTAGTTGTGTCATACAAGGAATAGAAGGAACACTGATTTGGCTTGCTTTTCAACCCGAAATGTTTCTACAGAGCAAATATTTTCATAAATTCTAAAGCATTCCAGCAACACAGGAATCTCTCCAATATTTTATGTTCCATATTTTAATCTATATATCTTCAGCATCTGCTTTAGTCTACAGTTTTTTTCTTTCTTCCTAGAAGCTAACACATCCTTTTCTAACTTGCCCAAATGCACACCTATACGAAACCATCTTCCCTCTGTGAAACGTCTGTCAGAATTCTATGGAATTAATGATAACCAGTGTATCTTCTGCTTAAGTACTGCAAACGTTTTGTTTTTTCACCTGCTGGTATGACAGGCAACTACAAAGTTATCTTTATGCTTCTAACACCATCAAGCTAGGTGTGCCTCCAAATGCAGTCAAGCTACATAAGGGTTTTGTGGTGCAAATCAAGGACTTTCATTAGCACTGACACAATTCACCCTGATAGTTTCAAGCACACATCCACTTAGATTTTCAGTGCAACTGTAGCACCTCCGCAAGAAATGCATCATTGCAGGCACTAGACAGGCATTACAATCAGTACGCATACTGCCGAACCACTGCACATTACAAAGGACCTCCCTCATTTTACCTCTCAGAACTGCTCTCTCCCAGATTGAGAGTGTGCTGAAATGAGCAGAAATTCAGAATCATGCAGGATGTTAAGTCAGAATTAAACTTTGCCAAAAATAAAAGCACTACTTTACAAAATGTCCACAGCTTGTATCTCGTTTAATGATGTGTCTCACTTTATGAGTGTAGGAGTCCCACATTTCAGTGGTACAAGGTTGAGAAATATGTACATTTATTATTTTTTAAGCCTGTGTGTACCAGACAATAAAATATAATAAAATTACATACCACTGAGAAAAAAAGTTTATTGTATTTTATCATTTTTCATCCAGGATAGTTCAGCTGAAAAGCAACATCCCATTTCCACTGGGGTCCTGCTGCTACCCATTTGCCCAGCTGGCCAGACTGGAGCACTGGGAGGTTAAGTGACTTGCACAAAGTCACATAGTGAGTATTTGGCTCTACTGAGAATTGAACCTATGATATCCCAGGTCTCAAGCCAGTGCTTTACCACTAGATCACACTGCCTCTTGTAAGTATATAGAGATTAGGAGATGGGCAGCCATGCACAACAAGCCTGTGTTGCCAGAGGGGATCTGATTACATCACTGACCTCGAGAGTGAAGCTCAAGAGGTCTGATGTAATCAGAACCCAGAGGTGGCAACACATGCTTGTAATGCCAATGGTTGCCCATCCAGTGTTATATATAGCGTATAGTTTGGGAGAGAAAGAGGCAGGAAGACAAATTTAAGGCAGTTTATTTAACAGTTTCAGTTTAAAGCCAGCTGGTGTCAGTAACAGCAGCTAAAGTGGCTTTGGTAACAGCTAAGCTGCAGCAATGTAAGTAATCAACAACAAAAAAAATGTCAGTGTAATTTAAACAATTTAATTCTACTCATCAGGCACTTTTACTCACTGGTGTCTGTAGCGGAATGACCATTACAGAACCAGTGTAACGTTACCTCCATTCGTGTGTAGAGCGGATCTCTTCCGCTACCACAGCAAACGTTCACCCAAAACGCGTTCTCTGCTTTCCACGGTTCGCTCCAATGTGTGCCGCAACACACTGCCATGTAATCAGGAGGTTCCGTTACTTCCATAGAAAATAAATTAAGAATCGCTCGCACTGCTGTGGGGATGCCCAGATAAAAAAGTAAAAACGAAAGAGGCAGATTTGCCAAAATAGGAGCCACTTGTAAATAGAAGCACAAAACGGAGTGTACTGCAATGGTTTGAAAAGGTAGCGTTACAGTGGTTCAGGACACCGGCATGTAAAAGTGCTTGTAGTGTGCATAATTCTTTGTTCTGTTGCCCATCTGTGACCCCCCCCTTTGACCTCGGCTACTTGGGGGGGTGGGGGAGTGAATGGAGCAACCACTGAAGTTTGGTTCTTTGATTGCCATGCAGCACTGTAAGGAAAAAAAAAAACACAGGTGGCACAAGGGTTTGCGATCAACTGGAAAGCTGTTATACCACCAAAGGGTACAACAACATGCCATGACCTCTGAACACTGGTATAACAACATTTCAGCTGAGACAGAAATCCATGCAGAACAAAGGCCAACAATACAATATATATTTGTTGCAAAAAACTTTGTTAATGCACTAGTTAGGGTTAAAGTGACAAAAGGAGGAAATTGTGGCATTAGTGTTTCCAAATCTAACACCCCACCCTACCCTGCAGGCAGCAAAAGGTGTGGGGTGTGCCTTGGAGGTTGTCAACTCTAACACTCACCCCATTTCTTGAGTAAATAGGCAGAGATGGGTACAGTATACGAGAGTGGGGTGAGTGTTAGGGTTGACAACCCAAAGGCACAGCCCATGCCTGTTGCTGCCTGCGGGGTAAGGTGGGGTGTTAGGATTGGAAACACTAATGCCACATTTCCCAACTTTTGTTGCTTTAACCCTAACTAGTGCACTAACAAAGTTTTGTGCAATGTATATAGATCTATAGTGTATTGCAATGAATTTCCTTACCTTTTGAGATACTATACTCGCCCTCTGGGCCCTGCACTCCCTTCCATATTTTTTCAGATAGTGTAATTATATTCTTATTTGTCTGTGGGAGCACAGGGCCTGCTCCCATCCCTCCATAGATGCATATGTGTATGTTGCTGTGGAATCACATTTCCCTCCAGGCCCTGCGCTTCCAATTTTTGCAAAATCACTACCAGATTGTTCTTATTATCCCACCTCATGAACCTGGTACTGGAAATTTCCAAATCGCTGCCAAAATGTGATTTTGTACCACTACAATATCATTTCATGCCACAGGTGCGAAAAGACAGTTTGGCCAGGATTTTTAAAATGACAGATGTGGTGGTGTTCACGAGGTGGTGTAAAAATATGGCCATGTTGAAAATTTTGGGCAAAAATATTTAAAATCACCATAGTTACAAGACAGCGTAGCGAAGTTTCAATGTATGCACATAACTTTAGCATTTTTACATATTATGACCCCAAATTTTCAACACAGCCTTCTTAAGACGCCACCTCATGAATAAGGCAGTGAAAAATTTCAAATCCTGCCCAAAAGGTAATTTCACCAAGCGACCACAAAATCGCCTTTCTGTATGGATTTGCAGAATTCCACTGACATTGCTCACGAGGTGGGGTCCCCAAAAGGTCACGTTGAAAATCTGGTGTCAAAATATGCTAAAATGACCAAGTTATGCATCAAAGTTTAAAACCCCGCTGAAATACAGTACACTGAATCACATTTACCTAAGTTTCTCATATTGAAGTCGGCAGTTCCGGCAGCAAGATGTGTCTTCCATCAGGGAGTAGATCTTGACACTAGCACCTGTTCAGGTGAGTGAGGGTGCATGGGGTGTGGGGGGTGTAGGGTGGTGGGTGTTCAGTGGGAGGTCAGGCTGGGGGGGTATCTGATCAGCGATGGACAGTTTTGTTTTTCAGGTCATTGAGGGAAAGTTCCCTTTAGTACAGGGTATATACTGGGACGGTGATCAGAAGCGGGGGTACAATTAGACAACAAGGAAATATAGTACTATAATGGGGACGGTGATGGAAGGGTGGCAGGTGCCACTAGACACCAGGGAGATATACAACAGAGAAACATAAAATACTAACAGAGATGGCCATGGAAGAGTGGGGGTGCCACTAGTCACCAGGGACATAGCAAACGGGAACAGGGACAGTGATGGGGTGGGATGTGGGGTGCCACTAGACACCAGGGATTCTTATTTAATTTCATACAGTTATTTTGTTGTGGTTACTGAGCATGCTCAGAATCTGAAATTTTAAAATTGTTTAACTTTGGAAAGGATTAATATTTTTCCACCAAATCAGCAAAATGCACATCAGTGGCCCAGTCCCTTCCTACCCTAAAAACTGTAGACCAAAATTCCAAACCATCTTGGTGCTAGAGCTCTTGAGAAAAAAAAAACAGCAAGGCAAAGGATAAAGGATTGTCCCCTCATGAAAAAGGATATTTTTTTGTGTGTGTGACTCATAATACGATAGAGATTCTTCTTTCATATCACAAGTCACAAAAAAAGATTTGTAATGTAAAAAAAATTTTTGAAGGGCATTTCTCTAACAATTAAGTGTAGAATCCGGCCGGGGGGGGGGGTTCACAATAAGCAAGTTACATGTGCTTTTCGCTCTCCACAATGTCATTTTTCTGGTGTTTCACATTTGAATTGTTATGTAAAAATGGGAAACAAGATGGTGGCAAATGAAAAAAGATTTTCCTCCTCATTAAAAAAAATTACGTCAATATGATAAAGAATTATTTTTTTGCTTCATACAGCTATTTTTAAGTACTTACTGAGCATGCTCAGAACCCATTATTCAAAATTTCAAAATTAAGTAACTTTGGAACGAATTGATACTGTTTCAACTAACAAGCAAAAGACACATCTGTTGGCCAGTCTCTTTCTGCCCTGAAAATTTCAGGCCACAATTCCAAACCATCTGGGCACTAGCCAAGTTGACAGAAATACCAGAAAAAAAACAATGTGAAAAAAATTCCAAAATAAAATTCACTTTTTGCACTATCAGTATCACAGAATCTGCACATCTGACCAGAACAAAACTTGGTATGTCCAGAGATCTACACCACAAGACTGTGCATGCAACATTGTATGCAAATCCGTTGCAAGGTTGTGAAGTTATTAAACTGCAAAATGTGGGGTTTACCATTAAAGTGCCTATTCAATCCTAACTATAGGGGTGCAACCGCACCCCTATAACATATATATAAAATGCATGGATGGGACCTTTTCCCCATAGCAACCCATTATCGTGTATTTCCCGAATACCTCACCAATGAAACCTACATTCCAAACAATTAAAGCTGTGTATCTCCCAATTACAGGTGCATTCCTCTGCACCGAAACATGAATACCATGGGAGAAAAACACCCATAGACCAACATTATGGACAACAAAACAAACAACTTAAAGCAGCAGTACTAGATTAAAAAAAAAAAATGAAATAAATTGGTTCTTTTGCCACAGTTTGTTTCTTGTGCTCTGAGCACTTATCTGGTAATCTTTCTTGTTTTTGCTGTACTATTACTCGTAATTTGCTTAATTCTTCTTTGTTTACATTTCTCTTACCTGCCATGTTGAATTGGAACCCTCTGCTACCAACCACACATGTGCATGACTCGCAGCATTATACACAAGGACGGCAGGAATGTGCAGCACAGGGTCCCATGGAAGTAAACAAAAGACGTGATGCGATGTGAGGGGAGAGTTCAGCTGCAAATTAGGCAGCAACCATATTTACTGTGGATCCACAACAATGGAAATCAATTTTAAATATCTAAAAAAACTAAAGATTGCTAGAAAAAAATATTTACAGATATGGAAACCCGAACTGTGGCTGCATGCTTCCAGCAAAAAAAAAAAAAAAGAATTTTGATAATTATTTCCTGATTATCTAGTGCTGCTGCCTTAATGACCAACGAAAATCGATAAACGGTCAATGAACACACCAGCTGAACTAGTTAAAAATGTCAATGCTAATTAGCATACCTAATAAGCCCCCTGATCAAAAAAACACAGCTTTACTTAATAAGTCTCCTGACAAAAACACAACCTTTAGGTACAAAAAAAAAACAGAGAACATCCCCATGTATTATATAAAGCAAACAATTGGCAAGTGTGGTGCATAGGGATATAATTCGATCATCTTGGGGTCCTTATGAGGTCATAATGCTACTCGCCCTTCGGATTCGTGGCTTACTGACTCATTGGGACCCCTTGATGGAATTATACCCCTATACACCACACTTACTCATTTATTCTACAGAATAAAGGTTTATACACACACATTTTTTTTTTTTTTTTTTTTTTTTAAAACACAATAGCCAGGCTACAGTTCTGCACTGACACAAGTGTTTCGTTCACAATACAATAATTATACTCTTTGAAACTTTGCATACACATTACTGGGTGCGTTATGTACTGATGTAGCACTGAACCTGCTGTGCACTAAATATAGGCAACAACACAACCACATGTAAAGGTAAGTGCACAGCCTCAAAAGTACGTGAGAACAAATACAAAATTTTTTTGTAAACTTTATTTAACATTGAAAAGCTCAGTTACAGTTCGCATAGAATCAATTTCTTCACGTATAAGTATAGTCGGTCATTGTTTTAGTTTATGCAAACTTAAATATATTTTATATTCCATGTAGACATACAAATTAACTATCTCTAAATCATAAGTACATGCTGGTTAGTACACTATGTTCACTTTCAAGTTACTTTTGTCTAGCACCTCTTAGGAATGTCAATGGGGGATTTCAGAAGGAGGGGAACCAGTCCTGTAGCAGTGCCTTTTCCAAGGGTTGCCATACTTTATCATATTTCTCCATCTGCCCCTTAACAAAATATTGGGTTCTCTCCAGCTTCATGCAAGCTAGAAGTAAATTTATCCAGTAGGCAATGGTCGGAATGTCCTTCAGTCGCCAATATTGCGCTAATACATGCATTCGCACCACTCCTAGTCACCACAATGGATTTTTCCCCCATGACTTCCTTCCTCTGTCCTCTGGTAGCCCCTACAAGATCTCTATAGGGTCTAACACCAATGGTATCTGAAGAGTACTAGACAGAAGAGAGAGAATACCTCTCCAAAATCCCTGAATTTTCCGGCATTCCCAAATCACATAGAAAAAAAAGCAGCTTCCTGTGCTAAACATTTGGGAAATAGATTATTTATTAATCAGAGTACCAGGCACTCGTCCCCGTCCCGAGAAATAATTCATCCACAAAAGGGAATGCTGTAAAAGTTTTTAGTCCTTTACTTAATTCATTCATCGAGCAAACCAACAGACAGGGGACATAGTTTGGAGCTCATTGGATCTATTCTACGGGCCAGGACTGGTGTAAAGTATGTGCGCATCATATTGAACAGCTCCAAGTCTATTACTGACTGAGCATTTTAATATACTTTTTAAAATAAGGTTCCAGTCACCCCGTCAGGCCAGTTTCTTGAATGTCTGCCTCCCACTTACTCCTAATTCTGGCGAGTGGGTCTAGCAGTGCCCCCAAAAGGGGCCTCTTAGCAACTTCTCAGGGGTTAGAAATGTTTTTCGTATATTGGCCCACAAAAATCTCCTCTAGTGGAGTACATGACGGAATATTTTGTTCCACGTGTACCTCTGCCCAGGACTCTACCTTAGCTTTCAGCCTAAGGTTTAAAAAGTAATGCAAAGCATTAAGGTTAAAGCGGCTGGCCAGTTCCCTGTATTTTTTTTACCTTACTCCCCCCTCCCCCCAGTACTTGATTCAGGTAAGAAGGTAATGTAGTCACCACTGTTTTAGGCTGTAGGTTTCAGCTTCAGGTAACTCCCTTCTTTCTTCTAACAGACAGCCAAGAGCAGTTTCCGGTGACAATGATGACCCATGTCCCAACAGGTTAAGTGCCACTCTCCATGCTTTCCAGGTGGTTCTTGTACATGGGTTACTTATGTTTTGTTCATGTATACCCTTCAACGATCCCACCAACAACTGATGGTACATATGGAAAAACCCCAGGAGCACCCTATCAACCCATGCAGGAGCTGGCCCTCCCTCCTTCATCAGGTCCTATATATGAGCCAGTTGAGAGGCTATATAGTAAAGGTGAATGTTTGGGAGACCCAAACCACCCTGCTTGAGTATCTTTTTTTATTCTGGGTCTTCTCCCCTGCCATAGGAGTTAGGTTACTGTTCCTTCCAAAGATTTTATATATTTCTGAGGGACAATTATAGGGAGAGTATGAAACAGGCAGAGGATTTGTGGTACAATACTCATTTTTTTAAGGTTTACCCTTCCCAGAAGAGTCAAGGGGAGTGCCTTAAACTTAACACAGTCCTCTTTAACTGTTCTGATGATTGGGTGATAACTTTTTACTATATGGGAAAATTTACTTGGGAGATGGATCCCCAGATATTTAGTATTGTTTGAAGGGTGGATGTTGGTGCCAGCTATAGTGATTGAGGTTTTCCTGTCTCCCAGAGGGAGCCACTCGCACTTTCCCCAGTTTATCTTATGACCCGACACAGGGCCATAGACTTCAATAACATATAATATTGATACGAAACAGTATCTTCATTTCAAAAAGCACTGCAGGTAACTCCCACCAAAAAAACAACAGCAGCTTTATCATCTTTATATTTTACTGACAATTACCCTTCGTACTCTGCCAGCATGATACTTACTGCTTGACAAACTTAAAAAAACATGGAGCTAAAGCAGTCTTGTAAGAAAACTGTACCACTCCAAAAAAATGACTTGTTGTAAAACAACAGCAGAAAATGGAGTGTTCCATTTGGTAGACACATTCTACACCACTCAGACTTCGTAACGGATAGAAACAGTTACAACCAGGGAGCGGTGCAGTATGTCCACACTGCCACAGTGTCCGTTATCGGACCAGCACTGCCGGTCCACACCTCGGGAGCCGGGCGACTGTTACCGTGGCACCCGATCCCACAATGCAGCTCGTGCTGCACTAGGGAGACTGGTGCTCTGGCGTCCACCTATGCGGTAACGTTACGAGCATAACTGTTTCATAATCCATTGTTGAAACCACCTTATATGTGGTTTCAACAACGGTTACGAAAACGCCTTCTGTAACGTTACAGGTGTAATCGCAAACCGTTGCAGTAATGGTTTGGGCATTCTGTAACATTACAGAGGCGTAGTGTGGACAGGGCCTTAATGTCTGGAAATCATCCTGTACAATGAAACAATCAGAATTAAAAAAAAAACTTGATTAAGAAAAATCTTACGATTTTAATTTAGTAATAGGAGTAAAAATACTCCGGGGTTGAATTACCTTAGTTAATTATAAACCTAAGAGCATCAAGCACTCTACTCTACATCCTCATTTCCCCCCGACCCCCAGGTTAGATCAAATTACATTTACAATGTGGTCCAAGAACGGAGCACTGTGATTGACTGACTGGCACTTCTGAGCGTGGCTAAATCCTATGACAAGCTATGCAAAAAGTGACAGTCAATCATAGTGCCAGTAAGTAGCGCAAAACAAACTGAATCAATAAACCTGCTCCCCTCAAAAATCAAAACACACCCACAGCCATTCCCTGCTAAAGCCAACTGAGAGAAATTAAACCTTGTATACGGTCTACAGCACAAAAGCAGCAACATATTAAAAAAGTACAGCCATGAACATTTTTAACTAGCATATCGCAACTTCAATCAAAAGCAGCCAAACCCGAACCGGGGCTCTCCCCGCTTGCTCCTGCCTGCATGTGAACCCTGACTGCATTATACTTAAAATAAATAAATAAATAAATTACTGCACCAATCTCAGCACTCCTCGTTTGTGTTTTAAAACACCATACCTCGCATTTCTGACCTTTAATTTAATAAGAAATCTGCTTCTTCACACCACTCGTGCTCACTCCTTGTTCCCAATTCCACCTGTTCACTCACAAGCACATTTTCTCTGCACGCATTCTACCCTCAACCATTCTACTCGTCCTTTTTCTTCCTGGTCGCACTTTTCTTGAATGAATTTTTATTTTAGCTCCCGATTGCCATTGCACTTCAAATGGCCGGCTTACTCATTTACCTGCTCTCACCGTTACCTCTCTTAAGCTGTCTCTACTGCACTCTTTAAATGCAAGGCAGCCACTCGAAATGCACTCTCTCCCTCACTGTCACCACCACCCTTGCTCGCTCTCCACAACAAAATACAAATGAAAACTTTGTGTGGGGTGGAAGAGGACCAGCACAAAAACAAAACTCACATAATAACAGTGGACTGCAAGTAGCAGGTACTATGTTACATGAGAAAAGATATTTAAATAAATGTATAAATAGTATTATTTTTTTTAAAGATGTAACACCAATTTTTAAAAAAAAATTGGGGGGGGCAAAGATCCATTGCATAACTGTAATAATCCACTCTGGGGTGTGGGTTGTAGGACAGACTCCTGGTGTGGTTTTTATGACTCAGCCTGTGGCCTCCTGACACACTACATTAGGCGTGGGGGAATCCCACAACATTCCACACACTGTCATGGATTACTACTTAAATAATCTAATCTCAGAGCCAGCCCAGTGACACAGGGGGTGGAGGTGATTAAGTGCCTTACCTCTCCCATGTCAGGGTCCTGAGTTCAGGAACCAGCTCGGACAATCAGGAGTTGACGGGGGGGGCTGGGAGAGGACAGAGTGGCCATCAGGCAGCTCTCCTCCCCCAGCTCTTGGACACCACTGGGTAGAGTTCTAGTGGTAGCACTGAGATCAAGGGGGATGGCACTAGGCTGGGTGAGTGGAGCAGGACCACTGGTTTCAGAGCGCATGCGTCCCTCCAGGCCCCAGGGAGTTAGGGAGCAAACACCGGAAAAATCCTACCATCGCACGAAAGCAGTATGGCCAGAGTGTTCATTGGGTGCAGGGCTTATGGGTGACAGGAAGCCAGTGGCCACCCAGGAGTCCTTTTTCCCCCAGTTTTCTCCCTTGCCCCAAGGAGGAGTGGCTGTGCTATGCCACCCAGATGTCCCCACGCAAGCTACCGCGCGCATGGGACACTGAAAGTTGCCACTCCGCCTCCTTCCATATCTTGACAGACCCTGGCTGTTATACCTCTAGCCAACACTAGGGGCCAGGCTAACACTGTGCACTGTAACCCTCCTTCCCTAGTAGAGGAGAACAGCACTCCTGACACTACGCTCTCCCTCCCTCCCCGGCTGACCCCCAGAGACCCGCGTCCATTCCCAAACCCAGGTCGATGGCATGGTGGCAGGTGAGGCACATGGTGCTTTAGCCCTCCATGCCACTGGGCCGACTAAGAAAAACTTTAATACCTTTTAATTCATTCTGCTTTATACAGCGAGTGCCAAAAATCCTGCACAGTGATTGGTTAAAACAGATCACATGCAGTGAAATTATCAGAACACAACCCACAGTACGGGACTTTTTCAGCACCTCAGGAATTTCGTTTTCCTTCCTTTAACCTTTTTTTTTTTTTTTATCATTTAAAACAACAAAAAAAGTCCAAATAAACCCATTTTACACGTGCAATAAAACACTCAAAGATTTAGGGCTGTGCCCAAATAACCACATTTGCAGGCAGTTAAAACCACTCAGCTTTGCCACGGTGGTGCCCTAGTGCTCAGTTCATGGGTTTATTACAGCACTGCCCACACCTTCTCATGTGTTACTGCTTTGTCATAATCACTGATTTGACTTGTTGAGGCCATTTTATTGTATTCATGGTTTTGTTTTACTGTTTTAGTAACTGTGTTTACCGTTTTAATTCCTCGGTGAGTGCCTTAGAGGCTATAAAGCTTTCTGTTTCAGTATTTTCTGGATACTCTGTAGTGTCAGTCCCAACTGATAATGTAAACCCATGAAACAGTATGAACTACCCTCACAGAATGTTCAGGAATCCTAAAAACGGACAGCATACACAATGAAGAGGCAGGATGCAAAGCACACTTTGGGGCTTGAAATTAGGAGGCAGTAAACCAATTTGGGGTGGGAACTGTGGGGAAAGAATGCACACTCTGGGCAGGCTGGGAAGCGCAAAGCATGGCTGAGTGCCTTCAAACTTCAAGGAGTGCATCCATTCCCCACAGTGCATACTCTGAGGGGGGCTTATTGGGTGTATCAAAAGGTCCTTTAATTAAGAAAAAAGCAAAACACTTTTCAAAATTAGTTTAAAACTCAAACTGATATGTGTTCATGTTGCTGTGATACGGTTGTTTTGTTTGTGTGTTAAGGTGTCTCCAAGTCGCTCGCTGCAGGATAAGAGTGGTTGCATGCATGTTTTCATGTGTGAGAACAGCAAAGCGAAGCTGAGCCCCAGACCTTCAAATACATTTTCTACCAGCCTGTTGGATAAGGAACCCAGCTAGCCTGCCAGCCCAATCTGTTCTGCCACTTTAGTTTTACATCCACTACCTCAGTATTGTAAACCCTACATGCCTTTTCTTTATTTTTTCCACACTTTGCTATAATTGCTCTATATAATTAACCAGCAACACCTGGTAGCAAGCAATCATTCCAGGAAAAATGAATACAAAAACATAAAAAGCTTTAAAGTTCTTTGAGAACACTATTGAAAGTTTTAATTTTAAGAATAGATTACACAAAAAGAATTCCTGGACAGAGTTAAATGATAAGCCAGTCTTCTCAGCCAGAACAAAAACAGCTAGTGATTGAAGTGTTCTTAGCATTCTTAGACATATAATGATTTTTCTCTCTCTCAGACCCCCCCACATCTTTTCTTCATTTCATTCTCACGCAGGACACTACGTTGTACAGTACTTTAGTTTCTGCTTCAAAAAAAGAAATCAGCCTCATTTGACCTCACCACATCATTTTGTGCATTCTCAGAGGGTGCAGGCTGAGGACTGAAAGAAACACAGAGAAACCGAAGCTTCGGAAACAAACCTGATCACAAAACCCTACCATCACTTTGAGAGCCTAATACTGATGCTTCCTCCTGTACAGCAATCAGATGTCTCCAGTATTTGGTAGAAGAAATACATATTTGTTAGTATGGTTTTACAGTTTCTTTTTTATTCCTTTTCAGGAGTGTGAAGACTCAAAACAGCCCAAATGCCACAAGGGAACAATTAAAAAAGAAATAAAAATGAATTAACATAAAAACATACTCCCCGCCCCTAGACATCATCTGCTCTGGGTATCTGTCTACATCCAACATACAGAACAGTGTATGGACAATCACACCCAACAAGGCTGAGTTTCCACTGAGGGGCTGGCAGAATATCATGGGGACCAAGAGAACAAAGCTGGAGAGGTCCACGATGTTCTCTCGGCGCTGGAATGGAATATTTATAAGAGTGTCTATGTTATACTTTTTATAGCATATGGTCATACAGGAAAAAAATATCCCTTTCTCACCATGGCGCTGCTGACTGGAATTAATGCGCTGTATGAACAGATGTGGTTATTTGGGTTTCATCTGGAACATGAACAACACTCTAGAAAGTGCACAACTGTTTTGAGTATGCACAACAAGGATTTTAAAATGTATGAATTCCATACAAAACAAAGGGTAAACATATACTCTGTCATAATCTCCTGCTTATAACATAACGAGCTACGGAAATTATTATAGTATCAAGATTATGATGCTGCATGCAGACACGCAGTCACAGCATATGAAGCCTGGGGGCCGGTGATCCTTTTTTCTTGTCAATGTGCATTAGTTTTTGTAACTAAAGGGCAGCCAATCCTAAATATCTGCACCACAGGCAGAAATGTGTTCACATATTAGGTTTCCTCAATGCTTCCCCACGACATCAAGGGCTCTGTAAAGTGACAGTACTTGACATACAGCAAAAAAAAAAAAAAATTCATTTTTTTTGCATTAATATTTATCTGCCATTGACAGAGTCATCATCACAATGTATCGGTGCTTCAGATGGAGCTTTTTTGTTTCAGGTTTGAAACTCCTGTATACACCACATTGTTGTGTTCGCCATATTTTAAAACTGGCGAATAAGTTACTCTCATACCTCTCAACTGCTATGAATTTTATATAGCGCTATGATTTTTACACTCAAATTTGCCCTTGCTCCACAAACGTTTACTAATGTTCCTCATAATGTGCAAGCTAGACACACAAACTATTAAAACATTGAACTAACTTGATAGAAACATTCCTTAAAAACACTAAACAGAGGAGGCCCACTATCCTTACACATTATTTATTTATTTTAATAAGAAAGCACTACACAATCTGGCCACTTGTTCTGCATTTTGAAGGCCTGTGCTACTCATTTTAGTGCCGAGTGGTTGAAAAGTATGGTTACTCTTACCTGCTGACATTATCTGGAGCACTGGCTCCCCTGAAGAATTTATTAGCATTCTCAACAGTTTCTCAGCACCCGCCATTTAAACACCGCTCTTTTAGAAACTAAGATGAACTAGTATGTAACAGACATGCTCACTGACAACAGGGACACTGAGAACATCAGAGAAAACTTTGGGCCACACATTTAAAACACTAATATAGTGAACATACAATTACATCTGGCACCTTATAAATGCATTTGGAAAAAATGAACAGTAGGGATCAACACTGGGGGTTTAAAGAACAAAAGCACATATTTCACATGAAAAGCATGAATTCAAGTCCCTGTGCCATGATTAGTGGTTCCTAAAAATATTTTGCTCTTTGGTTTTGTGGTTTTCTTTAAATCAGCATCTGTTAATGTGCTCTACAGTAACTGAAAACAGTGAAGATATTTCTGTCCCTATCAGTGAGCGATGACATAATTCTTGTCTAGCCTGCTGCTTCAGCAATTAAGTCCCTGACTGACTGAAGAAGCTGTTGCAGTTCCCAGTCAGAGTAGTCTGTAGAGCAAATTGTTTTCACTCAAAGTTTGTTACTAACACATCTGGTTTGTGTTTAGATAGATGAACTTAAACTCTATCATTCTGTTCTCATAAAAAGCTGATTATTTGGGGTTCAGTGCTGAACTGAAGTGGTATGAATGAATGTCTCTGAGAAATTACCTTGTCTGTATCACAGCTGTGAGATCTTTGTTGTGAAAACTCTGCATTCTATTCTGGCTATATAACACAGGGTTGTTTAATGGACAGAAAATAAATCTAAAATTGTGTTAATTCATAGAAGCAGGGTGTCTTTTATGTAGCCTCCATAAATAGGTTCATGTGAGAATAATTTTGTTTTTATGTCAGATTCACAAACATGTGTCTGCCACACTCTGCTATTTCAGGAACACGTACTGTATGAACTCATAAATTTCAGTTCTTTGAGGGTTTCCGTGTGAAAATACATCATGTATGTGTGTAACTAGAAGTACTATATGGCATCCTGATGCCCAGTCTCCTACCTGATAGTTGAGGCAGTAACTCTCTGCTTGCCCCTTTGCCCTGCCCTATAAAGCCCCCTGTCTCCTCTCCCCATTTGAGGCTGCTGCACCCCGCTGCCCACTGTCTTCTCCACACAGTCAGGACTGCTGCACCCCGCTGCCCACTGTCTTCTCCACACAGTCAGGATTGCTGCACCCTGCTGCCCCCTGCACAAACAGTTGAGGCTGCTGCACCCTGCTTCCCTCTGTCCCCCACAGTCAGGGCCAATGCACCCTGTTGCCCCCTGTTTCTGTCTCCACAGTTGGGGCTGCTTTGCTCTACTAAGCCCTAGAGTCCCAGGTCCTCTGCCTTCACAGTTGAGGCTGTTGCACAATGCTGCTCCAGGTCACCTGAGGTGGGGTATTTTCTGCACCTGCTACCCACTTCTAGCCACTTCCATTGCCCCAAATGAGCAAGGCTGCTGCAGCAAACACACCCTGTCCCACAGTCAGGGCTGCTGTACCCCGATGTCCCCATGTGTCCTGCCACACGGTCGAGGCATCTACACCATGTTGTTCTCTGTCTCTGCCACCACATCCAAGGCTGCTGCAACCTGCACCGGTCTGCAGAGTCATGGCTGTTGTGGCCTTCTATGCCCTACAGCCCTATGCATTCTCAGTTAGGGCTGCTGCTCCATGCTGCCACTTGCCATAAGACAAGGCAGGGCATGTGCTGCACCCTTTCCCTTGCCACCACAGTTGGGGTAGTTTCTCCTTTTTGTCCCCAGAGTCAGATCCTTTGCTACACCCTCCTGCCCATGTCCTTTGTCACAAACAGGTGTGTTTGCTGCACCCTGTCCCACAGTTTGAACTTCTGTACCCTGACGCCTCCACTGTCTCCTGCCTGAACAGTTAGGGCCGCTGCACCCTGCTACCCTGTGTCCCTCACCCTATAACACAAGATAAAAGTATTTCTTGTTGGTTCTTTTGAGCAGTTTAAGCAATGTACCAAAGGATCTGACTCTGGTGGCAGGGAGCAGCATGGTGCAACAACCCTAACTGTGGAGGCATGAGGCTCTATGGTGCAGCAGGACACACAGTGGTGACAGGGGACAGGACAGCATGGTGCAGAAGCCTTGACTGTGGTGCAGGACACAGTGGGGCATCAACAGCCCTGACTGTGAGACAGGGTGCACACGGTGCAGCGGGCCTGCCCATTTGGGACAGTGGAAGTGGGTAGCAGGGTGCAGCAAAAGCCCCACCATTGGTGGTCTGGGGCAGCATGGTGCAGTAGTCCTAACTGTGGAGGCAGAGGCCCTGGGACTCTAGGGCTTAGCAGAGCACAAGAGCCCTACCTGTGGGGACATGAACAGGGGGCAACAGAGTGCACTGGCCCAGATTCTGGGGGACTGAGGGAAGAAGGGTGCAGCAGCCTCAACTGAGAGGCAGGAAACAGGGGCATCAGGATGTCATACAGTATTTCTAGTTATACATATACATAATGTATTTTCACACATAAACCCTCAAAGAACTGAATTTTGTGAGTACATACAGTATTCCTGAAAAGCAGAGTATGGCAGACAAGTTTGTCAATCTGACATAAAAACAAAATTGTTCTCACATGAACCTATTTGTGCAGGCTACATCAGACACACTGCTTCTATGAATTAACAAAATTTTAGATTAATTTTCTATCCATTAAACAACCCTGTGTTTTATAGCCAGAATAGAATGCAGAGTTTTCATGGCAAAGAACTCACCACTGTGATACAGACAAGATAATTTCTCACAGACATTCATTCACACCACTTCAGTTCAGCACTGAACCCCAAATGATAAACTTTTTTATGAGAACAAAATGGTAAATTTTAAGCTAATCTATCTAAACACAAACCGGATGGGTTAGTAACAAACTTTGAGTGCAAACAATTAGCTCTACAGACTGCTCTGACTGGGAACTGCAACAGCTTCTTCAGTCAGTCAGGGACTTAATTGCTGAAGCAGCAGGCTAGACAAGAATTATGTCATCACTAACTGATAAGGACAGAAAAATCTTCACTGTTTTCAGTTACTGCAGAGCATACTGACAGATGCCGATTTAAAGAAAACCACAAAACCAAACAGCATGATATTTTCAGGAAACACTAATCATGACACAGGGACGTGAATTCAAGTGAATTCATGCTTTTCATGAAATATGTGCATTTGATCTTTAAATAATGAAGTGTATTAACATTTGTTAATATGAACTACTGCTTTGTTTTAACTTTTCAGATGACTGCACTTATTTATGACACAACCTCCAACTCGTTTACCTTTCCCCTTATACTGCAGTGCAGTGTTATCACACAGCAAGTTTTATTATGACACAGACTCTTCAGTATTTGGATCATAAAAGTCAATATATTAACTCTGAGCGGCAATCTATTATTATTTTTTTATTTATTTAAATCTAGAATTACAAGTACCTTTGAGTCGAGGCTCGTTTACAAAAGGTCCCACGTCAGTTCCAGGACAGTACAACAGAACACAACAGAGCTAATGTAGTATTAGGCAGAATAAACAGATTAACACTCAATTACATGTAAATAAAAGCATACTTATGGATAATACAGGCAGAGCAAATAAGGGAAAACAAAAAGGTTATAGGAAAGGGGAAGAACACTGGGAGGTAAGAGCTGCCAGAAGCAATTGTCGCAACACAAAGAGAAGTGCAGGTGGTGGGGCTGGATGGAGCGGGGGGGATGGGGGAAGAGGAAAGAGGTAAAGTGCTGTGTGGGAGCATTGGGCAAGGACTGTGGGATAGTAGGGAGGACTGGCTAGGTAAGGCAGTCGCAGGTGCTGGAGGCAGAGAGATTGAGCCTGAGCCTTGTTTTGAATTGACCAAGCTTGGGAGCGGAGGAGATCTCAATGTTGAGACAATTCAACCAGCTAGGAGCCCTGTAGGCAAATAAACATTGTCCCAGAGAGGTTCTGTGGTGTGGGACCAACAGGAGTTGAGATTCAGAGCCCCTAGTGTGGCAGGACTTACTACTTGGGCAGAGGAGTGCTTGGACCCCGGGTGGCAAAGCCCATGGTTATCTTCTTAGCAATAATTCAGGTTTGGTATTTTAGGCAATTGGAGAGTTGTAGCCAGCCAGTTTGGGCATAGAGGTCGCACATATGGGTTATTAACCAAACATATTAGTTTCTAATGCTACTGGAGATATAATAGTGTAGCACAATAAGCTGGTTAACATTCAGAATAGTTTTTCATTCAATAATACCTAAAACTGGACTAACCACTTGTTTTTTTATTTACTCAAGCTTTCAAGTCCCTAGATTTTAACTCTTTTATCCCAGTGTTACACTCTAAAGAAGAGGGCTATAGATTCCTAAACACTTTGTGTAAACACTTTTGGTTAGTCTAACTAAAGTTATTACTGAAAAACTAATTATCGGACTCAACCCTACCTAACACAGCACCACAGACCTATAAAATATGTTGACATAAAACTGCTAATAATTTACTCATCTGAATAAGCATATTAATTTTCGGTAACACCATAACAGAAGAACTACATCAACCAATTCCTATAAAACAACCAATATCAGTGGAAAATGCTGCATATTTAGAGTTTCCATTGGTCAGCAATTAAACTCAGTTAACATGCCAGTTCTACACACTGACAGAAATAATACAAGCCAGCTACAAATCAAAGATATCTGGATGAAAATGGCCATTATTCACATCGCACTTGGTTTTTAGCACTTCTAGACTATAGAAGGCTGAAACTGTGGGTTATGTGATGAAACAGCTAACAGTAATGAGCAAGGATTGTAAAATGAATAGCATAAAATAAACCCTAAGTGCTGACAGGCTGAAGCAATGTCTCAGTTGCACTGATATCACAGTATACCATCATGACACAGAAGTAACTGCAATGATCAGTCATATCCCAACACTATAGCATGCCATCATATCATCACTATAATATCCTACACTATGTGGTAGCTCATGGAATATCATCACTTCTTGGGTGGCTAAATGTTCTCAGTGATACACACCTGAATCAAGACAAAAAATTCCCAGTCCAAAAATTCTTAAAAACAAAACAAAAAAAATCCCATGATATGCCACATCCTTCACCACTGTGTTCTTGCACAAATGTTTCCTATGCCTATTAGTAAGCGTGAAAGCAAATGCAAAGTTGTTACTTTCTTGGGACTTACAGAAGTAATGACCCACACCTCAGTGTGGGACTGTCCCGATAAGCTCTTTTAGTGCAAAAGAAAAATGTTAATCTTTATGTTGATGCAGAGACTGCTGTCCCTCCAACCTGACATCTTACAACAAGCAACACCAGGGTGAATCCCAGTACCCCCTGCAGCCGACATCACAGCCCAGGATCAGACATGGGGGATCCTTTTTTTTTTCTTTTTTCTTTTATTTGTTAACCAGGTAACTCTGAGAGCATCAAATGCTCTTTTTTCATGGAGAACTAAATCTATTTCGAAGTTGTAGTAATTGGAGAAGCTGTTAATCCCTGTTTTGTCATCCGCTGATCCTGCTGCCCTACCAAGACTGAATATAGTTTCTGCAAGCCATAGTTAGTCTACAAAGCACAGGGGGACCAGCCGACCGGCAAGTTGGAGGGATTAACAGATCCTCCAATTACTGCAACTTCTAACTAGATCTCCTGTGGCTGATCCCGGGCAGTGATGTCAGCTATAGGAGATTCTGGAATTCACCCCTAGTAGTGCTTTTTGTAAGATGTTGGGTAATCTCTGAACCTCTCTATAAATGGGACGTGTCCTAGTAAGGGATTTCTGTTCCACATGGATCGGTACACATTTATTTATTCAAAATATTTGTTCATGAGAGTGCCTTGCACTATTAACAACTGATTTCCAGGTGCATTCAGGGGAAGGAGAAAATAGACGGATACATAAAGTTATAAAACAGGCACCAGAATCCTACAAACATCATTGACCTAAACACACCACCCGACTGCTGATTAATTTCCCTATTTTATCAACAGCTGGGTTACTGCACTACATTCTAAGCTAGTAGTGCCCTCATGACAAAACATAAAATCACTAAACTGCAATTTTTCTACTAAAATCAGGCTACTGACTTACCAGAAGCAGCCCTGATGACTGTCCCTGACAAGAGCTTCTAATACAACCTGTACGCTGAGCAGCCAAGCTGCCCAATCATTTGTCAATGAGGCAGCCTGATGGTAAGAGGGGGTAGAATCTGCATAGTTAGAACTGCAGAATAGGAACTACTTTAACACGTGGAGTAAAGGTCATCAGATTATTCGTCTGCTCAGCAGTTTATAAGTCCAGTAAACTACTCCAAGACACCAGTGTACTGTATGCTGAACTACAAAATGGGTAGGGAGAATCCTGCTTCCTGATGGAGAAGGCTCCAAACCAGTGCAGTTCAGAAACAGCAATCATACTGCTAAACATATCTTTATTTATTTTTTATTTTTTTTACTACAGACCCATTTTATAAGAGCAATAAAACACCCAGTGGGGTTACTATTCCTGAACTGCATCTTCCAGGTGGTTGAAGGCACTCGGTGCAAGAGTCTCATACCATAAAATGCAACTGAGCAAGTGATTCAGGAATCGTAACTCACATCCTGTAATGTCTTATTGCTTACTTAATGCATGCCTGGCTTTTTATGGCACTAAACAGTCTGGGTGTGCATGAGTTTAGCATAAACCCATGCCCTCTCGTGGCTTACTGCCAACATGAAGAATGCGTAAGAGTAACTGCCAGGCATTGATCTAGACCTTTTCTCTGTGATCATTCTTACCACAAATACGATGAATGGGTATTTAAAAGGGCAGCAAATTTATTTTGTGTAATAATGAAAATATTGAAAAATAATGCAAAAATACCGAAAATAATGAAAAAATATTTTTTAAGGGTTGAACATGAAAATGAATTTTACATGAATGCAGATGTTCCTAGTACTGTTCCATATATGGACAGCTTTATCTTGCAGCTTTTGTCTGCATTGTTGTGTATATGTATGATTTTATCAAATATTGTTGTAGTGATATATTTATGAAGTACTGTAATGATATTTTTACTTATTTAACCATAAGAGTAAACATAAATGAATATAAGAAATGCAAAATTATACATACCCTAATCACCGCTTGTCAAATACTGTATATGACTGCTTATGAGGGAACCAGAAAAGAAAAAAACGAAGCTAAGCAACTAACCTATAGGTGGGCAATATTTGGCAGTGGATATGTGTGTGTGAGGGGGAGTGGTACTAATATAGGGAAACAGTATGGGACGGAGGTCAGGTAAGATGAGGGAAATGACAGGGATGGGGTAGCAGAGGCAAGAACTTGGGGGAGGAGTCAGAAGCAGGAAGATACATGAATGGTGTGTTTACAGAGGTTTCAGAACAGTGGGGGGAGGACGAGGAGATGCAGGGTGGAGAAAAGGACCACAGGTCAGATCCGAGATTAGAGAATCTGTATGAAAGGCAGTCTGTCTGGCCGAGGTCTTGGGTGATGGCGAATGAAAAACTGAAAGTCAGAGTTTCTCAGGGAATAAGGGGGGAAATGGCTGAGGAGAGAGAACTAAGCATGGTAGGGAGCCAAGCAATAACTTGGAAATGAGGTGGTGAAAATAACTCAAACTTTGTTACATGTGGTAAAAAGCAAGCTTATACAATGGGGTCCAAAAATGTCAGGCTCCGACTGGTCAACTGGCACCTCGTGCCCGTTGTAAATCCTCCACAGTACCAATGGGAAGAGGTGCCAAGTTCCCCATGAAGCCACCTCAATGACTCCCTGAAATCACTCCGACCTCCGCAGAACCAAAACTAGCACAGAGCGAACAGACGCTCACAATCTTCTAACGACCCAAGCCCCCCTAATAAAGCCTGCCTGATTTAAAAAAAAAAAAAAACACTGTCCCATCATATTGTGCACACACACACACACACAAATGGCTCTCTCTGTTCATCCCAAATAAAATTGCGTTCTCAGTGACTGCTGCTCGCAATTTTAAACCTCCCCGTCCACATCGCTACATGCACAAAATTAAAATGCACACACTCTCACTTTCAGGAGCTGACGGGTACTTTTTTTCCTCGCAGAGCAATAACACCAATAAAAATAATTTAAAATATACAAAAAAAAAACTTTTATTTTTTTTCAAACGCAAAATAAAAGAACACTGTATAATCGCAATTTACCATAGCAAAGGTGTGAGTCACGCTACGATTTGCAATGGCTGATGTATTTTGCTCACTCGGCCTATCGGCCTTGTGATCAAACAACACACCACCCGTTGTAAATCCTAGCATAACCCACACCCTTGCCATGGTAATTTGCTTAAATATTGAATAAAATAGTGCAGCAGCTTCAACTGGATTACAAAATTCTAGCACATCTGAAAAGCCAAAGTGTTATCGGATTCTGATGGCTAGGTAGGATTTGCAAACCAGTTTAATGCATCTGTTCAGTTAATGTGCAAACTGTCACCCTGAACTGGATCTTTTCACCAACAAACACTCCTATGGAAAGACAATCCTCATTAACATACAATAGCTCAAGAAATGTTTGGCAGCCTTGGGCTATCTGTTCTTGATTAAGGGCACCTTACTCTGGTAGGTTCAATTAGCCTTAATTGGATGCCTGAACAATGAAGCCAAAACAACTTAAAATGATTAGGTGCAGCAGTACCACTGTTAAATAAGCGGACTGCTACAGAAGTGTCAAAAAGAAATGAGTGTACAGCTCAGATGTAAAAAACTTCCTGTTTATAGAGCTGTAGAGGCTAACGGCAGTCAGCACAACTCACATACACAAACATGATTCAGTGGTCTATATTTCAGAGTCTCACTCTTTCAGAGTGTGTGATATGAGACATAAATTTCAATGGGTATCTCACTCATGCAGCATTTTCCCAGGGCATTAACAGTTTTATTTAATATCACTATTCAGAACACGTTTCATCTTTTTTCTTTTTGTGGTTTTACACTACTTCTGATTTAGAGTAGTAGTACTGTTAAGGAGTGGTTGTGTGCTTGCAGCTGGAGTTGGATGACCAGAAGGTTGTGAGATCTCGTCCCACCCTATGAACTTAAGTTGGACTAGTACAGACTTTAACACGTGTGCGTAGTGATGGAAAACAAAAAAACAAAACAAAAAAAAAACACGCCACCAAACTGGTAAAACTGGTTGGCCAAAGAAAAAACAAACAAACAAAAAAAAAAAACCAAACTGGTACCGAGTCACTGATCGTGGTACCAGTTCAACTTTTCTTTGCCACCCAGTGGTCATGGCAATTTGGCAGTTCATCTCACATACCCCTCTGACACATCTGTGAAAAGCCCCTATACCCAATACTGATATGGAGGGTGATTACATGTTGGTGACAATACAACACGCTGCACACTGTGCTTTAGACGTAACAGATACTGGTCACAAAAGTACAAACACAGTTTATTGAAAAAAAAAAAAAACTTTTGAAAACTTGCCTGATTTCTTTTTTTACGTTTATACTGAGATACCGTAGGTTTCAAGTGGAATTATGTTTTTTTTTATTCTATGTTGCTATCATTTTGTAGCTAACTGCAGTTGTCAATGAAAGTCAATTACATTTAAACTGGTTTTGCCAGTGGTTTACATGTTGCTGACAGGCTGCAATTTCTAGGATCACTATTTTAAGCACAATAAAGTATATGGTCAAAACACACTGAATATTATTCTGCTTGTCACCCAGTATTAATATAAACACACACAAGTGAGAAATGAAACTTTTAAAGTGTTTTCTGGTTTATCTGGTAGTGATTCTGTGATACATATTCGCTACATGTAAACTCTAATGTAGTATGGTGTGACATACCACAATGCCACCTACAAGTAAACTCCCTCTATATAGTGCAGCAGTAGGGAGGGAACTGCACTACTGAGCAGCTGTTCTTCAAATGGGGCGTTAAACTGAGGTCTCTTCTGTGCCTCTCAGTTGGAAGTTAAAGATCCCATGGGCTCGGCACTCATCTTCAGAGTGCAGGATCTTCTCCTGTGCACTGTCCAACATGTTTCTGCCACTAAAACTGGATCCATGGCACCTCCAGATGGAGGATCAACCCTGTAACAATTTATCATTGACTCAGTGTGCCTTTCCTCATCAAAAATGATAACTCAGGTGCCATATACAACAAACAAAAGGTCAAAGAAAAGTAATCTAGTGAAAGTTCTGAACGAATAGTGGGGTAAAAGAAAACTAAAATACTCTCTTTTTTTCATGAACATCAAAGGTTAAAAAATATGGGTCAGTAGCTAACCAGCGAGCATATACAGTAGGAGGATTTAATATCTGGTAATTCTCCTCTGTGCCCCCCCCCCCCCATCCACAACTGGAAACAAGCCTCCTCAGCTCTGCTTTTGCTCCCACAGCACACCCAACCCACTGTACTCCAACCTGTGATCACCATCCTACATGCAGCCATGGTTTAAGACACCCCCCCCCCCCGGCAGATACAGGGTGGGGGGTTTACACAATAACCCCAGTGCTTAAACTGGAAATGTTCATCAGGAGGAATTTTCACATCTTTTTTTTTTTTTCGGTGGGGTTACTGTCATTTCTAAGTGATGGAACTCTCCTATAATATTCAATGGAGAAAGATGAAAGAGGTGCAGGAATGCTCTTACAATTTTGTATGAAGTGGTGGAACAGAGTTCCTGTGGGATCCTGCTCAGTTTAACCCCTGAATAACATTAGTCTCTTGTCTCACCTGGAGGTGCTGCCAGCTGTGGTGTGGGGCCCACATACCAGGGTTCATCATCCTGGGTGAAGGCACCATTTTTCAAGTAACTACCAGCCCAATGGGTCACGGACATGATAGGGACACAGTGGAGGGGCACACATGACCACGTGCCAGCCACGCACCTGGCTGATGCCCTCCTTTCCACTCTGCCTAATGCCATGCTAGTACATGTGGTCACCCAGGTGGCAGCACTGCAATCAAGGCAGCAACAGTCCCTCCTTGGACGAGAACGCACTCTGGAATACAACACCCCCACCCCCAATGACCAGAGTTAATTCTTGAACCTGGGTCACCAGCATCAGAGCGGTAGCCCTTCAGTTGGCTACAGGGGCTGGGATGTACAATGCTTTAAATAAATACAATACACTGTCTTTGGCAGCTGTCATTATTATGTAAGTTCCAGTGCCAAGCAAGTTTAACTCTGGAGTCAATACTAGCCCCTCAAAAGCTCCAAACCAGGAAAAGGGGGAATCAGCAAACACAGAGAATAATTATGCCCGTTCTTTTATTTTAGGTTGCGTCCAAAAAGTCATAGGCGTTTTAGAGCACAGTCTCTCCAAAAACTGTATAACCTATAACCGGGTGCAATGTACTAACATGTTTACAACCTAATGATTATTTACTTTTTGCAGTGACAGGCGTTCGCTGCTTCATATAACCTTGGCACTGACCTGTCAGTCAGCGGCATTTCCCAGCACTCCCGCGTGCCGGCCAATCCGCGCCCGTCGCCCACACTGTGTGTGAGCGCGACAAGAACTACCGAGGCTGGGAGTGGGACTTACTGCGGCCAGCGACCTGCGAACCCGACAAACACAAACTCAAAGACACGCCTTGCAGGAGTTAAGAGTATACTTTTAATTTCCTGAGGAAAATAGTACGAACTTGTAACTTTACTATCGTAAAAAAACTGCAACCCCACAACTCGCCCACTCCCTCACAATAACTAATTTTACTCTCCTCCCCAGTCCGGGTAGTTAATGCCACGGGGGGGGGGCTTGCACTCTACACAGACTGTTTTATCATGAATGCACGAACGCACTCTTTCTTATATTTATGAATGCGTTGCCTGAGATAACCTTGGGTTTCTCCCAAAATGCATGACAAGTTCTTCACACCGAACACGGCAACAACTGGCCCCTCAACGTTCATGAAAGAAAATCAACTTAAAAAAACCCTGATTTGCCACTTAAAACCGAGAGCAATTTATACCAATCACGTGCAGACAATGTCAGCTGCTGTGCCACTCACAACCTTTACAGATCTGCTCTTCCTAACCTGACTGCAGATACATGTAGATATGCTCGGTTACTGGGTCTCTTATCGCTATAGAGTACATTCTTAGTTCTTCGGGTGAGAGAACTACAAAGCCAAGCTGAGAACGTCTAGCACGCAAAGGACTTGAGAAGAAACTCTTATAGCCATAAGACATAGGAACTGTACATATAAACACATAAATCATGTTAAAGACATATGTTTACAAAATGGAATTTGAATATAAATGTTTTATTCTGCAGATTACAGAATCCCCCTTGTGGGAAAGGGACTGTGCCAAGTTAACTTACAACTTCAGAATTTTAGAACTACTATGCCTAAGACACCCTCTTAGGGTTATAAGAGTACCTGGAATGTTTATAAATAAACAGTCCTGATTGGCTAAGCATGATGTCATGATTTATAACCAATAATAAGTTTCAAACCAGAAGAAATGTAACAATGGATCGTAAATCCAAATGCTTTTTACGTAAGAGAGCCTATATTTCCTAAGTCTTCTTACTTAGGTCAACGGCAACCCCATCACCCCCTCCCCGAAAAAAAAACTGGGCGAAAAAAACAAAAATGACCTGGCTGGTAAGCAGCACGTCCTGGGCAGCACTAAAAGTTTGATTCAACAATTTCATTTTGGCGACCAGGAGAACACTACAGAACAAACTACTGCACTTCAGGTTGCAGCAATCCGTGAACATAAGTACAAAATAATTCTGCCCCATAATGTTAAATACAGCGAGCCACACCGACCTCAGTTACACGCAGATCCCATGATCACGGCTCGGGAGCGTCTGCTGCTGTTTTTATTCCCGGTTGGTTCGGCAGATGCCCTTACCTTTTCTTTTCTTTGTCAGCAGTCATGACTGAAGCAGTCCGATACCGGTGCACTAACTCCTGTGTTACTGCTACGGGTGATTCCCTTGATGTCTCCGACTGTCTGTCCCACTGAACGTGCTGCAGTGATTGTGCCGCTGGTGCTGTTGTCGTTCTATAGGCAGGGAAGATAGAAGCTTCCTTATCTTATCATTAGTCCTCCAACTAAGCCGAGTCTGTGTACCCAAAGGCGACTATACAGTCTCAGAACACTGCTGAGGATCGTATAGCCGCTCAGCGGTAGTGAGAAGAAAGCTCACGCAAAATGCGTCCCAAGAAAAACAAAAAAAAACTTTCTCCCGAGTTCCAAGTCCGCTCTCTCTGGCTCAGCCTCTCATCGCTCTCCCTGGGAAGGTTCAACCTCTTCGGACTTACGGGCTCTGGTTCCAGCTGGAGCTGCTGACAGCTCGTAAATCAATCTCCACCTTGTGATTGGTGGGCACAGTCTAGGCTCCGCCCCGTTCAGCACTTTTTTGTAGGTCAGCGAGGATTGGGAACGCAAGAGCCGAAGGTGGCATAGGGCGTTATTAAAAATTATACAGGAATAACTAAAGGTCAGCTAATCAAACAGCAAATGTTTTATGTCAAAGTGGTAGCGAGCTGCAATCTGTTTTTTTTTTTAACAATCCTATTTTTGAATGAATACTTTTCAGTACTTTCATTTGTGTACTTTTCTGGGATGGAACTGTCTCCCCGTCCATGTCGAGAATTCAACATCTCACCCTTCAAATTCATTTAAGCATACTCTATTTTCCCACTTCTTAGCTCCTGACAACTGTGACTGCACATAACTTCTGTTCTGTCTCTATTTAGTCCTTGTTTGTGACCTTGCCCTCTTTCGTATTTTGCCTTATGCTTAAGAGTCAGTACAGTATCTGATCTGTTTCTCCCTTGCTGGGTCTAATGTCTTGTCTACTGTACTATGATGTATCATTTTGTAATCTGTGCCTACCTGCCGGTTTTTCTCCCTCAGCTAGACTTGATGATTTGTCAGCCTTGCTTTCTGTAAAAACTGTATGCTGCAATAAGGTCAGCCTTCCTTTCTGTAAAAATTGTTTGCTGCAATAACCTCTCTACCTGTTGCTGTTATTCATGTGGTGTATAATCAATTGTAGCTGTCTCTGCATTTGTTTTTTGCTGACAGTTCTCCAGCCATGTGAAACTGACTGTCAATGCTGCATTGTTATATTGTACTCTCCCGGGTCATGCCTGAAAATAGGCAGGATTTTTGCCTAATGCACTTACCCGGTTACCAAAAGCAAATAAATAAATAATTGTGTTTGTTTTATTTCGTGTGTTCAGTAAACGAATGATAATGAATACTCCTAGTACTTTCACTTGTGTACCTTTCTGTTTCTTTTAATTCCAGGTGTTCGGTAACTGAACCATAATTTGAGGAAGGCATGACATGATGATGTAAAGGCGGGATGTTTCAGCTGTGTGGGTTTAGTAAATGGAAACAGAATACTGCAGACAAAAAGAACCCAGGTTTGTGGAGTCTGTCCAGTCCCATCCTTGGTCAGATGCCCGTCTTTCACTGCTCTAGCTACTTAAGCAACACTCACTAGCTCCGGAGCTAGCTCATCTTTAAACCTGCCACCCACCTCCCCTGCTGATGCCCTCCCAAATGCCATAAAGCTGTCCCATCCATGTTTAAAAGCATCAACCATCTGAACATTGACATGCTTCTTCAATAGACAGTTCCCTTTATCCACCACCCTCTCCAGAAAGAAGTTGGCCTCACATGGCTCCTAAAATTGTCCACCCCAAGTAGTGTCTGATTGTGCCCACTGGTGATGTTGCCCTCATTAAGCCTAAACAAGTCTTGGTTGTCCACTCTCTTGATACACTTCAGTTACTTAAAGGTTTCAGTCATGTCTCCCCTCTCCATTTTTATCTCCACTGAGTGCATGATAAGGTCCTACAACCTCTCCTCGTAGGACCTCCCCTCCTGGCCTTGGATCATTCTGGTCACCATGCTCTAAACTGAATCAAGGTGGCTCATATCCTTATTATGTGTGGGCTCCAAAACTGTGCCCAGTACTCCAAGTGTGCTCTTACCAAATACCTGTAAAGGGGCAGAATCACTTCCTTCCTTCCTCTTGCACGAGAATGCCTTCCCTATGTCCCCACTGTCTTGTTCCCCTTGCTGTATGCACTGTCACAGTGTACAGGGGTTTTAAGACTGTCTCTGATTATAACACCAGATCCCTTTTCTTGGTAGTCTGCTCCAGGCCTACTCCACCCATCCAGTAGTCAGTTTATGAGTTCCTTCTTGGCACGTGCATAACTTTGTACTTTTTAGCATTGTCAGTTTTAGCTGCCATACCTTAGACAATTTTTCTAATTTTATCTTGGTGTCATCCACAAACTGGCATGTCCTGCCCTAAATGCCCTCTCCAGTGTTGAATATGCATCATTGAAAAGTACTGGGCCCTGACGTACACTGCTTGTCACCTTCCTAACCTCTGAGTTGGCCCTATTTAGTACCACCTTCTGGGTCCTGTCATAAAGCCAATTACCTAGCCCTCTCATTAGTTTATCACCTACCCCCAGAGCCCCCAGTTTCTTGACCAGCTGTTATGTGACACAGAGTTAAAGCATTAATGAAATTCAGGCATAGGATATCTAGTGCTTTGCCTCTTTCCAGTTACTACAACATGCCATTGAAGGATTCAGTGAGTTTATATAGCAGGATTTACCCCCCAAAAAGTTCTGTTGTTTAAGGTAATGAACCCTAGTGCCTCCAGGGAGTCAAGCAGCTGTTCTTTGATTATGGACTCTTTAAACTTCCCTAATATGAAAGTCAGGCTTATGGCCTATAGTTCCCCGGGTACTGTCCTGTCTCCAGTCTTGTACAGGGGGATGATGTCAGTTATCCTCTAATTGTTTGGGACCTCTCCCTTATCGAGAGAGCAGTTGAGAAGGTCTGCCAGGTGCACTGCCAGAGCCTGTAGGAAACTTTTCTAGTACACAAGGATGTAACCTGTCTGATCTGGGTGATTTCACCACTTTTAACCCCTTCAGTACTTTGAGCACCCTCTCCACAGTGAAAAAAATCTATGGGGAAATTCAACCTATCCCTTACTTGGATGCCACAGTCTCTGAGCGAGCCCCCCCCCCCCGCTTAGCTGTGATAACTGCTCAGAAGTATTCACTGAAAATGTCATCCCTTTGTCTATGGTTCTCCATCAAAGATTTACCCTTTTAGAGCCTCTCAATTCCACTTTTACTTTTTCTTCTTTCTCAGACGTAACTGAAGAATGCCTCATCATTTTCCCTTAACCCCCACTGCAATACTGAACTCCACATCAACCTTTGCCCTCCTCACTGCTTTATTCATCCCTTTAGCTCAGCTAGGGTAAACCTTCCTTCTAGCCTATTATTGAGAAGACATGTACACCCTGAACATAGACCTCTTAGTGTTCATTGCTTCTCTGACCTCCTTGGAGAACCAAATCAATCTCCTCTGCCTCCTGCCATTTCCCACCTAAGGCACCCTTTTGTTACCTCCAGAACACCTTTCTAAATATACTCCCATCTACTCTGTACTCCCTCCATCAGATTGTATCCTTCAAGCCTTACCCTAAACCTCTCCATCCTCCTGAAGCTTGCTTTGCAGAAGGCAAGTACCAGGGTACTAGATGTCTGCCAGTACACCTTTAGACCCAATTCGAACCCTATTGAGTATTGATTGCTTGCACCAAGTGGCTTATCGGGTGATATTTACCCCACACTGTAACAGTTGTTCAGGATTTGATCCAGTATGTTCCTTCCCTGGTGTGTTCTTCCACGTGTAACCTCCAAGAATCCCTCTTGTTCCTATAAGAGGTTTGCAGGTCTCTAGGAGTTAACTCCAGAGCCTCTCTGGTCCTCGAGGTTCAGCTAACCTGACTCAGGAGAAGAGAGGGTGAAGCCAGTTGCCTAGAACTGGAAGGTTCTTGGCAGCTGAAGTGAGCTTGTGTAGGTGAGCTGAAGAGGCAGGATCTGTCTGCTTTCTGTGAGTATTCCAGTTTGCTGCTCTGAGCTGGTCAAGAACAATCTGCTGGATTGTGGCAGCAACCACTGCTTAGCCTGCACTTCTAGGCAATCCCTACATCAGAAATTTCCAGTGTGAAGAGAGGAATATAAAAGAGAGACACAAGAGACTCTTTTGTACCTGACTGATTGCTTTTGGGCAGCTCCTGGAGTCCCCCATCTTTTCAGCCAAGCAGAAAAGATAGGGTAACCTATGAAAGCAATTCATTTGGACTCTGACCCTCCGCTCAGTGGGGGCTAGTGAGGTTGAAGGTGGTGGTGTAGTGCTGTGTTCCAGCAGGACCTACACACCTGTACCCTTAAGTACAGCAGAACCAGCCATGAAGCAGCACAGTGACTTCCTTTATAAAATGGGAAGGAAAGATCCTGCATCCTGATTGGTCATTAGCTGTGTGCTAGAAGTGTCTAGCGCATGGCTTAAATTAAGTGCTGGCAGCCTAAATGCATAACATGATAGAACTCCTTTTGCCTTGGAATTTAAAAATGTAATAGCTGCAGTTACCCCCCAACTAAGCCAGAGTCTGCACCATTACTCTTCTGTTTGGGGGTACGTAAGCTGCTTTTTTCACACACTCTGTGAATTTGACACTCTGGGCGAAACTGGAAGGAACTGTCAAAGAATGACTATTTCTGTAACTGTGTTTTTTTCTTCAGTTAGGACCAATGTGCCTGCCACTCGCCCCCCTCAGCTCACTACAACCTCTCCCTCCCTCACACTTGAACCTAGAACAGAGGCTCTGTTGTGCAATCCAGACAAATGTACAGATCCCTAAAATTTTGGAGTAGATAACAAACTTTATTCAAGTAAGTGCAAGGTATGGGATTGGGGGGGGGGGAGCAGATACATCTTGGGAATTACAGCAGAGAGAGACAGTCTGAGATGCCTGTCTAGGCCACAGAGGCCAATGACATGACTTAAAAGGAGCACTGCAATGCATGGTGTGCAGATCTGTATTGTACATCCTTTTATAGGGCTGCTTTAAATGTTGTTTAGTTCAAAAGTTAATATCTTCTACTGGTGTTGGTGCCCTGTTGGCCACCATAAAAATCATTTCATGATATAGACTGGGGTGCTTGGTCTATCACCTCCTTTAATATGTAGGCCTTGCAGAAGAAGGGAAACAGCGATGCTGCCTATTGCTGTGGGTCTGATCCCCATACCACATTAAAGTGTCACGGAGATCACTGCGCCGTCATCCAGGAATGGTTGACTGGTGTCTCCAGATCTCATACACAGCACAGACTGGAGAGGTGGATGGGAGACCCTCATGCTGGTAGCACTTTTTACATACCAAACCAGCACCCCAATATTACTTGCAGGACCAGAGGTGGACCCTTGAGACCTAGGTCGACATGTTCTAAGTCCCTTAAGCAGCGCTCAGGGTCAACCCGGTCCACCAATACCCAGACTGAGATGTTTTACCATAATCACACTGGTTCTCCAGACGTAGGATTTACCCTAGGGGCAGACCTCTACTGCTCCCGGTATGCATTGCACACCTAACTACACCATAGGGTGACAAGTGCCTAAGAAGGGCACTACCCAGGCACCAGATTAAGCTGCCTGACTCTGGAAGCATACTACTTATACTCCTAAGTTCATTAAATATAGTGAATAATATAGTGGTTATAAACAGTTAGTATTTGAATTTTAATTTGTTTTACTAGATTGTTTGAATCAAATTGAATCTGCATTCTATTTGAGAATTAGAATCCACAAATCATAGACTTAAGAGTACCAGATATTATTATTGTCTTGCATTTAAGCTGAACGTATCTCACCAGATAAAACTAAAAACGCTATTATGCCATCCATGGATACTAAAGTTCTATCATGTAACATCAATGGACTGAACAGTCCCATTAAAAGGAAAAGAGTGCTAAAGTACATTAGGGAACAACACTGTCAAATAATCTTTTTGCAGGAGGCGCACCTTGCCCCATCTGAGGTGGAAAAGCTCAAAAACAGAACTCACCCCAAGCTTTTCCATGCCTTGTTGGATAAGGGCAAGAAAAGAGGAGTCACAGTGCTTATATCTGACACGCTCCCCTTTGAAGAACAGATCTTAACTGACCCGGTGGGGGGAGGTATGTACTTATAATTGTGAGGATACAGGAGACCAAGGTAACTCTGGTGAATGTTTACACCCCTCCAGGCTCCCCCTTTGGGTTCTTCTTTGACGTAGTCAGGTTGGTGGAAGAAATGGCAGAGGGGATTTTAATTATGGTGAGGCGGGGGGACTGGAATCTTACACTAAACTGCAGGCTGGACTCTACTTCCCAGATCCCCTCTCCAGCTACAAAAACAGCTAAAAGATTTTGAGAGCTGATAACCAAGCTAGGTTTAGTAGACATTTGGAGAGAGAGATACCTCCAGGTAAGAGATTACACCTGCTACTCTCCAGTCTCTGAGGCACAGAATCTATTCTAGGATTGATTTCTATCTAACCCAGGTGAGAGACTTGTCCAGATTTGGCCACTCCTGGGTAGGGACAGCCATAAATTCAGACCATCAGCCACTGTTCACCAAACTGGAGCTAGGTTTACCCCAGAAACAGACGCAGTGGCGTCTAAACCTTTCCCTCCTTATTGATGAGGACATAATAGAGAAGCTTAAAGAAGTTATTGACCAGACGCTGACCCATAACTCCCACTCACAACCCCTCAGATTCTATGGGGCATGTTGAAAACAATGCTAAGGGAGAAATTAATCTTGATAGGAGCTCGCAAACAGAAAGAGAAGAAATCTCACTTACAGCAGCTTAATACCCAATTGAGAAGTCTAGAAACACAACAGAAACAGAAATGGAATAAACAACAGATAAGGAAATTAAGGAACTTAAAAATCGACTGCAGAAACTGCACTTATTAGAAACTGAGAAATCCATTCACTACCTGAAACAGTTGTACTATGAGGGAGGATCAAAAGCTTTAAAAATGTTAGCATTTAGGCTTAAACAGAGGCAGGCTAGGGCTACCATTATTAAAATTAGACATCCCACATCTGGGACCTTAACATATAAGGCCGAACAATTAATGGATGCATTTGTCAGCTACTACAAACACTTGTACCGGGGTCAGGAGGAGACTCCCCCTCAAGACAAGAATAACTTCTTGAGCAACTTAAACCTCCCAACCCTCACCCCAGACCAACAAACAACCATGATGGCCCCTATAAAATTATCAGAATTTAAAGCTGTCACCCAGCACTTAAAAACAGGGAAGTGCCTGGGACCAGATGGGTTCAACAGGGAATTTTACAAAACTTTAAACGAAGAATTGGCACCACACTTACTGCAAGCAATAAATGGAATTTGAAAAGAGGGTGGTAGAGTTCCTCCTTCCTGGGACTACATCACCATAACAGTCCTGCACAAACCTGGCAAGAATCCAATAGAATGAAGCTCATATCGACCAATTTCTCTACTAAATGTGGACTACAAGATTTTTATGTAACCCCCCTGCAAATGGGGGTTCCCAAAAGACTTCCAGGAGCTTGCTTGAATGCTCCAAGCCTGAATGGTGTTTGTCGTTTAAGCCATTTATCAGTGAGTGTTTTTAGAACCTCTGGTACTGTCTCTTTAAGAGCTGTCTGCTTGCAGACATAATTAGTTTGTATGGGGGACTGTGTGTTTCTTTGATTGAGTACCACTCGAGCTGCTGCCAATTCATTCCATTTTTGCAGTCACTAGGAGTGCAAAGGGAACCTATCTGAAAGATGTAACTGTTTGCCAGAAACCATTTAGAGTAATAATGAAATTACAGTTTGTCTAACCTGCTTTCTTTGCAGTCAGAACTGTGTCTGCCTAGTTCCCCATTCTGGTTTTGAACTGCTGAACTGGACCAATCAGTGTGGGGTAAGCTAGCTCTAAATGGTGCCTTGGACGAATCAGAACTTGGACTCATAATCTGAGCCAGCCACAAGAGGATTGTATGGGCAGTGACTTGGGAGATGTAGTTTAGACTTCGCGCCTTTTGGACCAACAGGAGCAGTCTATTGTGAGTGACAGCCAATCCAGTCAAGAACTGGGAGGAACTCAAAGGAAGTGCCTGGTTTTGTCTGTTGGAGTTTCAGTTGAACTCTGGCAGTGAAGAAGGAAGGAGCCTTGTGCTTTTTCAGTGTGCAGTTTTAGTCGGGAAACGTGTGTAAGGCCCAGAGTTCCGGTCTGCGGCTTGTGTAACTGCTTGTTAGGACTGAATCCATCCTGTGAAGAGAATCAAAGGATATCTGAAGAGTAGAAACCAGGCTCACCCTGTAGAAGACTGGAGAAATTGCTGAATTGCACTCGGCTTGTCAGGAACTGAATCTGCTGTGTGTTCTCCCGGGTATTGTGCAGTAATTGCGATCGGGATAGAGAAGCAGCCTGCCTGGTATAGTACTTTCTGTTTTACCATATAAATGTGTGAAGAGGCTTGTGTACCTCGAGTGAATCCTGCTGCCATTAAAGGACTTTTGCCTGTTACTGTTCACCATATAAATGTGTGAGGAGGCTTGGTTAGCTCAAGTGAATCCTGCTGCCATTAAAGGACTTTTGCCTGTTGCAGTTTGCCATATAAATGTGTGAGGAGTCCGTGGAGCTCAAGAGTAGCCCTGTTGACATTGAAGGACCCTATCTTGTTTGGAGGTCGTGAGTACTAATTCAGGGTCGCCCCTGTTGAATTGCCACATTGAATCCAAATGGAATCACTGTACTGCTGACTGTTTAAACTAATTTTTCTTTTCTCTGTGGGAAAGGGCCCCTACCAGCTGCCACGGGCTTGGACCAGCCACTAGGCTTGGGTACCCAGGACAGTAACTGGTAGGGATAGGCCTGTGCACAGAGCCATAGGTAGATGAGTAAAGTGATAAGCTAATTAACCTGATTTCCCTGTCCTTGTTATATTCCCCTAAATAAATCCGAGCTGCTTGTTTCAGCAAAGTTATACTGCCTGAGGTATTTGTCTATGTTAAAGTATTGTACTGTGATTGTTGCACTGTATCTTATTTTACAGGAGGTCCCAGTGCCTGAACCAGCCCTGGGGGTAAGTGTATACTGTGAAGGTAATTCTGATATATTGTGTGGGCCACTAGTGGGAAGAAAGGGGGGTTGCAGTGTCCCAGTGTCCCAGAGGGCTGTGACCAAGTAAGTTTAACTATTGCAAACCCTGACCTCTGGATCCAGGCCCCTCAACCTGTTAGTGGCAAATCAGGCAGGGGTAGTAGCCCTGGGATAGCGCCATCTAGGGGTTACATCTTGGAGGCTCACCGCTGGGATTGTGTGTCCTTAGTGGCCATATTTACGAACCACTGTTAAGAAAAAAAAATGGGTACCCCGACAGAAGTGGCTGTGCACCGGCTGGTGGAGTGGTGTACTGGGGAGGAGATTGACTCCCAAAATACTATGCTTATCCTGGACATCCCCTGGGTATCAATACGACACTGTACAGGGAGTACTTTCCAAGGTGGAAGGTTTACAAAACCCTGTGGTGGTGGTCGGCATGCTAATCTGCTCACCCACACTTTCCTGGCCCTAGTAGAGTTTAAGGATCCCATAGATAGCTTCAAAGTGCCACAGACCATTACCCCAGAGGAGCCCTCACTGCCTGGAGAGTGATAACTAAGTACAGTAAAGACCGGGGAATGAGCCCCACCACTGTCTGAAACTTTTGAGGAGAAATTTGCTAAATGGTTGCTGGGGAAGGGAAACTGTGGAGGACTTGAAGAAACTATTTTGCCACCCGGGGTGTTCCTCCCCAACATCCTCTCCCGCTCCAGTACCCGTAATGGTGGCTGAACCAATGCAGACTCCTATTTCTGCACCTGCTATTAGTCACAACTCTTACCAAGGTTGAGGATCTTTCTGGCACCTCCCCCACCCCCAAGGGAGGATGACTGGGAGACCTGGATAGACTATGTTGCCCCAAGTGCTAGAATGGCAATGCTCGGAAGTCGAAAGCGAAAGAGGGTTAGTGAGAGCCTCGAGGTCCTGCCCTGGCTACCATCCGTGCTAAATGGGCCAGTAACCCTGAAGTGACTGCACAGGCCTATCTTGAGGCCTTGGAGAATGTGTATGGGAGCCCAGATTCTGATGAGGATCTTATGGTGGAGAGTAAGAAATGCACAACAGTACCAAGGGGAGTTGTTGTCTGTGTATGTATCTCGGCTGGAAAAATTGTTGCAAGAATGCCTCAGAAAGGGTAGTTTGCCAGCGATTGAACTGGACCGAACCAGGCTGGACAGGATCCTAGTCTGCCCCCTTCTCAGAGCTGCTGTTGCTCAGTTACGCCTGGCAAATCGACTGGAATCCCCACCCTCCTATGATGAGTTAATGAGAGAAATTGAGGAGTTGAGAAAAGGCGACCTGGAGGGACCTGCACCAATAGCTGCGGCTGCACTGAAAGTGACTGAGGGTGACCCATCAAGTGAAGTTCAGGGCAGAGGTTGACAGTCAATGAGTGCTCTGATAAGGAAAAGATATGCCACAATGGGGCGAACTGTTGAGAGAGATCCGGAATTCAAAAACAGTCCCTTTATGAAGGCCACGCCTGTAAGTACGGGCCCTGACCTATATCCGACTGCATCTCGCTATGGGGGTGGGGTACCACCCATGTATCTCCTGCTGATAACAGCTCCAAACTCAATCCTTGACCATGGAAGTGGAGAAACTGACAAGATGTCTCCAAATGCTTATCACGCCAGAGACAGAGATGGCACCAGTTTCCAGTTAGTAGTACCCCGCCTGGCTCCCAGTGTGGTGCCTCGGCCAGCTCAAACTCCAGAAAGTATGTTTTGTTATAATTATGGAAGGATGGGCACATGAAGAGGGAATGCCGGTCCCCAAAAGACACTGGACAAAGTTGCATATAGGCTACAAGGAGAGCTGAGAACAAATCAGTGGTTAAGAGGTGCACAAATGATCCCAGTGAGGCACCAAAAATGCTAACTCACGCCTTTTTGTGGCAAGGTCAGTTGCCCAGGCCCCACTCACCGCCTCTCCAGACTGGTCCAGAATAGTGGGTCCCTCCATGGAGACCACTGTAAAGGTGAATGGAGTGTCTACAAGAGCTGTATTAGACAGTGGCTCCCAAGTGACAATTATGTTCCAAGATTGGTATCAGAAGCATTTGTCAGACGCACTCTTACAACCATTAGAAGGACTGCATGTATGGGGTTAAGTGAGAAGGCCTACCCCTATTCGGGTACATCCGAATTTGGCTGTCTTTCCCACCTCCGTGGCTGGAGTGGCCGAACAAGAAGAGACCCTAGCCTAGTGTGTACCCCCACTGGACTGTATGATGGTGTCCCTTTGTTGATTGGAACAAATGCTCATATGTTCGGAAGGCTGGCACAGTTATGTTATGAAAACAGGGTCAAAGACTAGTAGAGCTTTAAGAGTTCCGGCTTTAATTAAGAAGGCCTATGAGGCACAGAGAGATGCTGAAAAAATAGAACCAGAGGAACCGGGTCGGAATTGTATGGAAGAAGGATCCTGAGTCTCTGATCCTGGCGCCAATGCCCAGTGTACCTTACAGGAGAGGTCCGTATCAGAAAGGATGTTAAGAATAAAATATTAATGTTGGATGCACCAGGCGATGGAAAATTGCCAGAGGGACTGCTGGTCAAGCTTAGTATTTTGCCCGCTAGAGCCCATGCTTATGCCAGAAGGGTAATGGTCCAAGTTCATAATGTGTCGAAAGAGACATTCGAGTAAATAGAGGTTGCATCCTGGCTAATGTGCACAGGCACTGCAGTGCTACCCAGCAGCAAGAGTTCAAGGAAAATGACAGAGTAACGCCTGACATGTTTGATTTGCGACTCCCATTGCCAGCTGAATGGAAAGTGAGGATCAGTGAGAAGCTTGCCCAGAGAGACCAGGTGTTTTCTTTAAAGGAATGGGACATAGGATGCGTGCAAGGAGCTGAGCACAATATCCGCCTGCATGACGAAAGACCATTTCGTGAGAGGTCTCGATGCCTGACACCTGCTGACATAGATGATGTGAGGCAGGCATCTGCAGAGATGTTACGCTGGTGTAATACAAGAATCCAGAAGCCCTTATGCTTCCCCATTGTGGTAGTGGAAAAGAATGGAACAGTAAGGATGTGTGTGGATTATCGACCTTAAACCAGCGGACTATCCCTGATCAGTACACAATGCCCCAGATTCAGGGATGCTTTGGACTGCCTAAATGGGAGCAAGTGGTTCTCTGTGTTGGATCTCCGCAGTGGGTACTACCAGATCCCGATGGCCCCAGAGGACCGTGAGAAGACAGCCTTTATCTGTCCGCTTGGTTCTATGAATTCATGAGGATGCCTCAAGGATTTCAAGTGCCCAGCCACTTTTCAACGATTGATGGAGCGTGCAGTGGGGACATGAACTTACTAGAGTGCCTGGTATACCTAGATGATGTTATTGTGTTTGGCAGTTCACTGGAGGAACATGAGAGCAGATTATTTAAGGTATTGGACCGACTGGAGGACTTTGGCCTTAAACTGTCCATTGATAATGTCAATTCTTTCAAACATCAGTAAAGTATGTGGACACATAGTATCCACCAAGGGAATAGAGACCGACCTAAGTAAAGTTGAGGCCTTGACCACCTGGCCACAGCCCAAAATCTAAAAAGAACTGCAAAGATTCCTGGGATTCTGTGGTTATTATCGGCGCTTCATCAAGGACTATTCAAGAGTCATCCGCCCTTTACTTAACCTTCACTCAAGGGTATCCCCAACCCACAAAAATACCAAAAGTCAGCTCCTCAAGACTGAAAGAGTGTATTTTCATCCTGAGAAGTATTTGGGGCCCGCTGGACTCTGATTGTGAGACTGCTTTTCATGAGATCATATATCAACTTACCCATGCTCCAGTGCTGGCCTATGCCGATCCAAGAAAACCTTACGTCCCTGCACACTGATGCTAGCTTGCAAGGGTTGGGGCTGTGTTGTACCAAGAGCACGAGAATGGCCTGAGACCAGTGGCCTTGCCAGTAGAAGCCTGACCCCATCCGAAAAGAACTATCCTGTACATAAGTTAGAGTTCCTAGCTTTGAAGTGGGCTATTGTGGACCAATTCCATGAGTACTTGTATGGGCTAAAATACTAGTAAAAACTGACAATAATCCTTTGACCTATGTGCAGACCTCAGCTAAGTTGGATGCCACTGGCCACAGGTGGCTTTCTGCATTATCTACATATGACTATGCTCGATCACTGAGCAGGTCTGAACCACATAGATGCTGATGCTCTCCTCCCGGAGGCCTGTTCCCCAGGAATGATTGGGTCCGATTCAGAACCTGACATTCGGGCACTCTGCCGAAGTTTGACAGGGAGGAACAAATGTCCACGGACGCAGTGGACTGCATGGTGGATTGCTGGGGACCCTCTGAGAATTGCATACCTGCTGCTTATTGCCACTTTTCTGCAATAGACATTGGTGCACTGCCTCAGCTGGACAATGACAGTATTCAGTGGCTCAATCCTCGCGATCCTATGATCAAATCAGCTTTAGAAGCCTCTATGCAGGAAAAGATGTGTCCAAATTACTCCACTGATTTGAGAACTGCACTGTTATACAAAGAAGGTCCTAAGTTGAAACTGATCAATAAACTGTTATACAGAGAAACAGTAGACAGAGGGGGACAAGTAGACAAACAACAACTGGTGCTGCCCACTGCCTTTCGAGACTCAGTATTGAGGTCCTTGCACAACCACATGGGGAACCTTGGTATAGACAGAACACTTGACTTGGTGAGATCTAGATTCTATTGGCCTAAGATGGGGGCTGATGTGGAGCAACACATTCGAACTTGTAGTCGCTGTTTACAGAGGAAAGCTTTTCCCCAGAGGGCTGCCCCCCTTGTTAACATAACCACCAGTGCACCCATGGAGCTGGTCTGTATTGATTTTCTGAGTTTGGAGTCAGATCAAAGAAATATCAGTAATGTGCTGGTGGTCATGACCATTTCACGAGATATGCCCAAGCTTTCCCACCAAGACCAGAAAGCATCCACTGTAGCCAAAGTACTTGTAGAAAACTTTTGTCTACTATGGGCTCCACAAAGAATCCATTCTGATCAAGGGAGAGACTTTGAGAGTCATCTGATCAAAGAGATGCTTTCTCTGTGGGGAGTGAGAAAGTCCAGAACCACTCCTTACCCCCCAGGGGGACCCACAGCCTGAACGTTTCAACCGCGACTTGCTAGATATGCTAGGCACCCTGCACCCAAAGAACAAGACTAGATGGAGCCAACAAATTAGCACCCTGGTACATGCTTATAACTGCACCAAAAGTGATGCCACTGGATTCTCCCCTACCGCCTGATGTTTGGAAGAGAAGCTCGACTACCAGTAGATGTGTTTTGGGGTCTCTCCTGATGGGGTTCAAGCTGACAACTTTTTACAGTATGTGCAAAGTTAAAGGCCCAGCTAACTCATGCGGTACCAACTGGCTCAAACCATGGCTGCCAAAAGAAATCTGGCCAACAAAGAAAGGTATGATAAAAGGTGAAAGCACAGGAACTCCAGGAGGGAGATCGGTATTGCTAAGAAATCTGGGACTGCATGGCAAGCACAAGATTGCTGACAGATGGCACCATCTCCCTCACATTGTAGTGGGCAAACTAGATGATCTGCCAGTGTACAAAGTAAGGCCTGAGAATAATTCAAAGATGTAAAACAATGCATAGAAATCATTTACTGCCCATTGGACAAATCTTAATTGAGTCTGAGCCCTAGAAGATGCCCCTCTGGACCAGTGACTAGAGCTGCTGCTAAGAAAAGATCAAGAAAGTCTGCACCTACAGAAGCAAAGTTAAAGTGTTCCCTCCACAAGTCCCAGTTGAGCATGACTGTCAGTCCATATCGGAAGAAATTGAGAGTGACTTTGAATACTATCCTTCTACAACTGAGTCAATTGTTTCGGGGCAACCCCTAGTCAATACTGGAGATGAAGCTGGGCCTTCTGGACTGTCCAAGCCCCAGTCATTCATGGAGCCAATGCTCCCAGAAAGTGAAGCGCAAAGCATCAGATCAGATGAAATGGAATCATTGTGCATGGTTGAACTGTTTGAGCTTTCAGGGGAGGAAAATGATGGATTGGGTCAGACTGGTGATACACCAGAACAAGAAGAGTATATTGAGTGCCCTGACAGTCCACTGCCAGTGTCCGAAAGCTCTCCATGCGAGCCAAATGTTGTGGACTCAGAAACTGTAAATCCTGGAGCTGAAAGTGCCCCAAGTTCTAGCCTCTCTACCCCATGGAGACTCCTGACAAGTGAGGACAATGCTGAAAATGAGGCTCAGAGTGCAGAGACTGTAACAGTTCCCCTAGAAAGACTGGTCAAGCTGTAAAGCCTGTGGTGCACCTCAGTTATGATTCCCTGCCGGCCAGTGGATCTGCCTCTCAGTGTTGTCCATAAAGGAGTGTATGTGTCCCCGAGCTCATTGCCCAAACTGAGCATCAGTGCTAACTCCAAGTTACTTGTGTTGCCCTTTATATGGTGCCCTGCCCCATCCAGCCCCAAGGTAACTGATAGGAAGGCCCCCTCTTCAGGTTTCATGTACAAGAGGTAATAACTTGAGTTATGGTACAATGTGTATGTAATACTGTGTAAAGAGTGACATACTGCAATGTTTCAGAAATGTGTTCTTGGTAAAATTATATATTGACTGATGATTACATGTGTGAGCCTAATGCAAATGTATATGGTTGCAGTTAAAACCTATAGGTACTTGCTTGACGCGACGCAAGCTTTCCCAGGCCAGGAAGGTGTAACCCCTGCAAATGGGGGTTCCCAAAAGACTTCCAGGAGCTTGCTTGAATGCTCCAAGCCTGAATGGTGTTTGGCGCTAAGCCATTTATCAGTGAGTGTTTTAGAACCTCTGGTACTGTCTTTAAGAGCTGTCTGCTTGCAGACATAATTAGTTTGTATGGGGACTGTGTGTTTCTTTGATTGAGTACCACTCGAGCTGCTGCCAATTCACTCCATTTTGCAGTCACTAGGAGTGCAAAGGGAACCTATCTGAAAGATGTAACTGTTTGCCAGAAACCATTTAGAGTAATAATGAAATTACAGTTTGTCTAACCTGCTTCTTTGCAGTCAGAACTGTGTCTGCCTAGTTCCCATTCTGGTTTTGAACTGCTGAACTGGACCAATCAGTGTGGGTAAGCTAGCTCTAAAATGGTGCCTTGGACTAATCAGAACTTGGACTCATAATCTGAGCCAGCCACAAGAGGATTGTATGGGCAGTGACTCTGGGAGATGTAGTTTAGACTTCGCGCTTTTGGACCAACAGGAGCAGTCTATTGTGAGTGACAGCCAATCCAGTCAAGAACTGGGAGGAACTCAAAGAAGTGCCGGTTTTGTCTGTTGGAGTTTCAGTTGAGTTCTGGCAGTGAAGAAGGAAGGAGCCCTGTGCTTTTTCAGTGTGCAGTTTTAGTTGGGAAACGTGTGTAAGGCCCAGAGTTCCGGTCTGCGGCTTGTGTAACTGCTTGTTAGGACTGAATCTATCCTGTGAAGAGAATCAAAGGATATCTGAAGAGTAGAAACCAGGCTCACCCTGTAGAAGACTGGAGAAATTGCTGAATTGCACTCGGTCTGTCAGGAACTGAATCTGCTGTGTGTTCTCCGGTATTGTGCAGTAATTTGATCGGGATAGAGAAGCAGCCTGCCTGGTATAGTACTTTCTGTTTTACCATATAAATGTGTGAAGAGGCTTGTGTACCTCAAGTGAATCCTGCTGCCATTAAAGGACTTTTGCCTGTTACTGTTCACCATATAAATGTGTGAGGAGGCTTGGTTAGCTCAAGTGAATCCTGCTGCCATTAAAGGACTTTTGCCTGTTGCAGTTTGCCATATAAATGTGTGAGGAGTCTCGTGGAGCTCAAGAGTAGCCCTGCTAACATTGAAGGACCCTATCTTGTTTGGAGGTCGTGAGTACTAATTCAGGGTCATTCCCTGTTGAATTGCCACATTGAATCCAAATGGAATCACTGTACTGCTGACTGTTTAAACTAATTTTTCTTTTCTCTGTGGGAAAGGGCCCCTACCAGCTGCCACGGTTTGGACTAGCCACTAGGGCTTGGGTACCCAAGGACAGTAACTGGTAGGGATAGGCCTGTGCACAGAGCCATAGGTAGATGAGTAAAGTATAAGCTAATTAACCTGATTTCCCCCTGTCCTTGTTATATTCCCCTAAATAAATCGAGCTGCTTGTTTCAGCAAAGTTATACTGCCTGAGGTATTTGTCTATGTTAAAGTATTGTACTGTGATTGTTGCACTGTATCTTATTTTACAGGAGGTCCCAGTGCCTGAACCAGCCCTGGGGGTAAGTGTATACTGTGAAGGTAATTCTGATATATTGTGTGGGCCACTAGTGGGAAGAAAGGGGGGTTGCAGTGTCCCAGAGGGCTGTGACCAAGTAAGTTTAACTATTGCAAACCCTGACCTCTGGGTGGAGGCACCCGCCATTGGATCCAGGCCCCTCAACCTGTTAGTGGCAAATCAGGCAGGGGTAGTAGCCCCTGGGATAGCGCCATCTAGGGGTTACATTTACATCCATCTTGGCCACAAGATTAAACCAATTTCTTCCCCAACTGATTAACAAGGACCAGACAGTCTTCATCCCTGGCAGACAAGGACCAGACAGCATTAAGTGCACCATAAATATCATAAATAAAATCACAGAAGACAAAACTCCTGCATGCCTGATGAGCCTCGATGCCGAAAAGGCATTTGACAGGGTTTCATGGTCATTCCTGTTCATGGCCCTAGGAATATTTGGCTTCCCCCAGACCATGATAGACGCTTTGAAATCCCTATACGTGGCCCCTCAGGCATACATCAGAGTTAATGGGAGTGTGTCGGACAGATTCCCATTGGGGAGGGGGACGAGACAGGGATGCCCTCTGTCCCCCTGTTATTTGCCCTGTATATAGAGCCTCTGGCTTGTGCCATTTGCACAGACACAAATATCACTGGAGTGAGAGTGGGGGACACAGAGCACAAAATGTCATTATACGCAGACGATGTGCTCCTATATGTCACCAACCCTAACCAAACCATTCCCAAAATCTGGAATATCCCTGAAGAATTTGAAAGCCATGCCAGATACTCCCTAAATAAAGATAAAACAGAAATCCTGAAGTTTTTTATAACCCCTTCCCACAGAAAATAGCTAAGATTCTCCACCTATATTGGAACAACCCCCAAATCAAATACTTAGGAATCCAGATACTGAAGCACCTAGGAAAATTGTTTAGTGCCAACTATAGTCCCTTGCGTTCACAACTACAACAAGATATAGATAAATGGCAGCTACTAAGACTCCCAATGTACTCAAAAATTTAAACTATAACTATGAACATCCTCCCAAGATTCCTGTACCTCTTTCAATCCCTCCCAATAAACATCCGCAGAAAATAGTTTACATTATGGCAGAAGATGATGACAAAATTTATATGGTCCCCGGGAAACCGAGAATAAAAATAAAAACTTTGCAAGCAGAAGATCAGGGAGGTGGGAGAGCAGTTCCTAACTTGGAGGATTACTGTCTGGCCACAATCCTGAGAAATGCCCTGCTCTGGAGCTCCGGGACATATGAGTCCCACTGGATAGACATTGAAACCCATCTCACAGAGGGCCCCCCTCTGGAGGCAAGAGTGGTGGATGCCTCTCTGAACAAAGGAAAGGAATATCCACTGACAGCAGTCGGAGGCACTTTAAAAATGACACATAAATTATGGGCCAGATATGGCCTGGAGAAAGCAATTTGGCCTCTTCAGTGGTTGGCTTGGTCAGACAAATTCACCATAGCCAAATTAGATCACATTTTCAGAATTTGTCGTAGACTGGGCTTGTGTAGATTGGGGGAGATGATCAGGTGGAGACTCTATAATAGACTTTCAGGCTTTTAAATGGAAATTTCAGTGAAGAAACAGTGATCACTACTGATACTTACAGTTGAGAACTTATATCCAACAAAATAAAAAAGCCTCATGCTTAGAAACCCACACTGAATCCCTTCTTAGAGTAATTGAATCAATACTGACAGGGGAGGCCATAAGGAGCCACATTTCAGTTATTCATAAAGCAATCAGATAGCTTCAAGCCAAAAGCTCACTTCGAATCAAGGCCAGATGGGAGGAAGAAGCAGACTTGCACATATCTGAAGAGGAATGGGAGACCATTTTCAAACTAACTAACAAGACCACTCTCTCTCCGAACTGGCGTGAATTTGCCTGGAAGGTGAGAGTGAGATATTTCTACACACCCGAAATTCAGGGCAAGTGGGGCAGTGGTATATCATCACATTGCTGGAGGGGATGTGGGGTTCAGCCTGCACACCGTTCACACATATTTTGGGACTGTGAGGTCCTAAAACCTTTTTGGAGAAAGATCTCCCGGGTGGTGGGGAGCCTTTTTTCCTGTACCCCCACAGCTCACATAAAAAAATATGATCCTGGGCATACCTCCTGATGAGATCAAGAGAATTGATGACATTTATTTAAGAAATATCCTTTTAGTTGTGGCGCACAAATCCATTGTGAGGAAGTGGCTCACTGTTGACCCCCCTTACCTAAAACAATGGCTTTCCACCATACATGAAATACAGGAGATGGAGGAGCTAACACACAAGATCAATCATAGGATGAGAGCATTCACTAGGAGATGGACAAGGTGGAGCATGTCAGCTAATCAGTTTCTAGATGAGATATAGTTAAAATCAAGAAAATAAAGAGGTTGAGACAAGGGATAACATCCTATAGGAAGGAGACTGAATAAGACAATTCTAAAGAAATGTACTGACTATGAAATCTATCTACGTCTTAAAAATGTGATTTTTGGATACAGATTCTGGACATTCAATAAACTTGAATTAAAAAAAAAAGTAAGTACAGGGTAACATGGAGTAGCACACCCACCTCACATAGAACATTAACATTTCACTTTTCACGTCCCACTGATGCTTTGTCTACTTCAGAGTTTTGGGGGATCTGTACATTTCTCTGGATTGCAGAGCCAGGCCTTTGTTCATAGTGACTTTGCCTTAGTTGTACTTTGGCTTCATCCCACTATGTCCTGAGCCACCTTCCTTGTGAAGTTTTACATGTCAAACCTCTTGCTCTCTTGCACATGCTCAGTCTTTATTTTAAGTTATACTGATATTTTTAATCCTGGGCAGCCTCTGATGGCACTTCGGACAGCCTCTGATGGCTCATCAGGATATCGATAACCCACCCGGTGACAGCATCAAATGGACATCAAAACACATGTGTTCACACTTACCATTCCTCAAGTGTGCCTGTTACTATGCACATTGCAGCATTGGTTGAAGTTTAAATATAAAATAAGACTAAGATAAAGTGACAGCAGTCCACAACAGATGAACTTGTGGCCAGAGTGTATGTGGTGGTGTTGGGGGGAGCCATAGCATAGCAATAATCCATGGTAGCAACAAGCTATGGTGTCCATAGGAGGTTAAAAATCTTAAACTCAAAAAAAACAAACTGGGATATCTAATGGAGGAGGAGGAGGAACTATTTTACATTAAATAATGGTAGCAATGTTTGTTTTACTATTTTAAACTATAAATTTAAAAATGTTAAACCATGTACAATACAGATTCACATTTTATAAGTGCAATAAGACACTCCAGGGTTGTGCGGTAGACACTTCTAACACATGGCCAGAGGCTGAAGGCACTCAGCCTGCAGCCCTGTGCCTTACTACACCACTGACTGTGCGTTAGTAGTGCCTAGTGCACATCCTATCATGTTTTATTGCTTGCATAAATAACTTGTCACAAAATTCTGCATGACAAAAGGACTTAATTGTCATTGAATTACACTGTTCCCTGAAGTATAGTGCAGCATTTTGTGATATACTGCAGCATTACTGTGTTGCATCCTGGCGGTTGCCAATGTGGAAAGGAAAATATTTATGCTTCAGAGTTAAGAGGGCAGGGGGCTGTATGAGTGCTCCTCACAGCAGGTTTAGGGTTCTGTGCTTATGCCCAAATGTGAGTTGGAGGTGGGGAAAGCTAGCCATGGGCCCTTGTGGGCATTAGGGTAAGTACATGCTCAACGGGCAATAGATTGTGTGTCAGAGGTCAGAGATGGAGTATTTCATCTTAGGGCTGTCCCTTAAATGAGAGTTGGACCACCTGTAGATTCTTTTTACATGGAGTCTTGTGTTGTACCTGGGCAAAATGCTCTGCGTTGTTCTATGCCAGTGTCTGACGTGCCTCATCTCAAATTAATGGACCTGATACTGTTGTAAAGGAAGGAAGAAAGAAAGAGTGAAGTCTTACTAGAAAAACTCAGCTGTGACTGCTGGAAAGTTTGCAGCAAGAAATTCTGCCATTTAAAATTGCCACTGCTCCTGTAGGTTGTACGCAGTTCCTTGAAAGAGAACTGTACCAATGCTCAAAATGAACTTTTATGGACTACTCCTTTTGGGATTAAAGTCACTGGACTTTAAATCCTGAGTTATGAATTTGAACCATGCCTGCAGGTGGAAATGTAAAATTATGAACTTTCTTCTCGTAAGCTAAGATAAAATATGGATCCAACTTGGAATCTACAAAGCTGGTGACCATTGAATTTGTGTTTCTAGACTATTTGTTGCTAACCACCTTGTCTTGCAGCCCTGCACCTGCGATGATGGCATCTGGATGCCTGGGAGGTCTTTTCAAGTCTGAGAGGTAAAACAATGCTTTATGATGATTGTGGGCTGCCCTCCCTGAAAATGAGTACTAGCCTAGCCCCTAGACCATGGGAGGGGCTACACCTATTCACTCAGGAAGCAGTCCTGGAGGGCATCCACCATCACCTGACTTTTTGTGCTTCTCATTGCTGGGGTGTGCCAGTTGACACATTGGAAAATTGAAGTTGCCACCGCAGCGAGTCCCTCCTTCTTGCCACCAACCTTACCACTACCACCTGTTCTTCATTCAACTGATAAGGTTTTCTGGGTGGTCTGTAAACCACTCTCATATGAATCAGCATCCCCTTCTCAAGAACTAATTGCACCCATAGAGTTTCTACTTCCCCCCATCTCTCTATCTTCAGTTGCTTTGATGTCCTTGTGGACATATAAGGACCCCCCCCGCCCCGTGTTCTATGTAGTCTAAATAAAACATAGCCTGGGACTGTTAGGTCCCAGTTGTTATTGTGTATAACCCATGTTTCTGTTACTGCCATGATGTCTGACCTGCATTCCTTAGCTTAGGCCTGGAGGTCCCCAACCTTGTTTCCCAGACTCATGGCATGTACGCTTACTGCTGCCTTCCACCTCTCCTTTGCTGATTGTCTGCACCAGCTCCAGTCTGACACCCTGGACAGTGCCTCTCTAAATCACAACCTCTTCCCACAGGACTTCTGCCCTTAATGTGTGCGGCCGTACCCCTTACCTGTAGCTGTGTAGTTTACTGTCATATATCCCTGCCATCCCTGATCTGGGGAGTGCTTGCCATTTCTCTAATGAGTGGCTTGGTCTATAGGTGGACCCTGGCACAAGCAGCAGCCTCCCCCTCCACTAGTTTAAAATCCTGAGATGTAGGCATTATACCTCTGCCCCAAAAGCCCTGGTTCCCTCTCTGGTAGGATGAAGGTTGTCCAGCTTGAACTGCCTTCTGTCTCTCCAGAGTACCCCCAGTCCCCCAGGAAGTGAAACCCCTCATCAGCCCACTAGCCCTCTAACCACCCCATATCAGCCCACCAGCCCTCTAACCAGCCATTGAATTTTGAAATTATTTTAGCTCCTACCCTTCCCCTTTTCATGCACTATGAGCACCTCTGACAAGGTCACAGTGCTAGCCAGACTTTAAAGCCTAGTCCCGAGGTCCCTGAAGCTGTCTTTGACGTCCTCCAGTTCTGACCAAATTAGGTTATTTGTCTCCACGTGGGCAGTAATATCAGACTTTTCACCCACATCCTGAGCACCTTGCCTATCCTATGGCAAATCCTAGCTACTGTTTTTTTGATATTATGTTTTATTTAATTTGAAGAAAATATTTGTAATATGCAACCATCCAGGAAACAGCAGAGATATCATATTACACAAAGAATACATACGTATGCCATTCAGGAGAAATGTATCACCTGGTTATACCCTTGAAGAGACTTACCCTGTATGTTAACATTTCTAAAAAAAGATACAGTGGTAGACATTGCCACGATGAATAATATTGAGCACTACAGTATGCTGTGGTGCACTTTAAGTCCGTTAATGGGACGTCTCATGTTGGAGCAACAAATACTGACTATTGTAATACTTCTTTCTATCTGCCATTAGGTGGCTTATGATCCGTTGTTCTCAATGATGCACTTACTAAGCCACTGGCATCACAGAATACACATATACAAGCAACACCCGATACACATCCATGTCTGATATCACCAAATGTTATATTTTATATAGGGACATTCTTGCAACCATCCCCCCCACGTGTCTAGTATGCATGCAAAACAGAAGACATCTTATGCTACAGTACTTAACATTTCTCCTTGTCATACATCTTGTCCCACCCTCCCTCCCACTAATTTAGTACCGTACCTCTTTGTCACAGATTTCCATCCTAATAATTGGCATTTATTTATTATTTATTGTTACCTTTACAGTTTTTAAGTCATGGTAGTTATGGCATTCCAGAATTTCCGATTTTATGTTCTGAATCATTGAACAGTATCTGCCAAAATAGAGAGAAGTAAAATATTTTAATAACTATTATTTCCCAACAACATAACAGTATGCCACCATGTATTGTATAGGGCAGAGTGAAATAAATACTATTTAGGACAAAAACACATACTGCTGTTGTTTTAACAGAAAAAAAGTAGCACAGTAAAATGAAATATTTTGCATACACAAATATACAAACAAAACTGTACATATACATATACCAGACACAACACTACAAATATTTGCATTTTTTATCAGCGGGTGTGCTTTACCTCTGTGCACCATTTTTAGCTGTTTTTTTTTCACCCTGCCCCTTATTTTTTGCCAGAACAGGTAGGGTCAAGTTAAAGTGCCGCCTGACATATATTAGTATAAATTTAGCAAGTTCCTGGGCAATCCTTTTTTAGCCCCTTATGCTGTCACAGTTTACATTATTTGCCTACTATATATATATATATATATATATATAGGGGATACATGATGGGCAGGAGTGGGATATGGAAAATATTCTCACTCCTGCAGAGTGCGATATCTATGCCTCATGATGCAGGAGTGTGAATATTTGTCATATCCCACGATCTGCACATCATGTGTGCGATTTATACAATAGGTGTGGAAGCATTAATTTGTTTTGTTTTATCTTATGTCGTTCTGTTGCTGTGATTTGCTGCTGTGAGTGAATGGGTATGAATGGGGTTTACGTGTTGTGTGATTGGTCGTTGTGTGTGTCAGTGAGTGGTAATAGGTTGATGAGTGTGTGAGTGTGATCCATGGTTGGATGATGTGTTTTGGTAGGCTGGACATGTCCGGGAGGTTTCCTGTAGATACTGTGTGTGATTTTCCTTTTTCCCTATATTTTATTATGTGTAGTGTTTAATTTTTGTTGTATGCTGCTGTGAGTAACTTTTTCATTTGTGGTTGGCTTATATGTTATTTGTTTTGGAATGTTTGTGAGAAGCTCCATGGGAACGACAGGTAAGAGAGCCGTTTCGATTGTGCGAGTTTTAGTTGTCACTGAGATGCTCAGCTTAATTTTTTACTGAGACTGACAGCAAGAATTATACACTTTCAGAGTATATCTCATCTAAGTAAAGTAATACAGTTTAAAGAGTTCATGTTTAGGTTGCTGTAACATGTGAAGAAATGAAATCAAGAACTGAAGGCTTCGGTGTGGAAATATGTGTGCAGTTCACTGGTATGTTAGTCAGATTCGGAGTCTGTAGACAGATTTTCTTTATGTTTGTTATCACAGAGATCATAGATGGCACCCAATAGGTTTACAGTTTGGATGCAGTGTGAGAGACTGCATGACCATTCAGCAGCTTGTAGTAGAGAAATGTGCTGTTTTAGGTGTGTGCCATTTGGTGCAGTGAGGACTGTAATGTTGCAGGCTTCTGGCATTTGTGAAACTGCAAACAAAGAATGAAGAATGCAGACCAGCTGCTTAATTAGGTACCTCAAACATTTCAGTTTCACATTTGAAAGCAGTTCTAACTGACATTGGGGACATGCTGCTGGAGTGAGAATATTGGCTGATGACATAGCTACAGTATGTGTAAATGTAATTATACCATGGACCTTAAACAACAACCAATCAAGACGACTGACTGACACCTTACCGCCATTGTAAATCCTCTGATAATCACCGCAAAAGTTGCCAGCCAGCCGCATCTTGCAAAAAAAGCAATCTGACGGCAAAATCGTGGAACTCCGGCTGCCATCTTGTTTCCTCACTAAGCGGAGACCGTAAAACAGCAGCTCCGTACATCAGGGGAAAGTAAACAAAAACACTGACTGCTCTACTACTCAGTCACTTATTTAAGCATTATAGCAAGCACTGTTCTTTTAAATAATAAAAAAAAGCAGTACTTGGTATAATCGCAATAAGCCACTCGGGGGATCTGGGTTATCAGGGGATTTACCATGGCTGGCGCGGATTTACTCACTCAGCTGCGCCTTGTGGGCAAACCACTCCAGCTGTGGTAAATCCCCCGATAACCCACACCCCCTCATGGCTTATTGCTTAAATATTCTCACTATAGCTATGTCATCAACCATTTATCTCATTGGGGTGAGAATACATGATTTTATTGTCAACGAATACAACACACCCCTATTGTATAAATCACACACATGATATGCAGATCATGGGATATGGAAAATATTCTCACTTCTGCATCGTGAGGCATGGATATCTCAATCTGCAGGAGTGAGAATATTTTCCATGTCCCACTCCTGCCCATCATGTATCCTATATATATATATATATAGTATACATGATGGGCAGAAGTGGGATATGGAAAATATTCTCACTCCTGCAGAGTGAGCTGTGTATTCTCATGAGTGCCGAAGGCACGAGTGAAAATACACAGCTCACTCTGCAGGAGTGACAGTATTTTCCATATACCATGATCTGCCCATCATGTGTGTGATTTATACCACGGGGTGAGAGCGTTAGGAACATTTTTTCTAATTCTGTGTGTTTACTGCTCATTCTGTGTGTACTGTTACGGTGTGTGTGTGTGTGTGTGTGTGTGTGTGTGTGTGTGTGTTCTGAATGGACTGGGAGTCAGAAACACAGGTGAGTGTGTTTTGCAAAGCTAATTGAGTGAGTCAGAGGTTCAGTGAGAAAGACAAACTGCTGCAGGTAGCACTGATAAGCAGAAACTGCTTTGTAAAAGAGTTTCATTTAGAATTCAGGCTGTTTTGAAGCTGAGATTAGCACAGTAATGGGCTAGGAATGTTAGAAACACAATGGGACATAGATGAGAGTCTTTTGCAAAGCTAATTGAGTAAGTTGCAGCTTCAGTGAGAAAGAGAAACAGTTTTCTGAAGCAGTTTCCTTTAGAATGCAAGCTGCAGTGCATTTATCCTCACTCTGGTGACATCAGCAGAGTATGGATAAATGTCGATATCCTCACTCTGCAGATGTCATCAGAATTTATCCTCACTGCAGTGGAAATAACACAGGACATCCTACTGAGAAAGCTCTCACCCCCCATTGTATAAATAAGGGATATGCCATGAGTCCGGCTGAAATATCTATGATATTTATTCGAGTGCCGTGTGAAGTAAGACATCACGAGTGGCGTAGCCACGAGTGATTTCATACTTCACATGGCACGAGAATAAATATCATAGATATCTCAGCTGGACTTATGGCATATTTAATTTATGCAATGGTGTGCAGTTTGTGGCATGTGATGTGATTTTAACGTTATTTAGAGTTGTAGTTTTATTTTCTCAGTTTTAAATGTTGGGCGTGAGGAATTTTCTAGGTAGCTTGTTCATGATTGGGCATTTAACTGTGTGAAAAATGCTGTGATTGGATGGAAGTGATGGGTCCCACGTGGGATGTGTACTGTGATTGGTCAGACTTAGGTGGATTGGGATTAGTCAGGGGGCATGACTGTTATGGTGTATGTGTGTCTGATTGGTGTGTTTGTTGATTGGGCGGGGTATATATTCGGAGATTGCGCAGTTTTGTTAGTTGCCGGCCGTAAGGTCTCGAGGAGTGTGGCTGCGCATGATTGCTCTGAGTTTGGATGACACCATGGAATTATGGGCCTGCATGGATTTTGGGACAGCAGCGGATGACTGTTGAAGGTTGTGCTATGGGAGAGCGCGGTGTTCGGCGTGATTTGAGAGTATCGGCAGTGTTGACTATCAGTGGATGTACTAAATTGTTAGAGTCAGCGACGGATGTGGTGTGCTTGGTGTCACAGGGCGAAGGAAGGATCAGTCGTGTTGTGGCTATATGCTGGATTGGGATCAGGAGACCGCTTACCTTAGGTGCAGGAGACTGTGGCTGAGCTCTCCTGTGCACCATGCATTTGTTGCATGGGAGAGGATACTGCAAGTGTGGGGACTTAGGCACCAGGACCCCCCCTTACCAGAATGTGGTGCAGGGTCCCTGGCACACTGGGCTTTGGTGCAAACTACTGTTTGCCACAGCTTGCACTGATCTCAGCCCCATTTGAGAATTGTGCCCATGAAATTACTCAAGTTGCCTTTCTTATTTTTTTGTTATTAATGACAAACAGTACGAGAAGTGCATTGAACTAAAGCAGTCATGCTGCTTATCACAGCAATCGTGCCTGCAGAGCTGATCCTCCATTTTCACCACAACTGAAACCATTCCTGATACCATCACAGTAACCAGAAACAAAATACCAAACAAATCATTGAAAGAAAAAATGAAAATTAAAACTGCAACACAATTTTCACCATAGAAGGGTTGGGGGGGGGGTTTATTTCAACAAAGCAAACACAACACAGCCACAGCACAAGACTTACCATTCTATTCAGCCATAGATGTTCAAAAGCACTGTTAGACACAGATGGAATTTTTTTCTTCTTTTCTGAGCCTGTAAACTGTACGAAAAAGAAAGTGGACACTACTAAATTCCAGAAACACATCTCTGTAACCACCAATGAGCAATTTTAGGCCCTGTGTGTGTATGTGGGGGGGGGAGTAATCATGACAACCAGCACCAGCTCCAATGTTGTCACAACTACAGAGGTTGCAGTAGGACAAAAGTCCCTGGATCAAAAAAAACCTACAACATTCTAATGCAGGTGGATGAACTATTTTATAACAAAATAAATGAAAAACCTAAGAGTGTTAACATCTAACCACAATAGTACCCTCCAGGGTGGGTGGTATGGACTGTACTGGACCTCCCGGAGGCTATAAGGCCCTCCACCTGCGGCATCAGGCCTCAGTATGTCCTTGGGCGGATGGGTATAGCTGAAAACTGCCCACCCTGTCTGGTATTATTGCTTACAAAAAAATGGTTCCAGTATTTATTTATTTTTGACGGGGGATGAAGAAATGCACCCAAATCAAAAAAGACAAATTTTTATGATGTTTTAAAAAAAAAGTTCATTCACCTCAGCAAAATAGCTGAGTACATCCCAGCACTGACATGCCATTTCAGGTTCAAATATTATACATGGCAAAATACACGTATTTTTATTAGCTCTTAAGCCCTCTGTTTTCCCCAACCTACCCCCATTTACCTGTTTCCCCACTTTTCTTTCTTCTTCTTTATATTATTCCCTCCCTTTTCACTATCTTGTTTATTTTCTGTCTTGCCTATAGTCAAGAGATGGAACATTTACTATGGATGGAATTCATGAATTCAAATTTCTGCTCAGTTTTACTGGCAGAATGTTTATCCCCACTATCACACAAAGAAGAGTTACATACTTACTGTAACAGTTGATCTTCAAGAGAATCTCTTTTATCAGGCCACACCTATAGGACAATAGCCACCAGGCACTAGGACCACAAGGAAACATTTTGCAAGCAGTCTACCAGGACTGCCCACGAGGACGTCTGACATCAACTTCCTCCATACATAAACATGGGCGGCCCCTCTCCCTCATCAGTTCTAGGGGGTGTGTGAATACATTAATTTGAATATTCAGACAAAAAATTGTAATTGGACCTTCACATATTCGTTACTCATTGTTCAGCCCCAAATACGTTTTTATTTTATTTTATAATCTTTATTACATTTTCAACATAAAAAGAAAACTCCATGGAGTTGCCAAGATAGTAGTGCATAAAGAAACGGAAATTAGGTAAATTAATTATACATCTTATACAGTACAATAATCTTGAAGATAACCATTCCTCAATCCCTCCCCCCGCTCCAAAAGACCCAAACCATCTTTACGAGCACCAGATTAAGAGAATCTGAGACCTTGTTAAATTAATATATATAGTATAAAAAGAATCTGGAAACAAAATTAATAAAAACATCACAATGTATATCATTAAATAGATAATATGACTTAATATTAGATGAAAGATACAACTAGAGTATAAAGATGTAATCTAGCATTAACAAAGAGATTACAGTGCTAGAGATTTATATGTTAATGATCACATTATGTAATTTACTCCATTTGTTAGTGAAACCTACTAGGTTGTATTTCATACTAGCAATACATTTTTCATTTCAGAGGTTAAATAGAATTTCATTTCTCCATTCCAACAAGGAAGGAGTCTGAGAATCCTTCCAGTGTTTTATTATAACCTTTTTTGCTGTTAATGCTATCATAGAAATATAGGATTTTGCCTCTATCAAAGGGATGATACTAAGGTCTCCAATTATACAGACCTGAAAGGTAAAATAAGAGTCAAATATAATCTGTTACCTATTCTAGATTTAATTAAAGACCAGAAGGGAATAAATAGAGGACATTCCCACAGGATGTGAGAAAGCGAGCTTTCATTAAAATTGCATCTGAAACAGGTTGCAGAAGTTAAAAGGCCAAATGTATGCAATTTGAAGGGTGTATAGTATGTGTTATATAGTAACTTAATTTGTATTCGTTTAAGCTTGCCATTAGCAATGAACATGTTCAAATTCATCCAAATTTCTAACCAGTCTAAATTTATACTATTTAGTTTAACAACCCAACTCTTAGATACCAGTGTTTTTAATGCAGCCATTCTCAACAGAAGTTATTGACAGATTTTTGAAATGGAGTGGGGTTTGTTGAGCAGTTTTAAAATATCATTCAGTAACAGATCATTATCCTGTCATCAAGGGGAATTATAAAAAAATAATGAAATAATCATTTTTAAAGTAAAGAGCTTATGGAAACATCCTTTACCAATTTTTAACTTAGACCTAATGGGCAGGATTCACGAAGGGAATATTTCTAAGTTCCCTCCACAACTGCTGTTGCAGACTGGAATTGCGCAGCTGGCGATAAGCACCACAGCCGCAGCAGTTAGGCGGAGGTGGTGCTACAGTGGTTCTGATGCCCGTAGTAGCATTCCCACAGCCGCGGTGCTGTCCATGGCAACAGTATCCGCAAGCTGCCATATTCCATGGAGCCGGTCGCACTCCGGCTCCATCTTCGTGAATACCCACAACTGTGGGCAATCTGCGACTTGGCAGGTGGATTCCAACTAGTGCTGAGGTTTTCCCGCAGCTGCAGGTCCTTCTCCCCCTTTAGTGAATCCTGCCCAATGTCTTCAAGTGACATTAAGGATCTATTTTTTAATATATCTTTCACCTTCTATTCTTTAAGTTCTGGTAGCCATCTTTCGTTTAAAGGTTTTTTTGTCAGGTTTAAAATTACCATTATACTGTAAAGGTTGGTGAATATCTTTTGACAAAGATATCTGCAGATACTTATACAGTTGGTCATGGATTTTATATGAGGTCCTTATAGTTGATTTTTTGAGAATGCTGGGAAGAGCTTTAAATGTCATATAAACAATTTAATTAAAGGAGATGCAGTGCTTTTGTAGCATTCCTTTCTCAATATCTAGCCATACTGGATGGTAGGAGTTTGGGTTGTTATTTAATAAGTGCCATCTAAAGTATTTATTTAAATGACATAAATAATATTTAAATAATAAAAAATCAGATAATTTAAAACTGCCTTGTTATTTATGAAGGGTGAGTTTGTCATATGCTATTCTAGGAGGATTATTAAGCCATATAAATTTGGTCATCATTGAATGTATTTTTTTAAACCTGGAGATGGGCAACATAATTGTCGAAATGTTTAATGGGTAAAAAATCCTTGGAAAAATTTTCATTTTAATTATATTAATATGGCCTAACAAAGATAATGATAATTTTGACCACCTGTCCAAATCCTGCTTTATGGTTAATAACAAATTAGAAAAGTTTCAATTAAACATCTTAGTTTGATCTTGTGACAGAAACAGACCCAAATATTTTAGGTTTTTAGGAGACCAAGTTAATCCAAGTTCAATTATCTCATTTTTGTTAACTTTATTATTAAGGGGCATAACCACAGTTTTGGCTTTGTTTACTTTATAATTAGAAAGACAGCTAAATTTATGAATGGTAGATAGAATGACAGGAATAGAAATAGATGGGTTCGTATCATGTAATAATATATTGTCTGCGTAAGCTGATAAGGTAAAGATAAGTGAGTCTATTTTAAAATCTTTAATATTTGGATTATGATTAAGGAAATAAAGAAGGGGTTCTAAATAAAAATTTAAAATAATCGGTGAAAGGGGACACCCTTGCCTCGTACCAGATTTTAACTCAATGGGGGCTGAAAAAATCCCATTAATAAAGAGTTTAGCAGTGGGTCTTGAAAAACGTATGTTTAGTTAATTAATAAATTTAGAGAAGAAACCAAATTTATGCAGTCTCAAATAAGAAAGCAATATTAAAATTGTTTTTTTAAATAAGACATTGTAACACTATTAGTCTACCACTTGCTTTCCTTTTGAAGTAAAACAGAGAATTCTGCCATGAACACCCCATAACAGCCTTTCAGCAACCCAAAAAGGCAACAAAGTACTGAACTGGTCAGTGGTCAGGTGACAGATGGTTATCATAGATTGACCAAAGGCTGTAGATGAGGTGACATCTTGTGTCTTGTCTAGGGCAACTAAAATAGCACTGGCATAAGTGCATTGTATGTGTACCATGGAAGAGAGGAGATTGAGATGTGCCATGATAGAGACATATATAAGTGCCTCACAGGGGTGAAGAGAGTATATAAGGGGGTCTCTTTTAAATGAGAAACAGCACAAGTACCGGGGCAATGGGGGCAAGTGATGAAGCTGAAGGGGGAGTTCAAGACATAGTTGAATATTTTTTCACAGAAGGCATGGTAGATACCTGACACAGACTGCCAGCACAAATGGTCATGGTGAAAACAGTGTGGGGCTTCAAGAATGCATGAAATAGGCATAGGGTGTGTTTCAAAACAGTCAGGGAGGCTGCAGGATTGCTTTAGGGTATGTAGAGGAGACCGATAAGGCATGAATGAACAATCTGGGCAGACTGTGTGGGCCAAGTGGTCCTTTTCTGCCAACAGATAATTAGTAACCTAAAGTACACAATAGTAAGCGCACTAAAACATTATACAGTATTTATACAGAAACACAGAAACATAGAAGTTGACGGCAGATAAGGACCACAAGGCCCATCCAGTCTGCCCATTTTTTCTACCTCATAAATGTGCCATAGGCCTTAACTCTGTCAATGGCCTATCCATTCATACTCATCTGTATTGCTCACTTATGTCTATCCCATACTTATTTGAAGCCCTGTACTTTATTCATATCTACTACTTCCTGAGGTAGGCCGTTCCATGCATCCACTGTCCTTTCTGTGAAAAAGAACTTCCTCACATTACCCCTTAATTGGCCTCTCTCTAAATGTAATTATTTCTAGTTTAAGAGGGGCCTCATGGTGGTCATGCAGCATATATGTGAAGGAGTGAAGAGTCACCTTTAAATGAAATATCTCATGCGATAGAAAAAAGAAAGGGCGAGCCAAAGAAAAATGTAACATTACACTGTCATAACATTAGGGAGATCGACAATAGTACTGTACCACCAGTTTTATGTGGGCAGATCATATTTGTAGCCAACTACTGGTAAGTTTAGCTTAATGAACACTAGCTGTTCAATGTGTTGAGGGTCCAGCTTGGAATGGTGTGGCTCAACAACATCACCAGCAGTGCTAAACATCCTCTCGGATAGCACACTTGTAGGAGGGCAACTTAGGTATTTTAAAGCAAGTTGTGCCAGGTGAGGAGAGGAGAGGAGTTCATTTTCTGAATCAGTAGCCCAGTGGATCAACTTCAAATGGCTCAACTGATTCTGCAAAGTAGCCATTAAGTAAATTGTCTGCAGAGAAAGGCTGAGACTGTAAGCGCTTGTGTGTTGCTGTTGATGCAGTGATATGCTGAGTAATGTCCAGTCACTCTCTTCTGCACTGCCACTATGCCATCCTTCCCCATCTCCACCAGTACCATCTGATTCCAAACCACCACATGGTTGTTTCTCCCCTTTAGGAACTTGAACTGGAGCATCTTCTTCCCCTTCTGAGTCACTTCTTACCCTTCTGAGACACTTTTTCATAGAAAGGGTGGTAGACAAGTGGAATACTCTGCCCGAGGAAATGGTACCATATAGAACGGTGGGAGGATTTAAGAGGGGGTGGGACAGAGTGGGGGGGTTCTTATGAGGAGGGGAGGGGAGGGTTAGGCAGCTGCAAGCTGAGTGGCTAGCTGCACAATCGAGCAGACTCGATAGACCGTGAGGACTGTTTCTGCTGGCATTCCATATGTTCATATGTCTCACTGCCTGCATGGCTCTATTTAACTCTTCACTTAGCTATTACTTAAAATGAATCACCCTGTGCCTGTCCATGACTATATGAAGGATCTTGCATTTGAACTTAGGGTCCAACATGGTAGCAAATACATGGTGGCAGTTATCCATGACTGTGGTGAACCTTGCATTAAGTTCTGCATCAAGATGATTAACAAGCTCAGTGACCTCTTATATACTCATTGTATTGTCAGCCAAAAACTGTTGTAACAATCTTTTGAGAAGATGCACAACCGGGATAACCTGACTAAGTAAGGCTGTGGTAGCACTTAGGTCATGTGTACTCCTCTTAAGTGGTGCAAGAACCTTCACCATGCCCTCAAGAACTAACCAATCATGTTGTCCTTGGACCCCTCCAATGTCTGCCTCCATAGACATTTTGTGCAGTGCCCATTTGTGCTCCAGCAGTCTTGAAAGCATCAGGTATGAAGAATTCCATCGAGTGCTAGCATCTTATATTACACGGTGATGGAGGAGTCCAAGGCATTCCTGAACTTCTTGTAATTTGTTAGGGGCTTTTACAGAGTGACGGAAATGGCTGCAGATGGAACGGGCAGTGGATAATATGTTGTTGGTCCTAGTACTGTTGTGCAGTGCATGCGTCACCACTAAATTCAGAGTCTGAATATGTGTGTGTGTGTGTGTGTGTGTGTGAGTGCGCGCGCAAAGCAAAAAATACTCACAAAATGTAAATCATTGATGGCTTTCACCATGTTTGTGCCATTGTTAGTAACAAAAAACCCAACTTTTAAATTGTTGTTAACACCAGTCCAAGACCGCAACTTGCAGCTTGCAGGAATGTGAGAATATTATGTGCTCTGTGGTCTTCCTCCATCAGTCTGACGTTCAGCAAAGCTGACCTAATGTGACTACCAGATTGTGGGGGGGGCAAGGGTGAGCCACAGGGTGATGCATTGGAAACAGCAGCAGTAGGCTGTTGCACACACCAATGTGCGTGTGGTGGAGTTAGGCTACACCCTCTGCTGTGACTGATGGACCACTTTTCTATCTCCTTATTTCCTAGCTACCAAAACTTCTGCTGAGCAACAGTTAATACTTTTCTCTTTGCTTCACCCCCGTTGGCCACCTAGCATAGCTCTTTACTATCCCTACTAAACTTCCTACTACTTCTCTTCATTCTTTTTCCATTTCCATCCATTCAGTCCCTGGAATGATGCCAGACACCCGGAGAGGTGCTGTATAAAGTGCATAAGTGCATTTTGTGTACAAAAAGCAGGAAGGCTATTTTAGATAGCAGGAATAAATACAGTCAGTAAAGCCTTTTTTAAAGAAAAATGATCAGAAGCCATATAAAACAATTATAATTTCATGATCAGTATAGTTATAAGAAATCCTTAAGGTATTTTCATAAATTCACACTATATACCTGTTACTGTATAAAGTTCTATATATAAAAGTGCTTAGTTACTGTGGATCAGCGATACAGAGAGTCAATATCTGTGGATATGTACACTGTACCTTTAACTGATCCAGGAAATCTCCTACCCCCCCCATTTTGAAACAACATACTCAGACATGAAACAACATGTCCAGATATGTAAATACAGAAAGGACTTAGTCAGGTGATCCCACCAAAAAGATATAAAACCCTCTGCACTGAGTTCACTTCATTTCAGTCTAGTAGGGATCAGTCCAGTGGGGCTCAGCCCTGAGAGAGAGAGGAGGAGAGGTTCTACTATTTGTGTGGACAAACTGTTGAATGCAGATGAGAAGGGTCTTAGGAGCTCTAAGATCCAGGACTGTATTATGGGAGAAACTACTGATGTTAAGTAGTGATTTTCTTTGCAATTTTTTTGTTTTCATTTATTATTTTTCAAACCTTTGAAAAGTAAATATCATACCACGGTGTGTTTTAAACCAGTAAATTTGCCTCGTCTGAAGTTTATTCCAACTTGTTGTGACAAATTTGGTGTGAGAAGTGGGATAATTCTGGTTATCAAGAGAAACAAGGGGGGGAAACCAGTACCCAAATACCAGCCCTGGTATCCAGACATAGGGGGCAAAGAGCAGGATGGTGTGCCTCCAGGATTTCATGGATGCCGAAGATTTGTTGAAGGGGGGGCTTACCAGTCTGCATACCAGAGCCCAGATGAGGAGAACTGGAGAGGAGCTATTGTCTGGATTGGAGTTCCATGGAACACGGAGGTGGACCAGTGCTGGACAGTGGCGCAGCACTACTGCCAGGTGCTGATGGAGGGTTCCCAACCAGAGGATTTCATGGCCAAAGCAGAGGAGCAGGATCCATGGGTTCTAGAGTTGAAGGACCCCTTGATGGAACCTTTGTTGCCAGTCACTTTTGAAATCCCATTGTTGCTCATTTTTCCAGTCTGCTGCTACTTGGAGGATGATGAGATGAAGGCCCCAGGTAAGACTGTTTCAGGACATTTGCATACTGAGGTGAAGACTACAAGCAATAGGGAAGACACCATGGTGGTTGAATGGACTTTCCCATGTTTTGAACCCCCTGTGATATGGTATGAAATGTATGAAACATGTAATGTTTAAAATGAATATAGGATTAAGGCTGGTGCTGAGTACAGTCACTTGAGGGTACCAGAATGGTGTAAGGGTTGAAAGGAAACCCCTGGTATGTTAAAAATAAGGGTTGAAAGGAGCCTCCAAAGGTTTTGGAGTTAGGAACTGGCTGGTTGATGTTCAGCATGAGAAGGTTCCTTGTGTACCAGAAAATATATGAAAGGGAAATGGATAAATGAGACATGTAAAACATAAAAGAAATGTCTATACTGTACGATAGTGGATGCACAGGGCTGAAACAATGCCAAGTGATGTGTATGGAGGAAGCTCGAAGTCAGCATAAAACTGCTGTGTATTACTTCCTCTTTTTTAATGTAATGATGAAGGTACAATAGTGGGTGCACAGGGCTGAAATGATGCCAAGTGGTGGGTATGGAGGAAGCTCAAAGTCAGCATAAAACTGCTGTGTATTACTTCCTCTTTTTTAAATGTACTAATGAAAGTGCGATAGTGGGTGCTGAAACAATGCCAAATGATGGGTGCTGAAACAATGCCAAATGATGGATTCTGAAATGATGTTATGTGATGGGTGTTGAAACTATGCCTATTGATGGGTGCCTGATATTACATATGAAGTGTCTGAGCTGTAGTAACCAAAGTGAAATAGTTGGGGGGTAGAAAATCACTACAGACTGAAGTTCTCGGAGAGCATAGATGGGTAATGTGCTGAACTGTATGACAGCCCCAGGGTAATGTTGTGAAAAGTATTGTATTGCAGTAACTTGGTATGGTGGACAATACTAAAAATAGCTGAATTAAGGGACCCTGTGGTGAAGCTTTCATAGTGTGTGAGAGAAAGTTTCAACAACCCCCATTCTACTGTTTTGATAGAATATTTATGACTGAGAGGGGGTTCTTGAAAAAACAGTATAGCTTTGAGAACTGCTTTTTTCTTAAGGAGGGAGGTGTGTGGTGGAGTTAGGCTAAATCGTCTGCTGTGACAGATGGACCACTTTTCTATCTCCTTATTTCCTAGCTACCAAAATTTCTGTTGAGCAACAGTTAATGTTTTTCTCTTAGCTTTTCTTCCCCCCCCACCCTAGGTTGGCCACCTAGTGTAGCTCTTTACTACTCTTACTAAACTTCCTACTAGTTCTCTCTTTTCATTCTTTTTCCATTTCCATCTATTCAGTCCCTGGAATGATGCCAGACACCCGGAGGGGTGTTGTGTAAAGTGCATAAGTGCATTTTGTGTACAAAAAGCAGGAAGGCTATTTTAGATAGCAAGAATAAATAAAGTCAGCAAAGCCTTTTTTAAAGAAAAATGATCAGAAGCCACATAAAACAATAATAATTTCATGATCAGTATAGTTATAAGAAATCTTTAAGGTATTTTCATGAATCTACACTATAAACCTGTTATTGTGTAAGGTTCTATGTATAAAAGTGGTTAGTCACTGTGGATCAGTGATATAGAGAGTCAATATCTCAATGTCAGTTATTTTAAGAATAATGGATTTTGTAACCATGCTGGTTGAAGGATGGATCCCCTTCTTTAAGTAGATATTTTGCACTATGTTATGATATTTATTGCTTTATCATATTATCAGTATTTAATAGCACTGAATGGATTTTCCATCATAAAAATATAGATTCAATGATCATTAGCCAAAATAAATGACTGATAGCCCAACTTGGAGAAGTGTCAATTCTTGTACTGCATAAGGACACTTTTACTACTACTAGCTCTGGCTATAATTTAATTATACTGAATGGATCTCTTTTTCTATATATAAATATTTAAAAATATTTAATAGCACTGAACAAATCTTCAATTGTAAAAATATAGATTCAATGATCATTAGCCAAAAGAAATGACTGGTAGCCCATCTTGAAGAAGCATCAATTCTTGTACTGCATAAGGACACTTTTAGTACTACTAGCTCCGGCTATAATTTAAAGAGCTAGTGTACTGCCTGGAAACTGCCTGAAATTAATTGTAACTTTCAGATGTAGTCAGCTATCACTTCTTATATCTTAAGTATTTTTTCTTTTCTGTTTGCTAATTAAGAGATTTTCCACCTGGCAGTACTGGGGAGATGTGTGGTGCAGCACTCTCTCTGGAGGAAAAAAGTCAGTTCTGTTCCTCCCACTACATCAACACTGAGACCACACTGACTATGATATCACTAGTAACCAATGAAAACCATTTCTCACTGCCAGGTTTCACTTTCACATGAAGCAGCAGGGACTGGCTCTCCCTGGTTACTAGCGATGTCACAGTTTCCTGCATTTTGATTGGTAGTTTGTGAAAGTCGCTGCTCAGACTGCAAGGATTGTGGTGCCTCCAGGTGTTTTGTCTCATTTCTGACAATGTAGTGGGAGGAATAGAACTGACTTTTTTTTTCCCCTCCAGATAGAGTGCTACTCCACACATCACCCCACTACTTCCAGGTGGAAAATCTTTTAATTAACAAACAGAAAATAAAAAAATACTTCGGATATAAGAAGCTGGCTACATCTGAAAATTACTATTAATTCTAAGCAGTACACTAGCTCTTTAATTATACTGAATGAATCTATTTTTCTATATTTAAATATTTAGAAATACAGAGTTATTTATTGTTAGCCAAGCATTATGGACTGGTAGCCCAACTTGGAGAATGATATTATCTGGAATTAGTTTGTATTTTTGCTGCAGTGAATATTTATTAACCTTGAGGTAAAGGATGTTTATACTGAGTTTTTAATTGTATTGCCTGTTGCAATTTATATGATTTTATGCACACTGTCACTTTAAGCAGCTACTTTTTATACAGTGTTGTCATTAGATGAATCATTCTCCTGAAGACACACGTGATGTGTGAAACCAGTTGAGGTGATCCCTATGCTGCAGGGCGGCTGCTTTATGGAATGGAGCACTATCTACAATAAAAGATCTTCACACTTTGTACAGTACCTTGTGGTGCCATAGTTTTATGGATGTATATTCCAGTAAATACAGAACAAAAATTGGGAAAAGCAGGATCCCACTGAAAATAGCATAGCACCTGAGCTGTGCTATCTTGGCTAAATACAGTACAAAAATGTGTTAAAGCATGATCCAATTGAAAATTGGATATTACATCTCAGTTGGGTTATCCTGGAGAAATATATTGCAAAATTGTGCAAAACACAGGACCCTACAGCACAACCCCACTGAAAAGATGTTTCATCCTAACTTACCTGTCCTAGAAAAATACAGTACATAATAAAAGCAGGACCACACTACGCATGAGATATCACATCTCATTTCTACTACACCGGGTAAATACAGTATAAAACTGTGTAAAATCGGGACTTCATTGCAAATAATGTATTACATCTTATTTGGTTATTTTGGTTTAATATATAGTAAAAGTGTGTAGAAGCAGGACCCAGTACAACAGCAACACAAGCGATGAACATTTGGCATTGACAAATGCTTGTTAACTGGTTAAAATCTGCCTAATCAAGACCCTCTCTGACATTTGTTGGATCTCTAAATTACTTGAAATAAGAATCAATATAGCTTTATGAATTCTGCCCACTGAATTTACAAAGTGATTACTGATTAATGCATTGCTTCATCTTCATCAGTGCAATATGGTTTTAGTATTGAATGTTGATATTTTTTTAGCCATCCAATTTATAAGCTCATAAATTATCCTTCTTGTAAATATTATGTTGTTGCATTACTTTATTTAAACACTTCAATAAAAAGTTAAAAGAAAAAAGATGGATCTACAAGTAGATCTTGTGGTACGGTTTGGGAAGGATTCTTTGTGGATGCCATTGCCCTGTCTGAGCAGCTGACACTAGCTCAAGAAACAAAAATGAGTGCAGGTGTTGCAGTCATATTAAAAATGTGTGAGGTAAAACCGAGGTGCAACATACTGAGTAGGTACCATGTGGACATGGGGTATGACAGAATTGTGTGGGCACAGACCCCACTGAGTCAGTCAGTTAACAGGATCCTTGAGGGGGTGAAACAGGCAAATGGCATGTGAGCTTGAGTTTGGAGCACTGCAAAAAGAAGAAAAAGCGAAAATGGGTGTCTAAGCAGTAAACTAGAGATGAGCATGTTGGTGTCTGGTACCTAGAAAAAACAAACAAAGCAAAGAGATAAAAAGTCTGTTTTGGGAGGTAGCCTGAACCCCAAACTTGGGTAGTGAACCCCCCCCCCAAAAAAGTGGTACTGAAAACTCAAATCAAGTAACTCCTAACAAGAAGTATTTGACTGCCTACATGAGAAGTATTTTGGGATGCCCAAACTAAAACTGTACCACAGTTTCTGGTGGGCAAGAAAGGTGTAACACTCATGAAACAGAAGGTACCTAAATTTCTTTTATATATTTTTTTAGGTATCTCTAAATCATAAAGCATCTGCTGTGTGGAGATATACTGATTTGCAGGAATTATAGAAAGCCCATCGTTCTCTCCCAGGGTCTCCTGCCTGATGAGCTATTCCAGTTTTAAATGAGATAATTTAAATTATGTTTCCTCACAGATCACACTAAGCTCTGCAGCAGGGTAGACAGTGAAGAGAAGATTAGGGAGATGTAGAGAGGAGAGACTGGCAAAGGCTAGAGAGGTGGTCAGGGGCTTGGCAGTTGAAATTCAATGCTAAAAAGTGAACGGTTATGCACATAGGGAGCAAGAACCCCAGGACAGAATACTGTATGGGGGGGGGTAAAGCTGGGCAAGACCTCTGAGGAAATAGACTTGGGGGCCATCATCAGTGACTCCCTACAACAATGAAGCCAGTCTAACAAGGCCTACACTAAGTCAAAATGATGCTGGAATGTATAGGAAGGGGTATTGACAGCACAAAGAAGGAGGTATTGCTACCTCTCTTTAGATAATGGCTGAAGTAAAACTCGCATTCTGATTGGCTGAAACAGCCTGCCACCCGGGCTGTTATTTCTTAATAATGACCCAATAAAAAACAAATTCCATTTTGGTGTGCCCTATTACTAACACTATCCCTGAGCACCCAAATTGTGACACCAACCACCTGCCATTGTTTCTCTCACTTGGCGAATAATCAGCCTCTCCTGCCACTGTTCAAAAATGCCACCAAAGCAGTGCTTCAAACTGCCTTCTCAGCTGCCTCTGTTTCTCATCGCTACAACAAAAAAAATCATCTTCTTATCGAACACGTAATTGTTTGTACTTTGCTCTACCTCCCTGAAAGTGAAACCTCATAATCTTACTGTACCGCCGTATCCCGCTCACATTACAAATGCAATGCCCCCACTCCGCTACAGTAAATAAAGCTTGTGCACCCCTCAGAGAAAAAAAAACATTGTTTTTTCTTCCAAAACCTTATTTTCGCTTCATAGTCCCAGCTCGCTCAACCTCCATAAAGTAAAAGCTCCAGACCTTCCTTCCAGATCTTGCAAATTCACATGCCTGTCTGCCACACTTCCAGCCAAAACAAAGTTGTGCATCATTACCACAGAACTAAATGATTTTTTCCATCTTTTTCAACACTTATTACAGAAAAAAATAGCAACACACAACCGAAGGTAAAAAAACAAATTTTCATCTTCTACAGCTGAAGGGTTGCACTGGACACAGTAGCTGACTTACCTGTGAGAGAGAAGGTGGCACAAGTATATAAAACAGCATAGAAACTGAGGAACTACTTTAGAAAACATTTTTTTCTACAGTTTCTATGACTTTACAACACATATTCTCCCATAATTTATTACTCACTTAAAGTTGCACACATGTTATCTAATGTAATAATATTTTCAGGTGGGCATTATGGGATATAACGACATTCCAGGCTATAAGGCCCTCCGCCTGCAACATCGTGCCTCATTACACCCCTGGGCAGTTTGGTATATCCCAATAATGCCCACCCTGTTGGGTTTTATTACTTAATTGGATCCCTGGTGAGGCCCCACCTGAAGTACTATGCCCAGTTCTGGAGTACTCATCTGAGGAAAGATAAGGACAGGCTGGAGACAGTGCAATGTAGACTGACCAAAATTATTCAGGGCCAGCAGGGCAGATCTTATGAGGATCTTCTTAAGGCAATGAATATGTACTCGCTGGAGTTCAGATGAGGGAAAGCAGAAATTATAGCAACCTTCAAGTTCCACAAAGCAATGAATAAGGTAAACTGTGAGGAACTATTTGGCATGAGTAGCAGATCAAGAACACAGGACCATGAGTGGAAACCGTTGGGGAGAGGTTCAAGAGAGACATAACAAAGTTTTATTTTACAGAAAGGGTGGTGGAGCTGTGGAACACTCTGCCAGCTGATGTGGTGGGCACGAAAACCAGCAGAGCTTTGTGGTTGTTTAGGGTGGTAGTGGTAGGGTGGATAGAGGGGGGTGGATTTTGTGGGTTAGAACTATTTATGGACAATAGGTCCCAGGTTTGTTAGGGTTTTAGGGGCAAATTGGAAAGACGGATGGTCTTTTTATGCCATCATTGTCTATATTACTATGTAGCTGGGTAGTTAACACAGAGATGCTTTGTCTGTGAGAGCAAAGAAAAACAAAACACTACCTGCAGTGCCTGGAGCTTGCCTTCACCAAAGAGAGTAGTTAGAGTAATAGACTTAGGCTAAACAGTCGTTATCCAGCTTAGAATGCTAACAGCTGTTTTGAAGAAGAAGCCACCCTGGATTTCCAGGAAATGGAAAGATCCAGAATATTCTCAGATAACCAGTGGGGCGTGACACAGAGCACAGTGGGCCGAGACAAGGCCTACTGCATCCTGGGAGCTTGCAGCACATGTATTTTAACAAAGGGGTTAAATGAATTTCATTTACTTTTCTTTTCCCAGGGTGGAGAGACAAGACTGGGATGGCTGTATGCAGTTGAGGTGTGCGAGTTCTGAAGAGAATTGTTTGCTGTGTGCTGAGACTTCTAAGATCTTAGGACAAGATTTAGAATTTACTTTAAATCAGTTAAGTAAGCATTTTCCTATTTCATTCATTTGTATCTCAAACCTGCTTACTTTAAATTTCCCAGTGTGTTTATTCCCAATTAATTTAGTAAATGTGTAAATATTATTTCTTTATATTTACTATGTAACCCCTAGGTGGCGCTATCCCAAAGGCTACTACTTCTGCCTGCTTGGCTAGTAGCAGGTTAAGGGGCCTGGGTAATGAAACGGGTGCCTCCACCCAGAGGCATACCTCACAACCCCTTGCCTCCTGAATCAGGGACAAGGCTTAAACAAATCGGGGACAAAGGACCACAATCAGGGACACATCTTCAAAATTAGAGATATCCACCCAGACAGCTGGTAGAATATGGGGCTTTGTGCAAAATGCATTTGCTAAAGAAGGACAAGTCTGTAACTTTAATGCTTGACATTATGCTGTGCTTACAATTTCCACTGTTTAGCCATGGAAATACCACTGTGAGAAGGGATGGAGTAATATTTTGAGACAGATTCAGGGACGTCCCTGAAAATCAGGGACAGTTGAGAGGTGTATGCCCAGAGGTCAGGGTTGTTAGTGGTCAAGCTAACCTGGGCACAGCCCTCTGGGACACTGTAACCCCTATCTTTCCCTTCTAGTGGCCTGAACAATATACAATAATTACTTTCACAATGACCTTTATTCACCAGGCAATTACCCACACTGTTTGCACTTACCACCAGGGCTGGTTCCTCTAGCTTGACCCTGGGGACCCCAGTAAAACAAGATTAAGCACAGCAAATAGCAACAGTACAATACTTTTGGCACAAACTGGTACCACAGTCAGGTTAAATGCAAACAAAGTTAAATCTGATTTATTCAGGGGACTTGAACAAGGGAGGGGCGTAATCAGGTTGATTTGCTTAAAAGCTATATTAATCAGACAGTTATGCATGCAGTTCAGAGCCCCTACACAGTCACACACAATGGGTACCAAGGTAGGAAAACGGTGGGCTAGTCAGGAACATTGCAGCTGGTTGGGGCCCTGTGATGGAAGAAAGCAACATGCACAACACACACTATTTGTAATCCAGAGCTGGAGGGCTCAGTTCATGAAAGAAAAGGCAACAAGACAATCAGATGACAACACTTTCAGATTTAGCTGTTGTTGCAGGGAGCTACCCTGACATTTACTCATGCTACCCAATACTGGACACAGGCAGGATGAAATTGAGACTGCTGGCTGTTGAGCTGGAGTGCCCGGAGAAGCAGAGCCCACACGAATCACCGAGGCATTGTTCCTGTTCAAGGCATTGAGCAGGGGGATGATACCCAGACCAGTCTCTCGTCGATGATTTTCTCTGCGTAGCAGGTATTCTGGCTGGGCAAGTATAGCAGGGCCCAGGTAAACAGAAATGGATATGGATTCAGTCCGTGGAGCTGGATACAGCCTCCAGCAAGCAAAACACAGTTCAGACACACAATGGGGAACCAAATCACGACCCACTATAAGCACACAGCACATTCACATGTAAGGAAATTCCACTGAACCAGGCAAATGGCTCTCCAGTCACAAGTACAGAGTCTCTGCACAATACGGGAGTTCAGAGGTAGCTGGAAGTCCTGACAGGCTGATCGCATTCAGTAAATCCTTGGTCTTCTTCAGGTTAAAGTCTGGTCACAATTCAGTGGCTTAATTCACTCTCCAAATTCGGATCCAATCCAAAAAAAGCACAAGTTCCCTCTCAGGGACAGCAGGTAGGCATGCAGGCCAAACTCAGGCCTTTCCACAGTTCTCCCACGTGAATTCACTATGGATTGCTGCCCGAACTATCTTGAGCTGTTACTTCCTCACTTCCCAACTCAGATCTAACTGAAACTGCAAGCAGTGTGGGACTTTCCCCAAGATCCAAAAGGCTCAGCTGGCTGATCTGTCCACCAGCCACAACAAGGACTCCCCCTCCAGGTCACTCAGGTGCCAAAAGCCCCAAACTACAATTCCTACAAGTTTTGGCCCCACCAAGCCCCTGCAGGCAGGCTCCATTCCAGAGTCCCAAATGTACTGATTGTCCCACTCTACACAGAAACATAGAAGTTGACGGCAGATAAGGACCGCAAGGCCCATCCAGCCTTCCCATTTCTTTTTCTACCTTATAAATGTGCCATCGGCCTTTGCTCTGTCAGTGGCCTATCTATTCATACTCATCTGTATTGCTCGCTTATGCCTATCCCATGCCTGTTTGAAGCCCTGCACTGTATTCATAGCCACCACTTCCTGAGGTAGGCCGTTCCATGCATCCACCACCCTTTCTGAGAAAAATAATTTCCTCACATTCCCCCTTAATCGGCCTCCCTCTAGTCTCATGCTGTGTCTTCTTGTCCTGCTATTTTTCTTATATTTAAACATGTTAGACTCTTTCACCTTGTTAATGCCCTTAAGGTGTTTGAACGTTTCGATCATATCACCTCTTCCTCCTTTGCTCAAGGGTATACATATTGAGCTCCATTAATCTGTCATCATATGTCTTGGATGCAGTCCCTGCACCATTTTTGTTGCCCTTCTCTGGACTGCCTCAATTTGGTTAATGTCCTTGTGAAGTTGTGGCCTCCAGTACTGCACGCAGTACTCCAGATGGGGCCTAACCAGTGTCTTGTCAAGAGGAATTATTACCTCCCTCTTACGACTTGTGATACCCCTACTAATACACTCTAACATCCCCCTAGCCTTACCTACTGCTTTAGAGGTCTGCTTGGATGATTTCAGGTCATCAGTGATGATGATGCCCAAGTCTCTTTCTTCCTTTGTGACTGCCAGCAACTCCCCTCCCAGCCTATAGGTAGCTTCAGGGTTTCTCTTCCCTATGTGCATGATCTTGCACTTATTTGCATTAAATCTCACTCTGCAGTCCAGGACCAAGATGATGGAAACAAACAGAACTGTCCGTGCTGCAAAGAAGGCAGGTTAGAACAAACTGCAGCATCACTACTACTCCAACAAATGATCAGCAAACAAGCACATCTTCCAACAGAGCTGCCCCCCAGATCAATTATGACTGTAATCCAGGCAGCTCCCAAAAAGAGACAGCACACAGAGGCCACACAGGCACTCTCTGGCAATCACACTCAAATGGCCAAAATGCAGGACACCAGTCTGGCAGTGAGCATTTAAGCAGGCTCAAGGAAGACTTTTCAGGAACCTCCCTTTGTAGGGGGGTTACACCCTTCCCTGCCTGCAGAAAACTTGGCTTCTGCGTCAAGTCTGTACCATCACAATATCAAAAATGCAATATAAACGAGACATATACATCATTAGCTTGTTACATCACTATACCTTTCAATATACTTCGCATTACTACATCCATATTGACAATACTTATGCATGTTTCATACAGGTAATGCTGATTCCACCATGATTGACACATTAGTAACATCAGAATACTGCTTGAGGTAATAACTTCCTGTGCATTAAACAATGTAGGAGGGGGCCCGTCCCTATCATCTAACTTGGGGCTGGATGGGGCAGGGGCACCATACTGAGAAGGAAAAACAATCAACCTGGAATTGGCCATTAAGCTCAGTTTGGGTAGTGAGCTCTGAGAAATATAAACACCTTTGTGAACCACATTGAGAGGCAAATCCACTGGCCTCCCGGGAGAATCATAGCTGAAGCGCAATACTGGCTTGACAGCTCGGCCAGTCTTTCTGGGGGGAACAGCCACAGTCTCTACTTTCAGCACTAACTTTGGAGCTTTCATCATTCATGAGGGGTGCCTCTGCACAGATGGGAATGTCCAAACTGGGAACACTGTCAGCTCCCCGCTCTGCTGGCTCTGGCCCCATAACACTCCGCCCACCACCATCCTCTAACGAGGGCACAGCTGGCCCACCCTGAGAAGGCCCAGGCACAATTAGGCCCCGTGGCACTGAAATGGAGCTGCCAGCACTCCCACACCACTACTCAAGCTCCAGCGTGTCACCAGGGAGACCCAGACCACCAACCCCCACCTCGGTCAACCCACACAGCCCCACAAAACACAGAGAGTCTGCAACCTCAGATGTGATGCCTCGCACCCCACCCCAAGGGAGCATTGGTTCCAAGGACGAAGCTGGGGGGTTAGGCAGTCCAGAAGGCCCAGCTTCATCCCCATGATTCTGCATAGGATTTCCACGAAACAACTGACTCATTTCATAGGAGGGATAATAGGCATTACCATAGTCACTTTCATCAGAGGTGGACTGACAGACACTATCATTCTGGGCCTGCTGTGGGGGAAACCTTAAATCTGTAACTACTGGGGTAGGTTGACTCTGTCTCTTTTTTGCAGCAGCATGAGTCACCGGCCCAGGGGAGGCAACATCTGCTGGCTCAGCTTCGATAATAACTTGGCCGATAGGCAGCAAGTGGTTATGGTGCATGGTCTTGACAGCTTTGGAGTTATTCTGTAGGCGTACCTTGTACACTGGTAGATTATCCAACTTTCCAACTGCTACATGAGGAAGATGGTGCCACCTACCAGCAATTTTGTGCTTGCCATTTAGTCCCAAATTGCGTAACAACACACGGTCTCCGGGCCATAGCTCTTGAGCCTTTACTTTCTTATCATGCCTCTCTTTGTTGGCAAGATTTCTCTTGGTGGCCATTGTCCGGGACAGTTGATATGCATGGTTCGATTGAGCTTTCAGTTTCTGTACATACAGCAGGTAGTTTTCGGCTCAGACCCCATCTGGAGAGACCCCAAAGCAGACATCAACTGGTAGTCGGGCCTCCCTCCCGAACAGGGAGAGAACCCAGTAGCATCATTTTTGGTGCAATTGTATGCGTGCACCAAGGTGCTAATCTGCTGGCTCCACTTATGCTTGTCTTTTGGATGGAGGGTGCCCAGCATGTCTAGAAGGGTGCGGTTAAAACGTTCTGGTTGAGGGTCCCCTTGCGGGTGAAAAGGGGTGGTTTCTTGACTTCTGCACCCCCCACAGAGAGAGCATTTCTTTGATTAGCCTACTTTCAAAGTCTCTGCTTTGGTCAGAGTGGATCTACTGGGGGGCACCATAATGGACGAAGAATTTTTCCACTAGCACCTTGGCCACGGTAGAGGCTTTTCGATTTTTAGTTGGAAAAGCTTGTGCATACCGTGTGAAATGATCTGTAACCACTAACACATTGCCAATATTCCGTTGATCAGGTTCTAAACACAAAAAATCTATGCAGACCAGTTCCATGGGGGCACTGGTAGTGATATTGACAAGGGGGGCAGCTCTCTGAGGCAGGGCTTTTCTTTGGAGGCAACGACTACAGGTCTTTACATGGTGCTCAACATTGGCCCCTATCTTGGGCCAGTAGAATCGAGATCATACCAGGTCAAGAGTCCTGTCAATACCGAGGTGCCCCATATGATTGTGGATGGACCTCAGTACCAAGTGTTTAGAGGCCATGAGCAGGACCAATTGTTGCTTGTCTACTTGACCACTATGATCCACTGTCTCTCTGTATAGCAACTGATTGAGTAACTTCAACCTGGGGCCTTCTTTAAACAATAGGTCAGTTCACAAGTCAGGGGAACTCAACTTAGACACATCTTTCCCCGCACACAGGGCATCAAGTGTGGGTTGAATCATAGATCTTGGGATTGAGCCCACTGAATATTGTCATTGTCAAGTTGAGGTAGTGCACTAATATCTAGAGCAGAGAAATGGCAATAGGCAGCCAGTATGCAGGTATCAGGAGGGCCCAAGCAATCTACTAGACAGTCCACTGTGTCCACAGACATCTGTTCATCTCTGTCAAACTTTTGGCACAATGCTCGGATGTCAGGTTCAGACAGCCTGACCCAATCACACTTGGAAGCGGGCCTTCGTGACAGGGCATCAGCATCAATATGGTTCGGTCCCGGTATGTATTCGACAGCATAATCATAGGTTGATAAGGCAGAGAGCTGCCAATGCCCAGTGGCGTCTAACTTAGCAGCAGTCTGTACATAGGTCAACAGGTTATTGTCGGTCTTCACCAATATCTTTGCCCCATAGAGGTACTCATGAAACTGATCAACAATGGCCCATTTTAGGGCAAAGAACTCCAGCTTGTGCACAGGATAGTTTCACTCCGACGGGGTTAGACTTCTGCTGGTGAAAGTGACCGGTCTCAAACCATCCTCATGGTCTTGATACAGCACAGCTCCTAGGCCCTGCAGACTAGCATCCGTATGCAGCACATAGGGCTTGGTAGGGTCAGCATAGGTGAGGATGGGGGAGTGCGTGAGCTAGCATATGACTTCATGGAAGGCTGCTTCACATTCAGGTGTCCGACAGGGCCCAAAAGGTTCACCTGTGCGGAAGTACACTTTCTCTGGTTCTTTGACAGCCCCTTTCTTGTATTTATGGTTGGTAGGGGGGTAACCCTAGGTAAGATTCAGGAGCGGGCGAATCACCTTTGAATAGTCTTTTATGAACCAGCGGTAGTAGACACAGAACCCCAGAAAATGTTGTAGCTCTTTCAAGTTATGGGGCTGGTCCAAGTAGTCAGTGACTCAACCTTACTGGGATCGGTCTTTATTCCTTCTGCAGATACTATGTGCCCCACATACTTCACGGAGGTTTGAAAAAACTGGCACTTATCGATGGACGGCTTGAGGCCGAAGTCTTCCAATAGGTCCAGCACTTTAAACAGTTAGGTTTCCTGCTCCTCTAATGTGCGTCCGAACACAATGACATCATCCAGGTACACAGGACATTCCAGCAAGTTCATATCTCTCACCACACGTTCCATCAGTTGCTGAAAGGTGTCCGGTCACCTGAAATCCCCTGTGGCATTCTCAGGAATTTGTAGAACCCCAAAGGACAGGTGAAGGCTGTTTTCTCATGGTCCTCCGGGGTCATCGGAATCTGGTAATATCTGCTGTGAAGATCCAATACTGAGAACCATTTGCTCCCATTCAAGCAATCCAGGGCATCTTGTACACGGGACATAGTGTATTGATCTGGGACGGTCCTCCAGTTCAGGGTTCGATAATCAACACACATCCTCACAAACTCATTCTTCTTATGCACAACCACAATGGGGAGAGGCATATGGGCTCCTTGATTCCTGTATCACGCCAGCAGCAAGCATTTCCTGCAGGTGTCTCCTCACATCATCTATGTCTGCTGGGGCAAGGCGTCGGGATCTCTCTCAAAATGGCCGGTCATCATGCAGGTGTATATGATGCTCTGCACCCTGGACATACCCCATGTCTCATTCCTTTAATGAAAACACTTGGTCTCTCTGGGCAAGTTTCTTGCTAATCCTAGCCTTCCATTCAGCTGGCAGCCCGGGAATCACCAAAGTCATATAAGTCCGAGGTCACTCTCTCCTTTTGGCCAGAGTACTTGTTATTGGGTAATACTGCAGTGTCTGCGCAGTGTACTGTAGCTAGAGTGCACCCTCTGTTCACCTAGACCTCCCGATCTGACACATTTCAAATCTGGACCATCACTCGTCATGCACAGGCATGGGCATGGGCAGACAAGATGCTGGGTTTAACCAATAATCCTTCTGGCAACTTTCCATTACCTGGTGCATCCAACATTAGTATTTTGTTCTTTACGTTTCTCTTTAGGTGGACTTCTCCATGGATTGTGCACTGGGCATTGAGGGCCAATACCAAGAAGTCAGGTTCCTTTTTACACACTATCCCCACTGGCTCATCTGGGTCCTCTTCATTGGATTTCTGTTGCAAGTCTTATGCCTTTTCTACTAAGGCTGAAATTCTTAGGGCCCATCCAGTCAGTTGCCCTTGTTTCTCATGGCAGAGTTGTGCTAGTCTATCAAATATGTGGGTGTTTGTTCCAATTAACAGGGGAACCCCATCATACAGTCCAGTGGGGGGACACACTAGGGCCAGTGTCTCTACTTGCTCCTCTATACCAGTTACAGTTGCAGGAAAAGAAAACCAGAGGCAGACACATCCTAGGTAGGGATAAGACTTGTCGCTCAGCCCCCACACATGTAGGCCTTCCAGGGATTGTAATGGCACATCAGATAAGTGTTTGTCATACCAGTATTGAAATACAATGGTCACTTGTGACTCATTGTCAAGCACAGCCCGAGAAGGAATACCATTCATGGCCACAGTAGTCTTCATTGACGGGCCCACTATTTTGGACCAGTCTGGAGGGACAACAGCAGGGGCCTGGACAGACAATTTAGCCACAGAGGGGTTTGAATTAGGATGGCCGAAGCCTTCACTGCGGTCATTTCGTGCATCCCTTGACCACTGACTCATTTTCCGAAGCTCTCCTTGAAGCCGGTTCACCACTTTCTCTAAGTTTTTCTGAGACTGGCATTCCCTCTTTATATAGCCATCCTTGCCTCAATTGTGATAAATGACAGGCTCTCGGGGCATCCTTGAGGGAAACATAGCGGGGGATGCTGGAGCATCAATGGGAGACTGTGATCTGAATTCTGCTGGTAGTGTACCATGTCTCAAAAGTTCCTTTAGGGTGGCAGTCAATTCCTTGAGCTCAGCCGAGAAGCCACCCTCAGTAGAGGATGGCTGAGGGTGCACCCCAACCCCCATAACAGTCACATCCTGACAGGGGCCAGGGTCTCTGTCAGCAGGGGATACCTCAGCGAATGCACCCGGTTGTACTTTTCTTACATCCTTTGGCAACTCCTCCCCCAATGTTTAGCCCACGGTGGGACACTCATAGTGGTCTCCATTTCGGAAAGGCCTTCCGGTACCACAATCATTTAGGCTGCACTCACCCCATAATTACAATCTCCCTCCTCACCTTCTACCTTCTGGAGTTCTTTTATCAAGTCACAGTAGTCAGGTGGGTTACCTCTCCTATCCTGGAGCCTTAACTGGATGATCCACAGTTTAGAATGCTTGGCATGTTGCAGTATGTGCCCCAGTCTCACACGGTGGCAGCTTCTCCACCTTTCCGGTAAGCTTTCTGCAGAGCACTTTCTAGGTAAGTAAAATACAGTACACAGACAAACTTTCCCCCTTACATTGTTTGGTACCTTGGAATTTCAACATCAAAGTCTCCCCAGACTCAATGCTCCCAAAATTGCCTTCAAGTACAGATAGGTACTTCTGAGAAGATGCATCAGGTTCGTGGACCTCAAAAATGTAATGGCTTCAAGGGCAGGGCCCCTCAAACTTTATATGATTCTTTTCACCTTCTCAGCCTCCGCACACTGCCACTCAGGTACCAAGGGGGCAACACAGTCGATCCAGGTCTCCCAGTCATCCTCCCCCTGAGGGGTGGGGAGGGTGCCCGAGAAGATCCTCAGCCTTCGGTAGGAGTCATGACTAATGGCGGGTACAGATATAGGGGCCAGTATTGACATGGGCACAGAAGGCAGGGCAGTAACAGGTGCTGGAGTGGGAGGGGGTGTTGGGGAAGGAACAACCCCAGGTGACAGGAATAGTTTCTTAGAGTCCTCTACGGTTTTCCCTTCCTCCAGCAACAACTTAGCAAGTTTCTCCTCAAAAGTCTCAGATAATGGTGGGAGCTCATCCTCCCCAGGGTTTTTACTATCTTTTGTTATCACTCTCCAGGTGGCTAGGACCCATTCTGAGACAATAGTCTGTTGCACTTTAGAGCTGTCCACAAGGTCACTACACTCTACCAAAGTTATGAAAGTTTCGGCGATCAAATCAGCCTGTCGACCCACCACCACAGGGTTTTTTAAACATTCAGCTTTGGAGAGTGCTCCCTTTACAGTGTCCTTACTGGTACCCAGGGGAATATCCAGTATAAGCAGAGCATTTTGGAGGTCAAGCTCCTGCCCAGTACACCACCCCACCAACTGGAGTACATCCATTTCGACTGGGGTAGCCATTAATCTTTAACAATAATTCATAATTTTTGGCAACTAGAAGGCACAAAATCCGAGCAGTGAGCCACCAAGATGTAACCCTTAAGTGGCGCTATCCAAAGGGCTACTACCCCTGCCTGCTTCACTAGTAGCAGGTTAAGGGGCCTGGGTAATGAAACGGGTGCCTCCACTCGGAGGTCAGGGCTGTTAGTGGTCAAGCTAACCTGGGCACAGCCCTCCAGGACACTGTAACCCCCCTCTTTCCCTTCTAGTGGCCTAAGCAATATACAATAATTACTTTCACAATGACCCTTATTCACCAGGCAATTACCCACACTGTTTGCACTTCCCACCAGGGCCGGTTCCTCTAGCTTGACCCTGGGGACCCCCTGTAAAACAAGGTTAAGCACAGCAAATAGCAACAGCACAATACTTTTGGCACAAACTGGAACCACAGTCAGGTTAAATGCAAACAAAGTTAAATCTGATTTATTCGGGGGACTTGAACAAGGGAGGGGCGTAATCAGGTTGATTTGCTTAAAAGCTATATTAATCAGACAGTTATGCATGCAGTTTAGAGTCCCTACACAGTCACACACTCTGGGTACCAAGGTAGGAAAACGGTGGGCTAGCCAGGAACGTTGCAGCTGGTTAGGACCCTGTGATGGAAGAAAGCAACATGCACAGAACACTCTATTTGTAATCCGGAGCTGGAGGGCTCAGTTCATGAAAGAAAAGGCAACAAAACAATCAGATGACAACACCTTTATATTTAGCTGTTGTTGCAGGGAGCTACGCTGATGTTTACTCACGATACCAAATACTGGACACAGGCAGGATGAAATCGAGACTGCAGGCTGTTGAGCTGGAGTGCCCGGAGAAGCAGGGCCCGCACGAATCACCGAGGCATTGTTCCTGTTCAAGGCGTTGAGCAGGGGGCTGATACCCAGGCCGATCTCTCGTCGATTACTTTCTCTCGCGTGGAAGTATTCTGGCTGGAGCCAGTGTGGCAGGAGCAAGCAAATGGAAATGGATACGGATTCAGCCCGTGGGGCTGGATACAGCCTCCAGCAAGCAAAACACAGTTCAGACACATAGTGGGGAACCAAATCATGACCTGCTGTAAGCACACAGCACATTCACATGTAAGGAAGTTCCACTGTACCAGGCAAATGGCTCTCTGGTCGCAAGTACAGAGTCTCTGCACAGTCCAGGAGTTCAGAGGTAGCTGGAAGTCCTGACAGGGCGAATGCATTCAGCAAATCCTTGATCTTCTTCAGGTTAATGTGTGGTCACTATTCAGTGGCTTAATTCACTCTCCAAATTCGGATCCAGTCTGAAAAAAGCACAAGTTCCCTCTCAGGGACAGCAGGCCAAACTCAGGCCTTACCACTGTTCTTCCACGCGAATCCACTATGGATTGCTGCTTGAACTATCTCGAGCTGTTACTTCTTCACTTCCCAACTCAGATCTAACTGAAACTGCAAGCAGTGTGGGACTTTCCCCAAGATCCCAAAGGCTTGGCTGGCTGATCCGTCACCAGCCACAACAAGGGCTCCCCCTCCAGGTCACCTCAGGCGCCAAAAGCCCAAAACTACAATTCCTACAAGTTTTGGCCCCACCAAGCCCCTGCAAGCAGGTTCCATTCCAGAGTCCCAAATGTACTGATTGGCCCACTCTGCAGTCCAGGACCAAGATGATGGAAACAAACAGAACTGTCCATGCTGCAAAGAAGGCAGGTTAGAACAAACTGCAGCATCACTACTACTACAACAAATGATCAGCAAACAAGCACATCTTCCAACAGAGCACCCCCCCAGATCAATTACGACTGCAATCCAGGCCGCTCCCAAAGATACAGCACACAGAGGCCACACAGGCACTCTCTGGCAATCACACTCAAAGTGCCAAAACAAAGGACACCAGCCTGGCACTGAGCATTTAAGCAAGCTCAAGGAAGACTTTTTGGGAACCCTCATTTGTAGGGGGGTTACAGCTATATCTGTGATTGTGATGTTCTAATAAATTCAGGTACTGTATTACAGATAATCTACTTTCTGGGTGATTCCATTATCTGTCCCCGAAAGAGAACTATCAACTTAAATCAAAGTCTCAATGTTACTGAGCAGCACTAAGGTATGCATGTGCCATTCATGCATAGTAAAATACAACATATACAATACATGCCAAACAATGCACATCCAGATGATATAAAAAAAATAGACACATACATGCATGCAAGCACACACATAGACTTCACAGAATAAACAAGCATACCCCACACAATACATTAACTGAAAAGGACATTATAATTATCTACTGTTCTTACCTGGTCAATAAAAACTAAATACAATTCTGAACTTTTAACCTGATTAGTTCCTGCAGTAGAGCCTCTGGAGTCAGCATCATCTTTTGTAAGGTCTCATGACCTGTGATTGATAAGTCTTTACTACTCCCTCTTCAGAATGATTAATCTCGATGGAGTGGGGCAGATATGTTTTCTATGTCCTTGGTTCCAGTATGGTTCCTCATCTTCATCCCCCCCCCCCCACTCGTGGAGTTATACTCACCACCTTGGCACATAATGCATCCTTCCATTCTGACAGGTCTGAATCCTCTAGCAAGATGTTCTGCATTTGGATTTTAAAGCAGGTATCCAGCATGCATGACAGGACATATTGTTCCTCCTGAAATAGCTTGCTAATCCACTCATCCTTAGACAGGATGTGTAGCAAGGATCAAGTGATGTTTAAGGCATCAGCATGTTTCTCATGGTCCCTCCGATACACATTGAATACTTGCCTTAAAAAGACATGCAGGTATCCTAACTGTGGCAGTACTATGCTAAGACAGGACATCTCACTGTTGAACTCACGTGTAAAAGCTTCAAATGGCTCCAGAATTCAGACCAGCATATGGACCATCATCCAACCATGGCCTGATAACATAATGTCTGCAAAGCTGATTTTGTGATGGAGCACATGGTCATGCACTGCCAGCTTCTGTTCTTGGAATCTCTGTAACATATAATACGTTGCGTTTCAAAAAATTGCAACATCCTGTTTCAAGGCATGCTCAGGCAGGTGCTTCTCATTCTGAATTTTGTGCAGCTCCTTATGGGCATTCACAGAGTGTGAAAAGTGACCACAGATGTTTTTTACTGTTCCTATTAGGTCCCTTACCATATGGTTTGTGGAATTGAAATCACTGACCACCAGGTTAATACAGTGGGCAAGGCAGGACACATGGGTGAAGCATCCATCCTCAATGGCCTTGACAATCTTTCCGTCATTGTCAGTCACAATCAGTCTGGTCTCAAGACCACTGCTACTTAACCATCAGTGGAAGACACCTTTCAGCTCAGCCAACAGATTTAGAGATGTGTGATCAGATGGAAATCCATTTGCACACAGTGCTGCCTGTCTCCTGTACACAGGCTTTACTGACCCATTATTCTTACATGTAGCTGAGGTTGACTCCCAGCCTTCAAGGAGACCCAGTGTGCAGTAACTGTAAAATAATCAACAATCTGCCCATGTCCACTTGTCCACATATCAGTGGTTACATGAAAATTCTTGCAGAATGACCTCTTCAAGCACCAATAGATCTCCTCAGACATGCTGTTGTATAATTTTGGAAGTGTTACATGTGTGAAGCAATGGCAGGAACGGACATGATAACAGAGTTCCACAACAGACATGAACTTCCTGAAACCAGAGCTGGAGGCAAATTATAATGGGAGACGGTTACTGATTATTAGCTCAGTCAGTGCTGAATTTATCTCCTTGGCTTGGGTGTGAGACAGGGTGAATTGTTTATTCCTCGCAACAATTTCTTGTAATGGCACCTGGCACTGTGGTGCAGTAGGAGTCTGACTTTCCTTCAGTAGGTTGCTCCTTGGGAGACATGCAGTTCGGCTACTCAAATGATCCACTGTCCTATGCTGCTGTGAACCTGTAGTATCACTGTTTCCAGATGAGGATCTATCCTCCTCCTCCTCCTCCTCCTACTCTAAATCTATTGTTGGTGGGGTTGTACTTCATGCTGTGTTGTCTGTTCCTAGGCAGAGCCAAACCAATTTTGACAATGCTTGGAATGAAGATGGTTCAGCATGAAGGATGTACCCAAGGCCATTATGAGCTTCCCATGGCTCAGACTATCCCCACAGATGATGGTCATAAAGTTGAAGCAGGTGATAACTATGACATGGATGTGGATTATATTTCTCCACAGGAAACATTACACTTACCAATAGGTACAGTGTCTTGGAAGATAAACCCTGTGATAAAAATCCATGTGAAATATATTCACCTACAGATACAATATTAAAACTAAGTTCAGTTGATGTGACACATAATATTAGTGAGACAATAAGTACAGTATAGACACACCAAGAGATGTTCTGGTGATAGGCGACTCAGTGTTGCGCTACACAGACCAGACCATATGTAAGAATAGAAATAAGTACACCACTGTAAGTGCCCTACCTGGAGCAGGTATAGATAATATTAAAAACCTACTTCCAGGGTTACACGAGCACACACAAAATCCGCTTACACTTATACATGTGGGGGTAAATGACTTGGGTAGACGGCCTATTATTGACATTTAAAGGGACTTTGAATCTGTAGGGAATACAATCAAGGAGGTGAACTAATCATTTCAGGATTACTACCCATGCCCAGAGCTGGCCCCTCTAAAAGGAAAGATATTATGTACCTAAATGGCTGGTTCAAATGATGGTGTTTGAGAGAAGGGTTTACTTTCATTGAAAACTGGGATGGGTTTCTAAAACAAGACTTGTTTGCCAGGGATGGTTTGCACCTAAATAAACATGGGAAATGGATATTTGCAAACAGACTAAGAAAACAAATTGATTATAGTTTAAACTAAATAATGGGAAGGGGATTTACTCCGGTAGACAGTAAGACTAGTACTGTTTCACTGAGTTTGCAAGATTGGAATTTTCTACTTATTAATGCTAGGAGTCTTAACAACAAGTTTGATGAGTTAATGTATACCCTCATTCAATTAAATATCCAAATATGTGCTGTAACAGAGACGTGGTGGCAGGAAACTGATACATGGGATAAGGATATTACAGGCTATACACTGTTCCATAGGGATAGAATTGGTGCTGGGGGAGGTAGCACTTTATGTTTCAGATAGTATAATAGTTGAAAATATTGAAACAACTCAATGGCCTAGTATTGAAGACTTATGGATTAAAATCGTTCCTAAGACTTGCAAATGTATTAACCTAGGAGTTGTTTACAGGCCCCCATCTATCACTCATAGTAACGATTCCCAATTATTAGAATTTATAAACAAGTTTTCATCAACAAATAGTGCCATACTTATGGGGGATTTAAATTTACTGGGTATAAATTGGAATACACTACAAACAAATACCCTTGCTGAAAACATTTATTTGGAAACATTCCTAGTGACTAATATGGAACAAATAGTTAAAATAAATACTAGGGGTGAAAACATCTTAGATTTAGTACCGAATAATCTGGGTACTAATATTATGAACTGTAAGGTTATCCCCCCCCCCCTTGGCTCCAGTGATCATTCCATTGTTAGTTTTACTTATAGGATAAACCCAGGATATGATACTAGTAATACTATAATATATAATTTTAAAAAGGCTAACTTTTTGGATTTTTGGAATGAAATGGCAAATTGGGACTGGAAATCAGATTTTAAATATAAATCATTTTCGGAAATGTGGCAGCGTTTAAACACTAAACTTTCTACTGCCACCAAAAAATATATACCCAAATGATGAAAACAGAAAATAAAAAACCTAAATTACCTTGGATGAACACAATAGTTAAAAAGCACATAAAAAATAAGAACAAAGCATATAGGAAGGCCAAATTAAGTGGTTCTCAAAAAAATTGGGCTGATTATAAAGATCAATTAAGGTCATCAAAAAACAGTATTAGAAAAACCTAATTACAGACCCATTAGCTTAACATCTGTCCTGGGTAAAATTCTTGAGGGCATAGTTAAAAATCATATAGGGAATATCATGCAACCTGATACTGCACAACATGGTTTTGTGAAATCAAGATCATGTATGACAAACCTATTTCATTTTTATGGTGGCGTCAGCAAGGCATTAGATAAAGGTGAAGCAGTGGATGTTATTCTTCTGTATTTTTCTAAGGCCTTTGACAAGGTCCCACATGGGGAACTAATTGATGCAACTATAAAAATGGGTCTTGAGGGAAATATTACCAAATGGATTGAATCTTGGTTGACTGGAAGAACTCAACGGGTCTGTATAAAGGGTTCTTATTCTGATTGTGAAAAAGAGACCAGTGGGGTCCCTCAGGAATCTGTTTTGGGCCCTTTTCTCTTTAATATTTACATTTCCTCATTAAATACATCAACGGATGTTTGGTTAACAAAATCCGCTGATCACATCCATATTGGTTTCACAGTTAATAAACCTGAAGATGTAAATACTTTACAACATGCCTTGAGTGAACAAGAAAGTTGGGCAAAGGTTAAGAAACTTATGTTTAATATTGATAAATGTATTGTGATGCATTCTGGAAAGAAAAATCTAAAAGCAAATTATAAAATGGGTGGTAGATTGCTTGAAGTAGTTGAAGATGAATGTGATTTGGGAATCAGGGTGAAAAATGACCTAAATTTTGGACTACATTGTCAACAAGTTATTAAAAAGGCTGGGGGAATACTTCACTGTATTAATAAACATATAAAAAGCAATAGCAGTAAGGTTCTGCTCCCATTGTATTCCTCCCTTGTTAGACCACACCTTGAGTACTGTGCTCAGTTTTGGGCACCAGGAGATAAGGGATCTATAAATGCCCTGGAGCGAGTGCAGAGAAGGGCAACTAAAAAAATCGATGAAGTAAGGGGATTAGATTATGATGATAGACTCAAAAAACTAGGACTTTATAGTTTGGAATATCGCAGATTGAGGGGAGATTTATGTTTGATATATCGTGCCTTACATGATGAAAGTTTATGGGAAACTTTAGGGTTGGTTTTCAGAGAGGTGGTTTATGAAACCAGAGCTCATCCGTTACAATTGATGGTAGAATGCTGCAGAACAAAACAGAGAAGCTCATGGTTCTCAGTTAGAGTTTCTAGAATATGGAATGCCCTACCGCTCGAAGTGGTCGCCAGTGAAAGTATGTATCTATTTAAAAATCGATTGGATGTTTTTTTGGGTTCAAATTTAATTAAGGGTTATAATTAAATAAAAATGGTGAGCATTATGGACCTTTGGTCTTTTCGGCTCTGCATAACCTATGAAACCTATGAAACATAGTGTACATTTAGCACAAGTCACTTCTTTGGGGCTTTTTGTGATAAAAAGCCACACATCTGATGTGTCATGGCCTCCTTTCCTTCTGGGGGCAGGCTTACTATGGCCAGATCCAGAATCACCCTCCTCCTCTTCTTCTTGCACATTACATGAAACACCTGTATTGGAATGCCTAGGCAACACTGACTTCCTCTTCTTGTTGGCACTGGCCTTGCCACCTCGGGATTTTGCAGTGAGATGACCACACATTGATTGCAGCACAGTTTCTTCATCATCACCATCATCATCCCCCTCCTCATTATAGTCTTCACATCACTCCTCACACAACATTTCCTGTGGAGAAATATAATCCACATCCATGTCATAGTTATCACTTCCTTCAACTTCATGACCATCATCTGACTGCTATGCCTCCTTTTTCTCATGAGCAGACACAGAACATACTGTTGCATGTACCCCATACGTTTTCTGTCCACTATGTGTAGTAATAGCAGGACATTTCTCCTTCTCCACAACTAACATATGTCCACTACCTCTTTCCTCAACACTTGCAGAGAAAGGCATTGCACTGCATTCCACACCTGTACCACCAGGCTAACTCAGGGGAGAAGCTGCACACCTAAGAGGCTTCAGCTGATTCTGCTTCATTTTTCCCAGCAGCTGACTTCCTTTTAGTACCAGCAGCAGCACTATCTTTTGCCCGTGTCACCAGATGACTGCCCCGTGTGCCCACCCCCCTGCTGGCCCTGTAAGATTTCCTCCTCAACCTCCCTAACCTCTGCATTACCACCACCAGACATATCTAATTTTTAAGCAAGTCACTTGTGAAAAACTTAAGTGCAGTACTGCAGTGCCCACACAACGTAAGATCAAAAAGCAATGCAAGTTTTTGTGACTTGGCTGTGATGTGTGTGTCTTTAACTTGTAAGTAATGCAAAGAGTAAAGACACCACACTCAAATGATAAATACACCGATGTTTCTTTCCTCACACACCACCACTACCTCACATAGGCTGACAGTTTCTGACACACAAAGAGGAATAATAGACACACAGCTCTTTTACTTGGTGACCATCCACCAAAAAAACAATGTAAAAGCAGTACAACAGGTACAGTAAACAGCACCCTGCCACCTGCACCTTTACTGACTCAGTCTCAGACACACAGTCACACTGAGGAAGAGGACTGGTTGAGTTAGATAAGTCTCAGACAGGACACACAGACAACAGCACAAGCACAGCTGCAGGAGAAGAAGAATCTATCATATCAAATTAATCAATTCACTAATTTAGTAGTGCTAGTGCCTGGCCTGCCCACTGATGAACACTGATTACAGCGGGAGTGATAGCCTGACCCGAAGAACTGAAAAAAATGGTGATGAGAAAAAATTAAGGGCTGGAAACAACAGAGGAAAAGATGTCAAGTTTTCCCTGAGAGGGAGAGAAACCCTCACCAAACCCCCTCACTACCTATGACTCTATAGCAAATAATCCAGGTAACAACGTCAAACAAACCAATTGTAAATTTTGTGACTCACCAAAGTCAGAAGAACAGCAGAATGATAAGTAAGCAACTCATTTGGTCCAAAATGAGCCCAAAATTGCAAAAAACACTGGAAATAGGAGTCAAAATGATTATATAATCCAGACAGCAGCAAGATCTGTGTCTGAACAATGTGCTAACCTTGACTAACTGCAATGATGACTGCCAGAACAAGCAGCAAGTGCAGGCAGTCATTTCCTGTCTGTCCGCACACAGTAAAAGCTGTGGCTCCATCAGCTCCATCCTCAAATAGTTAGGATCCGCACTGCATTCATTGGTCGGATCCATAGGATCCATGACCTTTGTCAAATCCATGCACTGGATCCGAGAGGGTCGTATCCATGATCAGTTAGCACTGCCATCCAACCACAGCAACTACCTGGCCAAATGAATTGTATCCATTGGTATTCTAGTTTCTAGGGTACTATCTGAGCAACACTAGTCTGCACAGCAGGATTATTTTTCCCCCTACCCATGCTGCCTGCAGCTGTGCATAGAGCTCCTCAAACTGCCTACATATGAGGCAGAGACCAACCTATAAAGCATAGCCTAACTAATGATTGCTCCACAGTAACTGCAGCTGGTTAACACCCCACCTTGTTGACCCTCCATTCCTTTTTATGGCAGCACTGTACCTATACTACAGTTTACCAGGCTTACCCAGAAGGGGTGTGTGTCCTAGCATGCTCTACCGTGCTTCCTGAGGAATCACATACCCTTATAGGTTCGCCCCAGATAGTATGAAGTCCCTTGTGTGTATTTCTCCCTATTTTTCCTTCTATATACCCCTTAGTATGGTAGGTCTACCCCAGATAGGGTATAGTACCTCATGTATTTTTCTCCACACTCTTCCTTCTACTTACCCTTGTATAGGCCTACCCCAGAGGGGATGCACTGCCTTTTGTGTATTTCCTCCCTCTCGTTTTCCTTCTAGCTACCCCTTCATATGCCTACCCCAGATAGTGTGTAGTGTCTTATCTGTGTTTCACTTGCTTTCCATTTCTGCCTTCCTCTCTTTTTGCCAGCCCCAGAACCTACCCTCTCACCTTCCCCAGCAGTTTTCTGTGGCTACCCTACTTAAGTTGGCAGCATACCCTGTTAGGTGGTGACCTATGCTGCCCCAATGAAGAGTTAGAAGGAGGCTGTTGCTGTGAACCAGAAGGGGTGCATGTCCTAGCATGCTCTACCGTGCTTCCTGAGGAATCACATACTCTTTTAGGTCTGCCCCAGATAGTATGAAGTCCCTTGTGTGTATTTTTCCCTATTCTTCCTTCTATATACCCCTTAGTATGGTAGGTCTACCCCAGATAGGGTATAGTACCTCATGTATTTTTCTCCACACTCTTCCTTCTACTTACCCCTGGATAGGCCTACCTACCCCAGAGGGGATGTACTGCCTTTTGTGTATTTCCTCCCTCTCGTTTTCCTTCTACCTACCCCTTCATATGCCTACCCCAGATAGCGTGTAGTGTCTTATCTGTGTTTTGCTTGCTTTCCACTTCTGCCTTCCCCTCTTTTTGCCAGCCCTAGAACCTACCCTCTCACCTTCCCCAGCAGTTTTCTGTGGCTACCCTACTTAAGTTGGCAGCATACCCTGCTAGGTGGTGACCTGTGCTGCCCCGATGAAGAGTTAGAAGGAGGCTGTTGCTGTGAAGCATCAAAGATTCCAACTGCTTCACCTTGTATATTTTATTAGTTGAGTTCTGATTGGCTGTCACAGTTTGATGCCAAGAGTGATATTTAGCCACTATCAATCTGTAGAATTGCTGATGGATCAGAACAGAATGACAATCTGGGCATCCCACATTACAGGGGCTAAATGTGTCTTGCTAATGAAGTAGTAGATATATAATGGAGTGTGACAGGGTGCACATACATTCTGCATTCACCAAGGGCTTTGTGTAGACAGTGGTGCAGATACCTCCATTACCAGGGAAATAAGGGCTATAGCAGAGCAATTCTTTTAGAATAACCAAGGTAAATGAACTGTAAGACAACAAACTAATTGATCTGTGCTGCATTCATGTATTATGATCTCTGGATCCATGGTACCTACACAATGAGCTACCTCAGTTTCCTGAAGTAAATACCAAAGCATGATTCAATTCATGTCTTGTGTTGTAACTGACTATGGGCTATTGGTTGAAATCCAGTGGGAAGATTCATGTGCAGAACCTGGCAAAAGAAATATGTTGCTGTGAGGGATCCCTCCAGTTGAGTGCCATACCTAGATAGGGTGGGTCCTGGGCTTCACCCAGGGTACCAGGGTGTCCCCTGACAGGAGTAAATACAGCTCCAGAAGTTGGTGTGAGCAGTAACAGTGTTGGGGCTCATCCAGGATGTGACTGATAATGTAACTGGCAACCAGCAAGTCAAAAAGACTAAGAGGGAATGGATGTTTGCTTCAGTAATGGCCATTATGGACTAGGAGAAAATGAAGCCTAGTGAAAGTGATAGTCATTCAGTGAGATGAGAAAGTGTGAAAATAGAACTAAAAGGTTCATGTGTGATAGGAAGTCTCTCCAAGGTTTGCAAACAGGCTTGTACTGCTGGTAGATTTCATGGGGGAGTGACCATTCCAATTATAACATGCTGAGTTTTTTTTTATGAAAGCAATGCAAGTGTAAGGGCTGGTGTGAAGAAATACATGTAGCAATTGCTGTACTGAGTGCGGATCAGTTGTCGCTGGGTTAGCACAGTAGCTACAGGTCCCACTAGGAAGCAAAGCCATTCACACGCGGGAGAGGCCTAGCACACACAGAAGCAGCTTGGACCCATGTTTCCTCTATTACAAGGGAAAGTAATGGCACTACTCAGAATGGGCTCAGTGCTTTCCTTCTAAGGTCAGCTAGACCTGCTTAGCGCATGCTTGTTCCAAAAAGGAGTAGGAAAGCACTCAGAGGTACTCATCAATGTGAGAACTCCTGTAACAAATGTCAACGAATGTGCACATCACAGTCCTAATAGACAAGACATTCCTTGATGCAGATATATTTATTTTCACCGACATCCAGACATTCAGACAACATATCTCAAAAGATGCAAAACAGGTAGTACATACGCTGCCCTGTAGGGCTAAATGGTAGTGCCGTCACATAGCAAGTGAACAACTGTAATACATAAAGTGCTCAGGTTACATTCAAAGTGGCTATGCCAACAACAACAAAAAAAGAGTGACCTTTCACCAGACCTGCCAGTACTATCAACCCCAGTGCTTTGCCAGATGGGCTTTGTCTTTCATTGGTTGAGTCCCTAGCTAGTAAGATATCTTCCCTCAAATTGAGATCACCATACAGTTCCACAAGTGCTTCCAAATGGTGCTGATACTGCGCACTCCATCCTCCCACACTGGTTCAGCATTTGGTCTTCTGTGGGTCATGTCTCCTGTAACAGAAAAGTGATGATGTAATCTTATCCATTTAAAAAATGTGAATATGTCAACATTAGTGTCAAATATATTAGGTACTGGTGCAGGGACAAAAGAAAGCCCTTTACTTAAGTCACTCAATTCTTCCATATTAAGCACAGTGTCTGATAAATTCATTACTTGTTTTGGGTCTGCTTTTTCCTTTCTGAACACTGCCGACCTGTTTCCCCAGCATCTCCTCCTTGTTCCCCTCATACCTTTCTCCTCTTTCTACCATTTTTTTCTGATTTTGATTATTTTTGTTGTCCACAATTTGCAGTCTTTTTATCACTATTAATGTAGGATTTAACCTTTTGAATATGAATTTTGTATCACGTATCTCTTATGACATTTGAAGTGTACAGTGGTGATTATAACAATTTGGTGTTTTGTATTTAACTGTTTGTATTTATGTATAAACTGCACTACTTTCACTGTGGATTTTAATCCCTGTTACTGTGCCCTTTTGGCTGTCACTGTTTATTCTGTATGCACCACCCTACAGGCAGCTCCAGTTGTCTAGTGAATTTGAACTGACATCAGCTGAGAGACAGCCATCTAATACAAATGGAGGTTAGTAGCTAGTATTTAATCAGGGCCTGCTAGTACACCAGCAATGCCCCTGAGGGCTACTGAGGAAGCACAGTAATATTTCATTGCCATGTAATGAGCACAGGATCATTACATCAACCGTGGAACAGTGCAGTCAAAAACTGCTCACGAAAAGCAGCGAAGCCAAAGATAGCACTCAGGAAAAACAAAGAGCGCTACCATGGCTATAAAAAAGTAGCTACTATGACTTTTGGTGGGGGCTCTGCCCCCATTACAGGGGTTTTGCCCTCATGTACACTCATCTATATATATATATATATATATATATATATATATATATATATAAATCACCTCTGGGGGGAGGTAACTCATGGAAGGGGAGGAACCTTGTGGGCGATCACTGGGGGTGCAAGTCAGGGGGGATGGGGGAACTGCCTGCAACAACTGGGGGTGGAGGGCAAAAGTACAGGGTGGGGCGGACAATTTATAAATGAAAGTCGGAAGGAGAAGGAACAAAAACAAATCCCAGGACCAGGAATTGAACCAGGGTCATGCAGATGTTTCGCCACCCTCCGCTGCTTGTGGCCCTAACCTCATGCCATGGCAGCTGCTCCATGAGGTGGCACTCAGGGACATGTTATCATCTTCGTCCTGAGTGACAACAGCTACAGGGATAACAGTAATGTACTTGTGTTACGCTATCCCTGTAGCTATTTTGCCCTACACTATTTTTGCATGCAGATTATACTACAGTATAGTCTGTGCGACATAATCAATGGATACCCATATAATGCAACTTGCTCAAGGCCAGTGAGGCAGCACAGTGTGCAACTACTGTATTATGGTGTAACAGATTCCCACCTAGTGCACACTGCTGGCTTGTGCGGATGTTCTTTGTGTGGAACAAGGTGACTGCAAAGGTCAGAGAAAGTCATCAGAATTCCAACTGCTGCAAGGTAGTTCTGTATCACCTTCACTGGAGTCTCCTTTTTGAACATTACTTAAACAGCAATGCTAATTCGTCCATCTAGCACCTTGGCCATGATGACAGTATGAAGGAGAAGACTTCTCATTCTTCAAATAACCTCCAAAATATTGGGTTAAATGCTGCTGAACTGTACAGTACTTATAGAGGGTCAAGTGGGTGTGTCAATGAAATGAGACCAATCACAACTTGGGGATTCAGGAATGAGGCGATCAGGTGTTGGGGATCATCAAAGCACGGCAGTGACAATGACATAAAAAAAGTGTGACTCAGTGAATAGCTGTGTGATGGATTGCTATGAATGTAGGGAACAGTATTTACAGGAGCCTTTGAGGAAACTGAAGATTGCTATTACAGACATCAGACTGCTTGGCAAGATACTGTACCGCTGCACTAACCTGTATATTAGACTGAAGATGATGTCCAGATTTGCAAATGCAAACTTTATGAGACACCCACCATAACAAAATTTGGCAGGAAGAGGAAACAGGTGCCACAAGCGCAAAACAGCACACCAGCAAACATAAGGTGGGGGAAAGAAAATGCCACACCATCTGTAAAATGCACCATTAAATTAAGAAAGGAAAGCAAAAAATGCACAGTAAGAAATTATTCCGATTATTGGTTTAAGCTGCAAACTAGCATTTGACTCCTCCCCAGCTGCTAGGCTCGCAGACTGTCCCAAAACCTAAGGATGTTCCCTTGGCTCCTCAGATTCAGGACTCCTTCTGTCTCTCCCCAGTGATCTTCAAACAAGTTGAGGATCTTCTAAAAGAAACTGGACATGAAAAAGAGTGCTGGCACAGATGGAACAGAGTCCACATTCCTAAAACTAGGGTACCATGTCCTAATAGCCTTTATACTGCCTCAGTTTAAATCGAGTGACCCATGCGACCTAAACGATTGTAGACCGATTTCCATCCTGCCAGTTCTGTCGAAGCTATTAGAAAAGCTAGATAATAACCAGCTAGAGGAACACCTTGAAAACTCAAATTCATTTAACCCACTACAGTCTGGCTTCAGGCAAAACCATAGCATCGTGTCAGCACTGGTCAAAGTAACAAACGACTGGTTCACCGCTCTTGATAATAAACACTCCACAGGAGCCATCTTCCTAGAGCTAAGTAAAGACTTCGTTATGGTTGTTCACAATCTCCTGCTAGTTAAACTTGAAGGCAAACACCGGAAAAGGCACAGATTTACCCAGGTACTACAAAAATGCTTGATTAGTGCTTTCACACAGTAATATATTTTTTTTAACTCCCTCTAATTGCTTTTTTAGTAATATAAACACTGGCCTTCAACATTCACTTTCTATTGCTGGCAGCCACCATTTCATGAGTAGCAGTGAGCTTCCTGAGCTCACTTTATGCTAATGTGTCCTACCAACCAATAGCAGAGGTCAAACAGACATATCAGCATGAAGTGAGCTCAGGAAGCTCACTGCCACTCATGAGATGGTTGCTGCCAACAGAAATTGGAAATTGTGGGTAGCTGTTTTAAATCATTAAAAAAGTTGTTACTGTCTGGCAGCACTAATTGAGAGTTTCTGTAGTGTCTGAGGAAAGCTGTGTCTTTTCCAGTGTTTTCCTTTAAAGAACATGGCTTGAACAACTGTTCAGTAAACTGGTTCTCTAGCTATCTATCTGGTAAACTCCAGTGCATTAAAGCTGACGGGCTCCTAGCCTCTCTCTAATCACTCCCAAGAGGTGTATCCCAAGGATCCATCCTAGGACCACTGCTGTTCCCAATCTGCATCAACTCCCTAAGCAACAACATTCATAATTCTAAACTCCACTTTTTCATGGATGGTACTGTATAATCCACATCAAAACCCTCCCTGGCAGATGTTGGCACTGAACTACAGTCCGATTTTAACCACCTGCAACGCAATCTTCTAAACTCCAAATTGTTGTTAAATACCAAGAAAACCAAAGCAATGTTCATTCTTCCTCCATATCCCCCAATATCTTTACATAAGCAGGCCACACTGGCACCTTATCACAACCCTTTAAGGGGACTCACTAGCGGCCATTGAAAAATTCAGATATATAGGAATCTGTTTAGACAGCAAACTTTCCTTTGCTGTCCATATCGAATCCCTTTCTAAAAAACTAAAAACAACACTGGTTTCTCCTACAAGAAAAAAAATCCCTATTTCCCGTAGATATTAGAAAAAGGTTAGTTCAAGCCACCTTTATCCCCCTTCTCAACTACGCGGACATCATTTACAATAGTAGCGCAGTATCCAGTTTACACAAGATGGATATCCTCTTTCACCTTGCTATATGGTTCATAACTAACACACCTTATAGAACACATCACTGTGCCCTCTATTCGGCAGTGAGCTGGACATCCCTAACCACAAGAAGGATGCTCCACACTAGCACCTGAGCTCTCAAAATACTGCTGCACAAACTCCCACCATATATCACCTCCCTATTTCACCATTCTCACAACTGCTATTTCCTCAGGAAAAAATGCCTTCATCTTGCTAGATGTGCCCAAATTCCATACACTTTATGGCATAGCTGCAATTAGTTACACCATCCCAGCCACCTGGAATAAAATGCAATCCTCACTCAAGTTCCCTGAATTAGTCTCTAAACTTTTTTAAATCCCTGACGAACAAGGCACTTAAGGAAACTTGCCATTGCCATAATGCCTAGCACATCTCCTCTATGGTAAAGTTACTACAATAAGCACTTGTGTCCTCACAACTATCTTTCTCTTTTTCCCTGTTATCTGGTATCTGATAGAATAACATACCGATATGTTATTAGTCTTAGCTTTGTTCCTGCTCTCAATGTTCAAATGTATGCCTGTCTCCTTATTGTCTGAATTGTATTGTACACCAATTAACTGTACTATATCCTGATGTACCACATTTTCCTACCAGGACCGGCTTGTAAATGAACATGCTCAATGGAGTTTTCATGCAAATAAACTTGAACTTGAAAATAATAATTTATGTATACAGAGATACTGGGTGCATGCAACCCTCCCATTGTTTCCAAATGTACCATTTGTCCCCCCGGTCCAGCTCTCTCACCTGTAGGTTACTTCTAAGTTGGCTATTTACAAGTAAATGTAAGTAAAAAATAATGAACTGTAAATATTAGTTTTGACTGTGTTCATCACATCATCATCAACTGTGCAGGATTCTCAAGAAGTATTTCTTTTTAGTTATACATTGTTATTATTATTTTTTTTTATTTTAATTTTATTGAGAATTAAAACTTTTGAGCCAGGGCCTCATTTACAAATGCTCCACATCAACAAATGAATTATACAGAGGATGTAAAACAACCACATGTAAACTGGATCCAGATAAACAGGCAGAGAGCAATACAACCTTGACAAATTGTGAAACAATCTATGTACAAACTAAAAATAATATTAAGTGCTATAGTGATTGGCGAACAATGGAGGAGGATGAGAGTGTTGAGGAGCAGGTGTGGTGGCACACTGAGGAAGAAAGGTTGTGGTATTACCCAGTACAGTAAGGGAGAGAGGAAAGGCAGGGGGGCTCAGTGGTCACCCAAAATAGCAGCCCAGTAGGACAATGTCAGTGGGTGGCTGAGGAGTTATATGCAGGGGGTTTTGAGACATCCAATTATATGGACAGCTGACAATACAATTCCATATAAAAGAAACACAAATGCAAAATAGTAAAGACATTTATCTAAATGTTTTTAACTATGAATAAACCTATCATCAAAGTTCAAACTGTCTCCGTTTAGTTTCTTATTTCTGTAGTACTGTTCAATGGAGCTAAATAATAATTTCATTGGCTGGTGTAAATATGCAAGGGGAAAATTTTTTCAACTACCCCACAACCCACACCAAAGGTGAACAGGCTGTGTATATTATTAAAAATTAGGCCAAGGCAGGCAGTGGAACTTCAAGAAGTATTTCTGTCTTCCAAAAAGCATGATATCATCACCAGGGACAATGAGCCCTTATTTTAAAAAGACCTGGAAGAGCAACAAGAGAGATATGGCAGAGGCACCCGAACAGCAGGTTCGTACAGAGGAATGGGCAGCAACCAAGAAGCGGGCACATACTGAAGAAAGGTCAGCACCCCAGCAGCAGACAGAAGCACAACATGAGGAAAGGTAGCAGGAGAAGGAAAATCTAAACCCGAGCAGCAGGCAGAAGCATACAAAGAGGAAAGGCAGCAGGAGGAGGAAGAAAGGGTAGCACCAGAGCAGAAAGGGTCAACTGCAAAGCAAGTAAAGATAAAGGGGAAACCTTTAATGTTTTGTGTGGAACAGCATAAAACAAGTTCAGCTGGAATACTAACAGCTGTGGTACACAATTGTACAAATAAGGACAAGGCAAATCCATCTGTGGTTAATGATGCAAGAGATGAGAAGAGAAGTGAGGGATATATGGCTGCCAATGTCAATGCCACAGACATTCACTCCCATGCAGAGGCACACAACAGCCAACCTTAAAGAGGACAACATGGCAGAGGTGGAGGAAATGCCATCATCAGATGATGAACCTTGCACTGACCCAGTGCCAGCTGGGGATACTGCGATGGAAGCAACAGCAGCAGGTACTCTACCTGTGTCACTTTAGGCACAGGTACCTCGCCTGTAGTGCATGGTCCAGTGCAATCAGGACATGGACACCCCAGGGGTGAGGGTCACATGGGCATTCTACCCAACATCAGTGTCTCTCACCAGCAAAAAGGAACATGATCTGAAGCACTGGTGCTATGACAAACCAAAAACATTTGCAGCTCTGTTTTTTCTTGCTTTTGTGCTATTTGACATACATATATGTTATATATATATATATATATATATATATATATATGTGTGTGAGAGGCCTTTGGCACCATGCAATTCTACTTAAAGTTGGACCAGCATAACATTCTGTGGTGATCTGCATATGCAGCCCATGATGCTTTGCATTGTGGGGGCATGTGTGATTTTATATTTTCTTGAAACTTGGCTTCCCAGCCAAATGCCCTTTGGGGTAACCCTTGCCTCAGTGTTTGCGCACAGAGGTTCTTTGTCTTTTAAATAGTTTTTTTATTTTAATGGGTTCACCACAATATATCCAAGGCACACCGCCTCTAGGGTAGCTGGTCCATTCCACTGGGGTGTCAAACAGGCAAGACATACTGAAGAGTCCTGGTAGGACGAAACACGTGTCTATGTCTTCTGTTAGCACCCTTTGCAAACTGTGTGAGAGGCCTTTGGCACCATGCAATTCTGCTTAAAGTTGGACCAGCATAACATTCTGTGGTGATCTGCATATGCAGCCCATGATGCTTTGCATTGTGGGGGCATGTGTGATTTTGTATTTTCTTGAAACTTGGCTTCCCAGCCAAATGCCCTTTGGGGTAACCCTTGCCTCAGTGTTTGCGCACAGAGGTTCTTTGTCTTTTAAATAGTTTTTTTATTTTAATGGGTTCACCACAATATATCCAAGGCACACTGCCTCTAGGGTAGCTGGTCCATTCCACTGGGGTGTCAAACAGGCAAGACATACTGAAGAGTCCTGGTAGGACGAAACACGTGTCTATGTCTTCTGTTAGCACCCTTTGCAAACTGTGTGAGAGGCCTTTTGGCACCATGCAATTCTGCTTAAAGTTGGACCAGCATAACATTCTGTGGTGATCTGCATATGCAGCCCATGATGCTTTGCATTGTGGGGGCATGTATGATTTTGTATTTTCTTGAAACTTGGCTTCCCAGCCAAATGCCCTTTGGGGTAACCCTTGCCTCAGTGTTTGCGTACAGAGGTTCTTTGTCTTTTATATATATATATATATATATATATATATATATATATATATTCATTGCAAAAAAATGTCATTAATGCATCAGTGAGGTTAAAGAGACAATTAGGTAAATGAGATATTAGGGTTGAGCCCTTAACCCCCCTACCCTACCACCCAACCCCCAGCCATGCACACACTAACAGGCATTGAGGTGTGCCATGGGGTCATTATGCCCAACTCTCACCCCATTCCATGTGTAAAGATGCTGACATGGTACAACACAGGAGAATGGGGTGAGAGTTAGACCTAACAACCCCATGGCACTCCGCAATGCCTGTTGGTGTGGTAGGGGGGTTAGGGGCTCAACCCTAACATCTCATTTCCCTACTTTTGTCACTTTAACCCTAACTGATGCATTAACAATGTTTTTTGCAATGAATTTCCTTACTTTTTGAGAAAGTGTAATGCAACTGGTAAATGGTATGTGTTGGTGGGAGTGCAGGCCCTCTGAGCCCCGTGTTCTCACCAAGCTGACCATTTATGCATAACGATATGCGGCAAGGCCCACACTCCCTCTTACACATAACAATGGAGCCAAACAGTAGTCCTATAGGGCTGAAAAGGAACCCTTGTTACACTAATTTGCCAATATTTCATTAACTGTACAAGCTATGAAAAAACTTCCACTGCAGTCGTAATAATGACATTGAAACCTTCATGCATGCTTAGGTGCAGGTAGTGAAAAATCTGTATCTCACATAGTTTCCGAGATATGGGCACCTAAAGTCACTGTGGGTGCTGCAATGTTATCCTTTGGGAAAAATCTCAACTTTGTGATGGTATATCTAAGGAACCAATACACTTTTTTACACCTAAACAGCATAATTCACATTTCTGGGACACCCCCTTTATACCCTGCACATTTCAAGCCAAAAGACCAAACTGTTTATTTACAGTGCACTGGCAGAGTTTTTATATTCCTAGTTTGTGAGGTGGTAAAATCCCCATTCACGAGGTCAATCCCCATTTGCGAGCTGTCAAAATCTCCATTTGTGAGAAATCCTTGATCATCACATTTTGGCCATCTGGTCTGGAAGTTGTGATCAAGGATTTTATCAACTTCTTAAGTAAAGGATTCTAAATAGCTCGCAAACGGGGATTTTGTCAGTTCGCGAATGAGAAATTAAAAAAATCAATCCCCTTTCATGAGCTAACAAAATCCCCTTCCGCAAGTCGATCCCCCTTTCATGACGTGTCAAAATACCTGTTCACAAGGCAATCTTCTTTCGCGAGAAGGGCCATCTGGTCATGAAATGATGATCAAGGATTTTGTCAGCTCACCGAAGGGGATCAGCTCACAAAAGGGGATTTTGACACCTCGCGAAAAGAGATTTTGTCAGCTCACAAAAGAGGATTCAAAGCCCAATCCCTTTTCAAGAGCTGACAAAATCCCTGCTTGAGGCGATCCACTTTCTGAAGCTGACAAAATCCCGTTCAAGCCGATCCATATTTGCAAGATAGGGCCATCTGCTCCCTAAGTCGCAATCAAGGATTTTGCTACCTCGCGAAAGGGGATCGGATTGCAAACAGGGATTTTGTTACCTCACGAATGGGGATTGGAAGTGAGTCACAAAAGAAGAATTTTAAAATCTAAAATGGCCGTTTTTTGGGCCAAAACGAAGGAAACTAAAGGCATGGGTTTGTAGAGGGTGTCACAATGAACAAAACCCATGCCTCATTTGTAAAAGAAGTCAGCCACGGAGCAAGCTGCAACATTTTGTTTGGGGGAAAAATGAAAACAAAATGGTGGCTTGCAAATGAGGAATTTTTCCTCATAAATGGGGATTTTATAAATCCCTTTTTGCAAGATGACAAAATCCTTGATTATGATCCCAATCCCCTTTTGCAAAACATACATATAAATCTTGGACTGAACTGAGCATGCTCAGAACCTGAAAATTCAAAATTAAATAACTTTTGAATGGATTAATATTTTTTCACCAAACCAACACTAGATTATTCTTTGACCAAACCTCTTTCTACCTGAAAATTGCAGACCACAATTCCAAATGGTGTGCCTGCAGCGTGATGGGCAACAACTAGCCAAAAAAGGTGAAAAAAGCATTTTTTGGTGCTTTGCTGCATGGAAACCACAAGTCTGATTGAAACGCAACTTGGGAAATAAAGAGACCTACCATACACGATTGTGCATTCCAAATTTTGTGTAAATCCATTGAACAGTTGCAAAGTTATTAAGATGCAAAATTTGGGATTTTACATTAAACTGCTTACTCAACCCTAACTATAAGTATAATATACATTCTATGCAAAAAACTTCATTAATGCATCAGTTAGGGTTCTTCTACAGCAAACAAAGTGAGGAAATTTGATTTTAGGGTTCCCACCCCACCCCCACCAACAGGCATCGGGGTGTGCGTTGGAGTCATAGGCCCTAACTCTCACCCCAACCCCATGTAAACAAGCTGAGGTGGCACAGTGTAGAAGAATGGGGTGAGAGTTAGGGCTGATGACCCCAATGCACACCCCGATGCCTGTTGGTGGGGGCGGGGAGGTGGAGTGCAAGGGGTGGGAACCCTAAAATCGAATTTCCTCACTTTTTTCACTGTAGAAGAACCCTAACTGATGCATTAGCAATGTTTTTTGCATAGAATTTCCTTACTTTTAAGAAAGAATAGAAAAGTAGCAAGTTGCCCAAGTTGGTGAGAGAGGGCCCCGTGCTCCCACCAACTTGTGTCAGGCCACATTACACACCCAATGACTAAAAAGAACATGCACAACAGCAAGACCAACCACCAAACAAATGTTAATCCAGTAGAACAATAGAAAACGCTGTCCACAAAATGTAAACTGCGCCACACAATATCTCCACAAAAAATAAATTGTCCAACATGTAAACACCTCTGTTAACATCTACAGGACATGCCGTCAATACCTTCCAAATTTCAAGTAAAAAAGACCAAACCGTGTCCAAGAAATTACATGTCAAATTTTGAAGTTTTAATTTGTCAGCATGGCACAGTTCTGCACCTGTTGACATTCAACACACACAACAACTGAAAACTACATCCATGACACTAAGGCTAGGTGTCCTATCAATTTCAAGCCACCACCACAAGCAAAACGCTGTCCACAGAATGTAAACTGCGCCACACCATATCTCCACCCAAAAAAATTTTCCGACACAGAAACACTGTAATTTACATTCACAGGACATGCCATCAACACCCTCCAAATTTTAAGTGAAAAGACCAAACCGTGTCCGAAATATAACATTTTAACATAATAGATTTTCATTCGTCAGACTGACACAGTTCCGCACCTATTGACATTTAACACACACAATGACTGAAAACTACATCCATAACACTAAGGCTAGGTATCCTATCAATTTCAAGCCACCACGACAAGCAAAACACTGTCCGAAACACGTAAAGTGCGTCACGCAATATCTCCACAAAAAAATTTTCTCTGACACGTAAACACCATAATTCACATCTACATGACAGGCCATAAGCATCCTCCACATTTCAAGTAAAAAGACCAAACCATTTCCAAGATATTCAATGTTAAAGATTGGTACAATTTCCCTATCTATTCCATTATAAAAAATCTGGCCATCTTGTCCTGCCCTCACGATCAAAGATGGTGATCAAAGAATCTCACAATCAAAGAATTTGCAGGCTCACGAACAAAGAATTAAAAATCTTATAAATTAAACAATTGAAGGAATTGCAGTAAACCACCACCATGGTTCAACAGAACGAAGCCCCCCCCCCCGAGTAAAACCCATTCTCATTTGACTTCCTAGGACACCCCTGGGCTGAGAAAATTGATTTTTAAATTGGGCCATCTCGTCCCTAGCTCATGATGCATGATCGCGATCAAAGAATCTCACGATCAAAGAATTTGCAGGCTCGCAATCAAAGAATTTGCAGGCTCACGAACAAAGAATTAAAAATGGTGAAACACAAATTTTTCACCAATTTGAACCGAACCAACGGCATGCCTCGATAGAATGGACCCTCCTGAGCAAAACCCACCCTCATGTGTGTCCCTAGCCCACCCCTGAGCTGAGATAGTAGTGTTTTTAGGTTGCGATGTAAGATCACTATCAAGGAATATCACGATCAAAGAATTTGCAGGCTCGCGAACAAAGACCGTTAGCAATCCGAGAATTAAGATTGTAAAAGCTTACAACTCTATTTTTTGACTGATTTGGATGAAACCAAAGGCATGGCTCAATATATCGGAGCCCCCCTGAGTAAAACCCATCCAAGTTTTACTTCAGAAGTGACCCCTGAGCCGAGATATTTGTGTTTTTCAAATCATAAATTAAAAAACAAGATGGCGGACCTCACGATCAAAGAATTTTGAAAATTATCGGGAACAAAGATTCTTGAACCACAAGGCTGCAAATTCTTTGATCGCCAGGGGGGACGAGATGGCCAGAACCCCATTCTTTGTTCGTAAAACATACATATAAATTTTCCCATTGACTTATAATGGAAACTTAAAAGTGGCATAACTTTTGAATGCTTTAATATGTTTTCACCAAATGAAAAGTGGCATGTACGGCCACCAAAGCTCTTTCAAATGAGCCATCTCACAGAGTGGCACACCACACAACAGCCGTGCAGGGCCACATCCAAAATCCCAAAAGCTGCCTCCAAAAATGGATAATTTTGCATTTTCCAGAGTTTTCGTACACAAAGATTGTAAGTCCAACTGAAACAAAATTTGGTAAATCAGGAGATCTACCATCCCCCAGCATGCATGCCAAATTTCAGGCAAATCTGTTGAAGGGGTCCAAAGTTATTAACGCGCAAACTTTTGACTTTAGTATGTAAGTGACCGCTGAACCCTAACTATAGTGGAGTGACCGTGCCACTATAATATATATATATATATATATATATATATATATATATACACACTGTATATATATATATATATGTGTGTGTATTTGATACCGGAGAGACAAAGTGTGACATTCATGTCCCAATTTTTTTTTACTTAAATCCCATAACTATATCATTATTTCATTGGGTGCATATGGAGATAATGTAATACCAAATATAAAGATAGTTCATCATCTGGAAGTATAAGAACATGAGTCTTTAAGTTAACACATGGATCAGGTAATGTACGTACCGGTGTCCCTTCTGTTGAATTTTCAGTTTAAATTTCTTTTAGTTATGACTATTGTTTGCAAATTTGCTACTTCTGCTCGTAACTTAATGTGTGGAAGCGCAGGGACCAGAGACCCCTGTGTTTCCACAGCTAGATACATACATGTATCTGTGGAGGGATGGGAGTGCATGGTCCATAGTAAAATAGTTACTATTATACTATCTCAAAAAGTAAGGAAATAAATTGCAAAAAACTTTGTTAATGCATCAGTTAAGGTTGAAGCAATGAAAGTAGGGAAATGAGATGTTAGAGTTGAGCCCTAACACCCTCCCACCCAACTCCCAGAGACCACCCCACACCCACCCTTCACAGACCATCACGCATTGGATTATGCCTTGGCATTGTCGTGCCTAACTTACCCCATTCCATGTGCAAGAAAGTTGACACTGTACAGTATAGGAGAATGGGGTGAGAGTTAGGCCCAATGACCCCAAGGCACACCCCGAAGCGTGTTGGTCTGTGGAGGGTGGTTGTGGGGTGGACTGGTGGAGTTGAGTTGGGGGTGTTAGGGGCTCAACCCTAAAGTCTCATTTCCTTACTTTTGTTGCTTCAACCCTAACTGATGCATTAGCGAAGTTTTTGCTATATATATATATATATATATATATATATATATATAATATATATATATATATACTATATATATATAGTGTGTATATATGTATATATATATATATATATACACACACACAATATATATATATATATATATATATATATATATATATATATTATATATATATATATATATACACATATATACAGTATATTTAGTTTTGATTACTGGTAAGTACTCTAGACAAAGAAATTGTCTATTCTCAGTCAAGATCCGGGCGAGTTACAGACATAGGTAAAAGCACATCACATCACAATGGTTACTATTACATAATACAGACTTGGGTCAAACACATTACAGTATAGACAGGCACGGTGATACCTACTGTACAGGAGAAATTAGACATTTCACTAGGCTATCCATAAATACAGAGGAATACACAATACAGTTTCAAGGTGATAGACCAATACGGTATAAGTAAATAGATAAACTGTTCCAGACAGTCTTATGGTGGGATACCTCACAGCCTGTCCTTGCCTGCTATTTAAAAGCAGGCGAGAGGGATAAGTGTCTAAATATGTGCTGAAGGGACATGCAAAGGAAGCCTAACTAAGTGTCCTCCCTAGGGGTTAGGCCACAAGTGCATCTGTCAGAGGCCAGGAATCAGGCACGGAGCTCATTTTTAAAGATCAGGTGTGTAGTAGAGTGCCTCACAGTTGAAGGCAGAGAGTTCCATAGCTTTGGGGCAGACGCTGCAAATGCCTGCTCACCCATCCTAGTGGTGCATTTGGGTGTATTAAGGAGAGACTTTTCGGTAGATCTCAGTGGGTAAGTCTGATGGGCCGGGTTCATCAAGCTTGCAAGGCACATTGGTGTTCAAGTTTGGATGATACTATCTATTGTGCATCCTGTGATATAGACTGGGTAAGAGGCAGGAGAGAGGCAGCCCAGACTGGAGTAAAGTATGCAATAGTGGGTGCGCCTAGGTACTGATAGTGCAAAGCGACAGATACTATTATAGCAGGTGTCCCACTTCTGCCATAGTCCCTTGTTTGTGTCTTTATAGGAAGTGATTCCATATGTCAGGCTTTGTTACAGTACCCCCAGCACAATGGCTAATATTATATATATATATAGATATATTATATATATATGTGTATGTATGTTTATGCAATGGGGGTGAGTATAAAAAGTGGCAAATAAAAGCAGTATTTTTTGCAACACAGACCTACAGTGAGAATATAACATTTATTCTCACTGCAGCCCATTTATTCTCACTACACTAATAACCAGACAAGTACTGCACATAAGCAGAACCCCCTAGAAACTCTCCCATTGGCAGATGACAGCCTGCACAAGCCCTCTTTTAACCAATCACATATGACACACAGGTGTCTTCATTTTCCCTATCATTACAAAACCAGCACGAGACATTCCCTCATGAACAACCATCAAAATTCTAAAACGTCCCACTCGAGCTCTAACTGTAGTAAATACTACATCTACTGGTCGAATAAAACAATGTCAAAAGCTGCTCTTCCGAAGAAAACAAAACCAAAAAAATACAAAATGGCTTCAGGAAATATAAGTTTTGAGGTAGAGTGCAACAATCTCATAGAAGCCTTCACACAAGACTACCCTCTGCTTGAAGAACACACAATAGAAATAACTGAAAGGACGCATTAAACCACCGACAGCACCACTTTAATGTCGCATCACCTCACAACTATAGAAATAAAAGCATACATAAATGCCAGCAAAAATAAAAATACAACAAAAAAAGGGCAGCAGACATCTCTCCTATACAGCAGTATCTATTTGACCACTACTCTGAAGAACAGACCATTGACAGCATCCCGCCCAATGAACTAAACACCATCTTAACTAGATACTTCATGGAAGCCACAAAAAAAAGACAAAACACCATACAAGCCATTGACACTACATTCCCACTTCCAAAGCACAGAAAGACACCTCCGAGCAAAATCTTACCCAGCCTCACTATCAACAGACCTCATATTTGAGAAAACCAGGCAAGTCCTATCTGCCAAGCAAAAAAAATTTAAAACAGCTAGGCAAAGGATGCAGAGAGCATGTTGCTGATGAGCTATAGTAACTGATGAATTAATTGAAAATCAGCACCTAGGTCCTTATAAGCCCCAAGCTCTACTCAACACTATGTGGTTAATCTGCACCACATTTTTTGGTCTGCAAAGAAATACTGAAGTAAGGGACTTAAAATGGGGAGATATAACATTAAAAAAAGATTCAAACAACACCGAGTACCTGAAATACAGCCGAGAGCGATGCACAAAAACAAGAACTGGCCAAAACCCAAAGGACATCTGTAGAATAAAACCTAGAGCATACAGCAACCCACAGAATCAAGCAAAATGCCTAGTGTAAAACTGCAAACTATACAAAGGGCAATGACCAGCAGTCTGCCTACAAGAAGAAACCCCATTCCTCCTATCTATACCTGTAAATAGCAATCAACAACTGTACAAAACGTCATCTTGGTTCAAAAATCAACCACTCAGCATTAACAAAATTGGAACAATAGTAAAAAAGATGTTGACAAGCAGCAACATTTTAACAGAAAAATGTCTTACAAACCATTCAGCATGAAAGCACTTAGTCCAAAAGTTAAACGATGCTGGAGTCCCCCCAACAGAAATAATGCAAATAACTGGCCACAAAAGCATTGTAAGCATAAACGACTACTGTAAACTAAACGATGACCAGCAAAAAATATGTCTTCCATACTTCATAATCAAGAACAACCAGGAACCTCTTATCAACCCACACCATACCTGTCTACCACCAGCAACATCTGTGCATCAACCCACACCATACCTGTCTACCACCAGCAACATCTGTACATCAACCCACACCATACCTGTCTACCACCAGCAACATCTGTGCATCAATCCACACCACACCATACCTGTCTACCACTAGCAACATCTGTGCATCAACCCACACCATACCCGTCTACCGCCAGCAACATCTGTGCATCAACCCACACCATACCCGTCTACCGCCAGCAACATCTGTGCATCAACCCACACCATACCCATCTACCGCCAGCAACATCTGTGCATCAACTCACACCATACCCGTCTACCGCCAGCAACATCTGTGCATCAACCCACACCATACCTGTCTACCGCCAGCAACATCTGTGCATCAACCAACTACAGAAGCAGGCCCCGAAACAGCCTAGAAACATACTTTACAAATCCAGTCTTCAATGCCACAAACATCACCATACAAATTAATCATGGTAAGTAAGAATTTACAACCCACCCACCCATCTCAAAAAAAATTACTTATTAAAACCATTTCCATAACACTAATAATCCTTATATCCACCCACAGATAAACCAATGGTTGCAAAAAAAAGAATCTATGTTATTGAAGACTCCAGTAGTAACAGCGACTAAACTACAAAGGTAACCCCAACCCAAATCCAGCCATTAAGGTTCCATTATCAATATCCAACCCACCCCCCCAACTCCCTCACCACTCCGAAATATTATACAGCTCCAAAACCACTAACCTGGTTCACAAAGTAATATATTTTCTTTCTTTCTTCCACAGGTAAAGACACTGAAATCTGAAATACATCCTGAAAACCTGAAAAAAAGACATGGAATGTACTCAAGAAGCAATGTGAACTTTAATTCTACATCTCCACACAGCAGAACCCAAACCTGAAAACATGTACTGTGAACTATTAATCATATATGGTGGACATTTTCCAAAAAATAAAAAATACACCAATGAAATTAACTGTTAAAGTACCCAACAGACAATGTGGATTTTCTTAAACTCAGCAAAACTCAACCAAAGAAATTGTACACTACCCATTAGACAATGTGAATATTTCAACAAAGCAAAAAAAAAAAAAAAAACAGAAGAAAAGAAAACGAACCCTGGACTACCCATCAGACAATGTGGATGCTATCCCAAGTAAAGGTACTGTGAACTACCCATTACACAATATGGGCTTCATTTAAATATAAAGACTATTAAAGACTATAAAGACTATTAATGCTAAACAACTTTCTAACAATTTACAGAAATTAAACAGTACTACTTGAATACATTACACTTTGTGCTTGCCATTTAAAATGTTTCTGTACTAAAATTCTGCCATAGAAAAAGTTTATTTCTGTATTAAAAAAGGTAAACTTGCATATGTTAAAGAATATTTCTAAACGCTGTTAACTAACAAAGATTCTGACCCTTACCCTACCCTAACTAACACCCCTACCAATCCTCAATTGAACAAAATTTGCTCTTACCTTTCGTTGCACTCATCCTTTATCAATGTTTCAGAGCAATTAGAAAACAAAAGTTTCTTGATGCAAACTGCTGTTGTCCTTCACTTTACTCCACTCGAAGAAAAAAAAATAACCCAAAACAAGCCGCAATAAAATCCTGCCAAATAAATAAAAACCCTGCCCTGGTGCTCTAGTCCCCCCCCCCCACTGACCCATTTTTCAATAAATAATACCTGCCGACATGGTTCTCATGAAATGAAGCCCCACAACATGTTATCAATACATACAAACCCCTGAAGAGCTAGCCACCCCCTCCCCAATGTCCCCCACAAAATGTTATTGAATAAAGCTCTGGTGGTCTAGTGGACCCACCTCCCTGAACCCCCATGTTCCTAATCTAATGTATTCCACCCAATGTCCCCTGTGATATAGCACTCCTCCCCAGAGCCCAGATCACCTGTTGGAATGAAATCATCATTGGTGGTCCAGTGGTCCCCACCCTCCCACCCCAGCAGGTAATGCCCACCACCAAACTCCCCCCATCCTGAAATGCAGCCTGCTACCGGCACAGCCCACCTCACACCTCCATGGCTGGCCACAGACTGAACTGTTACACAGCCCCTACTGCATAGTGCACATCACAGGGGACATTGAGTGGGATACATTATATTAGGGACATGGGGGTTTGGGATGGTGGTCCGCTAGACCACCAGGTATTCAGGCTGTGCAGTTTGCAGGGGATGGGGATGGAGCATTCCACAGGACCACCAGGAATTGTTTAATACTTATTGGAGATCGGGGCTTGGGGGGGCACTAGACTACCAGGATAATATATATATATTTATTTATTTCAACAGGTATCAGGTGGGGGGCACTATACCACCATGAGAGGGGTCATGTTATTTATTATTTAATACTGGCAGCATCAGGGATAGGTGAGGAGGAGCATATTATATTACATAATGAATACGGCAGCATTGGGGATCGAGAAGGGGGGGCATTTTATAATGTCCTGAAGGGGGCAGCATCGGGAATCATGAGGGGGGCATTTTAGTAATTAAATCACATGGCAGCAATGGGGTTTGGGGAGGGGGGCATGGGTCATTTTAAATATTATTCCATCTGGCAACATCGGGGATCAGGGACTGCGTGACAGTGCTGCAAACAGTCAATTCTCCTGGAGGGGAATATTCTAAGTACCCTTAGACCAGCCCTGCCTAGTCTAAGGGAGAAAAGGATGGCATCACTTGCCTGATAGATGCAATATATAAAACTTTTAATAGACGTTTTAAAGTTCTGTGACATAAGGCATTGGGGTACTCACACCACACAGCAAACAATCAAACCGGTTTTGCTCATCAGAGCCCCCTCAGGGATTGGTGTAGTATTGCACACTAGTGCCTCTTAAATAATTCAAATCCTTAAAGTGACAGTGCAAAATTCCTGTTACCATACTTAATTTAATTAGTGCTTTAGCGTGAAAAAATAAAAGGGAAACTAGTGAACATAAAATGCTCATGTTAGGATGTATTGGTTGATACTATATCTTATTATAAATAGCATTACCCTGTTTCACCTTATATTATTTATATTGTTGATAGCAGCCAAAAACATTTACAACTGACATGGGTCTACAACTTACAGTGCAATAGTTGCTATCATATGGGAGGAGTTAATTATTTAAATATCCTCAGTTTGGTTAAATACCAAAATGATATGCTCACTGTAAGGCAAAACCTTAACACAGCTGTCTCATTTCATCATATGTTATTTGCACAATTCATAAGATTTTTCAAAAAGTTATTTTCTCTCAAGATCACACCAGTTTAGTAGCAATAAGATGTAAACTATAAAATATCAAATATAAAGTATACAATGTACACAAGCAGGCTGGTCCTGACATGAACAGTGTGGCTCATAACCATGTGGTCGCTACTTGGTTTTCTTTAAAAAAGATGACAAATCAAAGGCATCATTTAGTCCCATGTCAATCTTAAATCTGAAAATTTGAAACTGGTTGGATTGTTTGCTGTTTGGTGTGAGTACCTCAATGCCTTGTGTCATGGAACTTTAAAACTTATATTAAAAGTTTTATATATTGCATCTATCAGACGAGTGGTGTCGTCCTTTTCTTGTTTCTCCAATTGTTTTTTGGACTGGGCACACTGATTCCAGAGCTGCCATTTTTGCTTTGCTCTGGCTGGTCTAAGGGTACTTTGGAGAGTTCTGAGAATTCTGATTTCGGGGATGTGGCAGCTTGCGTCTGTCACATACCCTCTTTCCCCATGCCGCAGCCCACGTTTGGGTGCATGGGTGGTGCAAGACTGGTTTGGGACTGGAAGCCTGCGGTTGCTACAGGCTGCCTTTGTGAATAGCTCCCAGTACATCTTTGGGGGCAAGGGGCACTTTGCACCATTCTTTGTGGTGCAAGCCCCTTGTGCTCTGCTGGGAGCTTTGTGAATTGAGCCCCATGTTTTTAATCTGTTACACTGTTATATGGCAACAGGCTGAATTTCTAAATCTGGCAGTTTAAGCCAGGTGGGGGGAAGGTCTCTCGCTCGCTAAGCAAGAAAAAAAATCATGGCAGTGTTAGCCTTTTAAATATTCTACTGGCCCATTAGGTTTTAGAACACTATGAGGCAACGGAGATGGGGGCTAGTTATTTCCCGGTCTGTGTTGTCTCATAGTGGACCAGCTGATTGGTGATTTTAGCCAATCAGGTTTGAGATTACATTTTACCCATTTTCTAAAATCACAATAAGACACTCTAGGGTGTGCTTTTCGGTAAGATAATGGCACTTCTTGGGTGGCTGAAGGCACTCAGCAACACATCATGCCTCATAGCACACCCAAGGTGTGCTGTTATCCTGCCACAACACACACCCTGTCATGTCTTACTGCTTAAACAGAAGTTCCAACATTACACAATTGGGTTTTTAATATAAAAAACCCTTACCTTATGCTCACAATAGTCTTATAATGGAAAAAAAGGAATGTTTTCAATATGTTCACTACGGGAGGGAAGGGATCAAAAATTGCACTGATCAGATGGACAGCTGATCACTTTCACTTCCCGGTCTGCAGGCCCTGCCCTCATGCTCAGACTTTTTGTGTCGTCTAATCAGGGAGAGAGCAGGGATGTGCCCCATAGAAGTCTATGGGGCCGATATTTTAAAAGAACTTTATGTATGTTTAAGCAGTCTTTCATATGAATGAAAGCCAGCGCTTAATTAATAGGGACCCTATTAGTTAATGACAAGAAAGCAAAAAGGCACAGTTCATCATCCAGGAAACACAGACTCCAGTGTTAGGATATGATAAAAAGTTTTGCTCTATAAAAACACCCACAAGTAACACTGCTTACTCAGCTTATTACAAAGAGGTAGCAGCCCCCCTTCACATAGGTCAATGTTTCACATCACTCCGATCGTTTTTCAAGACGAAGAATCCCTCTCCAAGATGTGCTTATATAGCCCTATGTTAATGAGATGCACACATATTCAATAAATATTCATGAGATGCAAAAAATATTTAAACATATTCAAAGTTTTTACATTAATTCTTACATTAAAACACACATACTTATCTAATGCTTATTGTATACATATGGTATTATGGTAAAAAACACAATAGGGCAGCACTGCATTCCTGCTTAACACTAATACTAAAATTAGGTATAGATACCATGCCATAACCTAAATGTTAATATATTGCAAAATATGTAAAGATGTAGAACAGTTATATACAATAGTCACTATCTATCGGGAATGCTGGGCGTTCAAATACATACTGCCTAAAAAAAGTCCTGAAAAAACATCATAAGATTACATCACTATAATGAGCTATAAAGACTACAAACAGAATACTAATAGTGGACGAAAGATGTACAAAGACCTTCATCTCCTTTCCCTTAAAAAAGATGCTGCCTGAAATTGTTTCATTAAGGCCTGGAGATGTGCTGACCTTCAGTGTGTACTGCCAAAAAGTTTCCCGGCATAAGAGATTATTGTTGAGATCCCCCCCCCCCACCAAGAGTTGCCTTCTCAAGACCTGAAAAAGAAAAAATATGTCCAGAATTACTGTATGTGTGAAGCCAGAGCATTTTCCATCTGGTGAGATTTGGTGCATCGTAAGTGTTCATGGATTCTTACCCTGAATTTACAAACAGTTTTCCCCCCGTAATAACAGTTGCATGTACATAATGCAAGCTAAATAACAGCTTTGGCACCACAGATATAAAACTGTGGTCTGTGTGCTGGACCGTCTTCTGAGTTTGTAAGCAGAGTGTCAGATGGCTAGAAGACACCCTGGAGCCAAGAAGCCAAAAAGCTGCGCCATGCACTGAGAGCAGGAAGAAGTCTGACGAAACCCTGCTGGACCTTCATTGGGATTTGCAGGCAGAGAGGTGTTGGGCATAGAATATGCCATGGAGCCAAGGAGCTAATACACTGGGTTATACGTTGAGAGCAGGAAGAAGCCGAAGAGATCTTGCAGGACCATCTTTGTAGATTAATGCACAGTGTTGAAAGGTGTGGAAGATGCAAAAATGCCAATATGTAACTGCATATTGCAGTATATGCAGAGTGTTGGTAGGCTTGGAAGATACCAATTGCTAGATACACAGATGTATATTGCAGTAGATGCAGAGTGTCGGATGCCAAAATGCCAATGTGCACTACGTAATGCAGTAGATGCAGGCAGTCGGATACCAAAATGCCAATACACGCTGCATATTGCAGTAGATGCAGAGTTTCAGATGCCGTTACACCAGTACGCTGCATATTTTGATAGATGCAGAGGGTCGAGATGCCAAAATGCCAATACATGCTGCATATTGTGGTAGATGCAGAGTGTTGGTAGGTTTGAATGATTCGTAACAGAACTCCCATGTCTGATAGACAGGCAAGCCTTCCAATACTCTAATACCTCAGAAGGTATGAGTTAGAGATGGAGACTGGAAAAAACTGCTGGAGAGCTGCTGGTGAGGGCTGGCAAGGAAAGAGCAGCTGGTTGCTGCTCAGAGTCAGGCTAAAGAACAGCATGAATAAAGTAGCAGGCAGGAAGGGGAATGAAACATTAAAGAAATGAGGAGGTGTAACTGCAGAAGGGAAGGACGCTTATGACTGTGTACTTGACAAAACACTGAATGAAACACACCAGGGTTCAGATTTAAGGCACAGAGAGAGAGGGAAATGGGGAGTGTAGCTTTGTCAGGTGTGATGGGAACACGTCACACTGGGAAGTGGTGGACATGAATGGAGCAGCGGTTACAAAGGAAAAAGAAGCTGAAAAAGAAACCAGAACAAAACACAAATGGAAGAGCAGAAACACTGACAATAAGGTAGAAGGAAAGGTGGAATACCACTGAATGGAACAGGGAGGAAACAGAAGATGACAGAGCAAACACAGGGAATGCGGAGGTGGAATAAACACGGAGAAAGTGGGACTGGGAACCACTGGACACAGGCAAACACAAAGCAATAAATGCAGACAGGAGAGCAGGACAACAAATGAAGCTGGAGGAACAAAGAGGGGAGGGGAGGAACACTGAGAAGGAAAGTGAATGGAGAAGAGAGCTGGAAAGAGCAAAAACATAAAAACAATGGCAGAGCAAGCAGGGGCAGAGCACAAGCCCCAAACGAGAGAATGATTAGGGGGAGGACAAGCACAGAGCAAAGACAGGGCATGGGAGGGAAGCAGGGGAAAATGAGGTGAAACAAACTAAGCAAGCAGGCAAGGAAAGCAAGGAGGCACAGCCACATGGACCATGCAGGAGCCCAGGGTGACGAAACATGCTATGCGTGGACTATAAGGGGGAGGCTGCTTTTATGTGGTATGTGGAAGAAGCTATTCCCCCACACTGAACTGCAGGCTTCAGCCCTCCCATAAAAAGGCTGGAGACACATATGCTGTTTCTTTTTCTTGTTATTGTTCCCCTTTAAGTAGACACCTTGATTTACTGTTAGTCTTATTGTGTTTTACCCATTGTTTGTTAACCAACCCCACCCAACCAGCAGCCCCTACCAAACTAGTAGACACAGTCAGATGGATTTTTAAGTCATTTCCTGACTAAACTAAAAATACATTTAGACAGGAGACAGTCTCTGAATCATCATGAAACAATAAACAACAAACACTTATCTTACAGAAGAAACTGCAGACTTGGATCAAAAGCCAAATCTAGGAGAAGACCAGGTCCAGCAGCAAATGAGCAGCAAAGAGTCAGATCTAGAGAACTCTTGAATTGCAGCAGCCAGAAGAAGTCAATTGAAGAAGATTGTGGAGGTACTTGTGGTCGAGCCAGACAGGTAGCAGCAGCAGCCATCGGAAAGAATCTCTTGCCAGCAGAAGTGCTGTAGCTCAGAAGAAGTAGGCCACAGATTGCAAGGCTTTTTATCCTGCTGCAAGAGACCTGCTTGCATCAAAATTCCATTTAAAAGGGCCAATAGTTTGCGTTCTGTTGTGTGACCAAATGCAGCATCACTAATGGCTACTGCTATGTAGTCTGTACCTAAAATATAGCTGTACTAATGATTCCCCACATCCCCACCTCATGCATGCTGCACGGCACAGACATGGAAGCAGATGGTCAAGGAGAAACCCAACATCCAGCCAAGACAGATCATCACCTCGGTTGGCCTGATTCGACTTCACCTGACCTTATCGTTGAATACTAAGTGACTGTCTCAGTGGGTGTGGTGAAGAGAGTTGAGACAGAGAGGTTCAGCCATGGGACTTAAATACCACCCTCCCCCCATGAGGCTTGGGTCCAACTGCAACTCTATCCTCACTCCAAAAGAACAAAAGAAAAAAAGCCAGGCATAAAGAGCCCTTTGAATGCTCACCAAAGCTCCATACTCTCAATCTGTCTTCCACGACCCCTCTTGCTCCATCCCATATATCCCTTGCTGTAACTGTATGGTGTGCACTGTTCCCTCTAAATTCCAACTCTCATTCTTAGAGTCAGTTGCCCCCCCCGCTGCTTGACTCTGTGATGGCCCTCATTAACAATAACACCCCAAGGCAAGCCAGAAAGCAGCAATTCAGGGATACTCTCCATTTAAGGACCTGCACATGCTTGAAGAATTTCACAGACCATCAAAAAATTATTAGTAGGTACTGGTGATACCATTTACACATAGAAACATAGACCTTGACAGCAGATAAGGACCGCTTGGCCACCTAGTCTGCCCATTTCCCTACCTACAGGATAAGTTGCAGATCCTAGTTAACCAACAGCCTATTTCTTCCTACCCCCCATAAGAATTGTCTTATGTCTGTCCCATGCATTCTTGAATTCTCCCACAGTTTTAGACCCCACAACCTCCTCACGAAGGCTGTTCCATGCGTCCACCACCCTCTGTGAAAAAATACTTCCTCACATTGCCCCTCTATCTTCAAATTGTGTCCCCTTGTTCTTGCACATCTTTTTTTCTGAAAGATGCAACCCTCTTGGACTTTGTTGATTCCACTGAGGTACTTTTTTTTTAAGTTGTTTAACCAGGAGTAACACACTAAGCCGAAAGCTTTTTTTACAGGAGCTACCTGGGAGGACAGAGAAGTTAAGTGACTTGCTCAGGGTCACAAAGTATGCAAGTGGAAGCTGTGGGATTCAAACCCAGGTCTGGTCTGCTGGATGTCACCAGATTTGTAGCTCAGAGCCTTAAACCACTGCACTATACTGCCTGCCTGCGCTATACTTAAAAGTTTCTATCATGTCCCCCCTCTCCTTCCTTTCCTCAGGGGTATACATATTAAGCTCCTTTAGTCTCTCCTCGTATGGCTTCTCTTGCAGACCTTGCACCATTTTAGTTGCTCTCCTCTGGACTGCCTCCATCCCCTCTCTCTCCTTGTGGAGATGGGGTCTCCAGAACTGGACGCAGTTCTCCAGATGGGGTCTCACCAACTGCCTGTATAGAGAGATAACAACTTCCTGTTTTCTGCTGGTGATGCCTTTCCCTATACATCCCTGTATCCCCCCATCCCTCCCTATTGCCTTCTCACATTGCTTGCTAACCTTAAGATAATCTGATATGATTACCCCCAGGTCCCTTTCCATTTTTGTTGTTGTTACTACCTCCCCCCCCCATTGTGTAATCTTCCCCTGGATTTTTGTTTCCCAGGTGCATTATTTTGCACTTCTTTGCAATGAATCCAAGCTGCCATACTTCTGACCATTTCTCCAATCTTGCCAAGTCCCTTCTCATCCTTTCCACGCCTTCTTGTGTATCAACCCTGTTGCAGATCTTTGTGTCATCTGCAAAGAGGCATACTTTTTCTTCCAATCCCTCTGCAATGTCACTTATAAAGACATTAAAAAGGACTGGACCCAGTACTGAACCCTGCGGTACTCCACTTGTAACCCCTCTTTCTTCAGAGTGGACTCCATTTACCAATACCTTCTGTGTCCTGTTGTCTAGCCAATTTTTTACCCAGGCTACCATCCTGGGACCCACTCCTAGGCTGGTTAATTTGATTATTAATCTTTTGTGTGGGACTGTGTCAAATGCCTTGCTAAAGCCTAGGTAGGCCATGTCCACAGCCCCTTCCTGGTCTACTACTTTGGTCACCCAGTCAAAGAAATCAATTAGATTCATCTGACATGACCTTCCTGCTATGAATCCATGCTGCCTTGAGTCCTGTGCCCCACTGGCCTCTAGGTACTCAACAATTCTTTCCTTCAGAAGTGATTCCATCACTTTCCCTACCACAGAGGTCAAACTGACAAGTCTGTAGTTTCCTGCCTCTGTCTTGTTCCCACTTTTGTGAAGAGGAATCACATCTGCCTTCCTCCAGTCCTCAGGTACCACACCATCCTCCCATGATTTGTTAAAAAGGGTAGTCAGTGGTGTCACTAGTTCTCCCCTTAATTCTTTTAGAATTCTGGAGTGAATTCCATCAGGCCCTATTGCTTTGTCCACCTTCAGTTTTAGGAGTTCTTTCAGACCCCTTTCTTCTGTGAAAGGACTGGGATTGACCCCCCCATCCAGAGTGCTTCTGTTACTTGGATTAGGCACCGCCCCCCTCCTCTTTTGTGAATACTGAGCAGAAGTATTCATTCAGTATCCCTGCTTTTTCACTGTCACCTCTCTACCCACCCACATCCATTCTATTCAGCCTCACTATCCCTCCATTTGTCTTTCTATGCTCCCTGATGTACCTACAAAAGGTTTTATCCCCCTTCTTAACTGAGTTGGCTATCTTTCCTCAGTTTGGGCATTTGTTATTCTGACTTCCTTCCCTGCTTCCTTCTGCCTTAACTGGTACAGTTCTCTGTCCTGCTTATTTTATGTTTCCTTATAATTTCTAAATGCTATCTTTTTCTCCCAAACCTTCCCCACCACCTCTTTTGAGAACCATAGTGGCTTTTTCCTTCCTTTTGGTTTGTTTATTTGCTTCCCACAAAGGCTTGTTGCCTTTGTGATAGCAGTTTTGATGTTTCCCCATTGTTGCTCCACCCTTCCTCTAATGGATTGGATACCTGGGTATTTTTCTTCCTATTAAGTTTGCTTTGTGGGGAGCTCTGAATTCATGAAGTGACTCTCCTAACCTTATATTGCATTAGTACTTCTGTTGATGCATCTAACCAGTTAAAACTGCAAGCAAGAGTCCCTGTCAGCTTTAAACAGGCAATATTTGTGAGCAGAGAGCTAGTGCACTTGGGACTCTGGGGAGTGGGGACTCTGATTATTGGGGGAACAAAAGGACTCCATTGAGATTGCTCCAAATGTTGGGGGACTTGTGCCTCTGTACCCCTAGAATTACACCCATGCTGAGTCTCTCCCCTGTTCTGCAGAAATGCTGCTAAGCTGGTTGGAGGGCAGTGTCGTGCAAATGAAGGATAGCAGCTGCCGTCTAATAGGTGCGGCTTCCACTTTTCAACTATGCAAAGTTTCTGCCCATCAACCTGCAGAGGAGTGTCATGACCAGCCTTACTGATCATTGGCTGTCACAGTCAAGCCCATTGAAGCTTGAGCTGTATTGGACTCGACAGTACCACACCTCTGAAATCCAGTATCACAGCATTATCTTCGCTTTGTGCAAGCGAAAGGGTGAACATAAAATATGGGTCCCAGATATAATATTTTTACAGGTTCTAGCTAGTATGAAGCTCATTCTTTAATTAAGGGTAGTGTTAACCATAAATCTAGACCTTTCTTCTAAAGCTGGAGGGGTTTAAATTTGCTCAGAATTAGCCTTTTTAACCTTGAGGCTGATAGAAGAAGCCAAGTTTTCTCATAATTATTCAATGAGAGAAGGGAAGTAGTATTATCTAAATTAAAAATATTTGGATCAAATGGGCTATCAAACCCCAGAACTATAGTACACATTTTTCAGACCCATCTCCATATCTGTTATACCATAGGGCATTGCCATAACATGTGCATGAGATATGTTTACAGTTCCAGCAAGTATTATCTTCCTTAAGGCCCATTTTAAAAAAGCTTATCTGGTGTATAATACCAGTTATGAATAACTGTATATTGTATTAAGTGACCCCATGTACCTTGTTAGTTTTATAAGCATTTTTCCAGATCAGCCTCCAACATTCTTGGAAAATTGTTGTAGCCAGACTCTTCCCATTTTTCCTTTGCCTTAATCATTAAATCAGGGCTTGTCCCTCTGTATAACTTTCTAATTGGCCTACATCTCCATTCTCTCCAGCCATCATAACTAATTTATACCAGTTCTTATTTAGTGAAATGCCATAGTAGGGTCAAGCATATTTGATAATGCATCTCTCAGTTGTAAGTAATTGTGAATTGAGAATTTATTTTTAATTTCTGCAAATGAATACTATAATATTCATAATGCTGGGGCTGGCTCAGAATTACTGTTTTTCTCCCACAGTGTACTTATAAGTTTATTCATAGAACTAATGTGTGGGTTCCTCCATAAAGGTGTACTGTATATTGGATAGGTAGAGTTTCAAATCCCAAAAGTTTGTCAAATTAAATACAGGATCTGGCTGATTGCTTTAGAAAGGGGTGTGTCTTAATATGGTTAGGAGCTATATAAAAGAGAAGATGCATATGTGAATGGGGATACAGAAGAGTTGCTTCAAATTTGACTCCTATAGGAAGTTGTTCAACATGTAACAACCAATGGCAGGCATGTTTGAATTGATACCATAAAAAATAGATTTTGAGATGTAAAAGTCCAAACCCCCTTATCTCAATTTGCTCTCAGTTTGCCCATACTTTATGTAGGTTCCCACCTTCCCATAAGAAATTTTTAATTTACCTGTCAATATTTTAAACCAAATTACATTAAAATAATTGGCAGATTCTCTAATAAATATAAATCTTGGGTCTCAAGATCATCTTGAGCACATTTATTTTACCCCACAGAGATAAGTTCAACTTTTTCCATTTATCATGGTCAGTTTGTAGATCGGAGATGCTAGGTTCTAAATTAACTTTGGCAAGCTCTGAGAGAGTTGGGATTTTGATGCCAAAGTAGGTTGGAGGTACAGGTCCACTTAAGGTTGCTATTTAGACAAAATGGTGTCAGAGAGTTATTCTCATTATTCATTGTTACGTCTTCAGAGTTCTTCCAGTTTATAGTTAAACTAGAGAGGTGTTTGAAATTATTCAAAATGCATATTGTAGCAGCAGTTCTTAGGTCTGATAGGGTTACCAGCATGTCATCAGTGTATGCTTATATTCTGTGTTCTGTATTTGTGGCTCCTATGCCTGTAATGGAGGTAGACTGCCTGATTTTATAGAGTAGCAGTCCTAATGCTAGTATAAATAGCAAAGGGAAACAAGGACAACTTGCCCTGTGCCCTTCTCTAAAAATAATGTATTTGATAAGTTTCTGTTTGTACAAATCATAACAGAAGTGCCTTTATATAATGGGTTAATCCCATTGACAAATCCAAGACCTGGATTACATTTTTTCAAGGACTTTTGTCAAGTAAATCCAATTTATAGAGTCAAAGGCCTTGTGGGCATCAAGGGAGACTACAATAGATGGGAGATTTTTCTTTCGAGCTAACTCAGTGGTTGATATTAGTCTTTCAATATTTTCAAATCCATGTCTTCCAAGGATAAACTTTATCTAATCTCCATGAATTAGTTTTCCTGTAATATTCTGGAGCCTCATTACAAGTATTTTTGCTAAGATCTTATAATCTATTTTGAGTAGAGATATTGGTTTGTAGTTTGCTGCATCAAGACGATTTTAATATTTTTTGTGGATCACTGTTACAGCTTCTCTAAAGGTGGGAGGTAGACATCCATTTATATCGGATTCTTCATCACATCTTAGTAAGTAGGGACTAATTTTGAAATTAAACAAAGAGTAAAAATTCTGCATATATACCATCAGGGCATGAAGTTTTGTTCTTAGGCAGAGATTTAACAATGTTATTTCTTCTAGAGATAGTGAAGAGTTACGCTTCCATTGATCTTACTTCAGAGACAGAGGGTAGATTAATGCTTTTGAGGAAGTTTTTGTAATTTTTATTTTGATGTTCCCTTTTATTACTATGTAGATCTTTGTAGAATCTTGGAACACTCTATTTATGTCCTTAGGTTTGGTAAAGAGATTTTTGTGTTCACTATTTTTAGAATTTTCTATTAATTCCATTCTGAGTTTGTTTCAATCTATATGCTAAACGTCTACCTGGGTGGCATGCAGGTAACCTGGGAGTAATAATCTCAAGTAACCTGAAACATTCTGCACACTGCAGAAGAGCAGTAGCCAAAGCAAATCAAATGTTGGACTGCATAGCCAGGGCAGTTACCGCCAGGAAGGCAGATGTTATTCTGCTACTATACAGGTCACTAGTAAGACTGCACTTGGAGCACAGTGCAGTTTTAGTGCTCATATCTTAGGAAAGATATCAGCTTTCTGGAGATGGTCCAGAGAAGGACAATTAAGATGATCCAGGGTCAGCAGGGTAACACCTATGAAGAGAGGCTTGGGGGCTCAAGATGTAATCTCTTGAGGAAAGAAGGGAGAGGGGACACATGATTGAAACCTTCAGGTACCTTAAGGATATTAACAGAGTGAGCACTGAGGGCTTCTTCAGCTTAAGCAGGAACAAGACCACCAGGGAACAGCCTGAAGCTGAGGGAGGGGGAAGGTTCAGGAGGGAGATGAGGCACTTTTTCATCAAGAGGGTGGTGACCAAGTGGAACGAGCTTCCAGATGAGATGGTATCCCTAAAAATGGAGGGCAGCTTCAAGAGGGGGTTGGACAGGGTGAAGGGGAAAGTTGCGAGTAGAAGGGGTGAGTTGGGGAGAGGGGGGAGTTGAGGGAGGTCAGAAGGGAAAGAGGGAAGGGCAGCAGTTCCCTCTGTAAATACATTGGCAACTGCACACTCGGGCAGACTAAATAGACCATAGGGCCATTATCTACTGGCATGTTTGTATGTTCGTATGTATGCCTGCTTTTTCACCAGATTCCAAATGTGGTTGTTTTGTTTGGAATAGGGCATATTCTGCTCTTTCATTATGAATTTGATTTTTTTCATATTTTAGGAGAATGATTCTATATAACAGCCCCTGACAGCATTAGGAAAACCTTGAAAAAGTATGACTTACATTCAGCTCCATCCCAACCCAATTTCTTTATTACTTCATATATTTTCAGTAATTAAGCCCCCATTTTCATTACTGAAAACAGTTGCATGAAAACAAGATTCATGTCCCCTAGACTATATCTACTCTGACTGCTTCTACACATGACACCACAATCCCATTTATGACATCACAGTTGTCTCCACAGCAACATATTTTGATGTCATAAACATAATTATGATGCCAAGTGTGAGTAGGCAGCTAGTGATAAAAGGGCAGCGATACTGTTTTCATGCAAATACCCATTGTAATAAGGAAATAAGGTGAGAATTAATATGAAATATAAGCTACATTTATGCCTGAATATTGAACTTTTTTCAAAGTTGTCTCAACAGTGTCATGAAGAGTGGCTTGTTTTATGGATTCTCTCCATTTCCTTTAGTTCAATCTCTTTTTCTTTTGTTTCTGAGAATGACATTACCCTACCTCTTCTAAAGGCCTTGTATGCCTCCCATAAACATGAGTGGAATGTGTCCCTATAGTCACTCAAATCAAAAAACAACTTAGTTTCTTTCTTCAACTAAACCTGGAAATGGTGATCTTTAAAAAGGGAACAGTTTAGACTCCACCTATGTGGGCCTACAGGCTCTAAATCATCTTCCTGGGTTAAAGAAATAGGTGTGTGAATTGAAATAGTGCATATCGAAATAAAAGTTAAAATCTTTGCCTTGGGTTGCAACGATCTCCAATCCTGACTAAACCACAATCTGACAATCTGTCCTTTAGTATCATTCCAGTTTTAACATTTGTTTCTATAGTTTTACAGTTTAATCTGTCCAAAACAAGACCTGGTGCCAGACTAAAATCACCCCCTAAAATCAGATTTCCATTTTTGAATTTTGGTACCTAAAAAAACTCTGAGAAAAAGGCACATGAGTCTCCATTAAGAGGATATGTTACCAGTAGTGATCTGTGGTCCATTGAGAAGATCCTCTAAAATGTGCCACCTGCCTTCCAAGTCAGTTTTATGGCATATGAAAACTGAAACCAATACTTTTCCTAATCAAAATTGCAATCCCTCCTTTTCTTACTGTTGACTAAATTGTGAAATACATTTGCAACCCAGGAGCATTATAGCTTGTTAGTTTTATTAGGTGACAAATGTGTTTTCTGAATTAAAGCTACGGGTATGTCTCCATTGGAATGTTTTAAATAAGTTAATACCTTTTTTATTTTCACTGGTATTCCCAACCCTTGACATTCTACTCATGTATTAAAGGTTTCAATTACATAGTTCAGAATTTCTAATGTTTTAGACATAAATCTTTTTGCAAATCAGGAAGAGTAGAGTTCTCGATTAACAACCAGGCCCTGATAAATGAGATACTGACCAAGGTCACAATCTTGGATAATGTCAGTATCCACATATTAGATAGAGAATTATTTTATAGACAAAAGAATTGTGAAACAGATACTTCACTTCAAAAGGCCTGCAAAGACAAAACTTCAGCTACTATGTCTGTACAGTTTGGGTCATGCAAAAGATGAGAACTCCAACAAATTGCAAAGTACTGTCCTAGACTTAGTTGAGCACCTTTTAAATATTTCTATTGAAGACCCTATTGCTCTTCTGGATGAAAGGCAGGGCACGGATTTGGACAGTGACTTTGTCTATTTAAAAGTAGCATATAAGAGCCTTTAAAATAAAATTCTGGACAATGCCACTTTATTGGACACTCTAGGCCTGCATGTTATCCCACTTGATGGCATTTTTGAAGCAGCTTTTCATGAAAAAGATAATCTAGTTTGGGATCATTTTGACCTAAGATCAAAAGAAAACTTAGTGTACGATATCCCAATTATGAACAGATTTGAAACTCTATTCAATACAGAGGGATGACTAATCTGGATGTAGCTGACTCTGGTTTTGTCAGGTTAATTTCATCAAATATAGCAGGACTTAGCACAAAATGGGTGGATACAGAATGGTTGGAACTAATCAGGAGCTGTAATCTGCTTTGTTTACAAGAAACCTGGCATAACAAGCCTCAAGATCTTGCATTGAATAGTTATACAGTAGAAGCCTCTTAAAGGGGACACCTCCTTGGATGCCATATCATCCCCTTTAAGTGGCTGTCCCATTTATCAGAAGCAGCCTTTTTTTCCATCACAACCAGAAAAGACTTTGCTCATGAGACACACACACTCATTACGGTAACAAACAAAACAGAAAACAAACAAAACATCAAGAAGTACTGTATACCAGTACTTTTTATAATTACAGCTCTTTTTTGTAAAAGTGTGTTTGGTTTGGTTCTTGATTTAATCTTTAACTGGTGAAAGCAACGCACTGAACTTTAATTAAAATCACTTAGCTTCACTAAGCAACTTTTGAGAGAGAGGAGTTGGGCAGCTGAAAAGCCTCAATAACTTTTATTTTCTCACTCAGTGAGAGGTTGACTCTTTTGTTGTTGCTTGTAGATGCCATCTTGCAAACCAAACACACTCCAGAGAGATGTTAAATACACTCCAGAGAGATGCTAAGCAGGTGGGAATGTGAAACAGATTAAATGCAGGGCACTTAACGAGCACTTAACGAGGTGCAATTACATTTTCAACACCGTTTTCTACACCTGTGACTAGATAATCATCCCAATTAAGCGACATGACCATCCCAATTAAACAGAAACTGGTCCCATTGAATAACATTAGCCAACAATTAGTGCCTAGGGAATCATCCCAATTAAGCGGGCGTCCCCTTTAACACGTCCCCTTTAAGTGGCTTTGACTGTATTACCTTTCATGTTCCAGATCACAGAACCACTAAAATGGGTAGCTATGCTGGGGGTCTAGTGACATGGATTAAAATCAATACAGCCATTAGGGCTGAAATTATCCTGGCTAATTCCAACTTTCAGATTTTTGTTATTCAATTCTTTAAGAGTATTTTTTGCTTGATTAATGTATATATCCCCCCCAATCAAAAAACTATTAACCTGAAATCTGGAAATTCCTAGAGGAAGCCATTCACCTGGCCTGGGCCAGCACTGAATGGGAGGAAATTTTATTATGTGGTGACTTTAATGCCAGGATAGACAAATTCGATGGTTATGCGCATTGCAGTTTCAATCTTCTTTGCCACCAGCAGACCCATAATCAAATAAGACAATCGAAGGATCATAAAACTAACAACCAGAGTAGCAAGTTAATTGAATTACTTATGACACACTACTTAGCCCCAATTAATGGTCGAATTAAGGGTGACTATACACACTATTCTGTAAGGGGCCCTTCTATTACAGAATATCTTTTTTGGAATGGCGATATGTCCTTATGGGACTCATGCCAGGTACTCATGAGAGCTGAAAGTGATCACTTTCCTCTGGTCTTAAAATCTAAAAATCTTTCTAAGGCTATTAGGCAGTACACTTCCTTGCCAGTCATAGAAATACGTAACCAAGTAGGGATTAGATGACAGTTCTCCAAAAGACCCTTGATTAAACCTATTCTTCAAAACATTACTTCCATAATAGATAGCCTAGATTTTGATCACTCAACCATTAGCAACCGCTTAGAGATGACTTTTGAGCATATACGATGTCTATTGATGAAGGAGAAATCTTGGTCAACTGAAAATCCTCTAAATCAGAACTGGTTTGATACAGACTATAAGACAGCCAGATCTCAGCTGAATCAGTTAATTAGAAACTGTATAACTAATCCTCACAATATAAACTACAAGATACTAAATAAGGCAAGAGAAAGCTATAAGAGTCTTCTGAAATTAAAACGAGTTAGTTCCAACAAAAACAGTGGAATACGATGCTGGATGTTATTAGAAGGAATGACTCTTGATTTAATTGGCTGATGGTGGCCAAAGGTACAAATAATCTTAAATTTGAGATAGATTCACACATTAGTCTAGACACTTGAGTTAACTATTACAGTGGTAAGTTTTATTTGCCTAATATTGAGCAGAATGCTTGACCTGAAACTCATACTAAATGCAAAAAAAAAACAAAAACAAAGCCATGCTTTTCTCTCCCTTAGTCCTTTCTACAAAAAACAATCTAGCTGACATGAACCTCCAAATTAGCACCTTCCTGGGTGAAAAACTGGAGTTCATGGAGAAATTTAAATACTGGGTGTCTGGATTGACTCTAAGCTGTCCTTTTTAGATCACTTAGATGAACTGGCCAAGAAATTGAGACAAAGATTTGGAGCTGGATTCACGAACCGCCCAGAACCTAAGTCCCACTCTGCAACTGCCTTTGCGGACTGGAATCGCCCACTGCTGTGGCAGTAGCGATTCACAGCCGCAGCAGTTGCAGAGAGTGTTACAGCTGCTCCCAATAGCCGTAGCACATTCCTGCAGCTGCGGGGATCTCCCTGGAGACACCTCCCGCAAAAGGCAGTAACCCATGGAGCCAGTCGTAATCTGGCTCCACCTTAGTGAATACCCGCAGCTGCGGGTAACCTGCAGCTCTGCAAGTGGCAACCCACTTGCGCAGTGGTTTACCCACAGCTGCGGGTCTTTTGGAAGCTTCATGAACCCTGCCCTTGGTATCTTCTTCCTCATCAAATTCTCATTGACTCAGGAGGCTAGAAAACTCCTTGTCCAGGCTACTTCCATGCCACTTCTGGACTATGCAGACTTCTTGTATTGCCACAGTACTAGCTCGGCTCTCTCCAAGCTTGACACCCTTTACCACAGAGCCCTCAGATTCATCTCTGATGCACCTTACTCCACTCACCACTGCACCCTTTATGCTTCCATAGGTTGGAGCTCACTTAGCTTGAGGAGGCAAAAAAATGCTGTACTCTGGACCTACAAGGCCATAACTCACAAGCTTCCTCAGTACCTCATAGGCTGTCTGCCCATCTGCCCCCCCCAGTATTTATCAACTTAGAAATCTCACCTACATATCCCTATAAGCTATGCCCTTCCAGTGCTTTGGAACAAGATACAAAATTCCCTAAGGCTTACTCACCCTGTAACACTCTCCCAATTCAAAGCCATGCTCCTAAAGACCTTATCTGAGGTCTGTCAGTATTTCAAATAGGGAAGTAGCATCCTAATGGCCAACCCACTTCTTTTTGCTTATACTTCATCAGGTTTGTCCACTAGATAGTCAACCTAGGAGACACTGTTTCTGAATAGTATACCACCTACTGACAGCCTTCATCCGCCATATATTACATTCCTCACATCCCTTCCTCTTCTTACCTCTGTACTGTACTGTCCTTACCTGCACTCATCTACCCTTCCCCCCCTTTTTCTCTTTTTCCTTTTCTACTCTGTCTTGTCACTACCACATCTGGACTGCTTATACTTGTCTCCACACCGTATCCTTCTCCTACAGCGCTCCAGGATGCCTGGTCCCTTGGTCTTTATAACTCAATCACGAGTAGTCTGCACTCTCCAGCATACTGCTCTTAGGACATATAGACCCTGTCATTCTACAGTTATACAAACTGAATCATTCTACAGTTACGCAAATTGAGTATTTCTCTAAACTGAAACTGTGTAATCTTTACTTAATGTGCTTAAAATTGTGTCTAAATGCATTGAATTATTGACTTTCCTAAGTGCTTATGTAAATACCTTGCTAGTGACTCTTAGCCTGCGGCATACTACATGTACTTCCTTGCCCTGTGTATGCCTTGTATGATTATATTGTCATTATATATGCTTACTATATGTTTAGGTTATGGCCCTTCTGGCTACTGTATTGTTCGGAGATCCATCTTGTAAATAAGCTTGTCTCAATGGTGTTACGCCTGGCAAAATAAAGATATTGATTGACTGATTGAGAATCTGATATTAGACATTGATATGGCCAGGTGTACCCATTTTCTAGAGCTTCATTAAAATGTAACAAGGCCTCAGTGCCGGACCTTATTCCAAATTAAGTTTATCTTGCTGAAGTTTCAGAATGGTCTTCTATTCTAACGTTCTTTTTAAACAAATGCTGCTTTAAATTAAGTTTCCCTAAATCTTGGAAGGGTGCAATAGTTATCTTTATCTACAAAAAGGGTGATAAATCTGATCCGTCAGTGTATCATTCGATATCTCTTTTAGATAATCTAGGCAACATTTTTGCTAAGTTAGTATTAAGCAGACTAATGGAACAATTACAAGTTCTTGGTGGTCTGCTAGATTTGTAGGCAGGTTTCAGACCGGAGTTTAGTACAGTAGATAATTGCATTTGTAACCATGCATCTTTATGAGAAATATATTCATATCAGGAAACAAAAACTTGTTGCAGCTTTCATAGATTTTAGCTCAGCATTAGATACGATAGATAGACTCCAACTATGGCTAAATTTGAAAGAAAAAGGATTCTCTCATGAATTAATTGCTATAATTAGGGAATTATATACTCAGACATTGGCACAAGTGAGGCTCGGCAGAAGTGGCCAACTTTCCACTAATTTTGATACGAATACTGGGGTCAGGCAAGACTGTGTTCTTGCACCAATTTTGTTCTGTCCATATATAGACAGACTATTAAATCAGTTACAATCTTCAAGAACTGACTCCCCAAAAATTTTCAAAAAGCATATTGCAGTACTTGCGAATGCTGACAATTAAGTTTTGCTTTCTTTTACTCAGTCCAGATTGCTCCAAAAGCTTGATATTTTTGTTAATAATCATAAACTAAAGATAAATGAGAGTAAAAGTCAAGTCCTGGCATTTGGCTCTAACTGTATACACAAAACATGGAAAGTTTGCTCACAGTCCCTTAATACTGTTTATCACTATACCTACCTAGGCTTAGTACTCTCTTGGAATGGCAAATGGACCAAACACATTAACAACTTGAAGATTAGACTTAAACAAACTGCTGCTTCACTTAACTCTTGTAACAGAAAATGTGGGGGTAATTCCATAAGACCGTTGATAACAGCTGTTAAAGCTAAATACTATGCTCAAGTGTCATTCACTGGTGAAATCTGGTCTGTAGCAAATGGCAACTCACTAGAAACTCCTTCAAATAAATTACTGAGGTCCAGTATGGGCCTTGGTAATTCAGTCCCCCCAGCTATTATTAGAGCAGAACCAGGTTTAACAAATCTTCAAGCCACCTGGGCTGCCAGGAAAATAAACTTTTGGATTAAGTTGCTACAATACAATCCAAGTCAAATTTCTTATTCCGCACTAATGGAAAAATATTCCTGGCTTAATTTAGGTCATTTACAATCAAATTGGCTTTTGCATATTTGTCAGACTCTTGACAGTACTGATGTAGAATACTTAAAAATCTATCAACTCAGGGGAATAAAAATTAGTCTTAAATATTAAAAATATGTGTCCGACAGAATTGCTGTCAAATACAAAAATCAAGACCCTCACTTCATTTCGACCCTTCATGTTTCACCATGGTTAAGAGTTAGTGATAGGTTACACCATTATCACCCTTACCTTGACCTAATTATGGACAATAAGCTGAGAGTACTGTATATTAAATACAGATTAGAAGTTTTTCTAAGCTGTGTACTCTCTGCAAGATATCAAAAGAACGCTGATATACATGATAGCTATTGCCAATGCTCCTTCCAACATTTAGAGAACCTGTTTCATGTTATTTTTGTCTGCTCTTGGTATAATACGCTTAGGGATAGGTGGTTAAAACCAGTCTTTGACTCAATATCAACTGAGGATCAATCCTTACTGTTGAAAATATTTTTTATAAGTGATGAAGTAATTGTACATGTGGTTGCTAAGTACATTGATGCAATCCATAGATTATGGGTTAAGCTTTATAAGCCTGATTGAGGCTTTGGCCTTCCTTAAGATAAAATATTTATATCACTCCTATATGACTTGACTGGTATTAGCAGTAATGAACTGTATATTTCTATTGGAAACAAATTAATTTCTAAGACTGCATAAGTGTTTTGTGTTCATATGTATAATTCATGCTGCTATACTAATGTTTTGTTTTTAATTTATTGTTTGCTTCAACTTTTAGAATTGTTTTGCATTTTTTGTATTTATATTTCAATAATTATGTAGTGTGTATTGTGTAAATCTATAATGGTCTTCTGACCGATCAATAAAGATTATTACTATTACCTTGACATCCCATGAGACAAAAATAATTTTGTTTGTACTACCCATAACAGCGTAAAACAACTCAGAATCCCTTAACAAATGCAGAAATGAAGTTGATGATCAACAGTGACAATTCATCCAATGTGTTTAGATCCTTTGAAACTAAATACTACCTACACAGAGAAAGTAATGACATTTTAGATATCTTAGTATGCTTATTACCTTCCTCATTCGAATGGGCATTAATATAACTATGTTCAACATAAAACATAAAAGACATCTGCACAAAAACTGTTGATATCAAGATATTTATAAAACTAGATCCTAATAATAGGCATGCCATATTTCTAGAATTGTTAAACTATTTTGGAATTAGCAACTTAACTGAAAGGAACACCATTGACATTGGAATGTTCCACAGACCAAGATACCAGTATTCCAAATGGATGTGCTTTGTTTCTGCTATTAAGGCAAGCACTGGGAGATGCTGTCCATTAATAAACTTACATATGAGTTAATGCCAAGTAAGCTTTCTATTGTAGTTCCAGTATTAGTGGTATCGAATATTTGTGAAGTGATGTGGATCCATCTTGTTACCCTCTTCTGTGTAGGTACACACTGCTTGGTCCATTTCTTCCTTATCATAGCAGACTGAGAAACATGGAAAAACATAGATTTGTAGGCACTTAAGGACCACTTGGCCCACCCAGTGTTCCCTTCATGATGATCCTTTTGCCTGTGCAACTCAGGATGCTGTGGGGCTCACAATGCCCTTTACAACACACTGAAATGGTTTCTTGGTTATAGGTGGTGGAATCAAAGCCATGAGAGCATTGTATCTAGCGTTCCACCCCCAGCACTGTGGAAAAGTCTGGCAGTAGTCTGCCACATCTCTTAAAAAAACAGCACCAATGAAACTGCATCTAATCTGCTTTTATTTTTGGCTAACTTTCAGGTGTGCAGGGAAAATAATATCATAGGTGAGGGCAAGGAGTTGCTCCCTATTTTTTCACAGAGAGGGTGGTGGACACATGGAACAGCCTTCCTGAGGAGGCTGTGGGGTCTTCAACTGTGGGAGAATTCAAGAATGCATAGGACAGACACAAAGCAATTCTTGTGGGGGTTAGGAAGAAATAGGCTGTTGGTTAACTAGGATCTGTAGGTTATCCAGTAGGTAGGGAAATGGGCAGACTAGGTGGGCCAAGCGATCCTTATCTGCCATCAAAGTCTATGTTTCTGTGTTTCCTGCACTGCCTAGGGAAAAATTGTTGCCATGTAAGCAATAAGACATTATGGAGTGTGCATGGAACAGATTTTACCACACGCCCAGGGGCATATTGAGGCTTGAGGACCACAGGCCGAGTGCCTTAAGCCCTGTGAAGTGCTGTAAAATCTGTTCCATGCACACCACGGGGTGTCATTGCGCTTATAAAATGGGCTACATTTTTTAAAAGCATTTCTAAAATTAGATAATTTCTATGAAAGAAGGCTGTCATTTGATGAATTTATGATAACATAGTCCTTCCTCCTGGTTTGCTATTGGGCTTTTGTCCTTTGGCAGCATCCATAGTTGTATTTTTTCTTTAACGAGAACATGACTGATGGCAACTGCCCCCCAAACCCCAACAGAGATATGTCCATATAGTGCTGTGGTAGAATTTAATGTGAGTCTCATTTATTATAGGGACATGGTCGCGCCCCTATATTTAGGGTTGAGTAGGCACTTTAATGTTAAACCTCAATTTTTGCGTGTTAATAACTTTGCAACCATTCAATGGATTTGCACAAAATTTGGAAAGCGTGTTCTGGTATGGTAGTTCTCTTGATTTACTAAGTTGTGTTTTGGTTGGACATATGGTTTCTGCACAGCGAAATGCTAAAAATGCACTTTTCGCCACTTTTGAAGTGTTTTTGCCCATGATGCTGCAACCACATTGTGTGGTCTTTTGGTTTGAAATTTGGAACACAGAAAGAGTTTTGGTCAAGGAACAATCCAACATTGGTTTGGTTAACCTGTGCAAAAGTTATTACATTTTTAGTTTGCGAGTTCTGAGCATGCTCTCAGTTCACTCAAACATTTTTATGTATGTTTTGTGAACTAAAAATGGTCTCACAGTCAAGGATTTTGTTAGCTCGTGGACTAAGATTGTAAAAAAAATCCTAGTCCATCAGAAGAATTCCTTGTCTGCGAGCTGCCATCTTGTTTTCAGTTTTTCACCCAAACAAAATGTTGTAGCTTTGTCTATGGGTGACTTTTGGGGCAAATGAGGCATAAATTTTGTTCAGAGTAATGCCCTCTACAATGCAATGCATTTGGTTTGGTTTGTTTTTGTAAAAAAAAAATAGCTTTTTTAAAAATGTCAAATTCTTTGACCGCAACTCGCTAACGATCCTAGTCCACAAGCTGACAAAATACTGGTCCACAAGACAATCCTGGTCTGTGAGCCTTGTCCATCATTGTGTGACCAGATAGCCAGAATTTTGTGACCAGATGTCCCTGATGATGTGACCAGATGCCTCCTAGCAGATCAAGATTAAGATGATGGACTAAGATTTTGCTACCACACACGGACTAAAAAATCCTAGTCCATCAGAAAAATTCCTTGTCCATTAGCTGCCATTTTGTTTTCAGTTTTTGTTGGCAAAATAAATGTTGTAGCTTTCTCCATGGGTGACTTTTGGGCCACATGAGGCATGGGTTTTGCTCATGGTGATGCCCGCTACAAAGTCATGCCTTTTGTTTCGTTCGACTTTGTGAAAAAATAGTTTTTATAAGTTTCTAAATTCTTTGACCTTGGCTAGCTAATGATCCTTGTCCGCGAGCCAACAAAATCCTAGTCCATGAGATGATCCTGGTCTGCGAGCCTTATCCGTCATTGCATGACCAGATAGCCAGAATTTCGTGACCAAATGGCTGTGATGATGTGGCCAGATGTCTGCTCGCGGACTAGAATATTACTAGTCTGCAGACTAGGATTGATCTGATGGTTCAGAATTTTGCTATCTCATGGACTAGAATTTTTAAAGATGTAAAAACTTTGGAATTGCATAGCTCATTAATAGTTTGGTCTTTTTCCTTGAAATTTACATGGTGTTGAGGGGATACCCTACAGGTGTGAATTATGCTGCTTAGGTTTTGGGGGATTAAGTGGTTCCATAGATATTGCATCACAAAGTTGAAATTTTCCATGTAGGATAACATTGCAGGGTCTGTCATGCCTTTCGTCACCTGAATCTCAAACATGAAGTGAGATACAGAGTTTTTGCTACTAGCGGATTAGATCACCTTTAAGTGATCTACGCTGCTAGAACAAGATTTGAAACCAAAGAGTACACCTGCAGTGGAATTTTTTTTGTGGGTTGTATAGTTAATGAGATATTGCCAAATAAGTGTCACAAGGGTTCAAAGAGTGCCTGTCCAGTGCATTTCAGTGCTCGTATCTCAGAAACGATGTGAAATATGGGTTCAGCTGTTAATCATTGTGTGAACTACTTGCTGTCATGGCTACAATGACACTTGAATTTTTTTCTACCTCTTACGGTTCCCAAGATATGGGCAAATTACTGTTACAAGGGTTCCTTGCCCTATAGGGCTGCTATATGGCTCTGGAACTAAGTGTAAGTGGGAGCCCAGGGCCTCCACAGATGCATATTGTTATGCAGAAATGGGCAACTTGGTGGGAGTGCAGGGCCCCTCCAGTACATGATTTTTACTAGTTGTATTACACTTTTCCAAAAAGTAAGGAAATTCATGGCAAAAAATTGCATTTAGGGTTAAAGCAACAAAAATGAGGAAATTGAAATGTTAGGGTTGAGCCCCTAACCCCCCCCCACACACAACCCACACACCCATCCTGCACAGACTGACAGATGCCGGGGTGTGCCATGGGATCGTGAGGCCTAACTTTCACCCCATTCTCCTTTACAGCACCCGTCAATCTGCTTACACATGGAATAGGGTGAGAGTTGGGCCACATGACCCCATGGCACACCCTCATCTGTTAGTCTGTGGAGGATGGGTGTGTGGGTTGTGTGTGGGGGGTTAGGGGCTCAACCCTAACATTTCATTTCCTCACTTTTGTTGTTTTAACCCTAACTGATGCATTAAACACAATTTTTTGACCATGAAAAAAAATATATATATATATTTATGTATATATATTTTATTCTTTTGAGTGATGCTCCTTTGCTTTGTCATTAAAGTTTTAATGTATTAGGTGAGCTGTCTGACCTGCCCCTCTGCGTTGACATCTCAAAGTTTAGAAAATTAAAACTGTTGCTTCTGATTTGTTTTGCTTAGTGAAGTGAGAGGGTAATGTGGAATTGCAGCCACTCTACTACATGCCCAATCTTCTTCTCTCTCTCTCTCTCTTTCTGTCTCTCTCAATCCATGTAACCTCAGTCTCTTGATACATTAAAACTTAAACAGCAAAGCAAAATAGCATCTCTCAAAAGAACAAACAAAAACTTGTTTTCCAACCTTTTCTCTTTGTTTATAAAGTGTTATTGCCTACTTTCTTCATCCTGTTTTTCTTTTTCTTTGTTGTTCCTCGCATTCAAGATATGGAATGTTTATCATAGAATGTTTACCATGGGATACAGGGATTCAAAATTCTTCTCAGTTCCACTGGCAGAATGTTCCTCTCCTAAACTTACTATACACACACACAACTAAAGATGCAGCAAAGTTTAACTCCACCTGCGAATTTCCAGCGAAGTCATAGAATTCACATCGGTGGAGCAGTTTGCAAATTCGTGGCTGTAAAGTCGAAATTTGCCATTTGTAACTTCGCCTTACTTTGTGGGGTTCTTAAGTGTAAATTGCACTTAAAAAAAAACAAAGCAAGAAGTTACAAATTGTGAATGTGACCTCTCCACCCCACCAATCGCTAGCCCCAATATTAAAAAAACATACTCAGAATCCCTGGTGTCTAGTGGGCCCCCCAGCCCACCAATCACTGGCCTCAATAATAAAAAAAGACTCCAAATCCCTGGTGTCTAGTGGATCCCCACCACACAGATTGATGGCCCCAATAATAAAAAAAAGACTTTGAATCACATGTGTCTAGTGGACCCCCCACCCCACTGATTGCTGGCCCCAATAATAAAAAAAGATTCCAAATCCCTGGTGTCCAGCGGACCCCCCAGCCCACCGATCACTGGCCCCAATAAAAAAAATATCCCCTGCCCCCACTCCCTCAGGCAGTGCCCCCCCAGCCACAACTCTCTTCCACAGCAGGCAGCCCGACTAACCTGCTCTGAATGAATGAGCATGTGCTTGTACAAGTATGCACTCATTCAGTCAGTCAGTCAGTCAGTCAGTCAGCCAGTTCATCATTTTAGGGGACGTTTTTCACTGGGCTAGAAAAGGGGGGGCTGCTCTGGTCTTCCACGAGGGGGGCGAGATGGGGGAATGGCGTTGTGGACCCTGGACCTCTAGCCCCCTGAAAAACATCCCGGTCAGTTGGGCTGCTGGCCAAGGAAGTGAGTGAAGGGCTGTGCCGGTGGCCTGCTCAGGGTTGGGGGGAGTGGAGTGGTGGTGGGAGGGCATTACCTGATGGGGTGGGGGCGGGGGGTTCCAGTAGACACTAGGGATTTTTTTTATTGGGGCCCACGATCGGCAGGGTGAGGGGTTCACTAGACACCAGGGATTTGGAGTATTTTTTTTATTATTGGGGCCAGTGCTCGGTGGGGTGGGGGTCCACTGGACACCAGGTATTTCAAGTATTTTGTTTTTATTGGGGCCAGAAATCGGCAGGGTGGGGGGTCCACCAGACACAAGGGGCAGGATTCTCAAAGCTTTCAGAAGGTGCAAAATCTTCCCTAAGTCCCCCAAACTTCCTCAGCTACGGAAAAAAGGGGAGTTTGCTCCAAGTGCTATTCACAAAACCCTCCGCAGCTGCAGGAAAAACCACTATAGACTGTGGAAAAAAGTGCAGCTGTAGAAGTCTCTCAGGACAAAAAGGTGTGAGATAAGTAAGGCACAGCCCCTCAATAGGCTATTCACAGCCAGTTTTTTTCTGCAGCTGAGGAAAGAATGTTACACCCAGTGGAATGAGGTGTAACTTTCCCTCTGCACACTGCAGTAGTGCCCCAGCAATTGGAATCGATTAAGGTGGAGGTGTACCACAGGTAATAGCATCTCAGACAGTATAGCAGTGGCTGTTGGTACAGCAACAAATGCACACATTGCCATGATATGGCAACAGGCAACAACCACCAGACCCAGTGCAGCCCATGATGGAGCCCCACAGGCAGTAGAGCCTGGCCAGCCTGCAGCAAGTGCTACCCCCGCAGGCCACAGGAACACCCCAGGGAGGGACAACCAGCAGTGACAGTCAGCCGCTGCAGTACCATGGTATCGCTGGTACCTGTGGTGCTTCAGTGGCCCCAGTTGAGGTGCTGGTTGCAGGTCTCTGTGTGTGCTGTCAGCTTCATATTATGGCAGCAATGTTAATGTCTGCTGCTTCAGCTACATAGATTTACTATTGCTGTGCCTCCTCAGCTATTTCCACAGCTGCGGATTCACAACTGCGGATTCACAGCACTTGCGAGATTTCCGCAGCTGCTGCAATTCTGCAGTTGCGGGACTTTTTGCGGAATTCCCTCAGCTGTGGGATTTTCTTTAAGAATGTCACGCAACTGCGCTTCCGCAGTGCTGCAAGCTTTTTTTCCACAGCTACAGAATTTTTGCTGTTCTTTGAGAATCCTCCCCCAGGGCTTTAGAACAGATTATTTTTTTTACTGGGGCTGGTGATCGGCAGCATGGGGGGGCGGGGTTCCATTAAACACCAGGGGCTGGATTCACAAAGAGAGACAGAATTTCTGTAGCTGTAGAAAAATGGCTTGCAGCACTGCAGAAATCTAGTTGCACCATATTCACAAAGAAAATTTCCGCATTTGCGGAAATCCATAAAACAGGCACGTTACGGAAGTCCACAAGTGCTGAAATCTCCCTAACATTTCCTTAGCTGAGGAAAAAGCTCAGCAGGCACAACAACAGGGGATCCATATTAACTGGAGCAGCAAACTTTGACAGTCTTGCCATAGATGCAGCAGTAAGTACTCACAGAGAGATCAGCAGCCAGTCCCTCAACTGCGAACACTCCAGCACTACTGGTACCAGCAGGGCCATGCACCACAGTGGCTGTCTGTAACTGTTGGTGGAACTGATGGTTGTGTTGCTCCCTGGAGTGTTTATGTTGTCTGCTTCAGTAACACTCACTGCAGGCTGTTACAGTCTCTGCCTCTACTGCCTGTGGGGCTCCTTTATGGACTGCATTGGGTCTAGTGGTTGTAGTTTGTTGTATTTTAATGAAAATGTGTGCTATTTTTGTTGTAACAACTGACACTACTACAGGTTTGCTATTACTTGTGCCTACACCTCCACTATAGTTGTATCTCAGTTGTTGGTACACTGCACTTTGCTCAGGAAGTTACGCCTCACATAGAAACATAGAAATTGTCAGCAGATAAGGACTGCTAGGCCTATCCAGTCTGCCCGTAGGCCCTATACATTGTATGTGGCCACTGACCCTATGTGATCAATTACTTTTCATCATTCCCTCCCTTATCAGACTCCCCTTGTGCCTGTCCCAAGCATGCTTAAATCCCTCCACTGTGCTTGCCCCCTCTACCTCCTGTGGCAGACTGTTCCAAGTGTTGACTACCCTTTCTGTGCAGAAAAACTTCCTCACATTACCTCTTAATCTATCCCCTTCCAATTTCATATTGTGCCCCCTTGTCCTAGTACTTTTTCTACATTGAAAAAAGTCCCCTGCCTGCACCTTGTTTATGCTCTTGAAATACTTGAAAGTTTCAATCATGTCCTCCTGCTGTCTCCTCTCCTCCAGTGAGTACATATTGAGGTTCCTTGGTCACTACTCATATGTTTTGTGGTGTAAGCAGTGTACCATCTTTGTTGCCCTTCTCTGGATAGTCTCCACCTTATCTATGTCTTTGTGCAGGTGTGGTCTCCAGAACTGCATGCAGTACTCCAGGTGAGGCCTTACCAATGTTTTATACAATGGCATCACCACCTCCTGCCTCCTGCTGGTGATACCCCTGCCTATGCACCCCAGCATGCCATTGGCCCTCCCTGCCACCTTCGTACACTACTTTGACACCTTAAGGTCATCAGAGATGATAACCCCTAGGTCCCTTTCCTCTTTGGCGACAGTGAGCTCCGCCTCCCCAAACCTGTAGCTCTCTACAGGGTTCCCTCTACCCAGGTGCATTATTTTGCACTTCTTTGCATTGAACCTCAGTTGCCACATCTCTGACCATCTTTCAAGCTTCTTCAGGTCCCTCTTCATTTTCTGCACTCCTTCTGAAGTATCCACCCTGTTGCAGATCTTGGTGTCATCTGCAAACAGGCAGGCCTTTTCTTTCAGCCCTTCTGCAATGTCACTAATGAAGACATTTAATAGGACTGGTCCTAGTACTAATCCCTATGGTACCCCACTGGTCACTCCCATCTCCCCAGATTGTACCCCATTTACCACCATCATCTGTCTCCTGTCTATTAACCAGTTCCTAACCTAGTTCACCACCTTGTTTCCCATGCCCAGACAACCCATCTTGTTAATCAGCCTTCTATGTGAAATGGTGTAAAAGGCTTTGCTGATGTCTAGGTAGGTGACATCTCCCACCCCTCCCTGATTAAATTCCCTAGTCACCCAATCAAAATAATGCTATTAGATTCATTTGACATGACCTTCCTGCTGTGAATCCATGTTGCCTCAGACCCTGAGCACCATTGGATTCCATATGTGCCACTATCCTTTCTTTCAGCAGTGTCTCCATGATCTTTCCCACCACTGAGGTAAGGCTGACTGGCCTGTAGTTCCCCATCTCCTCCCTACTGCTGCTTTTGTACAGTGGAACTACATGTGCCCTCCTCCAGTCCTCTGGAATGACACCAGTGTTGAATGACTCTGTGAACAGGGCCACCAGAGGCGCTGCTAGTTCTCTTTGCAGCTCCTTTAATATCCTAAGGTGTATGCTGTCTGGCCCCATTGCCTTAGCCACCTTCAGATTTGTGAGTTCTTCCAGAACTCTCTCCACTGTGAATGGACTGGTGTTCACCTCTGCCCTCCATTGTCTTTGCAACCCAACTGTGGTCCTTGACCCTCCCCCCCTTAGTGAATACTGAGCAGAAGTATTTGTTTAGCATTTCTGCCTTGTCCAGATCCCCCTGCTTACACTCTCCCTTCTTCCCATTGAGCCTCACAATCCACCCCAGTTTTTCTTCTTTCACTGATGTACCTAATTAAATGCATTATCCCCTTTGTTTACAGACTGTGCTAAGCCCTCTTCTGTCTGTGCCTTTGCTCTCCTAACATCCTTCCCTGCTTCCCTTAGACATTCAAGGTCCACCTCCCTTTGACTCCCCTTATATTTTCTGAAACTCAGCCTTTAAGCCCTGACTTAGTCCTTCACGTCTTTGGAGAACCATAGTGGTTTCCTTCTTCTTTTCCCTTTGGCCATTATCCTAACGCTTTGGTTTGTTATATCCACTATGGCTCCTTTCAGGTTCTCCATTGTTCTTCCACCCCCTCTACTACCTCTCCATTCCCCAGGACTGCTTGTATACATCTACCCATTTCAGTCATGTCCTCCCTCCTGAAATCTAATACCCTTGCCCTTGTGTGGCTTAATTGAGTCCATGTCTCCATGCTGAACCACACCATGTGGCGGTCACTGGACCCCAGCTGCCCTTCCACCTGTATTTCTTTGACTCTGTTCCCGTTGGTCCATACCAGGTCCAGAACTGACTTGTCCCTGGTTGGCTCATGCACTAGCTGCCTGAGTCCAACCTCCTGCAGGGATTCAAGGATGACTGTGCTTCTGGCTGAAACAGCCATCTGGGTGGCTCAATCCATGCCCGGCATATTAAAATCCCCCAGTAGCAGGATTTTGCCTTTAGCTGCCATGTCATGTATGTTCTCCACTAGTTCCCTGTCTACTTTCTCACTCTGTGCTAGAGGTCTGTAGATCACCCCTGTGTGTATTACTGTTCCATTCTCTGGCTCCAGGTTGACCCACATTACCTCATCCTCCCCATCTTCTCTGAACTTCTTCTGTAGCCTTTATACCATCTCTGATGTACAGGGCCACTCCCCCACCCTTTTTAACCTCCCTGTCCCTCCTGAACAATGTATAGCCTAGTACATTGACTTCCCAGCCATGATTGGTAGAGTACCATGTCTCTGTTATTACTTCTATGTCAAGGTCTGCATATGCCAAAAAGGCCTCTGGGTCTGGAATCTTATTTCCTAGGCTATGGGCATTCGTTAGCATGACCTTCTATGTTTTACAGTCTGCCCTCCCTATGCTCTTGTTCTCCTTCTCCAGCATCTTTTCCCCACCCCAGTTTCCTTTCCTTTCCTTTCCTTTCCTAAGTGCTCTTGCCCCCTCTTGCTTGTTATACATTCTTCACCTGCCTGCTCCTCCCTGCCTGCTTTAGCTGTTCCCAAAGTCAACTTATGTTCCTGCATGTTCCCATGGGGGGGGGTGTTCCTAAGCTTCCTGGCTCTACCCCCTTGGCCAGTTTAAATGCTCACAGCTGAAGCATTTAAACTTCTCTCAAAGGACCAAGGTACCCTTCTCAGACAGATGCAGGCCGTCCTCCTTATATAAGCCTGCATCTGCTCTGGTTAGGCCCCAGTCCCCTATGAAGCCAAAACCCTCCCTTCCACACCAATCCTTCAACCAGGAGTTTTTTTTTTTAACTCTATTTTTCATACCCCACTGCTGAACTCTCTCCGATGACCTTCCTTTCTGCCATCTCTACCTTCCTGCGTGGCACTGTGTCCTCCTCTGCTGCTCTCCAGCACCGTGCATCCCACGGGTTTGCCCTCCGGGGAAGGGTCGCCCCCACCCAGGGCACTCTTTCTTCCAGTATTGAGCTAACCGGGTCGGAGTGGGCAGGGGAAGTGGAGAGGACCAAGCCCGATTATGGGAGTGAGGATTGTGGGGGAAGGTGCCATTGCCTATCAGCTACAGAGGTTTTTTTCTCCTCTTAGTACTCCCTCCCCCGATGGAGCCCCAACATTCAATGATGCCAGGGAACATCTTGCCGTGGCTCTGCAACCCACTTCTCTGGTGCTGTAGCATTGTGGTACCTCCTGTCTCCACCAGAGGTCGCCGCAGTGCTGGGCATCATTCCTGGCCCCCCCCGAGAAAGGAGAGCTGTCCTACAGATGCTCAATCCTTCCCCTTACCTGCTGACCCCGGCGATCTAGGCTTATTCCCAAACCCGGGTCACCAGCGTGGCATGAGGTGTGACGTCCAGCACCTCAACCCTCAGTGCCACCGGGCTGGCTACCTTCAACCAGGAGTTGAAGGTATGGATGTGGAGTGACCTAGCTTCCCCTGTGCCCCACACAGGTAGCACCTCCGAGAATGAGATGGAGCATGCTGTCTGTTTCAGGTTTACCCCCAGCTTCCTGAAATCATCCTGGACTCTGATTAACTCCACCCTTCTGGCCAGGTCATTGGTCTCCAGGTGGACAATGACATCCAGCTGCTCCCTCCTAGCTATTGCTGTAGCAATCCTGTGGATCCACTTCCCATCCCTCCATGCAGCGCTTCCTGGGAGGCACTTGACCTCCCTCTCTCCCCTGCTAGGTGACCCTAACTCCACTCCCTGGACAATAGAGCCTCCCACCAGAAGAAACTTCCCCCTCCTTCGAGGTTCCCTGCTTCCCTTCCCTGGGGCTCTATCCTGGAAGACCCTCCCATCCTCCCTGGTCCCAGCCTCGGGTTCCTGAGTGGGGCTTTCCCATTCCTCCAAAACAGTGTAGACATTTTTAAATGGGACCAGTTGGGGGAATGTGCTTACAATCCCCCCTCACTCACCCTCCCTGAGCCCACTGTAGTCCAATCACTCCTCTTCCCTGGCATCCTTTGAGGTAAAGGTTGTGGACCCAGTGGTCTCTGTGTGGGGGTGGATGCCACCTTCAGCTTGGCCAACTCTGCTCGGAGACAGGCAACCTCCTCCCTCAGCCCAGAGAGGTGCCTGCAGATAGATCAGCATTGCAGCCTCCAGAATGTCTCCCCAAAGACAGCTGCTCTACAAACACTGCACTGCACCACTCCCATCATGTCTGATTCCCTCCTCAATCAACTGCCTGTTTTTTTTTGTGTTATTTGTTTGTCTCCCCTGTGACTCCCCTACCTCTCCTTCAGGCCAATTGCCAAGAACACTTACTTCTCACTCGTCTCCGCCGCCAAACCCGACCCTACATTGCAGCCACCTCAGGGTAACCCGACATAATCCTTGCATTGGGTGGGTCCTCCTCTTCCAAGGAGAAATGGCCTATTGGACTAGGCATTGATCCTGGGTGCTGCTGTGGTCAGATCAACTGCTGTGGAACTCGAGGGGGCATTGGTCCGGGTAGCCATCATCCAGCAGGAGGAGACGCCATTTTCAATTTTTCCTCTGATTTCCCCTAGTTGCGACACCTCTGAGCTTCCCCTGGTCTCCACCGGGGGCTGCTACAGAGCAACGCTGATCCGGAACACACCCCAGGAGAGAAGAGCAGCCCTCCGGACGCTGAATCCTACTCCTTCCTCTGCCGACTCTCCAGTGCCTGAGTCCATTCCCAAACCTGGGCTGCTGGTGTGGTGTGAGGTAAGGTGCCAGCACCTCTGCCCTCTGTGCCACCAGGCCAGCAAAACTGCCTGTTTATTTATTTATTTTATTTATTTTGCTTTTGGTAACCGGGTAAGTGCACTAGGCAAACAATGCCTATTTTCAGGCACGACCCGGGAGAAAACAGTTCACAGACAAACAATATACATGTGACACAGCACATGAAGGCAGTACAGATCAGAGTAAGAAACAATGTTTGGATATTAGATATAAACGCATTGACAACCTGAATAATGAAGGTAAAAGTACTGTGAAATTAAATTATAGATAGGAAGGGGTAACATAGGGAAAAGTTCAAAGTAGATGGTAGTGAGGTACACTACAATAAGTGCCAAGACAGTGAGAGGAGAGAGAGAAGTAGTGAGAGAGGAGAGGGAGGGTGTAAGAGAGTGGGCAGGCTTGGACTAAGAGAGAAGGGGAAGAAGTATCAAGGAGGTAGTTTAGATGGAGATGAGGAGAGAGCAGGGAGGGATGAAGGTTCAAGGTGGGTTAAAACAAGTGCAGGGGTTTAAGGTGTGCAGGTGTTCATGGTGTAGTTTCTTAAAGGCAGCGTGGGTGTTTGTTTGATGGATAGAGAAGGGTATAGAATTCCAGTATTTAGGAGCTGTGTAAGAGAACGCGCGTGTGCCCATGTTTGTTCTGCATCTTGGAACATGCAGAAGGGCTTTATCATTTGATCGTAGTTCATAAGTGAGAGGTTGTAATTCCAGATCAGAGGAAAGGGACAGGGGGAGGCCTGTTCTGGTGACAGAGTCAATTAATGATCCAAAGGACCGGAGACAATAGACGGAGGGGCTAAGCCATTTTAGGTCCAAATAGAGTTGGCAGTGGTGCTTGAAATGCAGTGAAGCAGAGGCATAGCGGCAGATGCTATTGTAAGTGGTATCCCATTTATGGAGGGAGGATTTAGATGCAGATAGGTAGATTGCAGAGCCATATGCTAGAGCTGGTAGAAGGAAGCCTTGAGCCACGGCTAGTCTGGCTTGAGGGGTGAGGGCATAGCTGGTGCGATAGGCACTTCCTATCTTGGCATTTACGGACTTACAGATAGTTGAGATATGGAGGTCGAGGTCAAGAGATTCATGCAGGGTGGCATCTAGATATTTAAAGGATTTGGCAGAGGGTAGAGGGGAGCTGTCCGCGCATGAGATGATAAGGGGATTTAGATTTGATTTGAGTCTGGCTGGCGAGCCAAACAGCATTGAGTAGGATTTGCTAGAGTTGAGGACTAGTTTATTATCAGTGAGCCAGGTTTGGATACTCGCGAAGTCCAAGGCAAGGGGATGGTTTAGGGCAGTCAAAGTTTTTGCACTATGGTAGAAAACCAAATCGTCAGCATACAGCAGAGATGAGCAGTTTGGTGCAGTTAAAGGGATGTCATCAATGAAGATAGTGAAAAGTAGAGGACCAAGAATGGAGCCCTGGGGTACTCCAACGTGGATCGGTGCAGGATCCGAGATTGCTGAATTAAAGACCACAGCCTGTTGCCTGTCAGTCAGGTAGCTTTCGAACCAGGTAATGGTATCTGAGAAGAAACCAAATGACTGTAGTTTTGCAAGAAGAAGTGTGTGGTTGACCAGGTCAAAAGCTTTAGTTAGGTCGATAAAAACTGCGCCTGTTAAGAGGCCTAAATCCATGGAGGAATAAATGTCACTAGTCAGCTTTAGCAGGGCAGAGGTGGTGCTGTGACCTTTATGGAATCCGTGTTGAGAGCTCGAAAGGAGGTTGTATTTTTGGAGGTATTCTATTGTTTGGGGGGGGCGACTAATTTTTCCAAGATTTTGCTTAATACAGAGAGTATAGCGATGGAACAATAATTCTTGATTTCCTTTGGGTCTCCTTCTTTTGGAATAGGAGTGATTTTAGCAATTTTCCATATATTTGGGACTATACCATGGCATAGGGACATATTGAAGATTTTGGTTAGTGGGGAGGCTATGAAGGGGACTGCAACTTTCAGGAGCCTAGGTTCAAGACCATCCGCTCCTGGGCTGGTACTTTCATGGATAGAGAGAAGTAATTGTTGTACTTCTCTTTTTTGAATGCTCCGGAACCTAAAGGTGGGGTTCGGAAGTGGAGGTTTGGTGTTGCATTGGGACGGAGCAATGTGGCCAGTTGGGAAGGAGGTCAGGTAGCTTGATAAATCTGAGAAATGGTGATTGAAGGTGTTGGCTATGGTTAACGGGTTGTTGCAATGTATGCCGTTTAACAGCATGTCATTTGTATGGGCCTTTTGATTAGAACCCAGGTGGGTTTTTATGGTGGTCCAGAATTTCTTGGAGTCACCAGAGGCTTTTGTTAGTAGGTTCCTGCAGAAAGAGCTTTTGGATAGACGGATGTTTCTTTTGCAAGCGTTTCTCAGTGAGCGGTAGTGGCAGTAGTCAGATTCCATCCCTGTGTACTTAAAACAATGCCAGGCTTTATCTCTGGCTCTTATCTGGGTTAGTAGATCTTTTGTTAGCCACTTAGTCTGAGTACCACGAAAGTGCCTGGTGATCCATGGGGCATGGGTGTCTTGGAGCTGACTAAATTTTGTAAGGAAACTATCAAGGGCAGACTGAACATTAGATGCAGTGTGGACGGAGGTCCAGTCAATCGTTGAGAGGTCGTGAGTAAAATGAATAGGGTTGAACCTGGCAAGATTGCAGAACGTGATGAGTCTTGGGGGCGGAGTTGTTTTTTTATTTGAGCTCCAGATGCAATAGATCGGGGAGTGATCACTGATTACATCTGGAAGGGTACCGGTGCAACTGATGCTATCAGGATGGTTTGTTAGGATCCAATCAATAAGCGTGCTAGACTGAGGGGGAGCCCTAACCCTGGTGGGGTCAGAAATCAGCTGATGAAAGTTGTGGCCTTGTACTAAGGTGTGAGAGGCCTGAATTGATTTGCTAGCCCAGTTTAGGTTTAAGTCACCCAGAACGAGGAATTCATTATGGCCAATGGTGCTATCTGTTAGTAAGAGGAGATCTTCTAGGCCTTTTATCCCCCCCACAGGAGGGTTATAGGCACAAATTATGTGTAACTTCTTTGAGCCTAGTAGAAGCGTTGCATGGAGCGCTTCACAGAGAGATAGGGCAGGTAGAGCATTTTGGACTAGCAGCAGGTATTGTTTGAAGTAGATGGCAACTCCACCCCCACGCTTGGAGGTGACCCTATCTTGCCTAATGAGATTGTAGTTTGGTAGAGCGCATAGATGGTCAGCAATAGAGGGCTTTTACCAGGTCTCTGACAGGCAGAGGATGTCAGGGAGGTTCTGTGCAACCCATGCCTCAAGTTCGGTTAGATTGTGAAGGAGGCTCTAATATTCATGTCGTAATCCGTAGTCCCTTGAGTCTAGCCAAGTTGCATTATTTGGTGACTGGTTAGTTGTTACGGGTCCAGGGTTTTGCTCGATGTCCCCAGCTAAAAGTAACGCTAGGAGGAGGAAGTGCCACAGTTTACGATGGGTAAAAGGAGTTGGCAAAGGAATTTTGCTCACCAAGGGTTTATGAAGGGAGTAGGCTAAGTGGTATATGAGCTTATGTAGAATAATAAGTGGGAAGGTGTCACAGGGATGTTGAAAAGACATTTGAAACAGGGGGGCTTAGAGTTAATAGTTTGGGTACAGCCAAATGAAGTTTTCTTAGGGTTGTGTGGGACTTGGACCAATAAGGGGTTAAGGAAGATTGATACTAGTAGAAGTATTGCATAGGTCTTAATGGCCATATTGAGTATAATCTTATAAAATGCTCTATGTTGAAGAGACAAGCTGTGTCTTAGGGGAGAGAAGTAGGGTTTAATGAGTCTTACTAGTTTGATTACTAGCAGCTTGAAATATTGACTATTTCAATACGCCCTCTAGTTGTAGAGCAATATAACCTGCTAATGGCAAACTGAGGAGATAATAATTTTCAACCACCTAGGGGCATCAAAGGGGCATGTTAAGGGCGTGGCCTAACCCTATATAGCTAGAGCCCGGCCAAGGGTGGGTGTGGTGGTGGGGCGGGTGGGGAGCAGTCGCGAAGCGACTGCGTGGAAAGCGCTCTGTCTTTTCAGCGCAGTGCCGACCGGCCATTGCAAGCCAAGGAGCTGCACAAAATGAAAATCAGGACTCAGCTCAGCTCAAGTTTAAGATGGCTATTCGATATCCCAAAATAAGTTTTATTTCTGTTATGTTCTGTTATGCTACCTCTCTTCACTACTTCCTGTATGGATGCAGGATGTTGCAAGGCCCTATGGGACTCCCAATAAATGTAAAGGCGAGCCCTGGGGTGAATGGGTGAATAGTGGGGTGTGGTGGGTGGGGCGGGACTACACCACAGGCTGTGTCCAAAAACAATCAGCCAAGCAGTCCTCTGGCAGTGACACCTCACTCCACTCACACACTTGTCAACTAGAATCCCTCAATCCTGCCCAGACTAAATGGAAAAGCACCCAAATGGCAGTTAAGAAGAGACCTCAAATACAATTACAAGCACACAGAAATAGCAGCTAAGAAAAGACCTCAAATACAGTTAAAAACACAGTTACAAACTCATCAGTTACAGTCTCTCCCTCCTTCTCCAACTAAATGAAGACTTAACTGAGATGGCAGTTAAGACCTCACATTCAAACTACACTAATCCCTGTAATATGACACTTGCACTTAAAGGCCAGACACAACCACCTATAAACACACAATCACAAACTTGTCAGCTAGAATCCCTCAATCCTGCCCAAACTAAATGGAAAAGCACCCAAATGACAGTTAAGAAAATACCTCAAATACAATTACAAACACACAGAAATGGCAGCTAAGAAAATACCTCAAATACAGTAACAAACACAGTTACAAACTCACCAGCTACAGTCTCTCCCTTCTTCTCCAACTAAATCACTCTTTGTGGTGCCACATGTGTGCAGCATTTTTTCCCCAACTGCAGAAAAACACTGGCTGTGAATAGCCTCTAAGGGGATACGCCATACTTTTCAATGGCTTTTTTCCCTCAGGAACTTCTATAGCTGCACTTTTTTCCACAATCCTCAGTGTATTTTTTTCCTCAGCTGTGAATGTTTTGTGCATAGCACTCACAGCAAGTTCCCCCTTTGTTCTGTAGCTATGGAACTTTTGGGGTCTTAAGGAAGGTTTTGCACCTTCAGATTGTTTTGTGAATCTCTCCCCCCCAGATATTTAAAGAATGTTTTTTATATTTGGGCTGTTGATTGTCGGGGGGGGGGGCAAACACTTGTTTTTGCACAAAGTGTGGAACTTCGAATACTCAAAATTCTACACTTTAGCCTTCAATCTGTGCTCTGTGAATTAGCAAATTTTATGAATTGAGTGCAATTTGCAAAATATTTCATGGAGCAAATTTTGCTGAAGTCGCCCAGCTCTGCATCCAACAAAGGCCTCTTCTAGAGCCAGACACTAAATTTTCTCACTGTCAGGGCAAGCAGAAAAGATTTCCCTGATGAACAGGTAAAGACAGAAGGGGGATTTTCCATTGTCAGCAAAGAAACAGCTGTAATGAAAACTATAAACAATACTCACTTTGTCTAGAGAGGCAGAAGTCACAGCACCGACCAACATGTACAAAAATGCAAACAGAGACTTCCAAATGTTTCTGGCTTAACAGCTCTTCATTTAATGGTTTGCCAACAATTACCAACAACAATAATACTGACCCTCATGGGTCAGAGACAGGAACACAAATGAGCTCTGACGTTTCACCTACATAGACTTTCCTCAAGGTGGTGCAGGACCAAAGTTCAGCAGCGAGCCATTCAGAATGCTCAATCAACATAACAAATTACCCATCCCAGCTTGACTCACACTGAAAGGGGTGTATTATTCCAGGATTTCTTATTCTTTTTTCAAGCACACTGTTTTACTGATTGTCCTATTCCTACTAGCGGGTGCACTGAATTCACTTTCAATGAGCGCTTACCTGCTTTGAATAAAGTGTTTTCTTTTCTTATCCTAAGCAGATTTTTGCTGGTTATGTAGAGAAAGGAGTGTTTATTTGTATTATAAAAGTTGTAAAACATTTTTTATTTAAGAAAGTTTCTAAAAAATTTGTGCCATATGCTAATTTGTGTCCACGTGATCAGTTCCCATAAAAGCGCATGCATGGCGTTCTAACTTCATGATACGCAAATTAGAGTGAAGCAGAGCTTCAGAGTACAGTTTAATTTTACTCTTTTTAGTCTTTTTTCATGTAGCTTTTCTCTCTATTTGGCTTTGTAAGCATTTTTGCTGAGATTTTGATAGTACGAGTGCAGTGTTCGGTTATACATTCACGCAACATAATTTTAAAACAGGCATAGCAGTGTATGGAATACGCCACGGCTGGGGATCATTGATTTTGTCACTGCGCTTCTCTGTATGAAGAGATAGAAAGAAAGAAAGGTGCTGAAAATTTTTTTTATAGCGCCAATATCTGGGCATCTACAAGTAATGAGCTGACTAAGAGATACTAAGATAAAGTTACACTTTTAGAATTGAAACAGAATTATTTTTTTTTAACTTCATTTTGTATTAGGTGTCCGTATACATTCTTACGCGTTTTTACATATTTCCATGCTAGATCATATTTTAAAACAGAAGTGATGTTTGTACCATACATTACTTTTTCTGCACTATGTAATAGACATGGCATGCATTGTACAACAGATTTTTGTTCAGTATACTCATAGGGCATGGAATACAGATACCCGTTTTATTCTGCCCTTCCCCCTCCCGGACTGACAGGGCATTCCCTGTCTAGCGTGCAAACAGGAAGGATGAGAAATGGGCTCACTTATTTATGATCAATGCTAGCTCTATTAGATGTTATGGTTCGTATCTTGATTGACAAATGGATACAGTTTTCCCATACCTGAACTAACCTTAGAACTAAACCTTAGGCATCCCAGTCTATCTTACAGTTCCTATCTAAGTTTTACAATAAGAAAAGGAAAGAGAGAAGAGAAAAAAAAAAGAAAGAAAAATGGCTCTTGGTATAGTTTTGTTGTTAAAAGAATTTATAAGGCTAGCATGACATATCTTGTTTTCTAAATAATGCTCCCTAGCATTGATTGAAATGTCCGGGGCCTTCATTTAGTGATATTAAGGCCTGCCAAGGGGTCCAAATAGCTTCAAATGCCTCTCTCCCTTGTCTCAGATTATAAGTGATTTGTTCCATTGTTTCTAATTGCCTCATTCTGACCCTCCACTCTTCCACTGTTGGAGGGTAGGGTGAAAGCCATTTTGACGTGATTGTTTTTAAAGCTGCTACTCTCATAATTTGTGGTAGCTTCCTCACCTGTCTAGGTCCTGAGACCAGGTAAGGAAGTCCCAGCACCAGATCTTCCCCTTTAAAGGGGATTTTAAGACCTGATACTCTTTGCATATAGTCGTGTACCTCCTTCCAAAAATTGTTGATTTTGGGGCATTCCCACAGTATATGTGTTGGGGAACCTCTAACCTCTCCACATCTCCAGCATTGGTCTGATCCTCCTGCAGTAAAATGTTTTATTTTAGAAGGTGTTAAAAAATATCTCCAAAGGACCTTCCAATGAAATTCACGCCAAGACGGAGAACTCGTCACCTGCCATCCCCTCGTTAATCTATTCTTCCAAGCCTGTTGTGGGATCGAAATACCCAACTAGGCTTCCCATTTCTGCTTAAGCTTCCCTGGGTCTGGATTGGTTAGATTAATTAAAATCTCATATAGTTGAGTTAAGGGATGTGGAACATCTCTTATCCTACTATTACAATAGAAGAATTCTTCTAAGGAGGTCTTCTTTCTGGTGATTTTTGTAACCTATTCTCAGAATGGATGTAATGTCGAACCTGTAAATATCTGAAGTGGTCCTCCTGGCGCAGATGGAACTTGTCTCTAAGGTATTTAAAGGGGTGGCAACTGTCTCCGTCAATACACTGGGCAAAGGTACAGAGTCGCTGTGCCGCCCAATATCTGAAACCCGAATCTCCCCTTGGTGGAGTGAACGAGGCTTCAAATCTTATTAAGGAAAGGGGGCCTGGTCCCTCTGGGGTACCTGTAAGTCTTCTCAGTTTATTTAAAACCCAGAACGAGTGTAGAATCCATGGATTACTAATCTCTCTAATCACGGTTTTAGGAGTATTGCTTGTCGGTGTAGCCCATAAATCCCATCCCCGTATTGCGGCTTCTTCCAAGTGATACCACCCTGAATCCCTCCGACGTTTTATCCAGGAACATATCTGGGTTCCTTGGGCTGCTAAAAAATAATAGTAAAAGTTTGGGAGAGCTAAGCCTCCCTTCTCTCTAGGGGCCTGCAAAACTCTTCTGGCCAATCTAGGCTTTTTCTTGTTCCAGATAAAGGCCTGAATCTCTTTTTGTAATCCTGCCCAGAATAATCTAGGAGGTTGGATTGGGAGAGTCTGAAACAGGAATAGAAACCTGGGTAGAACATTCATTTTAAGAGTCTGTACTCTACCATATAAAGACAAGGGAAGTAGACGCCATCTGGCTATATCTGCCTGTACATGTTGGAATAACGAGGTATAGTTATTTTTATATGAGAGAGAGAGGTTAATTGAGACTTGTATTCCTAAATATTTGATTGTGTTATTTTTGGCCCACGCAAAGGGGAAGGATGATCTAAATTCTTTTGAGGGGGTCCCACTGAGGGTCAGTGTCTCGGATTTTTGAAGGTTAATCTTGTAACCAGCCACGGCGCCATATTCCTCCAGTCAGTGGGTTAGAGCTGGAACTGAGGACTCAGGGTGTGAGATGAAGAACAAGGAATCATCTGCATATAGTGCAACCTTTTGAACATGATCCCCGACTGCTACCCCCCGGATCTTTGGGTTGGATCTGATCTCAATAGCTAGGGGTTCCAACAATAGGGCAAGAGCAGTGGTGAGAGGGGCAGCCCTGCCTTGTGCCCCTTTCAGGCGAGATCTCTCAGAGATGTCCGTTCACCTTAACTCTGGCCTCAGTTTTTATACAGTTTATTGACTGTAGCATGAATCTCTCCCCAGACCAAGTTTTTAAGGTTTCATTAGAAATACCCAATCTACCCTTTGACGCCTTCTCAGCATCCATGCTGATTGCCAACTATAAGTGCTTTGTGTTTTTATGAACTGAGATTCGTTCAACAGGCGGATATTATCCTGGAGAAATCTTCCGAAATAAAACCAGTCTGATCTCTGTGTATTAAGCCACTTATTATTTTCTGGAGTCGGTCTGCCAGTATCCCGTGAAGATTTTTAAGGTCCACGGGTAAAGCGAGATTAGCCGTCGATCTACAATCCTCTGGATCTTTGTTCGGTTTAAAATCACAGAAATTTGAGCTAGGCTCCAAGATTTGAGGGGCTGCCCCTCCCCGCTCACAACTCATTATCGCATCGTGCAACAGTGGCACGATTGGTTCCGAAAAAGTTTTATAGAATTCCGAAACATAGCCATCCATCCCTGGGGCCTTTCCGTTTTTTAAGTTCTTAATTTTTTGAGTTATTTCTGATATTGAAATAGGGGTCTCGAGCTCCTTCCTCTGAATTTCAGAGAGGGTAGGGAGATTAAGCTTTTCTAGGTAAGATTGAGTTCTCTTCTCATGTTCTATGCCCCTCTCCTGGCTATATAGGGTTGAGTAATATTTTTGAAATTGTGCAGTGATAAGGGAAGGGGACCAGGTTATGCCTCCAGAATCCTGTCTTTTAAGTTTAGGTACTGCCCTGGAGGCCCTTTCTTTTCTGAGCTGCCAGGCCAAAACTTTACCAGCCCTGTTGCCATGTTCATAGAACCTCTGCCTGGCATATGTTAAAAGTCTCTCTGTCTGGAGATCTAGGATCAGGTTTAGTTTGGTTCGGGAACTAATCAGTTCGGTCTCACACTTTTGGTCTAATGTCTCTTTGTGGATTTTCTCCAGCTGGGCTATTTTCGCCTCAAGCTTTAGCCTTTCTTTGATCTGAGCCCTCTTATGTTTCACTGCAAAAGCAATTATAATTCCCCTCAGGTAGCATTTTAGTGCATCCCACCTAACTCCTGCCTCCGTGTCTTCCTTTCTGTTAGACTCTAGGTATTCTTCCACTGATCGCTGTATCAACTGTTTGAATTCTGGTAAATTTAGTAGGCTAACATTTAAGCATCAGACTGACTCCGGGGTTTTGGAGCCAAGGTTAACTCCAGCTTAACTGGGGCATGATCTGAGATCGAAATATATCCAATATCTGTTTTCCACACAGAAGGAAGGGCATTAGTTGAAATTATCCAGCGATCAATACGAGAATACATCTTATATTTAGGGGAGTAGTAAGTGTAGTCTCTATCTGAGGGATGGATAAACCTCCATACATCCACAAGAGAGAACTCTGCACATAGTCTCAAGAGCACTTTACTAGACTTAGCAGGGCCTGTAGTGCAGGACCCAATCCTATCCAGGCCTAAGTCTGTCACTGTGTTAAAGTCTCCTCCAATAAATATTAGCTTGTCTGGATCTGTCGATAACTCTGTTAGCATCTTGGTCAGGAAAGACATCCTCTCCTGTTCATCATTCGGGGCGTAGATGTTTAGGAAAGTACATTTTTGGCCCTTAAATTCTCCTTCTATCTTCACAAATCTACCCTCAGGGTCAGTAAGGACCTGTGAGATAGTACAGGGGGTGTCTCTCCTGACCAGTATCGCCATACCTCTTTTATTTGTTTGGTTCACACATTCCGAGGCATAGACCTCGCCTACCCAGCTTCGCTTTAGTTTGTTATGTTCTATTTGATTCAGGTGCGTCTCCTGTAGGAAAGCGGCGCTGACTCCTTGTCTTTGCAATTCCCTCAGGACTTTGGTTCTCTTAACCGGACTGTTTAGGCCCCGGACATTCCATGAAATCAACTTAAGGTCTGCCATCTAGACTGATATAACTTATAACTGAGAGCCTTTTCTTTACCAAAAATATTAGGGAGCCTATGTGTATCATATATAAAAACAATAGCATAGTATCTTAGCAAATAAACCAAACTTAACTTATTTACAACTCCTCCTAGATGGATAAGAGGCATCTAGACGACTTCAAGGTGTCTGTAAACCCAATTCCACACCTCAGGAGTAATCTATGAGGTGTGGCAGGGGGCCAAGGTATCGGTCCCCTCGTTAAGGAATTCCCCCACTACAAAAAAATCAGTAGGTTCCCCAACTGGGATGACTCCTGTCGCCTAAGAGACTATAGGACCACACCTTTACACTTTCAAGCAATTTTAAATCTAGTTTCTGCAGGTCCAATATTGGGAGAGAATGGAGGGGGCGGAGATATGGGGAAGGGAAGTCAGATATATTGAGGATCACAACCTCTTATGCTTAAACCACTCAGTTCAGGTAGTCTGTTGAGGACCGATCTATACCTTTTCTATATCTTAATCAACCTAAGGGCTACAGGTCACGAAAGTTCGGCCCTGGCCCCCAGATATTACTTCATGGGGTCCTGACACCTTCCCAAATCCACCCCCCACCCCCCTCCTTTATAAGGTATAGTTCAGAAATTGCCCCGTCTCCCCCAACCCATGAGGCTAATGCCTCTTCTATGTGATCCATCTGAATATAACTCTGTATCTCCTTATAATGTTATACCGTATGTATTAAACAGTGTCTCCAGTTATTATTCCCTCCTCCCAAGTTCCCCCAGAGCCTCCCTGAACACTCTTACTAAAAAGAAAATGAAATGGGTCTTTAAGTATGCATAATGAAGCTTTGAATCAAGTTATTTCAGTGACCCATATTGCAGGCAAGTGTTGCAGGGCGTTCAACTCTTCTCCCTCCAGGGCTCAGTGATCCACCAGTCAGCAAAACCAAATCGGATGAGTCATTAGTAGACCAAGTGTGGGTGGGTTCAGAGGGATTTCCAGGACTTACAGTCCAAAACGGCTACGCAATACCCTCTGATTTTAGGTCCACATATCAAAGACCATAGAGAAAGTATCTGGGTTGTGGCCCCTTTTAAAACTGTTCACCCCATCGGCTGCGAGGAGATGTCTTCTGATGTAGTTGGTTCCTTTTCGGATCGCAGGGCGTGTGAGTCACGTTGGGAGACCCCCCCTATTACACAGGCTGTCCCACATCCAAATGGAGTCGTCGGAGTGCGAAGATCTTGTTCCTTTTGTTCCCCTTTTCTGCCACGCTCTCTTCATAACGGTCGAGCGGTGATCCGGCGCGCCCTCTGGCGAAATCAACATCCCCTGCTGTTTAGCCCAGTTGCAGGCCTCTGTTAGGTCAGGAAATCTGCGCCAGCCATCTGCCATGAGTACCTTTATCCTTGCTGGGTATTCCAATTGGGCGGAAAAGCCTGCTTGCCGAATCATTTTAACCACCTGAAATGCTTTTGCCTACGGGCCAGGGTCTGGGGGCATAATCATGGTCCATGTAAAGTCGAGTGTCTCAAAAGGTGATTTGTTTCTTCGCCCAGGCCGCCTTGATCACTTCCTCCTTTATTCTAAAGTCCCTAAAGGCCAAGATAATCTACCGGGGGCGGGCTTTGGGATCCTTTGGTTTCGGGACCAACGACCTGTGGGCACGAATAATACCCAGCTCTTTATCTTTGTCCAGATCCAGCAGCTCTTTAAGTAAACTCTCAATAAATTTAGGCATTGGGCCCGATTCTGTCTCTTCTGGTAAACCATGTATTCTGATATTATTTCGTCGGTTTCTATCCTCCAGGTCTTCCAACTGTTGCTGAAGAAGCTGTTCTCTATGATGTAGGTCTTTCAGGGCTGCATTATGCACATCGGAGACCTCCGTGTATTCTGTCATGGTGTCTTCCAGTTGCTCCGTACGGCGGGTTAGTTCTACAATACTTTCTCTATCCTCTGATACTTTTTGTTCAATTCTGGAAAGGGTATCGCAGATTTGCTGTAACGTACTGCGAAGTGTTTTAGATGTGATGGTGAATTCTTCTTCCGTAGCCCTGGAAGGGGCTGCTTGTTGGTCAATTAGATTTGAAATCTCGGCCCTCAACGCAGCCTATGCCTGGGTATTTTTAGTTGGGAACTTGAGTTTTGGGTATGTATCCGAGGAGGAATCTTTCTGTTTTTGCTTCGGAGACATGCTCAGCGATTCAATTGGGGTTCCGGCTTCTAGTATAGTTAAAACAATGAGTTAGATTCGTTTGGATCGTTTCGTCTTGTCGGAGAGCTTTCTGATTAAGCATCCATCTCTCAGGCAACCGGAACCAGAAGTCCGAAACAGAATTATGAAAAAGTGCCTGATGCTCATGTTTTGAATTTTTATTTTGACCTTCTATTTAAGTGATATTTATAAACGTTCAGGCAGTATTGTTGGTTACTGCTTTGCTTACTATTAGAGTTTTTGATAAATTAGTTGGATAACTTTCTAGTGATAAATCCTCGAGGCTGAATGTTTTCTTTTTTTTTTGGAATATTGATTTATTTTAATGCTTTAAATCAGTGTCTTAAACTCTTTAGATTGCTATATTTTATCTAGTGCCTCCATGGGAAGCTACACCAGGTACATTGCCTAACTCCTTGACTGAGTCAGTGGCCAATCCTGATCAATTCCAGGCTTGCAGTCAATTGTGTGCAGACCTATCAACGCAAAGGAAACAGCAATTGGTGTCTGATACCAGGCCGTGCTACAAAGAACCATTCTATAGATTACAGTCATCGCCGTGCCGGTATTACAGGGCTGAAAGCAGTAGAACTGAAGGTACTGCTGAAAGAGGTGAAGGAGGTGAAACTGGAACATTGAGTTTGCAACATTGAAATACTTTACAAGCTCTTATCAACTATTTAGAAACAAGAAGTGACATCTGCTTGGGGCACACTTTAGACCAGACATTGCAGGGCTTTGAACAGTCTTTTGATGGACTAGTGCAAGTCTGTTGGACTGTATATTCAACTGTATTGTTTTGATTATTGTTATTATTTGATTATTAGATATCTAGGCCCAGATATTCAAACTGTGCCACAAAGTAGCACAATAGCAGGAGCAGGCTCAAGTGCAGTGTGCCCATGCGCAACACATGCGACATTCAAACACAGCACAGGCCAAGGTGCAGTTGCGCAACACAACTGAACATCATGCCAACTGCGCCATGGCACAACCAGGGATGTGCAGTGGTGCAGGGCTGATGCGCAGTAGCACAACCAGGGATGCGCAGTGGAGAAGGGTAGCAGCACAGTAGCACAAAAAGGAATGCGCAGGGATGGAATGCAGGGGTACACCACCCATGGAAGACATGGACAGAGGAGCACGCAGCAGACCAGACAGCGCCCCCTGCAACCCATGAACCTCAAAACCTGAGCTGAGCTGGAAGAACCACCAGCCCATGGACACCAGCAACAATTCCACAGCCGGGACATGGTGCCCCAGTACACCCCCTGGCAAGCTGTGACCAGAACACAAGGAGGTCTGGCCACCCTGTGCTACACCATCCCACCAATGCAGAGCACACTCTGCACATTGATCCCCAGACACCCTGCCCAGGAGCAGTGCCCAACAGTGCATGTCTCCTTATGCATGTCACCACCCCCACTGTGACAATGCAACCCTGTGCACCATGGAGCCATGCATGGCAGCTCCACCGTGAGCACCCTGCAGTGGGCAGCAGCAGCCACCGATGCAACAACTGCAGACACAGTGTCACCATGCATGGCTCCCCTGAGGCACAGCCGAGAGATCGACCCTGCGTTGGCACCCGAGGTACCCTGCATGTGACAGGGCCTGCCCTAGATCCCACCACCAGCAGGACAGCACCCTGCACACCCACTCAAGCACACACCCTGTCCCAGCACTGGCCCCAACAGCCAGCATAGACGACCACAGTGGTGCATGGAAGCATGCGCCACACAGGATCAACACAGGGCACAGACAAACACCCACCCATACCCAAGGGCACCCCAACACAGGGACACAATAGCAGGGCAACAAACCTGCTGGCATGTGACCACAGCAGCCATGTACCCATGGCCAGCACCCCTCCATGGCACAGGTGTACCAACCACCCTGTGCATGCACCATGAATCTGTCCACCACCAGCATGTGACTAGAGTGCAAGTGACAGACATCGGAGCACATTCCCTGCAACAGACACAAGTAACAGCATGGAGGGGGCACAACAACATCAAAGGCTACATTGCCACCCGAGGCAGATGTGCACCATACCAGTGACAGGAGGCAATCCGCCATTGTACTGGGTCAAGGGGGTGGGCAGCATGGACAGCCACCACTGACATGCCTGCAGACCGTGCATAGCACAGACATGCAAGGGTGTCAGCTGAACAGGCCATGGACAGTCTAACAGGGGCACCATGGACACAGTACATGCACCATGGACCACTGCACACAGGCGTCCAGTGCACAGAGAACAACACACATACCACAGACAGTGACCGAGTCCCCCACCCACACCATAGGGGGTCCTTGCCGGACACACACACACACATATCCAGGCCTGCACCACCCCCGACACCATGCACACCACTGCAGCCAAGCACCTGTAGCCCGCTGCAAATCAGAGACCACCACAGTTGTCATAACAAAATGCATATATTAAACAAATTCAACAACCAAACATATTTACAACTATATACAATGGTGGGGGGAAAGGGACACAAACCAGGTGGGGCGGGCATGGGGCAGGGGTGAACAAATGGGAGAGGGAAGAAGGGGCGTGAGGGTGAGTCCAGGGGGGGAATTCAACTAAGGTGCATAGAGGGCCTATCGCCTGCCCAGCTCTTCACTCTTGTGCCGTCTCCTTCCACTGTGGTACCGGACCTTGTCCCACTTCATCCTCTGCAGGATTTCCAGTGTTGCCCTGGTGAGCTGCAGCAGTTCCTGCACCCCTCTCTCCATCGCTGTCCAGCATTGTCCACCTAGGACAAGGGAACAGAGTCAATACGTGTGACTGTCCAGCACTCTGCAGCCCATCCATTGTGCATGGCATACAGCCGTGGGCCACGCCCCTGTGGTGGTTTGCGACCACCCACAGTGACCACGTCCACAAGACCCACCCACCTACCCAGGCACCCACAGCCATGTGGACCACTGCACACACCCACCACCCATGTCCTGCACAGCACCACCATGGCCATACAGTGACATGGCTATGCGGTGCGAAGGCAGTGGCACAGCCATGTACCCAGTGCATGTATGGACCACCAGCAACTCCCACCCACACATGCAGTGCCACAGGACAGTGCTGAGTGTACCATGTGGCGTGCACGGTAGTGGGGCCAATTGCTGGTGGCCATGCCCCGCTGCCAACCCTGCAAAACAGCATGCACAGATGTGAGGGGAAAAAAGGCACTCACCTGCATCCATTCCAGCTGGGTGCTGCTGGCCTGTGGCCCCTCCTCCACGACCCTGCTGTGATGCACCAACCCTCTCCCACTCAGCTCGGGCTTCCCTCACCCTATGGCACTCCTCTGGGCCTTGGGTGCAAACACGGAGAGGGGAACATCAGTACAAACCAGTAGCAAAGCCCCACCCCGGTGTGTGTGTTCCCGCACAGCCCAGCCTTGCCGTAACCCTACTACCACCACCACCACCACCACACTGGATGGCACCCAGCTCCCTGTGGGGTGGACACATGCACGCCACGATACCCAGATGGACAGATGCTACCAGTGCATAGATGGAGCACCTACCTGGCTGTGGCACGGTGCCTCACCGGGAACGTGCTTGTAGATGCCCCAGTCTATCTGGGTCCCTCTGCTGGAGGTCCCCATACCAGTGGTGACACTGCTCACTGGAACGGGCAATACCTGTGGCCTCCTCCATGCCCTCTGCAACCTCCTCCCACATGGCTCTGCGTGGCCTGTTCAGTGGGTCCTGGCCAAACAGGGCCCCAGCATGGGGCTCAACAATGGCCACAAGGTTGGCCAGCTCAACTGCACTCCACTGCTGTGCTCTCCTGTGTGACATCTTTTGGTCAGTCCAGATAACAAAATGGCACTCTGTAGCACACGTCCCACGCGTGCAGAGGCTGCGTGGTACAGTACTGCCATTCCCCATCATGTTGTCATTGAACAGCATGATAGGGGTGCACCCATGCAGATGCATGATGCTTAGGGGCCAAAGGTCGACTGCAGGGTCAAGGGTCTGTCGCGCACGGAGTGCCACAGTGCTATTGGGACTCCCTGTGCATAGCGCAGAAGGGTGCTTGTGTTTGATGCCCTGCAGTGGCTTACCACGCTGTGGCTTCATGGTGCCTATGGCGCACTAGGGCACGAGCGCCACATGCAAGAACAGCACACTAGTGCCACTGACACAGTGGTGTCTGTGCCCTGCACTGCCTCCTGCGCACAGCACATCATCAATGCGGCAGGCATCAGCGTCAGCACCCCGGGCATGTGCTGTGCATTGCCTAATGCGCACGTCACAGAGCTGCGCCATTGCCTGAGCACGCTCAACAACATTGTGCAAGGTGCAACAGCACGGTATTCAGCCAGCATATGCAAATCAGCTCATCAGCAATTCCATGGCGCAACCACTGCATTAGCAACCACTTAAAGCTGCGTCTCACCTCATTTGCATGCGTTGCGCTATATAAATGCACCATGGGGCTGCAGAGGACATAGTTAGGTATTACAGTCTGTTGTGGTGGGTTGTATGTTGTTTGGATGTGTGGACTGTGGTGTGTGAGGGATGCATGGGACTGCACATTCAAAGGTAACACCTGTCATTCCCACAGGCTCTATCATGACCAAACAAGAGGATGAGAAGGAACAGGGACAGGGGAGAAGGAGGAGGCCCAACTTCACCCTGGCTGAATCAGATGCCCTGTTCGAGGCCTATCTTGACAGGGAACCACTGCTCAATGGACAGCATGGGACGCCACAGGCCCATTCTGCGGCGTGGGGTGAGGTTGCATGTGCTGTGAACCAGCATGGCAGCCACCAGTGGTCAATGCAGGAGTGTAAAAAGAAGGTCAGCATGGGTAGGAGGAGGATAAAGGATAAGGTGACTGTCATCAGGGCAGAATGTGCTGCCACTGGTGGTGGACAGCTGGATGTGCCATGCCTGATGCCACAGGAGGAGTGGGTGGCTGGCAGCAAGCGGCGTTCTGCCATAGAGGGTGTTCTGCCATAGAGGGCATTCCTGGTGGTGGCTTCCAGATGGGTGGCAGCCCATCACTGCATGGTAGGTCCTGTGCTGTCACTGTGTGGGTGGTGGAGGAATGCCACAGAGTAGGGCGGGGACAATAACGCTACTGTGTTCCCTTACAGCTCCTGAGCATCTACATGGGTCAGCGGTGGTGGGTGTGTCCACCAAGGGTGATGCCCTGGACATGGAGTTACGCCCATCCACCTCCACAGGTGTCCGAGGGACAGGACCACTGCATGCCTGCCTGTCTGGACCGAAGATGGTGGTGTGGGTGCGGATGAGGCCCTGCCTGTGTCCCAGCGTGACAGCATCCACAGACTCCAGCATGCTGGGACATGGACTTGTGCTGGATCCAGCACCGATGATGATGGATCACACGTCCTGGACAGTGATGTGTGTGGGATGCAGGATGGTCCCACAGCAGGAAACGGCATGGGCGTAGCTGTGGGTGGTGCTGCCGTGGAGGCCTGTGTGACAACACAGTCCCAGCCTGTGCCTGTATGCCCCAGTGGGGCAGCACTGGTGTGCGTCCAGGCTGGTGGGGCTGTTGTGGCTGCTGCAGCGATGCCAATGAGCCCTGGTGATCAGCAGCCGCAGGGGTAGTGCCAGCAGTTGGCCAGTGACGACGGGGGGACAGTGTTGGGGGCGGTGGCAGTGCACCATGTGTGGACGTGCCCTGGCATGGCTCTGGTGTGCAGCGCCCATCGTCAAGGGGTGCAGCCCTGCAGGGCCAGGAACACCACAAGGGACAGCATGCCAGACTGGCAGATGACCTCTTTGATGAGCACAGCCACCTATTCCAGGCTGCAGTGGATCAGCAGTTGCGGCTTGTGACTTCGGTGGATGCACTCAGTGCGGTTCTGCACCAGGCAGAGGAGCAGCGCAGCAGAGACCACCGTCTGCTTCTGTCAGAGATGGCCCGTCAGCGGGAGGATGTGACCGCTGCCATTAACAGGCAGACACATGCATTCACAGCTGTCATGGCCACATTGGGCACCCAGTTCAGTGCCCATGCGCTGCAGACACTGTGCAGTGTCATGTCCACCCCCAGTTCCCAGCTCTGTGTGACACCTGCTATGTCGACACCGGGTTCGGCTGTGGGCATACTGAGCATGCCTGGCGTGGGCATGTTCAGTGAGCTGCAGTCCCCTGCACGAACACGGTCACGTTCCCGCAGTGTCACCCTTGGGGGACCATCGGTGCCACCCCTTGAGGCCAATGGTCAGCCTGGCATGGCTGGCAGGTCTCTGTGGGGCCGCCCATGCATCTGTGGCGGCTGTGGCACTGTGCCACATCACTGACTTGAATCCCACAATGGCCACTGTCTGCCACTGCCCTGTGTGCAGTGAGGTGTGTATTGTGTGACGCATGGGTGGGGTACCAACCCCTGCACACACACGGCCCCTGTGCACACCTTTCCGGCTGCTGGCCACTGTGGCATGTGCATGATGATGATGCCTGCATTGCGCTGTCCGCCAGTGTGCAATGGTGCCCAGTGTCTGAGGCATGCACAGTGGTGGCCACTGGGTGTGGTCGTGTGTGGACCTGTGTGGGGGTAGGGGTTGCATTTGGGGTTGGCGTGCCATCTACTCCTTGTGCATGTCTCGTGGTGTGTGTGTGTGTGTGTGTGTGCATGTGTCGTGTTTGGCCCTGCCCATCCCTGATGGCGTGTGTGGTGCCACGCTCAGACCCATTCCCTTGCCGCCATCCACCCCTGGGGTTCGTCCATGCCTGTCTGTGGGCTGTGCCCTTGCCATTGGTGTTTGCACATGGCCCCATGACCTACCTGTGTAGGCCAAAGTGGTCTTCTGTGATGGTATCCCGGTGCAGCTGTGACATCCGGATCAGGCGGGGGTCTCTTCACCCAGGGGGTGGCTGCCCATCACAGTCTGGACCGGTGTCCTCATCGTCCCCACTGCTGTCCCCCTCTTTGACCTCCATGGCTATCCCACAATCATTGGCCATGTTGTGCAGGATGCAGTAGGCCAGGAATAGCCCGCAGGCCTTTGAGGGGCTGTACTGTAGGGCACCGCCAGACATGTCCAGGCACCAGAAACATGCCTTCAGCATCCCGAACACCAGCTCGATGACATTCTGTGTTGTGGCATGTGCCTCATTCTACCATAGCTGCGATGGGGTCGTGGGATGTTGGTATGGTGTGAACAGCCAGGGACAGAGTGGGTATCCACTGTCACATGTGTGTAGAGGGTGGACATTAGTATGGTGGTCTGCATCACTTTGCCATGGGCAATCAATGCTGGTACCCATTTCACCTCTACCTATGCACCCCCCCAAGTCTGCTCATGTCATCCTGAGTGATATGCATACTCATCCACTAGGTGGCCAGTGGGGATGTCCCCACTCTCAAACCTGTGGCACAGTGTGGACAGGTGCCAGATGAAGGCATCATGTGCTCCCCCAGGGTGCATGACACAGACATTGGTTATGCACCCTCTGGCATCGCACACCACCTGGCAGTTGATGCTGGCATACCCCTTCCAGTTTATGTAGGTCACACTGTCCGGGCCAGGTGGCGTGCGGATGGCCACATGGGTGTAGTCAATGGCCCCGAGCACGCCAGGCATCCGTGCTACCCTGTGGAACTCTTGTATGTGTGCTGTGCAGTCCGCCTGTGTGCTGGGGAAATGGATGTACTCTGCAGCATGTGGCAGCAGTGCACTGAGGAATTGTGCAAGTAGGCGTGATTCAGCCAACTGGGTTATGCCTGTTGTGTCCCCTGTTGGTCTCTGGAAGATGCCCATGGTGAGCAGGCACATGACAGCTGTCACCTTCGTCTCCACTGACAGAGCATGGCTCCGTCGTGTGGGTGCCTGCATCTCATCACTGCACAGCTCACAGCGCCGCCTCAGGATGGCCCGGTTCTAGTGGTACCGGCCCACAATATCTGTGTCAGAGTAGTGTTCAAAGGTGGTGTGGGCTCGGTACCACCTATTCTGGGTGTACCGCCGACGGGCCCTTCCACGGCCTTGCCCCCCCCACTGCCTGCCTTCTCACACCCCTCATTACTGCCTCCATCTGCAAGGTGGCGCTGGCCATGTCCTGGCTGGTGTTCCCCCCCGACAGCTGTTATCCTGTTCCCCCCGCTGTCCGTTTATGATGCTCCTCCTGCATTGGGTACACCTCTGGCCTTTGGCTGTGGCTGTCCTGCCTACTGCCACTGCCCTCAGTCCACTGTGGCACTACCCAAGCAATCCTGCACAGTGGCACAGGCTCCCCACTCCTTTTCTGTTCCTGGTTAACTCCAGGTGTGCCCTGTCCTGCTCCTGCCCAGTCCTTCTCACTGCTACCCTCTGCCTTGTACCTGTCAGCTTGCTCCCACCTGTGGCTTCCCTGTAGCATTCTTGTGCCTCTCTCTTGGTCCTTTTTATTTTGGATCATTTCCGCTGTCGCGCAACTTCTGCTAGCTCCCCTACTATGAATGGTGCATGCTGTTGAATATCGCACTGCGCATGTTATTCATGGTTCCTCCCCCAACGGTTGTGCATGCATTCATTACTATTGCACTCTTGCACATTGTAACATGCACAGCGCAGCTGCCTCCTGCTGAATATCGCACAATGGTGCATTTCCGTACTAGCGCTGGTGCATCTCTGTTGTGCATGGCGCATCCCTTTTCCCTTTTGAATATCTGGCCCTATATATATATATATATAAATAGAGATATATGTATAATATACAGTATATATATATATATGTGTGTATATATATATATATATATATATATAAAATAGAGATATATATAATATATATATATATATATATATATATATATATATATATATAT